>CM053585.1:128689520-128712199 GCA_028646515.1 Pseudochirops corinnae | reverse complement strand
CCCCCCCGAACAAACAACTCTTAAAAGACTTTCAAGCTATCAACAAATAAAGCAAAGAATCCTCCAAAACACTGCTTATAAAGTAAATTAAAATCAAAACAACACTGAGACTTCACTTTATAACCAACAACCTGGCAAAGATGAGAAAAGATGGAAATAATGAAGGTTGAAGGGGTTGTGGAAAGATAGAGACATCAAGGCTTAACGGGCGGAACTGTGAATTAGGATAACCATTTTGGAAAGCAATTTGTAATTGTGTAAACAAAAGTGACTTAAACAATCCATACCATTTGATCCAGAGATTCCTGTGAGAGGCATATGCCCGAAAGAGATCATTGATGAAATGAAAGGCCTCATATACACCAAAATATTTATAGAAACATTTTCTGCATTGGTACATAACTGGAAATAAAGTAGATGCCCACCAATTGTTGGGATGTCTAAATAAATATTATTGTGCTTTAAGAAATGACAAATATGATGACTGCACTTGGAAAGACTTACATAAACTGATGCAGAATAACATAAGCAGAGCCAAGAGAACAATCTACGTAAGGACTTACACCAATGTAAATGGAAAGAACAACCACCATAAAACAAAACCAAACAAAAACCTAACGATGTAAAATTACAAAGAGCAAGCTTGGCTTCAAAGAAGAGATATGAAAAGACACTTCTGCCCACTCTTTTGAAGAGAAGCATGTGATTGGGGGTGTCTATGAGTTTGGAACGTTGAAAAAAATTGTTAGTTTTTTTTTTCAATGTATTGAAAGTTTTTTGTATTTTTTTCTTCCTTTTCCCCCCTTTCCTTTAAAAATAAATTCCCTGTTGTATAGACAGCTTTACAGAAGGGTGAGTTGAAAGAGTATGGGAGGAGACTTAGACAATGTAAAACAAAAGATATCAATTGTGTGTATATTTTAAAATAAACACAAAGAAAAAAAATTTTAAAGTTCAAAAGGGGGCACAGACAGTCTATGTTGTCACTATTGTGTTGAAGTACTTTTCTCTCCAGTGACACTGGCCTCCTTTGCTATTCCAAGAAAAAGACACGCCATCTCTTGGCTCTAGGCATTTTCTCTAGCTGTCACCTGTCCCTTGAATGCTCTTCCTCCTCATTTCTGCCTCCTGGCTTTCCTGGTTTCCTTCAAATCCAACTAAAATCCCATCTTCTACAGGAAGTCTTTCCCAATCCTCTTTAATCTTCCCTCCTTTACTTTTTCCCTATTTACTTTATATATAGTGTGTTTGTACATCTTCACCTGCTGGTTGAATGCCTGGTTAGATCGTGAGCTCCTTGAGGGCAGGAGAATAGTTTGCCTCTCTTTGTATCCCCAGCTCTTAGCAGGGCTTGGCACACAGCAGACGTTGGCTAAATGTTTATTGGCCGAGTGAATTACATATTTGTTTAAAATGTAACATGGTCACATATACTACCCTCTTTTGTTCTTCATATATTGAAATGCTCGTGTTTCCTAATGATTGTTATGGTCATACTTTTTAAAATGAAATTTTTACACAGGAAAATGTGGTTTCAAAATATAATGTCATCCTCCCCTTTAAAATAGTATCTTATTTCTTCCAATTATGTGTAAAGATAGTTTTCAACATTCATTTTTAATAAGATTGTGAATTCCAAATTTTTCTTCCTCCCCCTCCTTCCCCATCCCCAAGATGGCAAACATCTAATATAGGTTATACATGTTCAATCCATGTCACTTTTTTTCAACAAGATAAAAGGCAAAATATACCAACAAAATCTACTTTGAAATAAAAAAAAAGGACATGAGAATTTAACCAATTTGTTTTTTTCAACTTATAATCATAAAATTGGTAAAGTTGGCAAAAGATGAAAATGATAGATGTTGGAGGGGCTGCGGGAATGTAGGCACACTAATACTAGGCAGTAGTTCAGCCATTCTGAGAAATAATTTGAAATTTTAGCCTCTGAATCACTAAATTGAATATGCCCTTTGACCTAATGATACTGCTTCTAGAAACATGCCCCAGGGAGGTTAAAAACAGAGGGAGAGTTCCCCTGTATATAAAAATATTTATGGCAACACTTTTTGTAGTAGCAAAGAACTGGGAGAAATCTGGATGCCCATTAGTTGGGGAATGGCTGAATCAATTTTGCTATATTGATGTAATGGAATATTATTACACTGTAAGAAATGATGAGCATAAAGAATTCAGAGATATTTGGAGAGACTTCATGAATTCATACAGAGTGAAGTAAATAGAACCAAAAGAACAATTCACATGATAACCAAAATTATGCAGAGGAAAACAACATTGAAAGACTTTAGAACTCTTACCAATGCAATGGACAATCATAATTTTTAAGACTGATGGTAAAATATGCCTACCTCCTATTGGGAGAGAAGAAGTGGCCTATAAGTGTGGGATGAGACGCACATTTTCAGATATGGCCAATGTGTTGATTTGGATTACTTGACTGTAGTTAAAATAAGGGAAGTGTTTATGGCAGAAATAGGGAGGAGTGTCAGTCAATGGAAAATAAGAATACATTAAAAAAAAGGAGAGAGCACCAAAAAGATATTTTAGAACAAAATTATTTATACATTTTGATCCAAAATGTCCCTAATATAATCCACATACATTTTAATTCTGTACGAATAACATATTTGCACTCCTGTTTTCTAAGGAAAAAATGACAAATCAGTAAGCATTTATTCAATGTTTCCTATGTTCCAGGCACTATGCTAAGAGGTGGTTATACAAATATGAGCAAAAAAAAGACAACCCCTTCTCAAAGAGCTCACATTCCAGTGGGTGAAGACAAAACATAATAGGGAGCTGAAAAGCAAGGGGAGACAGGAGGGAGGTATCTCTGTGGGGGAACGGTGGAAGAGTCCAGAGAGTCTGATTATTGTTGTTGTTGTTGTTGTTTGTCCTTCGTTTTTAAAGAGGAAGATGACTCCAGGGAGGTGATGTCATGACATGCAAGTGAATTGGATTTCAGTGAGGGAGGGCTGTGCAAAGCCACCAGCCTCACTTTCACCTCTGGAGCCATCTGGCTCCAGATATAGAAGATATAGAAGACAAGACATAGATCAGAGATAGAAGAAAAAAGGGCCCTGTGACAGCAACCACACTGGCGTGCCCAGGATGGCTGCTAGCACGGGTTCTTAGATTTGCTATATAGGAAAGACAGCTGTTCAAGGGGTCAACAATCTTTTAAAATTACATTCACTAGTTCAGGGAAAAAGTCAGCGCCCTGAACTTCAGAGAAAATACAAACAGAGAAATAAAGACCAACAGGCAGGGTCTCTAATTGTCTGAGAAATGAGCACAGATCAACAGATAGATTCAGCTATCTGACCAAGGCAATACATAGTTACCAGAGAGAGAAACACCAACATCTGGGTTTTTCTTTTTTTTTCTTTTTTTGCTTTTTGGAGGGCAATTGGAATTAAGTGACTTGCCCAAAGTCACATGGCTAGTAAGTGTATCAAGTGTCTGAGGTCAGATTTGAACTCAGGTCCTCCTGACTCCAGGGCTTGTGCTCTATTCACTGCACAATCTAGCTGCCCCAACATCTGGGTTTTTCATATATATATATTCTTTTTAGAGTCAGAGGGCATCACAACCCTAGTGACTCAGTGTCTAATTAGAAATTAACAAAAGATGTGAAAGCCTTCCTACAAGCAAGCTTCCCTTAATGGGTTCCACATGAGGCCTATTAATGGGTGGGGAAGATCTTATATTTCATTAACATTATAGGCCCCTTAATAAAATAGAGGTTCAAGGGGGAATTCATGGATGAGAAGTGATGAATATAGAAATACAAGGATCTTCAGGGTGATAAGGTCACTGGAGAAGAGGGAGATTCCAGGTAAGAAGGAAGGCATATGCTAAGACATATTTCAGTACACATCATGTTAGAGTCTGGTAGTAAGTTACAAAAAAATTGTGGAGGAAGAGTTTAGTGCTAGATGGAACATAATAGTCCAAGGCTCTCATTTTAAAAATGAGCAGACTGGAGCCAGAAAATAGAAGTGCCTTGCTCAGGTTTACATAGCTGGTAAAGCGACAGAATGAAAATGAGAACCCCAGGTTCTCACTGCTAGTCCTGTGTTCTTTGTAATTCACAAGAATGAAGTAAAAGAATGATATACACATCCCATAACCAAAACATAGCCCATCATCTTTCCTCTCAGACCTGACCTCCTAACTTCTTTTGTCCTACTGATGGCAAAAGGCATCCCTTTAAAAAAGATATCCTATTAAAAGACAGCAAATCCATTATGCCAAAATGGCATAATGGGAAAGAATGTCAACCCCAGAGAGTTGGGGTCAAATTCTGACTCTAATACTTACTCATTGGGTAATCTTGTTTTGTTCAGCTTTCTCTGTAAAATGGGACTAATAATTCTTGTAATATCTCACATGGTGGTTGTGATGAAAGTGCTTTGTAAATCTTAAAGTACTACATATTTATGTGATAAGCTATTACTCTTATACCAAGTTCAACCCCTCTGGGTTGCATTTAACTCACCCTCATGAACAAACAGTGGCGAAGTCCTCTCATTTCTACTTCTTAAATATTTCTGGAATTTTCCCTTTATGCTCACCCTGCCTCAATATTAGCGGTTACTTCTTACCAGCACCATTGAAGTTGCTATACTGGTCTGACTAATACTTTAGTTGTTGTTCAGTCATTTTCAATGAACTCAATTAATTAACCAATCAGTAAGTTGCCCTCTAAGTTGGAGGTCAGGAGGAAGTGCGTTCTAAGCACATGGAATAGGCAATGCAAAGGCACAGAGATAGAAAATGAAATGTTATATGTGAAAAACAGAAGTCTAATTTGGCTGGATCACAGAATGCCAGTGATATCCAATGAGGATGGAATGACAAGTCGGGGTTGTGTTGCTCAGGGCTTTAAAAGCCAAACAAGAGAGTTAATATTTGATTCTAGAGGCAATAGGGAGCCATTGGCATTGATGAAGCAATTTGTGGCCCAATTTGTGTTTAGGGGAAATTACTTAGGCAGCACTATGGATGATGAATAGAAGAGATGAGAAATTTGAGATGGGGAGACCAACTAGGAGGTTGTTGCAATAACAAGTGAGAAGTAATGATGGCATTAACTAAATTGGTAGTTGTGTGAGTGGAGATAAGGGGTCTGATGCAAGAGATGCCATGTGCAGAGGTCAAAGTAGCATGACTTGGCAATTGGTTGGAAATGTGGAATGAGAGAGAGGGAGGAATCCAGTATTTTCCCAGAAGGATGGTGGCACCTTTGACAGAAGTAGGGAAATTTGGAAGAGAGGAGTGTCTGGGCAGGAAGAGAATGCATTTAGTTTGGGACAAATCACCTTGTATCTCATGGATACCTATATATGTGCGTATTACCTCCCACAATACCTTGAGGGTAGGCATACTTTCTAGTTTTTGGTTTTTTATTGTTGTATCCTCAGAGCCTAACACAAGACCTGGCTCATAACAGACACTTAATAAATGCTAGTTGATGAATTGATGATGAATTCCCCTTTCTGTACTCATCTCTAGACAAGCTGCATCACTCGCTATTCCCTGACCTTGTCCTGCTGTTCTCAGCTGCTGTGTGTGGTCCCCTATGCCTGCAATGATGATTGTAGAGTCTCTATATCATCTCATCTTATACCAGAGGGAATTCCCCTCTTCAATTCCTTTAAAGGTAGATTTTGCAAAAGCCATTTTGTAAAAAGACTTCTAAGAAGGAAACCATTATTTTGGGGGGCAACTCCTTGCGTTTTTGGACAGAATCTCAGTTAGATGGAATCTAAGAGCCCGTCCCATCCAAGCTATACCTGAATAAGAATTAACTGCTATAGAAAGGGAGCTGAAATTAGTCAGAGGACCTTTAAACCTATCTCTCATATTTATTACCAAGTCACTCAATTTCTCTGGCCTCAGGTTCCTCAAGTATAAAATGAGTTGAGTCGGACAAGAGTGATCCTGAAGTCCTTCTCAGCTCTAGAACTAGAATCGTATCATCTCTTGCCCAGAGGCCAATAACAAGGAGGAATCCACCCCCTCCTCATTGGCATTTAGGTGGCATTGTGGGTAGAATGTTAGACCTAGACTCAGAAAGACCTGAATTCAAATCTAGCCTCACACACTTACTAGCTGTGTGACCATGGACAAGTCACTTCAATTCTCTTAGTTCCTCATCTGTAGACTAGGGCTAGCAGTAGCACCTACCTCTCAGGGATTTTCTGAGGAAAAAATGAAGTGTTTGTCAAGTGCTTTGCAAGCCTTAAAGCACTATCTGAATGCTGGCTGTTACATTATTATTATTGTTATTATTACTTCTTGATGTTGCCTCTTCTACTTTGGAGGGCTCTAATTGTTGGGGCAGCTAGGTGGCACGGTGCATAGACTCTGGGCCTGGAGTCAGGAAGACAAGTCTTCCTGAGTTCAAATCTGGCCTTAGACACTTACTAGCTGTATGACCTGTCATCTGTAAAATGAGCTGGATAAGGACATGGCAAACCACTCCAGTATCTTTGCCAAGAGAACTCCTAATGGTGTCATAAAGAATTGTACACAAATGAGAAATGACAAAGATTGTTAGAAATTTTTTCCACGTTGTCCAAACCTGCTTCTTTATGTCTTCCACTCATTGTTCCTAGTTCTGTTCTCTGAGGCCCGCTTTCTTAATCTTTCTTCCACGCAAGACCCCTTCCACGCACGGCTATTATGTCTCCTCTTTGCTGAATTTTTTCTCCATCTGGTCCTCGTTTGGCTGGCTACAGAGGATCCTCACCATCTTGATCGTTCTCTTCCTCCAATTTATTAATGCCTTTCCTAAAACACAATGTTCAGAACTGAACACACTCTTTCACATGCAGTCTGACCAGGGCAGAGAATCTGCTACTTCTTTACTCTTGGATTCTATACCTCTTTTCAGGCAGTTTAAGGTTGTATTTGCATTTTTGGCTGTCAAATCACATTGTTGGCTTATGTTCAACTTATATGGCTTGAAGTCCACTAAACTCCCCCAGATCTTTTTCTTGTGATCTGCTATCTAGCCACATTTCTGACATCTTATATTTGAAAGGTTGGTTTTTACGAACCAAAGCATAAGAATTTACACTTATCCCCATTAAATTGCGTCTTATATGATTCAGTCCAATGTTGAGATCTTTTTAGATCCTGATTCTGTCATATGTTCATTATGCTCTTAGAGTTGTGGCAGGAAGAAGAAGGATGAGTCAGCAAAAGATACAGAGAAGAATTGGTCTTGGAGTTAGAAAAAGATTCACGACAACGGAAGTCAAGGAAGGAGAGAATACCAAAAAAAAAAAAATCTCTGTGCCCCACAGAGATCAAAGAGGATGAGAGGCAGCCAGGTAACACAACTGGGGCTGGAAATAGGAAGACGAGAGTTTGAATCCAGTGTCAGATACTAATATTAGCCATGTGACCCTGGGCTAGTCACTTAACCTGTTTGCCTCAGATTCCTTACCTGAACAATAAGGATAATGACAACACCTGCCTCCCAGGGTTGGTGTGAGGATCAGACACATTAAGGCCTGTAATGTGCTTAGCATGGTGCCGGCATGAAGTAGGCGCCATATAAATGCTAGCTATTATTATCTCTTGGTTGCCTCACCAATGAAAAGAAAGGAAAGTGGATGAAACAGGCAAGTGAAAATAGTAGGGGACAGGGGTGGCTAGGTGGGGCAGTGAATAGAGTACTGGCCCTGGAGTCAGGAGGACCAGTCAGTACTGGCCTCAGATACTTAACACTTACTAGCCGTGTGACCTTGGGCAAGTCACTTAACTCCAATTGCCCTGCCTTACCCCCTCCAAAAAAAAAAAGAGATAAAAGAGCGGGGGACAAAGGTGGTTAGCATGGGTTTACCACAAGACCATAGATTAAACAGTGACTGACTGGTAGAGGACATGGTAATATAATGGAAGACAAGTGATAGTCAACTATACCTTGACATTCTTTCTTTGGGAAATCTGGATAGTCTTTCTCTAATGTGACCATTCTTAAGAATGCAGAGTGTTGGGGTGGCTAGGTAGAGCAGTGAATAGAACACCAGCCCTGGAGTCAGGAGGACCTGAGTTCAAATTTGGCCTCAGACACTAGCCCTGTGACCTTGGGCAAGTCACTTAAATACAATTGCCCTGCCTTCCCACCTGCAAAAAAAAAAAAAAAAAAAGAATGCAGAGTGTTACTAAGACAATGTAAATATTGAACTGTCTAAAGTTCCAAAAATGCACCACTGGACACATATTTTTGGCCCCTAAAAGGTGCCTTGAGGCAAAATAGAATCACAAAATTTAGAATTAGAAGGGACCTCAGAAGTCAGGACAAAGAAAGAAACTGAGACCGCCTAGATTAAGTGATTTGCCCAAGGTAATACAGGTTATAAAATAAGCACAATATTCCTTTGCCTACTTACTTGACAGGGTTGTTGTGAGGAAAGTACTTTGTAAACCTGAAAATGCCATACAAATATGAATACTTTGGTTAAGAATGAGCAGAACAACGGTCTTATGACCCCTCTTCACACTCAAACTGATCTACTAGCTGCTTCCCTGATTCAAAATCTCTTTTCCCGTTTCTGTGTCTTTGTACCACTGATCCCCAGGTGCGGAATGCATCCCTCTGCCTCTTGGAATCTCCTCACTTCCTTCCAGGCTCAGTTCAAATGCTACCTCCTGCAGGAAGCCTTTCATGATCCCTCTAGTTATTAGCCACATCACCTCTCCCTCTGAAATCCCCCCATACTCTTAGCTGTGAACACGTGGCTTCCTCCCAGTGGATAGAATGTGGACAGACTATTTCTTTTCTTGTCTTATGTGCCTGGCACATAGTAGGCATTGAACAGTATGTGTTGGATTCGATTGTGATTCAATCTATGGCTTCCCCTGCTCTTCCCCCCGCTTTCCCGTTGCCTCTCCTCTGGCTGATTTGATTTCCAGCTGTACGGTAAGGAATGTTTCCCAGATGTTGTGTTCTTATTCGGTTTTTCCTCATTTGTCTTAAAGGCAGAATCTGCAGCCCAAATAACCCCCTCTGTCTGTGAAAGCCCTACAGAGCAGACTCTAAATGAGCCAGCCCACACCGACTCCCAGCTTTCCCTTCGTTTCTCACTGGCCCTCCTCCCCCTCAATTTGCTCCTAGTCGTTTACCTTACTTAACCCTCTTCAACGAAGTCAGATGGATCTTCAAAATCTCAACTCCCAGCTGCTCCCCTCTGGCAACTCTACTATTCCATGCCTACCCCCCTCCCCCATGCCAACTCCTTTTTTTTTCCCCACTCTTTGCTCTTTATCTTCAGACATCGCCTCAGCTGTACCCCTCCCTTTGTTCCTTCTTCTGGGTGATTGTGGACTCATTATCCCCCTAGCATCTCATCTCTGGAAGCTTGTCCCTCAGACTTTGGGATTGTTCTATAATTAAGTGGCTTGGTGGGTGGCAGCAGGACTGATTAGAAGAAGAGCCAAGGAAACAGAAGTGTTTCTGTCCTAACAGAAAAACTCAGGCCTCTCTCAACCCTCTTTCCCACTCACACACCACTAGGTATGACTTGGTATTTTTGTCAGACTGGGACCCAATTCAATAGACATTTATTAAGCACTTAGTGTGTGCAGGGTTAGAGGCAGCATGGGGTAGGAGCTAGAGAGCCAGCTTTGGGATTAGAAAGACCTGAGCTCAAGCCTCACTTCTGTCACAGGCTGTGTAACTCTGGGCAATTCACTTAACCTATCGGTGCTCCAAGCATGTTTCTAAGACTGAATTGCAATAATAACAATAGCAAATATTTAGGTAGTGCTACTGTGGGTCAGGTGCAGTGCTAAGCACTTCACAATTATTGTCTCCCTTGATGTCATAGCAGCCCAGTTAGGTCCTATTATTATCCCCATTTTATGGATGAGGAAACAGGCTAACAGAGGATAAGTGACTTGCCCAGGGAATGTCTGAAGCCGGTTTTGAACTCAGGTCTTCCTGACTCCAAGCCTGACTTTTTATCCACTGTGCCACCTGCATTGGTCATGTGAGGTGAGCTAGGTGGCATAATAGAGTTCTGGACCTGGGGTCAGGAAGACTTGAGTTCAAATTCTGTCTTAGACACTTTACTAGCTACGTGACCCTGGGCAAGTCACTTAACTTCTCAGCATTAGTTTCTTCATCTATAAATTGGGAATAATAATAGTATGTTCCCAATAGTAACAGCCTCACAGGGCTGTTATAAGGATCAGATGAGAATATATGAAGAGCTTTGTAAATTTTAAAGTGCTGTATAAATGTTATCTATTATTATGAGTAGAGGGAATTTCCTCACAAGGGAGCTCCCTAGATGAATGAAATCCTATTCTAAGCTAGATTCTGGAGATGCAAGGGCAAAAAAAGCCAGAGCTATTCACTCTCCTCCAGGAGTACATGGGAGATAAAATATATATACAAGCAAATAACAGAAAGATAGAAAAAGAAAAAATAGAATACTTTCAAGAAGGGGACAGTGTTAATAAGTGGAGGAGACCAGGAAAGGACTCTTGGAGCAAGTGATGCTTGAGCTATCCTTTGACTCCTCTTTTATTTATTTATTAACTTTCTTTTCTTTTTAAATTTTGAGTTCAAAATTCTCTCTCTCACCCCTCCCCCACCCACTGAGAAGTTAAGCAGTATATCAATTATACATGTGAAATCATGAAAATATATTTCCATATCAGTTATATCACAAGAAAAGAGAAAAAAAATTATGCTTTGATTTCTACTCAGACTTTATAAAAATAGAGAGAGAAATATAGGAAAATAGGATGGAAGGAAATACAGAGTTAGTAATCATAACTGTGAATATGAATGGGATGAACTCACCCATAAAATGGAAGCAGATAGTAGAATGGATTAGAAACCAGAATTCAACAATGTTGCATATAAAGAGACACACTTGAAACAGAAAGACACACATAGAGTTAAAACAAAGGACTGGAGCAGAATCTATTAGGCTTCAGTTGAAATAAAAAAAAAAAAGGCAGGAGGTAGCAATCATGATCTCAGACAGAGCAAAAGCAAAAATAAACCTAATTAAAAGAGCTTATCACAGGAACTATTTTGCTTAAAAGTACCATAAACAATGAAATAATATCAAAAAATTTTTCAGAAGTTTCTCTGATAAAGGTCTAATTTCCCAAACACATAGGAAACTGAGTCAAATTTATGAAAATAAGAACCATTATCCAATTGATAGTCAAAGGATATGAATATGAAAGGATATGGTTGAATTCTACTTTTTAATCTATTCTGTCTGCTCTCTGCTTCCATTTTATGGGTAAGCTCATCCCATTCACATTCACAGTTATTATTACTAACTGTGTATTTCCCTCCATCCTATTTTTTTTCCTATTTTTCCTTCTCTCTCTCTCTTTTTATCCTGTTCCTCTTTAAAAGTCTGTTTTACTTCTAATCACTTCCTCCCTTTATCTGCCCTCCCTCTCATCTGTCTTATCACCTTCCCCTCCTATTTCTGTATTGAGTAAGATAGATTTCTATACTCCCTTTGAACCAGTTCCCATGAGGGCGAGGTTCAAACATTGCACTGCCACTCCACCTCCATTTCCCGCTCCACGATAAAAGCTCCTTTGTGCAAATTTTATGTGAGAAAAATTTTCCCATTCTACCTCTCCCTTCCCCATTCTACCTTCTCCCAGGTCATCCCTCTTTCTCATTCTTTCATATTTTTTTTTAGATCATCTCAACATATTTGACTTATACTCATGCCCTCTGTCTATGTGGAATCCTTCTTACTACACTAGTAATGATGAAGTTCTTGGGAGTTACATGTATCATCTTCCTAAATAGGAATATAAGCAGTTTAACTTTATTGAGTTCCTACGACTTCTCTTTCATGTTTACCTTTTAATGCTTCTCTTGAGTCTTGTGTTTTAATGTCAAAATTTCCATTCAGCTCTGGTCTTTTCATCAGGAATGCTTGAAAATCTTTTTTTGTGGGGAGGCTAGGTGGTGCAGTAAATAGAGCACCAACCCTGGAGTCAGGAGGACCTGAGTTCAAATGTGACCTCAGACACTTAACGCTTGTTAGCCGTGTGACCTTGGGCAAGTCATTTAACCCTGCCCCTCCAAAAAGCAAAAAAAAAAAAAAGAAGAAGAAAAAAAAAGAAAATCTTCTGTTTCCTGAAATATCCTTTTCCTCCCTTAAGTATTATATTCAGTTTTACTGGGCAGTTTATTCTTGGTTGTAATCCTAGCTCCTTTGCTTTCTGGAATATCATATCCCAAGCCCTCTACTCCTGTAATGTAGAAGCTGCTAAATTTTGTGTGATCCTGACTGTAGCTCCATATTATCTGAATTGTTTCTTTCTCCAGTGTCAGCAAAGGATACCCTGTGAACTCTTTCTGACCAGTTATCTGACCCCTTCTGTCAGACTGTTTCTGGACTGAGAACTCCCAAAGCTGCTGCTGCTATTGTAGCTGCCTCCAAGGCCTATCACAACTGTTACCATGCTCAGTAAAGCCCCTACTTAGGTGTCACAGACCTCTCTTGCTTACCTACTAAGTTGTCTTAGGCTGAAAAAATGTCTCACTCTGACCTTTTGTTGGTTCTGTCTCTCCAAAATTTGATTTGAGGAATTATTTTAAAGTTGTTTGAAGGAGAATGTTAGGAGAGTTCAGTTGGGTTACTGCCTGTACTCAGTCATCTTGGCTCTACCCATCTTTCTTTTCCACCTTGAGCTATACTTGAGAAAAGCTAGGGATTCTATCTATTCTAGTCTCTCTCTCTCTCTCTCTCTCTCTCTCTCTCTCTCTCTCTCTCTCTCTCTCTCTCCACCCCCCCGCCCCCCTCTGTTCTGTGAGGTAGAAGTGAGGAGGCAGTGCATTCCATAGGCAAGCACTTGTGCAAAGACATGGGGGGTGGGAGATGAGAGACTTATCTGGGAACAACAAGCATTTTAGGACCATTGGATTTTAGACTAGAAGGGACCTAATAGATTTTAGCTCCTTCATGTTTACAAATGAATCTGATTCAGAGACTTGCTCCATATCATATAGGTAGAAAATAACAAAACTGGGATTCAAATCAGGCCCTCTGATACCAGGGCTTGCATAATTTTCATTATACCACAGCTATCTCTTTGATTATCTGAAATTATGGATATGCTCATGACTTCCTTGTTAATAATTCATAAACATGCTGTCCCCCATCCCCTTGTTCTTCTGACAGTCGGGAGGAAGTCCAAGACTTTGAAGGATCCATGAAGGTAGGGAAGGGAGCAGGAGAGGAAGATAAGTAAAAGCTTGAAAGAAATGAAGATCTTGATGTCAAATACTCTGGAAAGACACAACCTGTATTTCTGGGGAAAGCAGGAGAAGAAAATGGAGCAGACAGCTGGTGAACGTGGACAAATTTTCTGTTGCTAATCGTCCTGGTTCGCGGCTTGTCCAGAAATACATTGGAAATCATTTGACTCCTCAAAGCTGGGCCAAAAGTCATTGAACAATTTAATCCCTTTATCAAAACTCTACTTCTTCCCTCAAACACTGAGTTAAGAAAGTTCTATATCTGGAGAGAATAAATAAATAAATAATTGAAGCAAAAATAGCCCTGGCCCCCTGGCCCCCTGGCCCCCTGGCCCCCTGGCCCCCTGGCCCCCTGGCCCCCTGGCCCTTGCCCATTTCTCATTTCCTCCCTGCAGAGGCCTTCTCCACTCCAGCTGCCCCTGGAGAATGTGGAGGGCAGTTAGAACAATGTGAGTGGAGCAGCTAGCCGGAGGTTCCTGAGGAAGCACAGCTGGGCACATATTTTTGGCCCCCAAAGAAGTGCCTGGAGGCGGAATAATTTTCCAAGTTTCAGAAACATAAGTGTCAACAAAAGTTTTGTTGCTGCCTCACTTGGAGACATTTAGGAAAGCTGTTGCAAATTCAGAACACACATGTACCTCCAGGCCAACATTTTCAGACGATGGGAGCATCAGACACAACGACGTGACCCATTTTCAAACCCCACCTCCCTCAGCCCAGCCCTCATTCTTTATGTTTTCATTGGATGATCTCCTAACACTCTATGAGAACATGATAGACAAGCATCCGACTTGTTACTCTCCTCTTTCTACCCCTTGCTTAGCGTCTCTGTCTCATTTGGATTGGAATTTCTGAAGCGGAGGGAGAGACCTGTCTACTTGTTTTTATGTTACTTACAGAACTCAGGGCACTGTCTGCATTTCATAGCAGTGAATGTTGTTAAAAACCAAAGTCATCACCTCCCCCATAAAACTGGCTTCCCTTTCTGACTTCCTTATTCTGACTGAAGTTCCACCATTCTCCCAGATACTTCAGCTCTCAACTCTGAACACATCCTTGTCTCCATCTCCCATAGTCCCCACATCCAAGCAATCACCATGTGCTGGTGATTCTTCTTACTCAATGCCTACTTCCTTTTCATTCTGGCAGTCATTGCCTTTAAGAGCTCCTACCTGTACTAGCAATATGTCCTATTAAGTGGTTTTCTTGCCTTCAAGCCATTGATTGGACAGATCAATATCAGATTCATCTGATGAGAATGTCCCAAATGCTTATTTCCACCTTTACACATTTCTTTGCTCATGCAATTCATTGCTTTTCACCTCTACTTACCTAAACTCTGAGTTATTTGCTGAGTGGATTATAAATGTATATATGTATAATGTATATTTGTATATATATATATATATATATATATAATGTATAATTGTATAGGTGTATAAATGTATAAATGTATAATGATGGACCCTGAGAGGTGATACAAAAGCAACTTATTCTCTAGGAGCTTACAATCCAGTTGGGGAGATTTTATATATGTACATATATATATGTATGTATATGTATATATATGTATATATATGTGTATATACACACATATACATATACATATATACACATACATATATATGCATACATATGTATATACAAAATTATACATAGTGTATATACATATACATATTATACAACTATAACTATGTTTTTTATTCAGTCATTTTTCAGTTGTATCTGACTCTTTGTGACCCTGTCTAGGGTTTTCTTGGCAAAGATACTGGGGGAAGTTCGCCATTTCCTTCTCTAGCTCATTTTATAGATGAGGAACTGAGGGAAACAGAGTCGAGTAACTTGCCCAGAGTCACATAGCCCTGGGAGGTATGTGCCGCTATTACCCCTGTTTGACAGATGAGAATATTGAGACAAACAGAGGGGAAGTGGCTTGTCAAGAATGACATAGCTAATATCCTAAAATACAAGCTTTTAAAATATTATCATACTATCTAGGGTTAAGCAAAAGGCAAGCATACATTGTTTGATGATATTTTTCCTGTAACCTAATACAGTGACTGTTTTATTTTCCCTACCTACTTCAAATAAATACTTTTTTTAAAAAATCACATAAATAGTAAATGTCTAAGGAAGAATTTGAACTCAAGACTTCTTGACTCTAGGTCCAATGCACCACTCACTATACCAGCTAGCTGTTTCTTCAGTATATCTCTGGGCTTACGGTTCAGCAGCCAATTAAAAGAATTTTCATCAATTATACAATAGGAATCCATGAGTCACTATGAGTGACGGAAAACAATCTGAGGATATCTTTGAATGTTCTGAAGAGGGGGAAGAGTGGGAATGGACTGTAACTGGAAATTTTCAAACAGAGCCTTGTGACACTTATTACATAGGATGTAAAAAGAATGCTTTTTCAGGACCACTGAGGTCTCTTCTGACACTGAAGTTCTGCAGGTTAGGATTCAGCTGAGGTTGGACACCTTGCATTTGTAGTGAGACAGGTCTACACCATTCTTTGTTTTTCTCCAGAAGCACCCTGGGACCTCAGAGTAGGAGTAGAGAGTTTGTTGAGAGGGAGTAATCAAGGGTTGGGGACAGGCATGATGTAGATAGTGAAAATGCCAAAAGTTGAGGGCACCTAATATGTCAATGAGGGCAGTGTTGAAATAGCTGACCATGGAACTGAGCATAATTAGTGTAAGTAGAAGAAAACTAATAGGCTTGATAAAGTAGGAAGGATTGGGTGATTGGCGGTGTCTTGAGAGCAGAGGACACATGGAGTGGTTAAGAGAACATTAAGAAGTTGTAATCAGAGAGTGGGAGCACCAAGTTCAAGATTTATAGAATCACAGGGTCATAGATATGGAACCAGGAGTAACCTTAGACATAATTTATTCCAACCTCCTAATTTTATAAATAAGGAGACTGAGGTGCAAAGTCACACAACTAATGCACGGAAGAGTTCACTGACTCTAAATTCAATATTCTTTCCTTTACAGAACCTATTATGTGTAAAGTACCATGTTATATACTAGGGAAGATACAAAAGTCAAATCAGATATGATCTCTGTCCTCATGGAGCTTACAATCTCCTAGGACAGTGGTTCTCAACCTTCCTAATGCCATGACTCTTTAATACTTGTATGTGCGCATATCTGCATGTGGGCGGACCTGCCTGGAGACAGATAGAGGAGCCTTGTCTCAGTTCCTAAGACTATTGGAAATATGTGTTTTCTGATGATCTTAGGTGACCCCTGTGACCCCTGTGAAAGGGTCGTTCGACCCCCAAAGGGGCGTGACCCACAGGTTGAGAACTGCTGTCCTAGGAGATATAATGCATAGATAAATAAGCATAATATCTTTTGCAATCTGGTTTCCATTCACACTATTCTTCAGAAATAGCTCTCTCAGAAGTGACTAATTATTCTTTATCTCCAAATCCAAAGTCTTTTCCCCCATCTTCATACTCCTTAATCTCTCTACAACTTTCTACATCTCTTTCTTCTTAATAACCTCATTTAGCTTTTGTGTTACTATATTATTATAGCTTGACTCCTGTCTTTCTGACCCCTCCTCTTTCTCTTTTGTTGGCTCCTCATCCCTCCTCCTTCCTCTTAGATGGAGGTAGTCTGTCCTGGGCCTTCTTTTCTCTCTACATTCTTTTTCTCAGTGATATCCACTGCCTGGGTTTCAGTTATTTCAATTATTCAATCTTTTTTTTTTTTTGTTAACTTTCAGATCTATATTTCTGACCTCAAATACTTCCAGAATTCTAGATTTCTACTTTCTTTTAATTTTTTTTAAACAAATTTAAGAAACACAAATATTTCAATATACAAAGAACAAAAAAGAATATTGCATACAGACTTGGGACTATTTTGGTTGTGTCAAATTGAGCATAATAGTAGCACAACTGACCTGCTTATCTGTGTCTCTTCCTCCACTTCTCTGCTTTCTTTCCTGTATTTTTATTTTTTCTGGGCAATTAATCATTAGTGAATAATTAATAAAAGAATGGTCATTTATCTATCTCTCATTAACCAAAGAACCCTTCTGGAAGCCTCTTGAGGATTATATACCCTTCTTCCCTGTATTTTTAAACTTATTGATTATCTCTTTTATTTTCTTTTTTGGTATCAGTAACACTATCCACCAAGACCTCACCTCCAAATAGAAGGCCTCCCTTGTACAACAACCCATCCTTGTGTATGTAGACATAATGTGTCTACAGAGGGAGCCATGATTCCTGATAGGCTGAAAGAACGATGAATACTGATGTACAGGGCATATATGAGTTGGGGGAACCAGGTATATTTCAAGAGATGACCTCCGGGGTGTCTGGAGACAGAGACAGAGAGGAAAATGGACAGAGACAGAGAGACATACAGATTTTTGAATGGCATGAACTTTTGAATTGTGGACTGGATCTTGAGGGCCATAGACTTGTACCTTAGAGGCAATCTACTCCAACCCATAACTGAAGAAACATTGCTCTATAACATACCAGCCAAGTGGTCTTCTTGGCTTAGCTGAAGACTTTCAGTAAGGGTTCACTTTTGGATAACTGTAATGGTTAAGAAATTTTCTCTTACATCAAGCCTTCTGGAGTCAAGCAGAATAAGTCTAATCCCTTTTCTATGTGGAAACCCTTTAAATACTTTAAGCCATCTTAACTGACATTTCACACAGCTGACCCAGAATGCACTTGTAGTTGGATAAAACTCTCTAATGTTTTTCAGACACATTGATGTACACCCAGGCCTCCCTTTTTTTTCTTTGTGAAGTTGATTTTTTTAACTCAAGTGTAAAACTTTACATTTATGCTTATTAAATTTCATCTCCTTATAGTGTCAGTGTAGTTCTAAGCTATTAAAACTGAAAACTTCATGAAAGATTTTTGGGACACCCTGGGTTTGGTCCAATTTTCTAACTGGTTGAGAAATTTTAAGTCTGTCATTAGCCTACATTTATGTAACCTGAGCACCCCACAATAAGCATTTTTATATATTATAAATTGTCTTATGTTGTTCTCATTGATTGTCCAACAATAGGTCCCAGGCCAAGCCCTACTTGGTTATTGTTTGGGCCCTGATTGGTTCAGAGTGAATGTAAATAGCAATTGTTTCTGCCTCATTTCTTACCTAGTCTTAATCACTGATAGGACATTACCTCAATCAAATTGAGACCTGTTAAAAACCTTAGCTCAAAAAGACCAAGGCCTCCCCCTGCATCCAGGGCCATCTCTAGTTGTCCTGATCTATATCTTGCCACTGGACCAAGATGGCTCTGGAGGAGAAAGTGAAATTAGTGACTTTGCACAACTCTGCAGCACTTAAATCCAATTCACTTGCATGTCATGGCATCACGGCCTGATGTCATGGTTCTTTTCAATAACAAAAGACAAACGACAATAAAATACATTACTCTCCTTTTTCTAATTAGGTTGTTGGGGCAAGTAAAGTGCTTTATCCTTCTGAATCCTTGAGTTGGCCAATTACAGCACTGAGCACACAATGAATACTCGTAAAAACTCTTGTTGGGTTGGGTGGATGGATGGATGGATGGATCCAACTGGACAGTGGTTCAACAGTGTAATAAAAAGAGCCCTGCAAAGTCAGTAGACCTGGATCTAATAGTCCTCTCTCCATTTACTGGTCATGTGACTTTAGGCAAATCACTTAACCTGTCTAAGCCTCCATTTCTCCATCTCTAAAATGGAGATAATAATTCTTGCATTATCTACCTCATAAGAGGGAACGTGGTGAATAGAATGTTGGACTTGGAATGAGGAAGACACAGCTCTGTGACCATCTTTGAACAACTTAACTCTTCTGAGCCTCGCGCAGCACCCTCAGACTCCTTGTTATAGACTGGTTGCTGTCGGAGAGCTCCCACACTCAGGAAGTCAAAGGCCTTCCTCCTATGATACCTCTGCTTTGCAGGTTGTTGTGAGGATCAAATGACATGATATATGTAAAGTACTTTGTAAATATGTAGATGTGATGCATCAATGTGAGTTTTGTCACCAGTCTGAGACAGTGGATAGGGCGGCTCTTGGCCTTTATGGAAGCCTATAGGGAAGTGATCCCTTCTGCTGCCATGGATGATTTTCACAACACTCTTGGGAGACTGAGAGAAGCAGATATACTGAAACTTGTCACAGCAGCTGAGGCAAAGAGTGTAGAGAGCAATGAGCTTAAACTTTCTTATCCAAATGATGCCAACACAGGGGGACCTGAAGCCAGGTTTGCTGGCCATAGAGCTGGTGCTTTTCCTTCCTGCCACAATGGGGAATTGGAGTGGGAGTGAGAGGCTCAAAGCAGAGGTCATGGCCCCAACCTCTCAGAAGAGACAAGGTGAACTCCAGCTTGGATTTGGGAATAAGGGCTGAGTGGGAACCTAATGGTAAGCTGCTCATTTAGCATCCTTGAAAGGTAAGGCATGGAGGGTCTTCTTGTGCTCAAAACTGCCTCGTGCTGGCTTCATCCCAGAAAGCAGGAGAAAATGAGTGTGTAGCCTTTAGGTCAAGTTCTAAGGATTCAGATAACTGCTGGATTGGGAATCACCATTATTAAGCATGTACACAATAGTTCTTAATGATATCTCCTATCTCCAGGTCACCTGAAGTTTGATAAAATACTTCCCTCATGGCCACCCCATGGGGCAGAATAAAACTCTAAGACTCAGGATGAATCTACATTTCATTCACGTTAGTATTCCTTCTAGCAATTCAGGCCCTACGCCTCATTTATACCTGCTCATTCATTGCCCCTCTTATCTACATCTTTCCTTGGAGAAAGGGCTTGAACAAAGTCCCACAGAGAAAATGAGTCAGAAATAAACAGGAACTTGCCTGACTGGAAGCTATGACTGAATCCATGCCCTTGTTCCAGGAAGGTTACCCTCCCCCAACTCTCTGCTCCCTTCAGTACCCAAGGTTTATACCATAGTTGTATTTATTTTTCCTTATTGATATGGTTGCTTAGTAAATGTTCTACATTTGTAGTCTGGACTGGGTTCTAGCTCCTTAACTATACCCATTTTCTTTTTTCATCTGAATACAGGGCTGCGTTCAAAGGGTGTGCTCTGAAAATGTCGTTGCTATTCAGTCATTTCAGTCATGCCCCTCTCTTCATATCACATTTGGAGTTTTCTTGGCAAAAAACAGTAGAATGGTTTTTCCATTTCCTTCTCCAGCTCATTTTACAGCTGAGGAAACTGAGGCTAACAGAATTAAGTGACTTTTCCAAGGTCACATAGCTAGTAAGTCTCTGAGGCTGGATTTGAACTCAGGTCTTCCTGACTCTAGTTCCAGCGCTCTGTCCACTGTGCCATCTCAAAATGTTAGCTTTAGATCACTGCAGATGTTCACTTCAAGACGACTGTGAGGTAAGAAAAAGCAAATGCAAGATTCTCTCACTATATAAGTGGAAAAAATGTGATATTGCCCAGAGTCAGCCAAAAAGTCTGCGATGAAGTCAGGCCTGACACCTGAAAAAACTCAGTCCAGGTTATTTCCGTTTCCCTGTCTTGGTCTGTCTCAGTACCTGGAAGAAGAGGGAATCTGGTAATCTATCTGCAAAGCTTCAGAAGGTTTCACCTTTGCTCCTGTGAGGAAAGTGGGGGAACCAATCAATGAAGAAGCGTTTATGAAGCACCTTCTGTGTGCCAGGCACTGGGCTAAGTGCTAGGGATACCATGAAAGGTAAAAACAGCTCCTGCCTTCAAGGAGCTTATATTCTAATGGTAGAGACAGAAAATGTAAACGTAAAATGTAAAAAAAATGGTAGACAGCAAATATCTATGTATGTGTGTGTGTATATATATATATGTATGTATGTATGTATATGTAATGAGGAGACCTCAGTTCCTTTCCAGTTCTACAGAGAACTAACCTGTTGATGTTGTGAAGTCGCCTGTACTCAGCTGTACAGCTGATGTATCAGGAGCTAGTTGTGAAATCTCCCTTACCAGGCTCTGACCACCAGATGCAAACACAGCCCTGGTGCCTGCAGTCTCATGCTGCGTAAAAGCAACAGGTCCCCAAAGGTATATCCATGGAGATGAAACTACTCTCTGGTAATTGCAGAGAGGAACAGAACTGGTGAATAGGGTCCTATTAACAAGGGTTCTATAGGGGGTTCATACATGGCCTACGGCTCATTTCCGTTGTGGGGCTTGTGGGAGCAGAGAAAGCTAAAGCAGCTCCTTTTTGCCTGTAAATTCTCTCTCTTGCCCTTGTCCCTGTTGGTATTGCAACCCCTACCTTGTCTGCTACCTTTCTTACTGCTGAAACAGCAAGGGCGGTCCTGACTATTAGAGAAGGTTTTTAAGAGATAGTTAACCTGAAAAAGAACCTTTCCTCCTTCGGCAAGAGGCCTGTCCAATCACAGGATACCATGTCCCCTATTCTTGCCTGGGAGCCCCCTAGCAGCAGCCCTGTCCATTTCTGAAATACCTGATATCCAATTCACCTCCTGTCTAAATTGAAACCCATGCAAGCTTTGTCTTTTTTCCTCCTCATAGAGTCTCTGCCCATGCAGGTAGGGCTCTGAACTGAATAAACCCTCCTTGGCTCCTAAATTTATGGTAAAGGGTTTAGTTTGGGGGTTTTGGTTCTGGTTCTGGTTCTGATTTGTGGTGGCACCAACAATTTCATGTGCAGGCTTCATTGAAGGGCATCTAGAGGATAGAAAAGGAAGGGAAGGGAAGGGAAGGGGGGGTACCAAAGGGGAAGTAACAGGGAAGACAGAGGAAAGGTTTCCCTTGTTTTCCAAGTTCACCAGCTGGTCTTGCCCCTTGGACATATGGTATCATAAAGTAATTGAACTCAGAGTGAATTTACATGTAATTTTATTTAATTACTTTAGAACATGTTCTTATGTTACAGTATTCTTGAAGTTGAGATGAAAACATCTTGCCATAATTTAATGTTTTAATGGTATTTGACTTCTGTGATTTTTAAGGACATTTTTCACAATAATAATACTTATAATTGATTTTTACATGACACAAATGCATGAAAAAAAGCATTTATTAAACACCTACTATATACAAGTATTGCAACTTCAAATACAAAAGAGAGAGAATTCTTTCCTTTAAAGAACTTACATTCAGATGGGAGAGATAACATAGTGGACTGGAGGCAGGGGAAGGGAGTCATGATCTAGAAAGCCACAGGGATGGTGAATGGAACAAAAGGGAAATCCATTGACATGTTCTTTGCAAAGGCAATGGTTATGTTGATTGGATTACACTTCCTAGAGCAAGAGGTTTTAAGTAGGGAGGTTTAGGGGAATGAGTGTTGATTTGAACATATTGTGTTCGAGATGACTTTGGAACATACATTTGTAAATGCATGATAGGTAGAAGTTACACGGAA
>CM053585.1:128661243-128689020 GCA_028646515.1 Pseudochirops corinnae | reverse complement strand
GTATCCAGAGCTGGAAGGGACCTGAGAAGCCATCTGGCCCAATCTTCTCTCTCTCTTTTACAAATGATAAAAAAAAAAAATCTGAGGACCAGGGAAGTTAAGAGACTTGTCTAAGGTCACTCAGATAAGACTCAGATGCAATATTTGAACCTAGCTTTTCTGACTTGAGTGAGAGTCAGTCTTTCCCCTGTCATCCATATTGCCTAGCCCACAGTGACATTGTCCACAGGAGGTGTTCAATAATATTTATTTACTGAATGAATAAAGAAACATAGACCCTGTCATCCCATGCTTTTTTGTGGTACTTGTGTGCAGTACTAGCCTTATAGCTTGGAGAAGGGATGAAACTGAAAGAGCAATGGGTTTGGAGTTAGAGAACCTGGGTTCAAATTTTGGCTCAGCATCTTATCACCTGCATCATTTTAACCTTCTGGGTCTCAGTTTCCTCATCTGTTCTTTTTAAATGTTCTTTCCAGTTCTAAAAGTCTTGGGGGAACTGGTGGTTTGTGGCGCCAGGAGTGGATGAGCACTCCAAGGGACGTGTTATGTCTCATTTGGGAGTGATGTGGTTAATTATTTCTCCTAGGGTCCTGAGCATTGGCCTGAGTTCCAGCTCATCTCAAACTTGTCTGGTCCAAAGTCTAGAAGAGGCGGCAGAGGGAAGCTGCTTCACTGTGACCATCTCAGATTCCTAGGGTATTCATAGCTGGAGAGGGGGACTTGAGCTCAGTGTTGGTTTCTGTGCTCGGAAAGCCTGGAGTGAAAGTGGCTCTAGAGAGCACGAGCTACAATTAGAGATTCTCTTGGAACTTCATAGTAAGAAGGGCCTTTTAAGATTATCTAGTCCAGTCCTGTCATTTTATAGGAGAGGGAGGCGAGGCTGAGAGAGGTATTACAGTGTAATTGGTGGTTAGGTGAAACACGGGCTCAGGAGTGAAACATTCCTCACTCTTGCAATCCAATCATTCCCCCCAACACCCACCCAGATCTCACACAGGATCAAAGATTTGGAGCCGTGGAAGACCTCAGAAGTCACCTAGTCCAACACCCTCATTTTGCAGTTCTTTTCATTCATTCATTTATTCATTCATTCATTCATTCATTCATTCATTCATCTGTTTATTCAGCCATCCATTTATTTTTTTAACCATCCATCCATTTACCTATTTGCTTATTCACTTGTTGATTCATTATTCATTTGTTTGTTTATTGATTGCTTTATTTTGTTTTGCCGCTGCTTAGTGCAGTGTCTGGCATAGGGTAGGCATTTAATAAATAAATATGTGTTGACTTGGGGAGTTCCTCCCAGAACTTCCATTTTGAAGAAAGGCCCAAGCCAGCCATCACTCACTTCTCTCTTGGCTCTGTTTCTGACTCTCTGGATTTTGCCACCATGCACCAGCTGCCTTCTCACCCTGGATCATTCTCTGTCTCTGTGCCCCATTGGAAATTCTCCCATGTTCTGAAGAATGGCCCAGGCCAGTCATTCTTGACTGACAAGAAACTAGGGACAAAAGCAATTATGCAATTTGTCCAAGGTCACATAGTTGGGGCATGGTAGAAAAGGGATCCACACCCACATCCTCTGGCTGCAAACTCAGCACCCTTTCCAGTGCATCATTTGCTTTCCTCAAGCTGTAAGGTGTATGGAAGTTGATGTGGATCTTTTCAATAAAGGCTTTGGATCCTTATGTTACCTGCGCAGGTGGAAGAAGGATTAAGGGTCAGGAAGTCCTTCCCTACTCCTTTTCCTCTTTTCTCCAGCCACTCCCCTCTGATCCCTTGGCACAGTTGCAATTTTTCAGGGAGCTCCGGCTCAGGGGCAGTATGTCACCAGCGTGTTGGCAAGTGCCTTGAAGAGTTGAGAATAGATCTGAGTGCAAGAAAAATTGAGAGAAAGGGATTCATGGTGGTTAACAAAACATTCTCTCCCACTACAGCTGTGTGGGGAGGCCTGTTGCACTCCCTCTCTGCAACTGACTGCCTGGGAAATGGAGATGCCTCTTTGGCCCTCCCCTAGCCTGGCTGCCACACTTAGAGAACATTTGATTTATTATGTGCCCAGGATCATGGTCATTTTCTTTTGCTCCCACTGCTCTGATCAGAAGGTAAACAGCCAGCATAACTAATGTTACCTAACTCCTGGCCCTTCAGAGAGAGATTTCCACCGCAGGCTTCCCTGCTCTTCTCCTTGGCTGGCAACTGTCTGGTTAACAGAAAATATCTGGTAAGAGGTTGCTCTGTTCTTACTGGAATAAATAATTAATGACTACACTGGGAGATTTAATGTATGGAGGTGTCACTCTTCAGGAAAGCTCAGGGACTCTCATGTCCATGTTTTGTTGCATGCATTGGGAAATTTACCTGAATTCAGACTCTGCCTTTCCTTCTTAGGAAATTTTCTGTCAATAATAATAATGGTAATGATTATAAAAATTATTTCTAATATAGTATATGTAATTATATAGAAACTATTAAATAAAAGTAGCATTAATATAGCATTTTAAGTTTTGTAAAGCATTTTCCAAGTAATGGCTCATTTGGCCCTCACAAGAACCCTGGGAATTAGGCTTTATTATTATCCCCATTAGACTGATAAGGAAAGTGAGGCAAAGGTTAAACTGAGGAAGTAACTGAGGCAGGATTTTAACTCAGATCTTCCTGATTCCAGGTCCGATGTACCATCTAATATGCTACCTAGCTGCCTATATCCATACACTCCACCCAGTGCTGATAATTAACATGAGACTGTACCAGCTCCTTCTTTTTCCAATATAGGACCCCAGAAACCTAAAACAAACACAAGTGCTCCCAGTAAGAACCCAGGCCCAGAGATACATGGAAATAACAATCTCGCTTCTATTACTAGTCATCCCAAGCAAGTGAATTAACCTTCCTTTTCCCACTCTTCTAGGATTCTTCTCTTTACTGTCTTGCCTACTTAATCTGAATTCATTTGCTTATATCAAATGATGTGCTTTTCATACTTGGCTAGTGACTATCCTAAATTAGAGAAGCCCAGTCTTAATACCCACTAAGACGGCTTGACATCTTGAACCTTCATATGAGCCTACCTTTTTGCTGAAAAAAAAAAAAAAATCTGGACTTTCCAGGTTGAGAGAGCATCAGATCATAGTTTACGGAGCCAGAAGGAACCGTAGAGGTTATCTAGGTCAGAGGTTGTCAAACGTGCCAACACGATGACCCTGCAACATTCCCAAGTGTGGCTGAACCAGATTAAAATGTAATTGAGAAATATTTAACAAAAAAAAAAATACAAAGGAACTTAGGTAATGTTAATATGCAGTTTTCTAAATCACCATGTGGCCACAGGGACCCTTATGCATGTTTAGGGGTCCCTTTTGACACTGCTGATCTGGGTCAACCCACTCCTTTTGTAGTTATTAGGGCCTAAAGAGGTCATTCATTTAGGCTTATGGTTTTAGAACTGGGAAAGACTTTTGAGATCATTTATTCCAATCACATTATTTTATATTTGAAGAAACTGAAGACCAGAGAACTGATTTGATTTAGATTTTTGTGCTTTAGATCCATAAGAGACATTAGAAATCCTCAACTCACATCCCCTTCCTTTCGCATATAAGACAACCAAGGCCAAGTTGGACAATTCCTTGTCCAAAATCACGCACATGTGAGGTGGAGGTAGGATTAAAGCCCAGGTCTTGTTACTCTGAATCTAAGCTATTTCCATGGCACCATGCTGCCTTAAACTCTTGCTGAAATGTTTACCCAGCTAAGCCATTTGGGCAAATTACTGGCTGACTGTTCTCCAGTGTTTGCTTGTAGGGAGCCTGTGGGCATAGATTTAGAATGTGTTACAGAGGTATTAATTTTATTCAGTGTAAATGATACAAACATAAGAAACAGCAGAAGAAAACCCCCAGCAGACTTTGGTCACCTATCTGAATGACCATTTTATACCCACTTTATCCTTCTACATATTCATAACATCTGCCCTTGTTGGATATGGTGAATAAAGCAAAGACAAGGAGTTAATGCAACCATGAAAATTAATGCTGGCCAGATTCCAGGCCCAAAGCTACACAACGCCTTAAATCACCAACAGAGGAGTCAATACACTGGACTAACCATGTATATCCTCAAGCAGCTATAGCGTGATGCCACCTAGGGGCATTGCCACTCTGACTCTGAGCAGTGTGGGAAGAATTAGCGAAACTCTTGTCCACCAAGTTGGAAGAGGTCCTGATGGGTCAGGCAGATAGGCTTAAGATTCAGATAACTCACAGCCACGGTCACTGAGCAAATGAAGGATCAAATAGAGAGGGAACCCCAGTTCTCCTCAATTCTAGTTCAGAGGCCTGGCTCAAATTAGATTAGCCTGGGAATATAGAAGAGAGGGACCTTATTTTCCCTTTGTCAGAATTTAAGTTGCAACTTCTCTGACTTCCAAATGTCACAATGACCTGGAATCCCTTTTCCTACTTCCCTTTATTCATATGATCTGCTTCTATTAAAAATATTCCTCATTTAAGAATATCACCATCACCCCCAGAGCATTCCAAAGCCAAGAAGTCATCTTTAATTAGAGTTCCAGACATGCAAATTCAAAACTTCTAAGATCTCTGGCCTCTGAAACCCAAATCCAGGTAGTGTCCCTAGAAGGAGGCAGCTGGATGGCTCATTGGCTAAAGCACTGGGCCTGGAGTCAGGAAGACATGAGTACCAATCTAGCCTCAGACACTTATTAGTTGTGTGACCCTGGGCAAGTCACTTAATCTAGTTTGCTTTAGTTTCCTTATCTGTGAACTAGAGAAGGAAATGGCAAACCACTATGGTACCCTTGCCGAGAAAACCCCAAATGGGGTTACAAAGAGTCAAATAGGACTGAAATGACTCAACAACAATAAAAATCCCCAGAATGCCAGAGATTCTGTTGCAATGGCTGGGGGGCCATTGTATAGTCAGATTTAGTCTTATCCTCCCTCCCCCTACCACGTCCTCTCTCTCTCCACTTTGGCCAAATCAAATGGTTAAATCAGATGATCTTCAAGAGTCCACAAAATTTCTTTATCTTTTATCTGCATAAAGTAGAACTTGGAACTTGTCAAAGACAACAACAAAGCCTCTGTACTCCTGATTTCTACTAGTTTTATGAATATGTATTATTAATCTGGTTAGGACCAATGGTAATAGGCAATATAGGGCAGCTAGAATTCACCTTATCTGCTCTAAGAAGACTGGAGGTCCCTGCCACATAGCTTAGTTTTTCTCTAAAAAGATAATGAAACTTCCTCAGGACCTGATTAGGGCAAATCGACTGAGGCTACAATCACTGAGTTGAAAGGAATCAATATGACAAGCTATAATTTCTCGCCCTCCACTCCAGTTCACATCAACAACAGGTGACATCTTGTAGGCATCCAAAATTCTACAGATCCAAAATGGAGCTTATTATCTTCCTCCTCCCAAACTCCTCCTCTTATTCAAATTCCATATTTCTTTTAAGGGAACTGTTGTTGTTCAGTAGTTTCAGTCACATCCAACTCTTCTTGACCCCATTTGTGGTTTTCTTGGTAAAGATACTAGAGTTGTTTGCCATTTTCTTCTCCGGAAGAAATCCTCTACATTTGAGGAAACTGAGGCCAACAAGGTCA
The DNA here is from genome assembly GCA_028646515.1 of Pseudochirops corinnae. Taxonomy (NCBI): domain Eukaryota; kingdom Metazoa; phylum Chordata; class Mammalia; order Diprotodontia; family Pseudocheiridae; genus Pseudochirops; species Pseudochirops corinnae. The sequence goes on along the minus strand of CM053585.1, from coordinate 128,683,384 downwards.
AGTGACTTGCCCAGAGTCACACAGCTAGTAAATGTCTGAGGCCAGATTTGAATTTGGGAAGATGAGTCTGACTTCAGGCCCAGGGCTCTATCCACTGCACCACATAGCTACCCCTTGAAGGGAGTTACAATCCCTCTGGTTTTCCAGGTGCACAATCTTAGTAGCATCCTTGATTCTTTCTCCCACAGGCCTTTTGATATATCCAATCAATTGGCAAGTCTTATCTAGTTTACTTGTACATCATCTTTCAATCTGATCCTTTCTTCCTAATCTCATGACTCCTACCCCAGTTCAGGTCCTCATCATTTCTTGCCTGTCTATTCATTAGATTCCCAGCTTTCAGTCTCTTTCCTCTTTAATTCCTTCTCTACCTACCAAAAGTATTTTCCAAGCATAGGTCATATGACTCCCTTAATCAGAAACCTTCACTGGGTCCCTGTTAGGGATGAAAGGTAAAAATACAAACTCCTCTGGCATAGAAAAACCTCCCAAATCTGATTTTGGCTTACTTTCCCAGACATAATCATCTTCACACACTTTACATTCCAGTCAAACTAGCCTGCTTGCTCTTAATCAAATTCAGCTTTCTATCTCCAGTCTCCATGTATTTACACAGGCTAACTGCCTTGCCTGGAATGCAATTCCTCGTCATCTCTGCCTCTTGGAGTTTCCATCTTCCTGCAAGATTCAGCTCATGTGTTGCCTCCTACTGTAACTCTTTCCTGATTCTTCATAGTTGTTAGTGCCAGTGCTCTTCCTAGTGCTCTCTCCCCTCAAATGATCTTATATTTACTTGTCTATTGTATCTCCTCACTAGAAGGTAAGCTCCTTGAGGGCAGAGATCTCTTTTTATTTTTGACTTTTTATCCCCAGTATTTAGCATACTGCCTTACACATAATATAGTAGATAAAAGCCCCTCTCAAAGCTGGAAGCCAGAAGCACAAAGATCTCTCCTCTCCCAATCTTGCAATAATTCCTTCGCTTATGTAGTCATGGACCATCAAGTGATAATTCACCAATGAGGAGGGTTTTATGGAAATGGACTTGAATCCTGAGTTAAATAGATATTTAATAAACACTTATTGGGTTGGATTTGGATTGCATTCAACTTTAACAAGGCTCCCCCTTCCAAAAGCCCCAACAAGTAGTCATTCAGTTTTTACCTGAAAACCTCCAGTCAAGAGGAACTCAGTATTTCTTGAAGCAGCCCATTGTATTTTTAGATAACTCTAATAGATGAGTTTTCCCTTACATGAAATCTAAATCTGCCTCACCGAAACTTCTACCCTTTATTCTTAGATTTTCTGTAGGAAACAAAGCAAAATGAGTTGAATCTCTTCCAAATAGCTGCCCTTCATATACCTGAAGAAAATCAAGTTGGCAAGCGTTTGGTTTTTTTTAACTTTTTTTTTTTGCTTTTTTTTGGAGGGGGGAAGGTAGGGCAATTGGGGTTAAGTGACTTGCCCAAGGTCACACTGCTAGTTTTTTGTGTTAAGTGTCTGAGGTCATATTTGAACTCAGTTGCTCCTGACTCCAGGGCTGGTGTTCTATTCACTGCGCCATCTAGCCGCCCCTTAGCAAGCATTTATTAAGCTCCTACTACGTGGTGGGTACTTTGCTAATATGTCTATATCTGACTTCTCTTCTCCAGGTTAAACATTTCCACTTCCTTCAAGCAAACCTTGTGTGATCTTGACACTCCTCATCACCTTCACTGCTTGCTTATGGACATTTACTAGCTTGGAATTATCTTTCTAAAATATGGAACTCCCCAATAAGTGCAATACTCCAAATGTAGCATAACCAGGGCCAAGCACAGCAGAGCTATCATTTGGATACCACACCTTTCTTGATTTAGTCAAAGGTCATATTGGCCTTTTGGTTGTCATATTGCACTGTTGGGGCAGCTAGGCGGAAGGGTGGATAAAGTGCTGGCTCATCTTCCGAAGTTCAAATCAGGCCTCAGACACTTATTAGTTGTGTCAGCCTGGACGACTCAGCCCTGTTTGCCTCAGTTTCCTCATATGTAAAGTAAACTAGAAAAATAAATGGCAAACTACCGTAGTGTCTTTGCCAAGAAAACCCTAAAAGGGGTCACAAAGAGTCACACATGACTGGAATGACTGGACAATAACAACCTTGTGTTGTTGATACAGCTTGAAGTCCACTCTAAGAGCTAGAAAGACTGATGCCTAGTCCCAAATGAGAGGTTGATTTTTAAAACTCAAACGAAAGACTCTTATTTTCTCTTTTTTGGATTTGGCTCAACCTTCAAGCCTGTAAGGAGCTTTTCAAGTCCTGACTCTGTCATTGATCCGGTATGCTATTCCTCCTCACGTAACTTCATCTGTAAATTTTATAAGTATAGCCATTTATATCTTTATTTAAGTTCCTGATAAAAAAAGGTAACTAGAAAAGTTCACTAGGGCCATCCTCTGTAGACCTAATTCCATGATGAAATCAGTCAACTGATAACTCTATTCTTGTCTGCCAAATGAACCAATTTTGAATCTACCTATTATTTGTCTAGCTCTCCATTTCGGCATGAGAGATTTTATTAAATGCTTTATTGGAAACGTTTTGTTTAAATTTATTTAAAAACCAAGCAAAAATATCAGCATTGGCCTATATGCATTCTTTTTAAAAAATTCTTTTAAAAAATTGTAAGTTTAAGAGTAATCAAACACAAACTGCTGAGCAGGTTGCTCCTGTGGCAGCCAATGACTGCTATGGCTTTCCTTTCTAAAATAGCAGGTTATTCCCATAAGGTACTAGGAAAGGAAATTTCTTCCATAGGTCAGTTTGGTCCCTAACTTCTAGCCCACTAGCCTAGAGCCGGAGCGTACCACAGGAGAGAGGTCTGTGTTTAAAAGTACATTCGTTAGTGGGTTATCTGGTTATTGTGTTCTTATAATTGAACCAGAGGTATACTGGTAAATGTTTAACAACCAGCTCTTTGGGGGGAAAAAAGTACCCATGACACACTTTAAAGTTTAATCTGCATTATTAACATTTTCCTTATTATTTTCTTAAGTAAAGACAATTTAAAAAAAATCACATTTAACAAGTCACTGGGGCTGGTTAGAGGTGGCTCCAGCCCTCCCCTGGTTAAAGCTCATTTTAGAGTGTGTCTAACAGTGTGACTTGTACATGATCATATAAACTTCTTTTATATTGAGTGACAATGTACTGTGTCATTTGGCAAATATTTTGTTACTATTTTTCTTTAAAAAAAAAAAAGAAAGGTGTGGACAGTTTAAGGGTGTTGAGTGACTCAAGTTTCTTGCTTCTGAAAATATAAGCTATGATCTCACCAGGCTTTCTCTCCCCATGGAAATTCCTTGTATCCTTTTCTAGAGAGATTGGGGGAAAGGCAGGAAAGGAGAAAAGAAATCTCTTTTGAGTTTATGTGTAAGCTGCTTGTTGCATTTGTTATTGGAAGAAGCTGGACCTGCTGCCAGAAGAGTTAGAGTCTCTCACAGAAATATGTATTGCAGCAGCCCTGGTGTTTTGAGTTCGCCATGATAAATTTAGAATGCTCCCGTCAGCGGTGTGCTAGGCCACTGAGTAAATAGCTACTTATGCAGTCATTTCAAACTCAACATGGAAAGAGGCTATAATTGTATATATCAGGAAATGATATACTGGAGCACTTTTCTGAAATAACATGCTATTTGACCCAATATTTTCCAGAATGCAAAAGACTCTTTGATCTCTGAGGCAAGCAGTCCTCACACAATTGTGAGGTCAAAATCAGATGAAGATGCCCAGCCAGAGGGAAGGGCTGATTAACATGTAGGCACAGACCCACGGATCCTTGGAGCCAGGCCTGGGTGAGGCCAATAGGTCAGGGCTGGGATGGCAATTTAGAAACGTGGATGAGGGCATCAAGATAAAGGTTTCCCTACCCTCTGCAGGGATTTAGAACAGTTTTGAAAACAGGTACAAAATCTATAGGTCCATGGACTGGGTTTTTCTTTTGTGGGTTTTTAATTTAATTTAGTTTTTGTTTGCCTGTTCTGATTTAAACCTAATCTCTCATTCCTCCTGTAGCCAGCCTACATCTTGTGGAACACTCATTCATCACAATGCTAGGCAGATAGTAACTTCTCAATAAAAATTTAAGTATATGTTCTTGTAACTGTCAGAGTCAGTGGTAACATCTGAAGTCCTTGAAACATTAAGGTTTTAAATTTCACTGTTCTGCTAATCACTCCTGCTTATGACTTGCCATCTGTCCGTCCTTCCTCCTACTGTTCACTACATCACTTGGCTAAGGGTGGGAAAACTGTGGCCTGGAGACCACATGTGGCCCCCTAGGTTCTCTATACAGCCCTTTGACTGAATCCAAACTTCCTGGAACAAATCCCCATAATAAAATCCCCTTTATCAAGACCAGCATCTAAGACTTTCTACAGCATGACCCCAGTCTAGTGATCCAGCGTTACTTCTGCTTGTTCCCCATGTTTCTCCACTGCCACCTTGTCTTTAGTGTTCCCTGCACCTACCACATGCCTCTGGTAGCTGGGGTTTTTAAGCTCTTTGTGTTGAGGACCATTTTGACAATCTGATATAGCCTTAAGGACCCCTACTGAGATGTTTTAAAATTCATAAAGTAAAAACATAATATTACAAAGGAACCAATTACATAAAAATACAGTTATTAAGATATTAAAAAAAAGTTCACACATCCCAGGTTATGAACCCCTGTTACATATTTTTGCTCAGGCTTATCTTCCTACCCTAAATGCCCTTCTTTCTTATTTCTGCTTATCATGATGTTATAGTTTTTTCAAGGCTCAGTTTAAGCCATATCTGTCAATGAAGAATTACTTGACAATTCTGACCCAAACCACATCTTTCTTTCTAGGATGTACCACTGTACACATATATTTTGACACTCTTTTCCTCATCTCCACTTCTTGGGGTCCTTGTTTTCCTTCAAGACTCAGCTCAAGGACTGCCTTCTGAAGGATGTCTTTCCTGGTCCCCTCAGTTGCTGGTTCCTTGCCACCCGGGGTCACCCTTGCGTCTCCTTTGTATGTATTTCATATATAAACTCATATATATTCATGTATTTCATACATTCTTCGAAGTGGGAACTGTTTCATTGTTGTTATGGAATCTCTGGTACCTAGCGCATTACCTAACATAGACTTGGTGCTTAACCAATGGCTGTTGATTGATTTCTGATGTTTTGAATTGCCCGTTGTTGTTTCAGGCAAATGTTATTTTTTCCAATAAAAGTGTTAACTCTGAAATCAGGGACTGAATTACTTCTTCTGCCTGCCGGCTCTACCTTTCTTCCTCCTCTCTGCCTTTTGAAACTTTGCCCATCCTTCAAAGCCCACCTTAGTTCCTGCCTCCTCTGTGAAACCCTCCCCAACTACCTTAGCCTTAAGTAAAAACTCTTTCCCTTAAATTCCTAAATCATTTGTCATTTCTACACCCATTCAATAGTTATTATCGACTGCTGTATGCCCCGTTCAATTTTCACATGTATGTCATATCACCCCAATGGGAGATAAGCATCTTAAGAATAAGGACTGTGTCTGAAATCTCTGTACTCTCTCTCTATTGCACCTAGTGGAATGCAAGGCTAGGTGGTACAGTGGGTATAATAATAAAAATAAATAATAGAATAAATAAATATTTATAAATTTATTTATAATTATTTATTTTATAAATTTATTTATTTATAAATAAATAAATAATAGAATAAAAAATAGACTTGTGTTCAAATTCAGCTTTAGGTACTTCCCTTGCTGTGTGACCCTAGGCAAGTCACTTAACCTCTGCTTGTCTCAATTTTTTCAACTATAAAGTAAGGATAATAAAAGCACTTATATACCAGGATTATTATAAAGATAAAAATGAAGTAATATTCATGAAGTATTCTGGGTCAACCTGAAAACACTGTGTAAATAAGTGTATGTAAATACACTGTGTAAATAAATAAGACACAAAATTAACATAATTAACTTTTACTCCCAGTTGAAGCCTGAGACGCTTCTCCCACATGCCCAGTCTCAGTGGCTCTCAAATGAGCATTTATTCCTTCTTCCAGGGCCAGAGGCCACCATCCATCTACCTGTTATATCCTCCTTTGAGGCTAGCCCTTAAAACTAGGCAAAAAGTCACATTCTACTTTACATAGTTGCTTCAAACTTCTTAAATTACCTTATGTTTACTTATCTATTTATTTGTCATTGCTCTTCCAGTAGAATGTAAGCTCCTTGAGGGAAAGGACTGATTGATGTTTTCTGTCTTTGTATCTCCAGTGATCATGGGCACATAGTAAAGCTTTGCTCCCTCATTGTTTTCAGTCATGACTCTTCCTGATCCCATTTGGGGTTTTCTCAGCAAAGACACTGAAGTGGTTTGCCATTTCCTTCCTTAGCTCATTTTACAGATGAAGAAACTAGGGCAAACAGGGTTAAGTGACTTGCCCAGGGTCACACAACTGGGAAGTGCCTGAGACAAGATTTGAACTCAGGAAGAGGATTTTTCCTGACGCCAGGTCTGGCACTCTATCCACTACACTCTCTCTAGCTACCCTCAAGTAAAGCTTTATAAATGCTTGAAAAAAAACTGAATTGAAATCCCAGCCTCTACCCTGAGAGGGCAAAGCAGGACTGAAGAAAGAAGGCCAAGGCCACAGAGCAGATCTGAAGAATGTTTCTCCCCCATCCCCAAATCCGAGTTTCAGCTCTGAAATGCTCTACAGATGAATGAATCATGAGTTATGTATCCTAGGGTGGAACATGACACCTAGACTGGCAGTTACTATGTGCATGAATTGAAAAATAAAGATCTCAAGAAGAAAAAACCAAACCTCTGTTCCCCCCATTGTCTACCTGTCCATCTATCTATCCATCTGTCATCTGTCTATCCTCTTGTAAAAGTCCGATATTCAAGACCTATACATGAGTAAAACCTCTTTCTCCATGAAATAAGTGGCCAAGGAGGTAAGCACTTTTCAAGAGGAAAAAAATTATAAATAATCATTTGACAAATTGTTCAGACTCCCTCTTCATCAGAGAAACACAAAAACGCCCAAACCCCAAACTTGGATTACTACCTTGCACCAATCAATTGAGCAAAATTTTGAAAAGCAATCAAACTTGGTATTTTCAGATCTGTGGGGGCACAGGGGTGCTTGTTCCCTCTTTAGCTGGGCTGTGAATCTCCCCAGGGTTTGGTTGCTGGTTGCCATCGCTGTTCTTGTTTTGCAAAGCAGTACAACAGCATATGATTAGTGTTGTACGACCAACCCTACTTTTTAACTCAGTGAACCCATTATCTGCAAACTTTTATATTTTTCATATTTGTTCTGCACATATTTGTATATGTACATGTTCTCTCCACCAGTTGCATGTAAACTCCTTGAGAACAGGGATTGTTCCATGTTGTCTTTGCAGCCCTTAACACCCTGGTATAAGGTGTTGCATGTAGTGGGTGTTTAATAAATGCTTGTTGCTTGACTCATGTTTTTGAAATGGCAAAAATATTTGTAGCTGCTTTGTTTATAACAGGGGAAAGTGGAAACAATATAAATATACACATACACTTATAAGTATATAATACATGCAGGTATATACTTGTTATATATAAATGTATGTTTATATATGTATAAAATGTCCTATATAAATATATGTTATATACATATATGCATATACATGTATATAAAACAGTGGTTCTCAACCTGTGGGTTGCGACCCCTTTGGGGGTCGAATGACACTTTCACAGGGGTCACCAAAGACCATTGGAAAACACATATTTCAGATGGTCTTAGGAACCGAGACACCACTCCTCTCTCTGTCTCCAGGAGGGTCCGCCCACATGCAGGTGTGCCCACATACTAGTATTAAAGGGTCGCAGCATTAGGAAGATTGAGAACCACTGATATAAAATGTTTGCTATAGAAATGTCTGCATAAATGTATGTGTCATATACCTATATGTATATATGTAATATGCATTTATGTATATATGTGTATATATACATGCATATGCATATATTAAGAAAAACAACTGGTAATTAGCTTTAAAACGTGCTATGGTGTATCAGTCTAAGGCAGGAGTTCTTAACCTGGGCTCCGTAACTTCTCTCTCATTTAAATCTTTCTCGTTTTGCTAGTTGCATATAAATATAATTAGTTTCCTTTGTAATTCTGTATGTTTTGTTTTATGCATTTAAAAACATTATTCTGAGAGGTGTTCCCTAGACCTCACTAGGCTGTCAAGAGTCTATTGACACAAACAAGGTTAAGAACCCTTGATCTAAGGGAATGTTTTTGTAGCTTTAAAAATAACAAATACAAGAAATGCAAGGAACCATGGGAATGGTTCTATTAAGTGACATAGACTGAAGAAATTGGAACTGGAATAACAGATTCACTTAGGATAGCTACATGAAAATAACAGCCATCCAATTGCGTAAGCCCATTGACATGAAGGAGATCAGAAGTGGGGGCAAGAGTAAATAAGCTGTCATTATTTGACTATTTTATGAAAGTTTATGTTTTTGAAAATGTAAACACTTTGGATTACATGGATTTCCTGGAAGTTCCTTCCTTCTTTTGTTTGTATTTATTGAGGCTATCATTAAGTTTATAATAAATAGTAAACAGCATTTGTATGGCATTCTGAGGTGTGAAAGTTGCTTTATAAATATTCTCATTTTGTCCTCATAGTAACCCTGGGAGTTAGGTGTTATTATGATTTGCCTATTATTAAAATTATAGCTGCTTGTAATAGATAATGGGCACCTAGGTGGTACAGTGGATAGAGCACTGGGCTGGGAGTCAGGAAGACTCATCTTCCTGAGTTAAAATCCAGCCTCAGACATCTACTGGCTATGTGACCTTGGGCAAGTCACTTAACCCCATTGCCCTACATTCTCACCTCCAAAAAAAGCAAATAAATAAATAAAATAACAAAATGCTCCAAATGAGCCCATTAAAAAAAGATGATTGCATACGAAACTCTAAATATCTTATGTAAAATGTATTATTGTTTAAAAATATGTATTAACGTTATGTAACTTTCTCTTTTTTCTTCTGTCCCCACACTCTGTGCCCTAGAGAGATGGAGACAAATTAGACATAAATATGTATATATCTGTAATATCATTCTATACATACTTATGTTCATCAGTTATTTCTCCAGATGCAGTTGGTGTCTTCCTTCATAGGTCCTTGAATGTCGTATACAATAACAGTAATATTGTTTTAAAAACAACTTTGAATGACTAAGTTTTTTTTTATATGCACATATATATTTTTAACATTTGATTATAGAACTTTAAATTCTAGATTCCTTCCCTTCCTACCTCATCACCCACCCCCCACTGGAAAGACAAGCAATTCAATACAGGCTGTACATGTGTAATTACACAGAACATCTCCACAGTGGACATATTGTGAGAGACTGATTACATGTCCCTCCTTCCAACCCCCACCACCACCTTGTTCTGTTCTCTACCCTGTCCTTGTCCCTTTACAGAAGTATGTGCTTCCAGCAACCTTCCCCCCCACCCTGCCCTCCCCTCTGTCATCACCCATCTCATCCCCATCTACCCTACTCTCTTGTGTGGCAAGATACCCAGTTTAGAGTTTATGGAATAAATAAGTTTGTTTTTTTTAAAAAGGATTTTGCTAGCTCCTAAGAGAGAAAGGCAAAATTAAAAAAAAAAATAAAGATAATCATAATAACTAGCATTCATATAGTACTTTATGAAGATTTGTAGCTTACTTTGCAAATATGATCTCATTTGATCCTCATAAGAACTCTGTGAAGTAGGTGCTAAAATTAGCCTCATTTTCCAAATGAACACTTGGCCAGAGTCTCTATTTCTGTCTCTATTGTCCGTCCCTTTCTATCGTAGGTGGAGGAGTACTGGAGATGAAATGGACCAGGTTACAAACATCATAAGCTTTGAAAGCTGAAAAGAACAAACCGCCAGAGGTCTAGGGCTGGGAATCTGTGCCAGAGTTTGCTGGTGACCAAGCCTGGTGTGAAGGGAATCCTGGAGGAACCAGTTTAACCTAACTCAGCAAGAGACCACTGGCTTCTGTAAGCAAGGCACAGAGTTCATCCACTGCTTATGTTGCGTTTGGAAGTAAAGTTGGTGAGGGCAGGTGTTATCTCCCCAGAGGCTGAGATGGTAGAGGGGAGAGTGTGCTCTCAGGTGTTGGAGGATGAAAATCTTTTTGTAAAAACTACTTGATGTTAATTGGTTAAGTGATGTGGTCGCATTATCTCGGGCAAATGATTTTGGGGAAAACATAGCAGATTAGAGGCTCAAGCCAATAATGGTAGCAAGACATCTTGGGGATGCTCCTAGAACCCTTTGGGAGAAGTGCAGCCTTGCTCTGAGAACCAGCTTGTCCCACTTGAGAGTAGGAGTTGGGATAAAGACTCTCTGAGGTTATAAAGGCAATATTATTATTTCCCCCCTAATTTTATATTTAAGGAAAATGAGATTCAGACAGATTCAATAACTTGCCCAAGGTTAGTCACTGAATCTCTCTGAATCTCATTTTCTTTAAATAGAAAATGAGGCTTGATTCTAAGTTTTCTGACTGGAGGGAAGTGCATTGCTTTTTCTATCGTATCGTGTTGCTTCACCAGCCTTTCTGTCAGTCAGATGTTATCCTTACAGTCAGTTTCTCTTCTAACTAGCAGCCACTGCCCTAAACTTGACCCCAGTGACTCCCCTTTTCAATCTTAAAATCAATTTTTCCTTGATTTTCTGGCTAGAAAACTGTCATCTGGCTATACATCCTACCAAGCCCCGATTTTCAGAGTAAAAGTGCTTCTTAACTGGGCATCTTATCTCTTCATCCATTTGCTGAGTCTGGCAAGTGCTAAATATAATGACCCTTTCCCTCAGCTGCTAGCTACGTTCTTTTAAATTTAAATTTAATTAGCATTGTTAACATTTTAGACATTGCTTTCTTAAGTTTAGACAACAAAACAATAGATCAAGTCCTCTTATGTAACAGTTGCCAATTTCTGAGGTGTAAATGCCCACACTAAAATTTAATAATCAGCTCTTGCAAGCTATGGGAGCTGGTTCCAGCATACCCCTGATCTTATATATGTTCATTAGTTTTTAAAATAATTTATAATTTACTTTAAACATTCTTTTCTTTTTAAATTTTTAGTCCCAGAGTCTCTCTTTCCCTCCCACTCTTCCCCAACAAACACCATGATATTAATTATACGTGGTGAAATTACTCAAAATATGTTTCTATATTAGCCATATTTTTTAACAAAGCAAAAAAAAAAAAAAGAAAGAGGGGGAAAAAAGAAGGAAGAAACAAAGAAACAAAGAAAGAACATTATATTTCAATTTTCATTCAGAGTCCACCAGTTCTGTCTCTTGAAGTTGATAGCATTTTTTCATCATGGGTCCTTTGAAATTATCTCAAATCATTATATTGATCAGAGTAGCCAAATCTTTCTCAGTTGATAAGCATTACAGCATTTTTGTTACTCTGTAGAATGGTCTCCCAATTCTTTCTGGCACTTCATATAGGTCTTTCCATGTTTTGTTTTGTTTTTTTCTGAAACCACCCCCTTATCATTTCTTATAGCACCATAGTACCCCCATATGCCACAACTTCTTCAGTCATTCTCCAATTGCTGAGCAACCCCTCAATTTCCTATTCTTTGCCACCATAAAAAGAGCTGCTATATATATTATATGTCTTTTTTCCTTTTTATTTGATCTCTTTACGGTACAGACGTAGTAGTGATATTGCTGGGTCAAAGAGTAAGAACAGTTTTATAGCCCTTTGGACATAATTCCACATTGTCCTCCAGAATGATTGAACCAGTTCACTATTCCACCAGCAGTACATTAATGTACGCCTTTTTCCTTATCCCCTACAACATTTGTCATTTCTGATAGGTAGTAAGGTGGTTTTAATTTGCCTTTCTCTAATCAATAGTGAATTAGAGCATTTTTATATGACTATAAATATCTTTGATTTAGTCTTCTGAAAAATTCTTGTTCATATCTTTTGACCATTTTTTAATTGGGGAGTGGTTTTTATTTTTATAAATTTAACTCCATTCCCTATATATTTGAGAAACGAGGCCTTTATCACAGAAACTTGCTCTCAATATTTTTGATATTACTTAACTGTTCATGATACCTTTTTAGCATAATGTAGTTTTCTTGATTATCTCTTTTATTAGGGACATTGTTTCTTTTGTTTTGTCTGACATCATGATTACTAACCCTACCTTTTTTTAAACTTCAATTGAAGCATAATAGCTTCTGCTCTAGCCCTTTGATTTAACTCTGTGTGTGTCTTTCTGTTTTAAGTGTGTCTCTTATACACAGCATGTTGTTGATTCTGGTTTCTAATCCAATCAGCTCTTTGCTTCCACTTTAGGGATGAGCTCATCCCCCTCATGTTCACAGTTATGAGTACTAACTCTGTACTTCCCTTCCTCCTATTTTCTTGTGTTTATCCTTTTCTCTCTTTTTATCTTGTTCTTCCTCAAAAGTCTGTTTTGCTTCTGTCCACTGCTTCCCTTAATCTGCCCTCCTTTAAATCATACCCACTCCACCCCCATCTCTCTTCCCCTCCTATTTTCCTGTTGAGTAAGATAGATTTCTATACCCAACTGAATGTGAATATATATTCTTCCCTCTTTGAACCAATTCTAATTCCAACGAGGTTTAAGCATTGTCTGCCACTACCCACAACCCCCTGCATTCCTCTCTCTACTGTAAAACCCCTTCTTTGTGTTCCTGTTTTATGTGAGAACCTTTTCCCTGTTCTACCTCTCCCTTCCCCATTCTCCCAGTGTATCCCTCTTTCTCACTCCTACATTCTTTCTTGGAGATCATTCGAATATAATCAACTCACACTCATGCCCTCTATCTATGTAGAATCCTTCTAACTGTCCTAATAGTGATAAAGTTCTTAAGAGTTGCATATATCATCTTCCCATATAGGAATGTAAGCAATTTAACTTTATTGAATCCCTTATGATTACTCCTTCATGTTTACCTTTTAATACTTCTTGTGAGTCTTGAGTTTGAATGTTAATTTTTTTATTCAGTTCTGGTCTTCCCATCAGAGATACTAGGAAGTCCACTATTTCATTAAATAGCTATTTTCCCCTGAAATGCCCAGTTTTGCTGGGTAGGTTATTCTTGGTTGTAATCCTAATTCTTTTGCTTTTTGGAATATCATATTCTAAATCCCCTACTCCTTTAATGTGGAAGCTGCTAAATCTTGTGTGATCATTAGTTTGGCTCCACAATTTTTGAATTTTTTTTTTCTGACTGCTTGCAAAATTTTCTCTTTGATGTGGGAGCTCTGGAATTCAGCTATAATATTCCAGAGAGTTTTCATTTTGGGATCTCTTTCAGGAGGTGATTGGTGTATTCTTTCAAGTTTTAGTTAACCCTCTAGATTTAAGATATCAGGACATTTTTCCTTGATAATTTCTTGAAATATGATGTCTAGGCTCTTTTGATTGACCATGGCTTTTAGGTAGTCCAATAATTCTTACATTGTCTCTCCTTGATCTACTTTCCAGGTCAGTTGTTTTTTTCAGTGAGACATTTCACATTTTCTTCTATTTTTTTTTTTTTTGCATTTTTAAAAACTTTGTCTTGTTTCTTGAAATCTCATAGAGTCATTAGCTCCCACTTGCCTGATTCTAATTTTTAAGGAATTATTTTGTTCAGTGGCCTTTTGTACCTCCACTTCCATTTGGCTAATTCTGCTTTTTAAGGAGTTCTTTTCTTCAGTCAATTTCTGTGATTCTTTTACCCTAATTCTATTTAAGGTATGATTTTGTTCATTATTTTTTTGTGTGTCTATTTTACCAAGTTGTTAATTCTCTTTTCATAGTTTCTTTGCATCACTCTCATTTCTTTTCCCAATCTTTCCTCTACCACTCTTGTCTCTTTCTTGAACACTTCTAGGAATTCTTACTGGCCTTGGGTCCAATTAGCATTTTTCTTTGAGACTTTTTTTGGTAGCCATTTTCACATTGTTGTCTTCTTCTGGATTTACAAATATATCCCTCCCTCCTCTCTAGAGAGTCTTTCCTTGTGAAAAGAATTTTTTAAAAAAGAAAGAGACAAGAAGAGGGAGAAAACAGTGAGCCAAACTAACCAATACGCTGAGTCTGATATTATATACAATATTCCAATACTTACTGTCCCCAACCTCTGCTAAAAAAAAAAGAAGGAAGAGTGTACTGTCTCCTTTCTCTTTTGGTGCCAAAATTGAGAATATAATTAGCTAGCATTTTTGAGCAAACCATTTTGCAAATGAGAATTACAAATCATCTACCACATGAAAAGTAGCTCTAAATCACTAATAAGAGAAATGCAATTTTAAAACTCTTTGAGGTTTCAAGTCACACTCCTCAAAGTGGAAGAGATAATAAAAGATTTAATGCAATTTAATTCAATGTTAGAGATGCATAGGAAGACAAGCACACTAATATACAGTTGGTGTACAGTTGGTGGCACTATGAATTGATTCAGTTCTATTTGGAAAACAATTTGGAATTATGCAGTGAAAGTCACTAAACTGTTCAAAACCTTTGACCTGATGAATCCACTAACGGTATCACATATCCTAAAGAGATCAAAAGCAAAGAGAAAGGTCCCATACACATAGAAATAGTCAGACAAACACTTTTTGCCCTAGCAAAAATGAGGATACACAAGGACTGAATGAATTGTGACAAATGAATGAAATAGGATATTTTCACATCATAAAAAATGGCACAAATGAGGAATTCAGAAAAATATAGAGAAATATATAAATGGATATAAAGTAAAGAAGCAGAGCTGGGAGAACAATATGTACAATTACTACAATAATGTAAGTGAAAATAATTTAAATTCTAATTCAGGATAATCAATCAAACAATCTAAGTTCTAGAAAACTGAAAATAGAAAAAAAAACCTTCCCTTCTATGGATGTAAAATATAGTATATACTGCTAGATATGTGTGCTATGTCCATTAGTTTTGTAATTTTGTCTTAATTGTATATTGTGTGTGTTATAAGGGAATGCCTGCCGCATGCTAAGTCTGGAGTCAGGAAGACCTGAGTTCAAATCTAGCTTTAGATATGTACTAACTGTGTGACCCTGGGTAAGTCATTTCAGTTCTGCCTCAGTTTTCTCATCTGTAAAAAGAGGGTAATAACAGTATCCACCTTGTGGGGTTTTTGAGAGGAGAAAATTAAATGATATTTGTGAAAATCCTCATTGAATAGAATGGAAATAAAGGGTTTGATGATTAAAGATTTGGGTTGAAGATTTTGTGAAGCAGAAGCAAAATCTTTTGCAAAAATTAAAGTGAGCTCCCAACTTACCCACAAGGCGTTGGTTCCCATGAAACAAGAACCAAAATTGTGACTGGACCACAAAATTCATAGAAGTATAAATCCCAATTTTTAAAAACTGAATTACAAAAACACAAAAAACAAAATATCTAATTGAAACCAGATCTCCCTATGTTTTAGAACTACAATAAAAAGCCAGAATAAATTCAAAGCATCAGAACAATCTTTAAATGAAGCTAGTGTTTCATTTGGTATAAATATTTGTTCAAAGGTAATAATCGCAGTCGACTTCATGCACAGAGAAGGTAATACTTTAGTCTTTCTGCATTATCTCTCCCAGTGAAGTCTGGGCTTTCAAGGGACAGAGACTGAGACCAACACTTATTTCACATCAGTGCAAAGGGAAAGAATTACATACATTTCTGTATTGGAAACTCAGTCTCTTCACTTTTCATGGAGTGAATCCTGATTAGATTCCACAGTCCTGGCACTGTTCCATACATATAGGGTTGGAGATTATGTAGGAGACCTGGCTTTGAAACTTCGAAGCTACAAGGTCCTTGGGATAGGAATAGGAAGAAGAGATATATCTCATTATTACTGACCATCAGCAATGAACATTGTCAGGGGCTTACTGTTGGTAAGGCATTGTGCCAGATGATGGGGATACAAAGACAAAAGATAAAAATGAAGGTAGGTCCTGCCCTCAAAGAGCTTATATTCTACGGGATGAGTTTATGCTTTATAGTGGGTGGTGGTCTAAAAACAGGTTGATCTAAAAGTTTCTCTCAGCTTGGGTTGCTGATGTGAAATGTTCTACTCTGACCATCTTTGATAATCCTATATGACCTCGAATGAACCTCATGAGATCCTTTCCTGAGAAGAAGTTTAAAGCTTGGAAGGCCAGGGAAGACAAAGGCCCTGGGTCCCTGGGGGGGATGGTGTAAAGAAAATGGTAAAACTCAAGGAGGAAAACAAGATGTGAAAAAAGCATGAGATATCATAGGTAACCTTTGTGTATGTTACTATTTTGAATAGGTCTGACCCATATAATAAAAAGTGCCATTTCTTCCCACATATCCCTTCAGTTCAGACTTTTCATTTATTCGGAATCATCTCCCCTGCCTCTTGGCATCCCATTTCCTCTCTCCATCCCAAAGGCCATCAGAACACCTGAGATTTTATGGGTTTTGGTGGTGACATCAAACTCCTTCCCCTATTGCCTTAGACAAAGGAGCATTTGCCCTCATATACTCTGAAAGGGATCCAAATCTGTGAGCCTTGGAGATGCCCTCCTTGCAAACACTGCTTCCATGGATGTGTGCCAAGGCGGAGCAGAACCAGAACAAAGAACGTAGAAAGTTGGCGTTTTCTTCTGTGGCCCTCATCTCCTGAGACCACATCAGGCTGCCAAGGAAATCAGGCAAGATGACGGGATGTGTTGGGACCTGTTCAGGTACTATAAATAAATATGCAAAGCAAATGAAACCTTCAAGTGATTCACCATCTTAGATGCAGAAACAATGCGTCTGCTTGTCTCTAGTGGATCTGGTTTCTGTCTCTTGTTCCCTTAAGTCTTCGGGCCTTGAAGACTGATTCATCTGCATCTCTCATGCCCCTGATGGGATGTGGAGAAGGTACCTGGGCATGGTGTGCCTACTATATTGAAAAGCAAACCAGACAGTGAGTCAGGAGGCCTGGCTCTGTCCTCTACTGGCTGTGTTATTATAAATATGTGTCTCTCTGGGCCTCAGTTTTTTCTCTCTATCTATAAATAGCTACCTTACGTACCTCAGAGGATCACAGATTTAGAGTTAGAAGAGACCTGAGAGGTCAGTGAGTCCAAGCTCCTCCTTTTACAGATGAGGAAACTAAGGTCCAAAGAACTTGCCCAGGGCACACAGCAAATAAGTATCTCAGGCAGGATTTGAACTCAGGTCCTCCTGATTCCAAGCCTAGCACTCTATCTGCTATGTCATCTAGCTGACACCATACCACAAAAGAATGTCGTCAGGGTTAAAATAGCCATCACAAAAGTACACTGGAAACTTGAAAGTGCTCTACAAACCCAGGGTATTATGATTAGTATGATTTCCATTAGGCTAAGGGTCGAGGTTTGGTGCTAGGAGGGTTGTGAGAGGACCATCACTCCTTCTCTTCCTTCCTTCTGAGGGCTCGCTTCCACCCCCAGGGAAAGGCAAGTCCAGAGTGTGAGGAAAATCATCTTATGAACCACAACTCCATTTGGCGAGTGTCCCATTGGCATTAGTCATGCCCCGGGCTCCACCACAACAGGATGGGGTTGTCCTGTGTCATTCTGGTATTTGGTGAACTGCCTTGGCTCATATCACGGCTTTGGTGTCTTCTAAGTCCTCAGGTCAGGGATGGGCATCCAATCTGTTGCTGTGGGCACAGCCCAGTGTATAGTTGGCCTTGACCAGATGTGTCATCAGAAGGAAATGAGGAAACTAACTCAGCCTTGGCTCTAAGAAAGGCACCTGTCTTTGGAGCGTTTTAGCCAAGCTATAGGCATCTGGTAGATATGATATCTCGTGGCAATTTTACCACATTTGGAAGGCCTTTACTTCTTTTCCAAGTGTTTACACAGCTATGAGCTCATGGGATCCTGACAATAACCTCATGAGGTAGGTCGAGCAATTATTATCTATATTTGCCATATTTAATTCAATTTTATTAAATTCAATAAATATGGGTGGGGAGGCCCAGCTTGGTGGTATAA
This sequence comes from Pseudochirops corinnae, assembly GCA_028646515.1. Taxonomy (NCBI): domain Eukaryota; kingdom Metazoa; phylum Chordata; class Mammalia; order Diprotodontia; family Pseudocheiridae; genus Pseudochirops; species Pseudochirops corinnae. The sequence goes on along the minus strand of CM053585.1, from coordinate 128,665,304 downwards.
TGGATAGAGCACTGGTCCTGGAGTCAGAAGGACCTAAGTTCAAACCTGGCCTCAGATGCTGATTAGCTGTGTGACCCTGGGCATGTCACTTAACCCTGATTGCCTTAAAAATGATTCAATGAATATTTATTAAATATCTCATATATACTAGATCCTTTGCTAGGTGTTGAGGATATAAAGATAAAAATATAAGAATAAACATAAAGGACATATAAGGAGAAATATAAGGATAAAAGTTAAACATTCCCTGCCCTCCACAATCTTGCATTTTACTGGGGATTTACGATAGATATCCAGATAAATACAGGCATACCATGGAGATATTGTTGGTTTGGTTCCAGGACACCACAAAAAAGCAAATATTGAAATAAATTGAGTCACATGAAGTTTTTGGTTTCCCAGTGCATATAAGAATTACGTTTACACTGTATGTGCAATAGTATTATATAAAAAAATAAAAACCAGTGGACATACCTTAATTTAAAAAAATGCTTTATTGCTAAAAAAAAAAAAAAAAAAAAAAAAAAGAACTGCTACCCATCATCTGAGGCTTCAGTGAGCTGTAATCTTTTTGCTGTGAAGAGTCATACCTTGATATTGATGACTGTTGACTGATCAGGAAGGTGGTTGCTGAAGGCTGGGATGGCTACGGCAATTTCTTAAAATGAGACAACAATGAAGTTTGCTTCATTGATTGACTCTTCCTTTCACTTGAATAATTAGAGGCCATATTAATTAGTTTAATTTCAATATTGTTGTATCTCAGGGAATAGGAAGGCCTGAGGAGAGGGAGAGAGAGTGAATGACTGGTGGGTGCAGCAGTCAGAATACACACAACATTTATCGATTAAATTAGTTGTCCTGTATAAAGGCAATTTGTGGTGTCTCAAAACCATGATAACAAGAACATCAAAGATCACTGACCCCAGATCATCATAACATATATAATAATAATGAAGTTTGAAATATTATGAAAATGACCAAAACGTAACACGGAGACATGAAATGAGCATTTATTGTTAGAAAAATGGTGCCAACAAATGCCACCACTAATCTATATCCCAATGAGATTTTTAAAAAGGGGGCAAGGATGTATTTGTACAAAAATATTTGTAGCCACTCTTTTTGTGGTGGCAAAGAATTGGAAATTGATGGGTTGCCTGAAATTGTGGAATGACTGAACGACTTGTGGTATATGATTGTGACGAAATATTATTGTGCTATAAAAAATGATGAGCAGGATGATTTCAGAAAAGCCTGGAAAGACTTATATGAACTAATGCGAAGTGAAGTGAGCAGAACCAGGAGAACAGTGTACACAGTAACAACATCATACAATGATCAACTGTGAATGATTTAGCAATACAATGATCCAAGAAAATTCCAGAGGATTCATGATGAAAAATGCTATGGAAATATGTTTTGTATGATTACACATGTATAACCTCAATCAAACTTCTTACTTCAGCAAGGGGAAAGGGAAGTGGGATAGGAAGGAATTTGGAACTCAAAATTTTTAAAAATGAATGCTAAAAATTGTCTTTACATGTAATTTGGGAAATAAAGTATTATTTTAAAAACAGTGCTGATAGACTTGTTCATTACAGGGTTACCACAAAACTTCAATTGGTAAAAAACTCAGTATCTGTGAAGCACAATAAAGCGAAAATGAGGTATACCTGTAAATGCAAAGTAACTTCAGAGTAATTTGGGGGTGGTATTGATGAGGAAACCAAATCATAGCACCTCAAAACCACAGAAGCCCAAATAGTTTAGTCCAACCATAACTGAGCATGAAACCCTTCTATGACATTCCTAATAAGTGGTCATCTAGTTTTAAATTGAAGATGATCAGAGAAAGAGAACCCCCACCTCAAGGGGCCTATTCTTCTTTTGTTGTTCATTTGTTTTAGTCATGTCCAACTCTTCATGACCCCATTTGGATTTTTCTTGGCAAAGACACCAGAGTGGTTGGCCATTTCCTTCTCCAGTTCATTTTACAGATGAGAAAACTGAGGCAAATAGGGTTAATTGACTTGCCCAGAATCTCATAGCTAGTAAGTATCTAAGGCCAGATTTGAACTCAAGAAGATGAGTCTTCCTGACTGCAGGCCTGGCACTCTATCCACTTTGCTACCTAGCTGCCCTTGTGATAGCCCTTTAGATACTTGAAAGACAGCTATTATGTCCCTCCAAATCTTCTTCCCTTCTCCTAGTCAGACATCCTAATCCTTTCAACCGATCCTCATATGACCCTTCACCATGAAAACTGCCTTCCTTTGGATCATCCTTGGGATAATCATAAGGCAAGGAATCATAACTAGGGATCAGAAAGGTTAAATGATTTGCCTCTGATAATACAGTTAATGAATAACCCAAACTAGACCAGAACCTAATTCTCCTAATTCTCAGATGATTGCTATCTCCCCTGCTCTGTATTATCACCCAAATAATGGTTTTCTATGGTGGACCTGAGTGGTAAGCAATGTTATTTTTCCCTACCTTGAACTGAAAAAATGAACACAGTGACCTATCTGGAAAAATATAATAGTAACTGGTATTTTTGTGGGATTGTTAATCTTTTTAAGCACTTTATGTACGTCATCTCTTTTGAACTTCTGAACCACCTTAAGAATTAATTACTTCAGATACCGTAATTTCCGTTTTATAGATGAGCAAAGTGAGACTTCAAGGTAAAATGCCCATGGTCACATAGCTAGTAAATGTCAGAAGTGGGATTTAAAGAGAAGTCTTTCTAACCTTGTTTTATTCACCAAGTTTCACTTTCCACAACCCTAGCAGCAGTTTTGTGGACAGAGATGTGTCTCTTTGCCTTGAATATGGGATGTGTCAGAATCAATGGTTATTGTTTGTACTAACTTTAGCTACTCTCTAGAACAAGCTAAGAAATCTGATGCATAATACCTTTGGGGAAAGGAAACTAGGCTAAGAAAACTGTGAAGGGAAGATGAGAGGAAATGTTTGACTCTAATTTGAGAGGCTATGGGAGAACTCAGGATTTATGAACTATTGTTCTCAAACATCATTGGAAGTTTTGGGTGACTAGCCCCAGGCAAAACTATGAAATAGCCTATACTCAGCCAATACATTAGAACTTTCTTTCCCCCCACTCCTTTGATAATATTACTCAGCTTCCTTAGTCAATCATATCCTCATCTCTCTCCCTCATTCCCCATGAAAAGGGTCTAAATTAATTCACACTGCTTTGTAAATGACTGACAAGGTTTAACAGGCACCAAGTGCATATTTACAAGGACTAAAACCTCAAAAAAGGACTTTCTGACTGTTTTTGTGTTGAGTTGGATACTCTGTTTCTACTTAAACCTTCCCAAGAGACCACCAAGTAGATGAATGGTACTGCCAATATCTGGGAATTCAATATAGCTAATAGCCACTGCCTCCTCTTTCTTTCTCTCTAAATCCTCCCTGGTATTTCTGATGACAAGATACTAGGAGGGTATCAAGCCATTGCCATGCTTGTCTCATCATCTCACTATTTAAATGCTAGTGGGCTGTAGGGGCATGTGCTGCTGACTACCAGTTGACAAAAGAGACATGCATGGGTCTTTGGAGAGCTGACCCTCCTCCTAGCATGAAATTCATAACATCTTGGAGGGTGGGCGTTAGGGTTCAGATATAAACCTCCCAAGCCTCCTGCTGGTGGATCAGGTCTTCTTGGTCTTATGAAAGTTGAATCACCACACAGTTTATGGTATGTAGCTCTTTTTGTAGAGGCAAAGAATTGTGAACCAGGGTGGGAGTCATCCACTGGAGAGTGGCTGAACAAATCATGGTATGCAAATTAATGGAATGCTATTGTGCTGTAAAAAATGATGAACGGCAGCCTGTATTTGATTGCTTGTCTTTCCAGTGGGCATGGGTGGTGAGGGAGGAGGAGAAAGAACCTGGAATCTGGAGTTCCATAATCAAATGTTATGAATATGTATCTATCTTTCTATCTATATATGCAATTATTATTATTATTATTGACTACACCCAACTGGAACTTGAGATACACAGGCACTGTGGTTGGGAGATCC
>CM053585.1:128639127-128660743 GCA_028646515.1 Pseudochirops corinnae | reverse complement strand
CCTGGAATCAGAGGCCCTGAGTTCAAGTTTCAGACTTTTTGACTACAATGTTGGTGAAATCACTTCAAATCCTAGGCTTTAATTCCTGACTCTATAAAATGATGGTTTTGGACATGATGAACTCTTAGGCGCTTTCCAGCTCAAACCTTGTGATGCTGTGAATTGAACTGAAGCCATTAGTGGGGAAGGTTTATGTGTCTGAGCATCAGGCCTTCCTGGACCCCTGAAATTACACAGTCCTTGACTGGACCTGGTTAGGGTAGCTTAGAATAGGGCAGATCTACAACCTGTGCATAAGAGGAGTCTCTTTGTACACAATACATAGACCATGTGTAATTAACTAAAAATGCGGGTTTTAGAGGATTCATTGAGCAGTTTTGAGGATCTTTTAATCCTTTTCTTTTAGAGTTCAAAATTTTAAGACCTAATCATACACTTATTTTCACACCAAGGAGTACCCTTAACTTGGGAGTACGGGGTTTTTTTTTTTTCCTTTCAGGGTAAAAAGCAAAAGTATTAGCATAAAAGCATACTTTTTATAAAAAATATAGGAATTGGAAGGACCATTTTGTCCAGCCACTCATTTTACAGTGAAAACTAGGGTCCAGGTAATCTAAGTGACTCAGATAGTGTCAGAGATGCCATTTGAACCCAGGTCCTCTGACTGAATACTCACTTCTAAACTGACATAGAGCCATTAGCAACTACTCTTTGGGTCTGGTCACTAAACCAATTCAAATCCATTTAAGTGTCTTGTTGTCTGGCCAACATCTCTGATATTTTTCAAAATGAAGAATGTAGCATTAGAGACTTTATCCAACGCTTTCCTAAAGTCTAAGAAAGCTATACCTGCAACAGTACTCTGACCTAACAGTTCAATAATTTTGTCAAAAGGAAACAAGGTTAGTCTGGCATAACCCATTCTTGATTAAACCATGCTGACTCTTTGTTATCGCCACTCCTTTTTCAGGTATTCTTAGACTGTTCTCTTAAGCGTATATTCTAGAACTCTGCCAAGAAGTAAAGTTCAAATTCACCCGCCTAGAGTTCAAAGATTCCACTATTTTGCTTCCTCCTGCCCCTTATCCTTTGGGAAAATTGGGACATTTGCATATCCTTGGTTCAGTGGCACCTCTTCCATTGTCCATGACCTTTCACAGATTACTGACAGTGGTTCAACCCTCACATCCACCATTTCTTTAGGGACCCTCGGATATACTTCAGGTTGAGTCAAGAGGCTTGAACTTATTAAGGGCAGGCAAGTACTTTTTTCTTATCTGCTGTTTACTAATGATAGCAAATATTTATATGGCATTTTAAAATTTGCAAAATGATTTATACCCATTGTTGTTCTTGCTCCTCACAACTGTTATTATAATAATGTTATATAACTAATATTGTGTGAGCTATTATTATCTCTGTTTTACAGATGAGGAAACTGAGTCAGAGAGAGGTTAAGTGACTTGCCCAAGGTCACACAGCTAGTAAGTGACTGAGGTGGAATTTGAATGCAAGTCTTCCTGACTCCAGATTCAGCAGTCTTTCTGCTACCTGAACCTTCTCTATCTTTCACGTCCCACAGGTGGTAAGCAACAGAAATGAAAACTGAAACCAGATCTCTCTCCCTCCAGATCTGGTAATTCCCCTTCTATGCCACTTAAGGAAGCTCAGGACCACCCCTGCCTGCCCAGAGAAACTTGTATGGTTCTTTACCCTGCCTGGCTGCAGGATTTTCCTCATTCTGTCCCAGCCTGGGGCTTTCTCCTGAGCCACTTCAGCAAATCTGCCAGGCTAGATGATGGTATAACCATGGTAACGCTTATCCCTTCAGAACTGTGAGGTCCTGCTCGTTTCACTTGTTATCTGAGCCTATCACATCCAGCTTTCCCCAGGCAGAATAGTCATGAGCTTTAATCAGTCCTCCACTGATAAACACACCCCATCCACCTATTTCATCTCCACAGATTAAATCAACCTTTTCAAGATGAGAAATAAAAAAGAAAGAATATCTATTTATGCATGTACAGACAAACATAGGTCCCAGAAGGCTCCACGACAGGATACTGAGAAGGTATATCTTAGGACTCTGAGGTGAAACCAAGTAGTTTGAGAGCAGGGGGGAAACTCTTTCTTTAAACAGGTGGCAATTGTGTTTTTCTACCAAATTACTATGAGATGTGGCATCAAAATCGAAAGGCTCATAGCTCGAAATAACTCCGGGGGAAGTAAGATGAGCAAGGCCTCTCACAGCAGGCTTCAGAAATGAACAGCAGAACACATGAGGAGGAACCAGGACAAGGAACCTTCCACCATTTCTACAGCCAGATATCTTCTTTGAAATGTGACTGCTCCAAATTCATTTTCAGCCACAGTCCTTCATCTTGGGATCACAGATGGCAGAGTCCTCCAGAGACCTACGGGTTTTAGCTGTTGCTTTATTTCTCTGGCCGAAAAGGGGGGCACGGTGGGATATTGTTTTAGACTTAATATCAGGAAGACCTTCATTCAAATCCTGCCTCAGACTCTTCACAACTGTGTTACCCTTTACAAATTACTTACGGTTTCTCAGCCTCAGCTTCTTTATCTGTGAAATGGGATTAATAATAGCACCTACCTCACAGGATTGTTGGGCAGCTAGGTGGTGCAGTGGGTAGAGCACTGGCCCTGGAGGCAGGAGGACCTAAGCTCAGAAATGACCTCAGACACTTACTAGCTGTGTGACCCTGCGAGAGTCACTTAACCCTGTTTGCCTCAGTTTCCTCATCTGTAAAATGAGCTGGAGAAGGAAATGGCAAACCACTCTAGTATCTCTACAAAGAAATCCCCAAAGGGGGTCATGAAGGGGAAACAATTGAGTACTACCACTAGGTTGTTAGGCAGATCATATAAGCTCATGTATGTGTAATGATTGTATGTTCTGGTCCCACTCAGGAACAAGCTTGTTACATTTTCCTTAAGGGTTCTGGGTACTTGAGTGACTAGTACTCCCAGTTTCATTAACACTTAGCACTGAATTTGATTTTGCAGAGGGATATTTACTTCAAAGATAAAGCAGGAACAGACGTACAGACATTTCCCTCAATGCCTCTTGGAGTATGATCACTCCTACACCACCTTGGTCTGGGGGTGGAGGAATGGACTTGGCCCCAAAAATGAGCTCTTGCATGGCATTGATCCACCAAGTTCATGGCCACTTGCAGCATAAGTACCAGAGGAGCTTGAGTGTCAGCTACAGCTGGGCTGGGATACTGAAGGTCACTCCCCCCAAAACACTCCTTGTTCCTCAGGGCATTTCTGTTGTGCTTGGTGCCACCCCTACCTCTGGAATGACAAAGAGCCCTCTAGACCTTTCTAAGTCAAAAGGTCATGGGCTCCACTCCCTTCCCACGTCACTGAGCTTTCCCAGAAGCACTGAGGCAAAAAGGTTAGATCTGTTAGCTGTTTTGAATCAGTCAACAGTCAATCAAAAGACCTCCTCTTCAGCACATGGTTAGCTGACTGGAGTCAGTTATAGGACTATAACTATAGGTCTAGGCATCTCCAAGGTCCTTTCCCTACATGACATCACCATTCTCCCAGATGCAGCTCCCTAGTGTCTTCTGTGTGAGGGCCATCTGAGGCACTCTGGGCATGTGCCAGACCCCAATTACATATGGAAGGTGCTTTGCAAAATGTAAAGCATTATAACATGGTTTCTTTCCCTAGGGTTTGCTAATTGAAAATCTATTTTGATAATTCAACATAATTGCTTCCTTTGTAATCCTATGTATTTTATTTTATGCATTTAAAAACATTATCCTGAGGTATACTTATGTTTCACCAGACTGACAAAGGAGTCCATGACAAAAAAAAAAGTCAAGAACCTTAGGCCCATAGTGAGTGTTATATAAATAATTGTAAAGCACTTAACCTAGTACCTGGCACATAGTAAATGTGACATAAATCCATACACACACACACACACACACACACACACAGTATTATAGTTGTCACTGTTTTATTTTCTCTACTCCCCTGTTTGCACTTTATACTCAGCCATCCACTCCTCAGTGTTACATATCTCCCTCTTCCATTGCCTGATGTCTGAGGACCTAAGTTAGATTAGCTCCCAGCTGGGAAATATGTCAAGATACCAGGCTATTAGGCAGACTTGCCAAGGTATGGAGAGGAGCAGTGAGAAAGAGCATGGCATTGTGGATAGAGTTCTGGATTTGAGCTACTAGGCTTGATCTCAGAAAGATGTTGACTTGAAAACTGCATCCCATACTAATTCCCAGGTCATCTCTACACTATAATAGCTATGGTCTGTTCTTTGTCCTTATCCAATGGAACCTTGGACTCTGCCTCTGGGTCCCTAGGCTTTAATAGATGAACTTTTCCCTTATCGCACCTGGATCTAGGCTTTCAAGTCACTTCCAAATCATCTATACAACATGCCACAATGAGGAGTATATCACACTTTCTTCTAACTCCCCTGATATGTTGTCTTTCCCATTAGAAGGTAAGCTCCTTGAGGGCAGGCACTGTTTGTTTAATGATATTTGTATCCCTAGTTCTTGACATGATGCCTGGCACACTGTAAATGCTTAAAAAATAATTTAAATCTCTAGTTTGCTAACTAGAGGCAGCTAGGTGATACAATCAATAGAATGCTGGAACTGGAGTCAAGAAGACCCGAGTTCAAATCTAACCTCAGACACTGGCTATATGACCCTGGGCAAGTCACTTAACCTTGTTTGCCTTGGTTTCCTTGTTTTTAAAATGAGCTGGAGAAGGAAATGACAAGCCACTTCAGTATCTTTGCCAAAAAAACCCAAACCCACATGGAGTCACAAAGAATCAGGCACAAGTGAAACAACTCGGCGACAACAACAAAAGGTCTTGTATCTTGTGACCATTGGCAACTTGCTTACCCTTCCTAAGCCTTAATCTGTACAATTAGGATAATCGCACTTGTGGTGGGTGACTTTTAAGCTCAATTAATTTTTATGTTGTTATTTACTGGACTATGCGAAGAGCTCTTGGAAAAGAATTTCCTCTGTCAGCATTGGCTCTTCAACTTAAAGTCTTAAAGAGTTGCCTAGGACAACACTTTAAAAGAAATCAACTGATCTGCCAGGGGTCATATAGCCAGGGTATTAGCCAGAGGCAAGACTTGAATTCAGGTCTTCCTGGGTCTGAGACCAGCTTTCCATTGATGACATCACAGCTTCCTCTCTTAATAGAATTTTTTTTGAAACTTCAATGATATGTGAACCACAGCTTCCAAAGGACACTGGGCACAAATGAACCTAAGTCTAGTCCTGGGGGCCTAACCTCAGAGAGATCAATTTCTCTTTTTGTCTCATGATGCCCCCATATGGATTTTTCCAAGAAAACCTGCAAAATATAGCATAGGGATGAATTTTGTTTAGATCTTTCCAAATGCAAGTAACAGGATCCTTTCTTATAAAGGTACTCAATGTACAAGGTATGAGATAGATTTTCATATGTCACACAGGATTTAGGCTCCTTCCTTAACAATCTCTTGCACCGGCGCATCTCATTGCTGCAGTGGTAGCTTTTACTTCTTTCCTCAGGGGTCTAAGAGACCCTGAGCTGCTATGGAAAAGAGGTGGTTTTCTAGTATTATACTTCCCAAGCCCCAACCAATAGTCTCTCACTGAATATCAGCTGGTATCAATTAGCCGGGGAGCTAATTTGCTTACTAGGTATTCACTAAGGCGTTATACTGAGAATGGTTGGTATAAAACATCCCCTTTAAATTGCGAATACATTCTCCAATAAATACCAATAGAGCCCAGCAGAAAATGGATTCAGTCTCAGACCTGTGGCTAAGGGAGTAACTCACAATTAGGTCTTTTCATTGGAAATCCTTTCTTTCCCATTCATGGGCCCTTCATGAAGTTCTACTCAGGTGTTTGTAAATTATTGTTGGACTCATAGTGTGTCCAGAAAACTTCTTTTTCTCAGGGTGCTTTGGTTTCCCTTTGGTTCCCTGTTCCAGTGACATGACTAGGACACCAATGAGAAGTTCAAAATTTTCTAATCTCTAGAAATTCATAAAGTTAATATCTCTGCACAAAGAAGAAAGAGAGATAGAGGGTCTTTTCATCCTGCCCCCCACACCCCAAATAATTTCCTCCCAGGGAGTGATCTACCACTTGGATGTTTGGGTCGTAAATTGACCGCTATTTTGTTCATGACATACAAATTGGGACTGAGTCTTTTTAATTCATCCAAGTGTATTTCCCATGTGGCATCATCTCATTTCATTCATTGGCTTCTCACTCATTCCAGAATGATTAAAGACTTTTTGCATCTAATTCAATGCCTTTGATTGATGGATGGAATAACAGTGTTCTCAATTGACAAAGATATTAATGTGCACTACATATTAAAAAATATAAAAATATTATTAGTTACTTTAATTGAGGTGGGGTGATTGATTAAGTTAACCCACAAACTTACCTATGCCCCCCACAAAAAAAAAAGAATAAAATACAAAGGACTCACTGGAGCCCATGAACACATAAAACAAAAGAAAACAAAACATATCTACTCCTTTCCCCTACCTCCCAGGTGGGTGGGTGGGGGGTGTATAAGGTAAATCTAAGACTTGGCGCTAATAAGAGAAAGATAAGATGGAGCTATATGAAACAGAGAAAGAGGGAACAAAGAAAGAATGTGATACTCTCCAAAAGTTCCGTAGGAAGAGACCAATACTTGGAATAGTCGAGAAAAATTTCCCAGAGTAGGTGGGACTTGAAAAATGAATAGGATTTGTAGGGGAAAGACTGGCTGGACTTGGATAGGCAAAAGGGGGAGGGGAACGGCATTTCTGGATGGCCAGACAGCCTGAGTAAAAGGGGGCAGTACAAACATTCCCCAGATAGCACGAAAGCCATGGTCTCTCTTGTTCGTCTCCTCCTTTGCCCCTTACTCTTCAGCCCTCTGGCTCAGAGGTCGGAGGATTTGGCTTTAACATACTTTCCCTGGATGGTTTACTTCCTAGCCTCCAAACTTGGAATAGAGCTGACAGAAAGACCTGGAAGTAGAAGTTGGGTTTGAGGGAGGAGGTTTGAGGACAAGGCTGGTTTTGTGACTGAGCTGTAGGACATAAATCATTATTTACTTCCTTATGTGAAGGGATAAGCTCAACCAATATCTTCTCAAATGAGATCATCGTAAAGTGCTTAGTATAATTCCTGACATATTGTGTTATATAAATGTTAGTTTATTATTATTTCCTCCAGGAGCAAAACCAAAGTGCTCTGTTTGTCATTCAAAGACCTTCATAACCTAGCCTCCACCTACTTTTCTGGTCTTCTTACATCTTACTCCCTCACCTGTATTCTTCTGTCCAGTGGCTCTAGCCTCCTGACTATTCCAGGAACAAGACAATTGATCTCCAGGTTCCAAGCATTTTCCCTAATTATCCTCCATTCCTGGAACACTATCCTTCCTCCACTGCAACTACTGACCTCTGTGGCTTCCTGTAAGTCTCAACTAAAATCCCATCTGCTATAGGAATCCTTCCCCAATCCCTCTTAATTTCAGTGCCTTCCTTTTCTTAATTATTTCTTATTTATCCTGCATACAGCTTGCTTTGCATATATTTGTTTGCATGTCATCTCCCCCATTAGGTAGTAAGTTCCCAGAAGGCAGGGACTTGTCTTTTGCCTTTCTTTGTATGCACGGTGCTGACCACAATGCCTGGCACATACATAGTAGATGCTTAATAAATGAATACTTCATCATCATCATCATCATCATCATCATCATTATCATCATCATCCTACCATTCCAGTTGGCTGCAGCTTAGGTCCCCCTATCCCATGTAGTTCTGTATCAGACCTCTTCAGGCATCAGTTATTCATTAGGGCTGTGTCTACTTTAATCCACCAAAAGTTTTTCTCTTTTTCCCAAGAAGAGTCAATTTGCTTACCTGGTTGAGAGATGAGAGGGAGGAGATGAAGGAACAGTTTTATAAAACTTTGGAGGTGTGAGGGAAGAGAATATTTGCCTCTACATTTCCAAACATCAATAAATCAATAGACATTTGTTCAGATAAATGGGTTACCAAGTTCAAGGTGCCCAACTTTTCATAAAAGACTGAAGGATCTTGTTGTAGAGAGAGACTCTTGACAGGACCCTGTCGTCTATGTTAGGGGCCTCTAGTTGCTGGCCAGAAAGCAATGGTTTTAAATTTGGAGAGAATGAATATGTATCCCACCCACAGTCGTTTGTCTGAGGACACCACAAAGTCGGACTTTACTCTCCCCGCTCCAGCAGGACTCCCACTGACTCCAGTGAGAGCCCAAGTCTCAGACCCACAGATCATCTATAAGACCAGTAGAGAAATAATGTCCCAATTGTGGTTGTGTCTGATAGTTGAAAGATGGGACCCTGGCAAATATGAAGGCTTGGAGAAATATCAAATATTTTGAATTACGCACCATATTTCCTCTGTGGGTCTTAGTGTGGTTTCTGCTTTAAAAAAAAAAAGTCCTAAGCTTGCATTTTTAACCACCCCCTTCACTCCCCACACAGAAACTCTTCTGGAAATGCATTTATATATTATGAAGAGGTAGAAGATTATAAGGCACTCACACAATTTCTCTTTTATGTCACTTCTTGGCTCTTGTGCCTGGAAAAAAAATGGCTGCTGCTAAATAAGGCTCTGTGTCCCCCTGTGCTAAGGACTGTGATCTTTCTAAGGCCAAAACTTCTCGTCTCAGTCCACCAGTAAAAAGGGTGGAATTCATGCTGAATGACAAACTTTGGGTATGTACCAGTCCAGGCAAGGAATTATTCTCTCAGCGTCTACAAAATCCCAGTATGTTGCCTGATTGCTGGAAGCAAAGTCATTATTAGAGGCAATGCCATGTAGTAGAAATAGACAGCATGGTACTCAGAGTCAGAAGATTTTAATTTTCAACAGGATGTCCTGTAGACATCTCAAAATTGACATGTCCAAAACAGAACTCACTGTCTCTCCCCTGAAACCTGCCTCTCTTCCAAACTTCCTTATAACTTACTATAAAAGGCACTACTCATCTTCTAGTCACTTAAGTACACAACTTTGATGGAATCCTTTACCCTCTTTCTCACTCATCCCACATATCCATCATTGCAAAATCTTACTTCAACCTCCTTGACATTCTCTCATTCCATCTCCTCTTCACCCACAGGGCTACTACCTTCATTACCTTCCATCTAGACCAGCGGTTCTCAACCTGTGGGTTATGTTCAATTTAAATACATTCTGCATATCAGATATTTACATTACAATTCATAACAGTAGCAAAATTACAGTTATGAAGTAGCAATGAAAATAATTTTATGGTTGGGGGTCACCATGACATGAGGAACTGTATTAAAGGGTCACGGCATTAGGAAGGTTGAGAATCACTGATTCTAGTAAAAGTGATTTTTCTAAGAGTTAGGTCTGACCATGACACCCCACTACTCAATAAAGGAAAGACTGTCACCTTCCTAAGTGGTTTACATTCTAATGGAGGGGGAGGAGGACAGATGGGGAGTGATGATCATGGAGAGGCCACTTTGATCCAAAAAGTTATAGGTACACTGAATGGGGCTGTAAAATGGGTAGAGTTGTAATGGGGCAGAGTGACAAACTCTATCAAAGAACAATAGCAGAGTTCATTTGTCAGGGTTCAAGGTTCCAGAACTTGGAATGGGAGGAAGAGGGTAAGAAAAGGAACCCATACAGAATCAAGGTAGCTAGGCAAGAGGAGGAAAAGGCCAAAGAAGAGAATAAAAAAGAAAATGGTGCCTAGCTTGGGTTTTTCCTGAAATAGCTGCCAATCTGGAGAGGGTCTTCAGGACAGAAATTTCTCTAGGACAGGTAGTTAGCTTGGGAGGAGGAAGAAGAGAAAGAAGAAGAAAGTCAGGAGTGAATGTACTTTCTTCGCTTTTCTGCCTCTTGGAAAATTTATTTTTCTTCAAGACTCAGCTCAAGGGACCGTTTTGCATGTGGTATGTTGTTATTTTCTTTGATGAAATTTTCTATTGCTTGTGTGATTTATTCTTCAATTCACTAGTTCTTTAGAGTCATGTTATTTAGTTTTCAGTTGTCTTTTAAATCTTCTTAAGAAGTCCTTTACTGAGTATAATTTTTATTTCATTGTGATAAGAAAATGACAAATCTAGGTTTTCTGCTTTTCTACATTTTTTTTGGTGAGAGCTTTCTGCCCCAACACAGGCTTAGTTTTTGCAAAGGTGCCATTTACAGATGAGAATTATGTAAATTCTTTTGAATTTCCATTCAGTAATTACCAGAGAGGTATAATCTCGAAATTTTTTAAAAATCTCTATTTAGTTCCTTAATTTCTCCTTTATTTACCTTCCCTTGACTGCATTCCTCTCATCTTTTGCTACACATGTTCCCTGAGAGAAGGTGGCAAGAGGCCAGGGTTACTTCTATATACCAGTCTCAGACTGGAAGAAGGGCAACCTTCTTCTGACCTTGTGCCTTCTATCTCCTGCTGCAGGTGTCCCCTGAGGGAAGCAGCAAGGGGCTGGGCATTACTTCCATATGCACCAGTACAAGGCAACTTTCCTTTCCTTCAGTGCCCACCAGCCTGATCTCCTGTGTCCTGAGATGTGGAGAGCCTCTGTGTGAGAAGAAGAGCAAACTTTCCTCTTTTGTGAGACCTTCCAGCTCCTGCTGTCTCTGTCCTAAGGGAATGGCTTCTTCACTAAGAAGAAGCAGAAAGTTGGTAGCAAGTGAGATTTCCATCTTTTCCAACTCAAGTTTGACTTTCATCACTTTCTGTACCATCTCCTACCTAATCACCAGAACTTGGAGGGAAAAGAAGTGAAACAGGGCCTCCCATTTGACTCTGTGCCTTCTATTTCATGCTGCTCTGGTCTCCTGCCTGATCTCCAGCCTCCCCTGGGGAGAGATATGGAGTCCTCTACTCAATGATAAATATACTCATACCTGGTCACATCCTACACATCCCAGTGATTTTGATGACTTTAGGTCATCATCCAAACCCCATTCCTCTTCCCCCAGTACCCAGTTCCTTTTTCTCATCCTCTTCAATCCTCCCACCCCAAAGTCCAAACCCTCTCCCACTGTGCCCTTCTGGAATGCCTGCCATATAAGCAACAAATTTCCTTTCATTCAAAATCTTTTCCTTTCCTACTTTCCATCTTTTAGCTATTTTTTGTTAATTTATTTACTTGTAATTTTCAACATTCACTGCCATAGGTTTTAATTTTTTCTCCCTCCTTCCTCCCTCCATCCCCAAGAAGGCCTGCACATCTTTTAGCTATTACTAGAACCTGGCTCCCCTCTGATGACACACCCTCCCCAGCCCATTTCCAGTACTTGGCTGTACCTTCACTCATTCTCCTTGGCTCAGTGGTCTAGGTGGGGGAGTTCGAATGCTCTTTGCTCTCTACTGCCACTTCCAGATTCTCCCCCTGGCTCACCGAGTTCTCCATCACTCAATAATCTTTCCTTCTCTGAGGTTCATACAATCCATATCTACCACACACATCAAAATCATGGTAGCTGTTGTTTATAGACCTCTAGGTCACTTCTATTTCTTTCTTACTGAGTTCTTTATCTTACTCACAATTTTTCTCTTCTCCCCAAATCCTCTCTTCACACCAGGGGACTTCAACACACATATGGACTGCCTGTCAAACATTCTGATTACAGGGTTCTTCAACCTACTCACTTTCCATGACCTACTCCTCCACCCCACCTCAACCATGTATAAAGGAGGTCATATCTTTGATCTTGTCATCTACAAATGCGCCACCTCCATGTTTAAGAATTCTGAGATCCCTTTATTCCCTTTGTAGTTTGTTTTTTGTTGTTGTTTTATCAATACCTTTTGTTTTTACATCAGCCATTTTGTGATGTTTCCTCTCCCCATCCTCCAACCAATGAGCCTCCCCATGTAATGAAGAAAAGCAGTTAGGCAAAACTAACTAATACAGTTATGTCTTCTAACAATTTATGCAACATTCATACTGAAAGTCCCCCAATTCAAGGGAAGAAGAGAAAGGTTTGTTCAATTTCACTTTATAAGACTGAATTGTTTAAGCTATCTATTTCTTGTTTTGTTTATGTATCATATTTTTTTGTAGGATAATCACTTTTTTTGTTTAAAATTGTATCATAACATCCCAATTTGTTTGAAACCCTACAAATTCTTATCTGCGATCATTTAGCCACAGCTCTGTTTAGCTGCCAATCTCTTGTCTCTTTCTTCAGCAACCGTAAGGCAGATACCCTTTCCCCAGGGAAGAGATCCAAGGCTAATTATCTCTGCCAATAACAAAAATGTTTGAGAGCCTAGTGGTAAAACTATTGCCATGGGCATCTTTTCCATGTAGAACCTCAAAAGAGCAAAGATGTTTGTCTCTGTGACCACATCGATCTGACCCAAGTTAGTTCTATCAGTCACCATATACAGGTTACTAGTATTGATGAAATTGATGAAATCAATGATCTTGCAAGCTGTTAAATTAATCTGAACGCGGTGTCATTCACTTTGATGAGAGCATCTGGGTAATGGATAGTACAGGCATCATGGGTCACCAGATGGGATATGCCTTTTGTACCCACAAAGATTTTTCTCACTTTGCATGGTTTATATTTAGCTTCCTTAGTTGTGATACAACAAACAGGAAAGCGCCCCTTTGTGTCATAAACCAGATGGAAATGTTCACCTGTCTTTTCAATGCTAATGACATCCATAAAGCCAGCAGGATATATAATATCAGTGTGGACCTTACCATTAATCTTAATAAATAGCCACATGTAGATCTTCCTTATTTCATCTCCAGTCAGGGCTTACTTGAGTCTGTTTCTTAGGAAGATGATGAATGGAAGACATTCCCTCAGCTTGTGGGGATCTGTGGATGGTCTTGGAATGAAAGCTCCTGTAAACTTATTCAGTATACAATGTTTTGGAGTTGCTACATGATTCAGATGCTTCTTGGAACCAAGAATATACCCAAGATAAAGTGGAAAATTTATTTGGCTGTAGGGTCAGAGACTCTATCTACTTTTAAATTGCATGTGTTTGGCCTAGTCACTTTCCCTCTCTCAACCTCAACATTCAGCAGCATGGCCAACTGGACCCAGGGCTGGGCAGCGAGAGATCCCATTTACTTGCTTTTTATCATAGCTCTTCTTTTGTCCTTACCCTGCCCTTTATCATTTTTTTTTTTACTATTTTCCCTTTTCGTTTTAATCCTCCTTTCACATTATAGCCTCCAACATTTGAGTTTGTTTTGCTTGTGACTATTCACTTACCTATCCTGCCCTCCCTTTACATCCTTTCTATTCTTCTCTTATTCCACTGCCTTTCTATTTCCCTTTAAGTTTAATGCACTTTAATGTTACATTATTGGTGTGAATGTGTGCATGTATATAATTATGCTCCATCTTCCTTTATCTGATTCAGATGAAAGTGAGGTTCCTGGGATGCCCATTCTCCCCTTCCTTCTTTACTGTGTTCCTTTTGTCTTAAATTCCTCCATTTATGCAATAGTGATTTCCTTTGCCTTTTTCATTTCTTCCCCAGTATAGTTTCTTGTTCTTTTCATTTTTCTTCATGTAAAACCATTAAAATAGACCCTCTATCATTTTAATTTTTAAAATATATTAGAGTTCTGGGAAGATTTTTTTTTTTTTGCTTTTTTGAGGGGGAAAGGCAGGGCAATGGGGGTTAAGTGACTTGCCCAAGGTCACATGGCTAGTACGTGTTAAGTGTCTGAGGCTGGATTTGAACTCACATCCTCCTGACTCCAGGGCTGATGCTCTATTCTCTGTACCACCTAGCCGCCCTGGGAAGATTTTTTAAAATTTGATCTATTAACGTATAAGTGGTTCATCTCATGTACCCTGATATTTTGAAGAAAATAATCAAAGATGGCAGATACACAGATCAACAAAATTTTTAATGTGGAGGAAATGAGTTTATTTTGGGAAGAGGTATCTTCCAAAACTTATATTTCTAAGAAAGAAAAAACTCAACCTGTATTTAAATTGTCTAAGCATTGCCTAACACTTTTATTAGGAGGCAATACAGAAGCAGATCTTAAAATTAATCCAGTGTTTGTTTACCAGTCTCAAAATCCTTGTCCTCTGGAAGGGTGCAACTGTCAATTGATTCCACTTCTTTGGCAGTCAAATAAGAAATCATGGATGACTAAAGTTATTTTCAAAGATTAGTTTTCAAGTTATTTTATCCCAGCTATTGAAAAATATTATGAGGACAACAGAATGTATTTAAAGTATTAATGATTTTAGATACTGTAATGCCCCAAGTGATCCAACTATATTTGGCATCTTGTGTGAGAATGTGAATGTACAAATTTGCCAAGATGTGGATAAAGCTCTTGGCACAAGCATACAAATGAAGATTTAAAAAAAGAAAAGACAGTGATGCTGCTCAAATATTTTAAATGACAATAATGATATTTTTGTCATTGAATAAGTAGAGGGCTATAATAAGGTATAATATTCAGTAATTTGAAATTTTTTCTTATTATTTTATAATCTATTCAAATAAAAAATGTTCTTATCCCTTGCTATTATATTATATTAATGAGTAGATAAAAACTTTATTTTTAAAAACTTTATTATATATTTTCATTGGACTGATCAATTGCCATATTTTACATATAAACTATAAATTTGAATATTGCAAATCTGAATAATGCAACCACTTCATGGAATTAATAATTTCTACTTATTGGGACCTGGCTGTATTTAGTTTAGTTTTATAGGTTTTCCTTGGTTGAAAAGCTTTATCTTTTGATTTTTAGAATTTTGTATTCCAAGCTCTCCCCTTAGCAGTGGCATCTGCTAAGTCTTGTGTGATCCAATTTGCTCCTTGGTAATTAAATTTTTTAAAAATTTTTTTTAAATTAAAATTTTCAGTTGTTTAGAGTATTTTTTTTTCTTTGATTTGGAAGCTCTAAATTTTGACTATAATGTTCCTAAAAGTTTTCATTTTGGGATTTCTTTCATGAGATGACAGGCAGATTCTTTCTATTTTTCCTTTGCCCATTGATTCTATTAGTTCTGTCCATAATTTCTTGAAATATGTTTTGCATGGTTGCAAATAGCTTGACATCACAGGGAGAGAAGAGGGGAGAAAAGAAGCAAAAGAATTTGGAACTCAATTTTTAAAAAAGATGTTAAAATTGCTTTTACATGCAAATGGGGAAATTAATTTTTTTTTAAAAAAGAATTATCTTTTCCAGACCTTTTTTCTTGATCGTGGTTTTCAGATAATCCAGTATTTCTCAGATTCTACTTGATTTGCTTTTTCAGTTGTTTTTGATATTACATTTCTGACATTTCCTTTATTGAAAAAAAGCTTGGTTCTATTTTAATGCTTCTTGTTCTCTTATTGGATTGTTTTTGTTTTCCTCTGACCCATTCTAATTTTCAGGACGTTCAATTCTTGAGTAAGATTTTCTACTACCTGTTCTAAGGTGTCAATTTTCCTTGCGATCCTTTCCTCCCTAGTTTTCCAATTCTTTTTCTCTTATTTTATTTTTTTTCCCAGATAGTCCCTATAGTCAGGACATTTTTTTCTTTGAAATTTTATTTGGACTTGAGGTTGCTATTCTAATTGAGGGTTTATCCCCTTGGTGTCTCTCATACCACAGTATTTCCTCATGGTATTTGACATTTTCCTTAATTTGTTCATCTTATCCACCTGTTTCTAAGTTGAGGCATCTGTACTTGCATCAAGCCTCCCAACTAAATGGTTCAGGCAGGCTCTTCTTGGTCCTGTGTATAGTGGGTTACACCAGGCATCTGCCTTATGGGATTCCAGGGCTACTCCTATACTGGACCCTGCCTGTTCTTGTCGCAGGGTTCCTGGACCTCCCTGTACTGTAGCACTGACTAGAGTTCTTCCCCATTGCTGTTGAGTTCAGGAACTATTCTTGGGCTGGATTTCCAGTACAGAATTGATCTGTTCCTAAGACTAGCTGGATTCAGGGCACTAGTGTCTCACTAGAACTGTTCTGAATACCCGTAGTCTGGTCTCTCAGGCTGAGCTTCTATAGCCCTGGCTTGGCTGGATTTGAGTGTCCATTAGGTTCAGACATGGAGTACTACAATTGACTGTCCCTGAATGCTTGAAGCTGCTCTTGCTGGAGTGAACTAAATGGCTTCTGGGTCTAAATCTGTGACCCTGTCAAGAATGGATGACAAAGTCAGTATGGGAAAGTGGAAAGAGCACTGGCTTGAGGCAGAGGACTTGGGTTCAAATCCTGCCTCTGATCCTTTACTGCTTGTGTGATCTGGTTCAAATCACTTAACCTCTCTTGGCTTCAGTTTCCTTATTTGTAAAATGAAGGAGTAGGATTCAAGGGTCTCTGAAGTTCCTCTCAAATCTGTGTTTATAATCCAAAAAGTAGAAATGCTCCCATAGAAACCACCTTTCACCTGGGCTATTTGATCACCCCCATAGAGTTAGACCATCCAGTTCATTTTGCCCAGCTGATATGAAAAATGATCCATGACAAAAGGTGGCAATTCTAGTCAATAAACCCCAGGCTTTAGCCCCTTAGTCTAGAGCAGTGGTTCTCAACCTTCCTAATGCTGCATGTAGGCGGACCTGCCTGGAGATGGATAGAGGAGCGATGTCTCAGTTCCTAAGACCATCAGAAATATGTGTTTTCTAATGGTCTTAGGCGACCTATGTGAAAGGGTCGTTCGCCCCCCAAAGGGGGTGTGACCCACAGATTGAGAACCGCTGCCTCTAGTATGATAGAACTCTTCCTCTGACCAGGCATGGAAATCTGTTAATTTCTCTCTCTCAATCTCTGTCTCTCTTTCTGACTCTCTCTGTCTCTGTCTCTCTCTGTCACTCTCTTTTCCCTCACTGAGTCAGCTAAACTAGGGACATTATGTTTTTTTCTGCCTTCTTTTCTCTTGGACTGAGATACTGACTTTACTGTCCTAAGTGAGGCCTAAGTTATAAATGTTTCATCTTTTGTCATCTCCCTTTCCTAGAAGCAGCCTTATTCACCTAATCGACAATGAAAGCAGAGGAAGAGTTTGAGAGAAATAGTCCCCAGGAATAGCAAAGTCTCATTTCTACCCTGGAAGATCATAAAAAGAAAGGCATTGGGACAGCTAGGTGGAGCAGTGAATAGAGCGCTGGCCCTGAAATCAGGAGGACCAGAGTTCAAATGCTTACTAGCTGTATGACTTTGGGCAAGTCACTTAACCCCAAATGCCCTGCCCTACCCCCTCCAAAAAAAAAAGGCATTTTAGAGATAGGCGGACAGAAAGAAAACTAAAAATACCAGGATGTCAAGGATAAGTGATAAGTGACATGATCCCTTATCTGATCAGATTCCCAGGCTCAAGACCAAAAATGACTAGAAAAGTCAACTGGTCTGCTTTTCAGTCTCCTTGGGGGTATTGCTGGAGGTTATGAGGTGCCTGCCTTGCTCAGGCCCAGAGAATAACTGTACTTTCTGCACCATGAAGGAATGGAGCTAGGTCCCAGAGGGATTTTGCAGAAGTGAGAGTTCTTTGCAAAAATTCTCGTTCAGTCATTTCTGTTGTGTCATTCTTCCTGACCCCATGTGGAGTTTTCTTGGCAAAGATACTGCAATGGTTTGTCATTTCCTCCTCCAGCTCCTTTTACAGATGAGGAAACCAAGGCATACATGGTTAAGTGATTTGTGCAGGGTCACAAAGCTAGTAAGTGTCTAAGGCTGGATTTAAATTCAGGTCTTCCTGACTCCAGGCTTGGCACTCTATCCACTGTGCCACCTTTCCAAAATTAGAAGTCAATACTGGAGTCCCTCTTCTTCAAATCTAGAGTTCTTTGCTGTACTCTTGAGCTTTTTACACCCCATTCAGCAGTCATAGGCAAGAGCTGGCTCCCAAGCAAAGGATTTCAGGTAGCTTTTTGGACCTGAGCTATGCCCTCCTAGAGCCCATAATCCTCTCAGAAACAAACCTTTGTTCTACCCAGTCAAAAGTGGGCTTATCTTCAAGGGTCAACTTCTTCCAGGATTTAAGATAGGGTAGAACAAACAGTACTTAGAACAGCCAACTTTCCAGTTTGCTTTTGAACTGACAAAGAAATGGCTGGGAGCACAAACCCAGGGCCCAGGCAAGATCTGCTCAGTATCCAATCTCGGGCCAAGGTACAAGGGCAGGGGAGAAGAGAAAGAGTACCAACATTTCTTCATGAAGAGGAATCTCAACTGTTAATTAGCAGCAAGTATAAGCTCTAAGATGCAAAAATTCCTGAGAAGAGTAAGGAGGTATAAAAAGGTTTCTTAAATGAGCTTTGCAAAGAAATACGATAAAACAATAGAATGGGGAAGACAAGATCTCTTCAAGAAAATTAGAGATAGCAAGGGAATGCTTCATGGAAAAATGGGCATGATAAAAGACAAGAATGGCAAGGACTTAACAGAAATAGAAGAGATTAAGAAAAGGTGACAAGAATATACAGAAAATTATACAAAAAAGATCTTAATATCACTGATATCCATATGGTATGGTAACTGACTTAGAGCCATGCATCCTGGAGAATGAAGTCAACTGGGCCTTAGGAAGCATTGCTAACAATAAGGCTAGTGCAAGGGACAGAATTCCAATTGAACTACTTAAAATTCTGAAAGATGATGCTGTTATAGTGCTGTGCTCAATATGCCAGCAAATTTAGAAAATTCAACTACTAGATTGGAAAAGGTCAGTTTTATGTTCCAATCTCAAAGAGGGAAAATGCCAATGAATATTCGAAATATTGAACAATTGCACTCATTTCACATTCCAGCAAGATTATGCTTAAGATTCTGCAAGCTAGGCTTCAGCAATATGTGAACTGAGAACTACCAGAAGAGCAGTCTGGTTTTCAAAGAGGCAGAGGAACTAGAGACCAAATTGCCAATGTTTGCTGAATTTTCAAAAAAAGCAAGGGAGTTCCAGAAAAACACCTACTTCTGCTACCTTGACTGCACTAAAACTTTTGACTACCTGGATAGCAATAAATTGTGGCAAGTTCTCAAAGAGATGAGAGCATTAGATCCCTTTATTTGTATTCTGAGGAACCTATGTATGGGTCTACAAGCAACAGTTAGAACCAAATATGGAACAACTAATTAGTTCAGGATTGGGAAAGGAGTATAACAAGGCCGTATGTTGTTACTTTCTTTATTTAATTTACATGCAGAATACATCTTGCAAAATGCCCGGCTGGATGAATAAAAAGCTGGAATTAAGGTTGCTGGGAGAAGGAAGCAGGGATAATCTCAGATATGCAGATGCTACCACTCCGGTGGCAGAAAGTGAAGAATTAAGAAATCTCTTGATGAGGGTAAAAGAGAAGAGTGTAAAAGCTGACCTGAAGCTTAACATTAAAAGAACTAAGATCATGGTATATGGTCTCATCACTTTCTGACAAATAGAGGGAGAAGAAATGGAAACTGTTGGATTTTATGTTCTCACTACATATAGTGACTGCAGACATGAAATTAGAAGACACTTGCTCCTTGGAAAGAAAGCTATGGCAAATGTGGACAGCATGCTAAAAAGCAGAGACATCACCATGCCAAAAAAAATGTCCATATAGTCAAAGCTATGGTTTTTCCAGTAGCAATGTATGGCTATGAAAGTTGGGCTACAAGGAAAGCTGAGCACCACAGAATCAGTGAATTAGAAATGTGGCACAGGAGAAGACTTTTGAGACTCCCTTGAATAGCAAAGAGATAAAATCAGTCAATACTTAAAGAAACTAATTCAGACTGCTTATTGAAAGGACACATACTGAAGTTGAAGCTTAAGTACTTTTGCCACATAGTGAGAAGACAGGACTTGTTGGATAAGGCAGCTACAGGGTGCAATGGATAGGGCACCAGCCCTGGAGAGGACCTGAGTTCAAATCTGGCCTCAGACAATTACTAATTGTGTGACCCTAGGCAAGTCACTTAATCCTGATTACCTCCCCTCCCCCCCAAAAAAGAAAAGACTGATGTTGAGAAAGATGGAAGGCAAAAGGAGAAGGGAACAACAGGATGAGTTATATAGATAGTGTCCTGGAAGCAACAAACATGAGCTTGGGCAGACTTTAAGAGATAGTGGAGGACAGAAGGGCCTGGCATGCTATGATCTATCAAGTCGTGAAGAGTCAGGCACAACTGAACGACCAAACAAAAAATAAGCTCTAAGGCCACCATGACGCTGACTTACACTGTGATGCTTAGATGGAGAGATGATAGCAACTCTGATTTGTTTTTACACAACTCTTCCACAGAGGAATTAACTGCTTGTCTTCCTCTGCTTTTTAAACCTTTCTGGACCAACTCTTCATCATGTACCATGCTACCTTCACTCTGGCCATCATCCTAGACTCCCCCCACTGAAATCTTGTTTAGACTCTCCTTCTGGGTCTCTCAACTTCAAAAAAGGATTATGATATCACCCTATCTTAGTGGGAGCCAGGCCTCTATGCCAATTCCCAGTCACTTCCTTACCATACATCCTATACTCCGGCCATCATCATCTCTCCCCTCCCTTCCCTGCTGACATCTTGGACTCTGCTCTCTCTGGTACCTTGACTTTGATAGGCGAGTTTTTCCTTATCCATCCTGAAGCCAAGTGTGCATTCCACTTCATAGACTTGTCCACGCTAGGCAGTTGGGCTGACCATTCCCTCCTACTCCTTGTGACCTTCCCTAGCTCTCCTTTAAGTGTTGTCTCCCCCCCCCCCCCATTAGAATATAAGCAAAATATTTGGGCTTCTCAGTCTTGCTTCATCATTGCCCCTCTTTTCCTCTGGTCACATCTGTCCTTGATGATCATGTCTTTGCTGTTACTTTTCTTGCTCACCTATCATTGCCAATATGTTGTGGTCAACTTATACCCATTATGCGTTTTTCTGTTGCCCTCACTGTCAATGGCTCCTAAAAATCTGATTCTTCTGAGCTAATGGTTTTCCATGATGTGAGAAGCACTTGACCTGTAACAGTAGAACCACTAATGGGCCTCAGGGGACAGTTAGGGGACCAATCTTCTCACGCCTTCCTCTTCTCCACATATTCTTGTTCCAGTGGCACTGATCTCCTTGCTATTCCTCTCACGTGAGGCTCTGTTTCCCCATTTGGAATATTTTCACCAACTGTCCCCCATGTCTGAAATGCTTTCCCTCCTTATTTCCTCCTCCTAGCTTTTCTGGCTTCTTTGAAATCTTAGCTAACGTCCCACCTTCTCAGTCAGTCAGTCAGTCAGTGCATATGTATTTAGGATTGATATTTCTTCATTATCTATGATAAGTTTTAGCAAGATGTAGTTTCCTTGCATACCACTTTTCATTAGATCTGTTTTTACTTCTGCTTTGTCTGAGATCATGATTGTTACCTCTGCTTTTTTTTTTAACTTCAGTTGAAGAATAATAGATTCTGCTTAAGCCCCTTCCCTTTACTCTGCATGTGTCTGTCTGCTTTGTATGTGTCTTGTAAATAACATTGTAAGATCCCGATTTTTAATCTACTCTGCTATTTGCTTCCATTTTATGGGTGAGTTCATCAATCACACTCACAGTTACTATTATTAACTGTGTATTTCCCTCCATTC
>CM053585.1:128589982-128639027 GCA_028646515.1 Pseudochirops corinnae | reverse complement strand
AATTAGATCTGTTTTTACTTCTGCTTTGTCTGAGATCATGATTGTTACCTCTGCTTTTTTTTTTTACTTCAGTTGAAGAATAATAGATTCTGCTTAAGCCCCTTCCCTTTACTCTGCATGTGTCTGTCTGCTTTGTATGTGTCTTGTAAATAACATTGTAAGATCCCGATTTTTAATCTACTCTGCTATTTGCTTCCATTTTATGGGTGAGTTCATCAATCACACTCACAGTTACTATTATTAACTGTGTATTTCCCTCCATTCTGCTTCTTCCCCCCCCCCCCCGCATTTATTCTTCTCTGTCCTTTCACCCTGTCCCTCCTCATAGGGATTTTGCTTCTGACCACCACTTCCTCCAAACCACCCTTCCTTCTATCAGACGTCCCCCCTTTAACAATACTCCTTTCCTCCTACTTCCCTGCAGGGTAATAGATTTCTATACCCAACTGAGAATGTAGGTTATTCCTTCTTTGAACCAGTTCTGATGAGAGTAAGGTTCAAGTAAGGCTGCTTGCCACCACCACCCTTTTCCCCTCTTCTGTAAAAGCTATTTTGCACCTCTTTCAAGTGAGATAAGTTACCTCATTCCACCTCTCCCTTTACACTTTCCCCAGCGTATCCCTCTTTCTTACTCCTTAATTTTTATTTTATTTTTGTGGTTATCAGCCCATCACAGTTAACTTATACCTGTGCCTTCTGTCTATGTAGACCCCTTTTAACTGCCCCAGTAATAATAAAGTTGTAAGGTATCATCTTCCCATGTAGGAATGTAAACAATTTACCCTCATTGAATCCCTTATGATTTCTCTTTCTGTTTACCTTTTTATGTTCTTGTTGAGTCTTATATTTGAAAGTCAAATTTTCTATCCAGCTCTGGTCTTTTAATTAAGAATGCTTGAAAGTCCTCTATTTCATTAAGTATCCATTTTTTCCCCTGAAGGATTATACTGAATTTTGCTCAGTAGGTGATTCCTGATGGTAATACTATCTCCTTTGACCTCTAGAATATCATATTTCAAGCCCTCCTATCCTTTGATGTAGATTCTGCTAAATCTTGTGTGATCCTAACTGTGGTTCCATGATATTTGAACCATTTCTTTCTGGCTGCTTGCAATATTTTCTCCTTGCTTCAGGAGCTCCAGAATTTGGCTACAATATTCCTTGGAGTTTTCATTTTGGGATCTCTTTCAAGTGGGAATCAGAGAATTTTTCAATTTCTAGTTTACCCTCTGGTTCTAGTATATCCAGGTAGTTTTCTTTGATAATTTCTCAAATATAATGTCTATGTTCTTTTTTTGATCATAGTTTTTAGGTAATTCAGTAATTCTCAAATTACCTCTCCTTCATCTGTTTTCCAGGTCAGTTGTTTTTCCAATAAAGTCTTTCACATTTTCTTTTATTTTTTTCATTCTTTTGATCTTGTTTTGTTTTTTCTTGATATCTCATGGAGTCATTAGCTTCCACTTGCCCAATTCTAATCTTTAACAAATTATTCTCTTTAGTAAATTTTAATACTTCCCCCCCCACATTTGGTGAGTTCTACTTTTTAAGAAATTCTTTTCTTCTGTGGATTTTTGTGTCTCTTTTACCATTTGGCTTATTCTGCTTTTCAAGGCATTATTTTCTTTAGTATTTTTTGTGCCTCTTTTATCAAGCTGTTAATTGTCTTTCATGATTTTCTTGCATCACTCATTTCTTTTCTCAATTTTTCCTCTACCTCTGATTTTTTAAATTCTTTTTGAGTTCTTCTAGACCAATTCACATTTTTTTTCTTTGATGCTTTGCATGTAGCTGTTTTGACACTGTTGTTCTCTTCTGAGTTTGCATTTTGAGCTTTCCTGTCACTGTAATGACTTTTCATCCTCAGTGTTTGTTGTTGTTGTTGTTTGCTCATTTTTCCAACCTGTTTCTTGACTTTTAATTTTATGTTAAATTTGGGCTCTACTTCTGGAATGGAGGTTGCACTGTTCCAAACTTGAGTCTTTTTTGTGCTGTTGTTGTCAGAGATAGTTCTGGGGGTCTGTAAGTTTTCAATTCTCCCAAGTTGGTATGATCCAAGGAGAAATGTGCTCACTGCTCTCCTGGCCTCTGCTTTGGTCTGTTAGTGACCACAAGCACTCTTCCCTCTGCAACCGTGACCAGAGTTCCTGTTCCTGCTAGTACTCCTCCTTACCCTGGAACTGTGGCCTGGAATGTGTATATACAATGCAACAGAGTCTTGCTCCCTGTTCCAGCAAAGGGTCCCCTTTAACTTCCTTCTGACCAGCTGTCCTACCCCCTTACCAAGCTCTAGAAGTCACTGCTGCCTATTCAGTTGCCCGCAAGTCCTACTGCGCACTTGCTGGGAATGGCCTGGATTGGCATGGCCTGTGGTGGACTGTGGTGGGACTCCCTCCCTAGCAAGAGAGACTTTTCTGCCAACTTTCTAAATTGTCTTCGGCTGGAAGATTGTTTCATCCCATGCTTTTGTTGGTTCTTCTGTTCCAGAATTCATTTGTTATTTTGAAGTTTTTGGAGGGGAATTTGGGAGAGCTCAGGGAAGTACCTGCCTTTGCTCTGCCATTTTGGCCCTGTCTTGATAGCTCATTCTAAAAAAACATTTAAAAGTTTTTTAAAATTTTCCTT
The DNA here is from genome assembly GCA_028646515.1 of Pseudochirops corinnae. NCBI lineage: Eukaryota > Metazoa > Chordata > Mammalia > Diprotodontia > Pseudocheiridae > Pseudochirops > Pseudochirops corinnae. The sequence continues at coordinate 128,636,402 of CM053585.1, read as the reverse complement.
TTTTATTATGACCTCAACAAACATGAATATTTCCATATACAAAGGTAAGACAAAAAAAATTATGTCTATGAAACCATGAATCTATATTACGCTTATTTATATATATATATATATTAAATTTAATGTGCTAATATTGATATTGCCCTGCTTCTTTGTGTGCCCTTCTGAACTTCTCTTCCCTTCTATGTATTTTAAAAATATTTCATTGACACCCTTTTCTTTCCTACTTCATGACTCACAGAGCACTTTATATCCTTCCTCTCATTTTTTCCTTATGTCAATTAAGGTAGGTACTATTATCCTCATTTTTACAAACATGGAAACAAGTCTCAGAAAGCTTAAATGATTTGCTCAAGGTCAGGATTTTAACCCAGGCCTATTTTCCTTACTTGAAGAATAGTGTTCTTTCAAAATGGTACACTGCCTCTTATTTATGTCAAAATAAAAGATATAGCCATAACATATGTGCCCTTCTGTAACATCCCCTTCTGGGTTCCCTTTATCTTGATTGGAAAGCATGTCACAGAATACATTAGTCCAAAGAAAACTGGCCAGCTCTGCCAAGGCTCTTTAGTGAGCTCTTTAGTCTCATAGACTCCCAAATATTGGAGTATATATTGTGTTGTGCTCATAAGTAAACCAAGGAAGACTACAACCCTATATACCCATGAAGACACCAATTAAAAGCCCTTTTCATCTGGAGACATTTTCTTTGGTGCAATTGCTTTGCCTAATGGCTATACTTATGGATTCACAGCAAACAGACAAGACACACAGACACAGACACACACACGATTTTAGAAACACTTCTAAAAATGTTTGTGTGCTACAATCTACTCTCTCATAAAGGTTTCTAGATTCAAAGCATTGCAGGCTACCCAGGACTGGATAACTCTTATCTTGTTTTCACACACTGACAGTTTTATTCATCATCCATTCTGGTTATTTCTGGTTACAAATCCATTTACACCCCCCACCCCCCTGCCTTTGGTCTCTACTCCCAGTGGGGAAAGGGGCCAAGTCTTATTAGATTTGACTCTTTCTTTTAAGTATTTCAAGACACATACTCTTTGCTCCTGGAAAAGGCACAACCCACTATTTGAGTTAAATGATTACAGGAGCTAAGAGGGAGGCTGATGTACAAACTGAGTACTGGTTACGTTTCAGAAATTGTCCCTATTTTTCACAGTTCTCTAAGTCCTCACTCTTGAGGGAGCTTGAGAAGGACCACTCATTATAAACTATCAAAATGAGTGACTACAGGGCTCCCAGATGCCATCCCAAAGAAGTTCTTTTAATTATAGATCTGGAAGGAAGCTACCGGGCCAGTCCCCTCAGGTGTGGGATCAGAGACCCAGAGATATGAATGGATGTGCCCAACATTACATAGTCAATTAGAGCCAAACACAAGACAGTCAAGATGTTCAAAACTGAACTTGTTATCTTTCCCTCAAAACCCTTTTCCAACTTCCATATTATTCTTAGAGGCAATGCCATCCTCTCAATCACCCAGGCTCAAGATCTAGATGTTGTCCTTGACTCCTCATTCTCTCTCACCCTTCCTCTATCCCCAGTAGCCAATCTCTTGCCAGTCTATTGATTTTGACTTTGTAACATCTCTCAAATATGTCTCATTTTTCCCTTTGACATGGCTATCATCTAGTATAGGGCCTTATCAACCCATACCTAAACTGCTTCAGTAGCCTTCTAGTTAATCTGCCCCAAATCTCTCCCCACTCCAGTCTATATACCACTCAGCTATCAAAGTGATCTCCTCAAGTATAGGTCTGACCATATTCCCTTTTCTCCACCTCCAGTGGCCCCATATCACCTCCAGAATCAAATTATCACCTCCAGGGGTAAGTGCCACCTTATTGTATAGGAGATTTTCCTTGGTCCCCCCCATTTGCTGGTACCTTCCCCTTTAAGATTACTTTTTGTTGAGGGGGAGATGATAGAAGGGAAGGCAGATTGGGGGAGGGGGTAGTCAGCAGCAAACACATTTGAAAAGGGGCAGGGTCAAAGGAGAAAATAAAATAAATGGGGGATGGGATAGGATGGAGGGAAATATAGTCAGTCTTTCACAATATGACTACTATGGAAATGTTTTGCATAACTACACGTGTACAACCTATATTGAATTGCTTGTCTTCCCATTGAGGGTGAGTGAGTAGGGAAGAAGGGAGAGAATCTGGATCTCAAAGTTTTAAAAACAAATGTTAAAAATTTGTTGTTACATGCAACCGAGAAATAAGATATACAGGCACTGGGGTATAGAAATCCATCTTTTCCTACAAGAAAGTTAGGGGGAAGGAGGAAAGAGGAGAGATGAGGGGGATATAAGAGAGGCCAGACTAGGTGAAGGGGTAATCAGTATGCTTACCATCTTGGGGTGGGGCTTAGGGGAGAAATGGGGAGAAAATTTGAAACTCAAAATCTTGTAGAAATGAATGTTGAAAACTAAAAATAAATAAATTCTGGGAAAATTTTTTTTAAAGATCACCTTTTATTAGAGAGCAATTTGTGAATAAACAAAAAATAGGGAGCTGTGTGAAGTATAAAATGGATAACTTCAATTACATTAAATTAAAAAGGGTTTATACAAATAAAACTGATGTAGCCAAGATCAGAAGGAAAGTAAAAAATTGGGGAAAAATTTTTTTATAGATAGTTTCTTAGATAAAGGCTTTATATCTCAAAGACATAAAGAACTTTTTCAAATTTATAAGAATCCAAGTCATACCCGAATTGATAAATGGTCAAAGGATATGAATAGGTAGTTTTCTAATGAAGAAATAAAAATAATTTATATCACATCAAAAAAATGCTCTAAATCAAATGCAAATTGAAACAATTCTGAGATATCATTTCACACCTATCAGATTAGTTAAAATGATTGAAGGGGAAAGTGACAAATGTTGGAGGGGATATGGAAAAATTGGGACACTAACTCACTGCTGATGGAACTGTGAACTAATTCCACCACTTTAGAGAACAGTCTGGAATTATGCCCAAAGAATTGTTAAACTGCCTAACCCCTTTGACCCAGCAATACCACCACTAGGTCTGTTTCCTATGATAATTAGGCAAAAAGGGGGAAAAAAAACCCTATATGTTCTAAAATATTTATAGCAGTTCTTTTTGTGGTGGGAAAGAACTGAAAACTGTGGGAATGCCCATCAATTGGGGAATGGCTGAACAAGTTGTAGTATATGATTGTAATGGAATATTACTGTGCTATAAGAAATGATGAGTTTGATGATCTTAGAAAAACATCGGATAGACTTACATTAACAATGAAGAGCAAAATGAACAGAACCAAGAGAATGCTATATACAGTAACAACAATACTGTTTTAAGAACAATTTTGATGATTAAGATATTTTGTCTATTATAAATACCCAAATTAACTACAAAGAGGGAACTATCTGCATTTAGAGAAAGAACCGATAGATAGAAGTATTTATAGAAAGGTTTTACATATATTATACACACACACACACATATTTTTGTCTAATAGTAGCCATCTCTAGGGTGGGGAGGGAGGAAGGGAAGAGAAAAAGAAAAACAAAAGAAAATTACATCATAACTGTATTATATATTTAAAAAGAATTGGGGGCAACTAGGTGGTGCAATATATAAAGCACTGGTCCTGCCATCAGGAGGTCCTAAGTTCAAATCTGACCTCAGATTCTTTTTTTTCGTTTGCTTGTTTGTTTGTTTTTTGCTTTTTGGCAGGCAGGGCAATTGTGGTTAAGTGACTTGCCCAAGGTCACACGGCTAGTAAGTGTTAAGTGTCTGAGGTCGAATTTGAACTCAGGTCCTCCTGACTCCAGGGCCGGTGCTCTATTCACTGCGCCACCTAGCTGCCCCTGACCTCAGATTCTTGACACTTACTAGCTATGTGACCTTGGGTAAGTCACTTAACCCCATTGTCCACTCCCCTACGAAATGGCAAATTGTACAAATTGTGCAGTTTCATAAGCAATCATCTTTTAAAAATTTCTCCTATGTTATGGAAATGCTTGTGTGTATATATGTACTGTGCCTCCTATATGAACATAAGGTCTTTGAAAGCAGTGACCTTAGTTTGGCATTCAAAGTTCTTCTGCTCTCCTCCAGGTTTCTTGTCTTCTTGCACCTTACTCCCCTCTCGCCTTCACCTCCTCACCCTTCCATCCACTGACACCGGTCTCCTTGTTCCTTCACCAGACATTTTCCCTGGCTATCTCCTTCTCCTGGAATGTTCTTCCTCCTCCTATCCCCTGCCCCCTTCCTTGGCTTCCCTCATGTTCCACTGTAATGGGAATTTGAAGATCTTCCCTGCCACTTAATAATCTGCTAAGGGAATTTTAAGACCTTCCCTGCTGTGAAGATAAACTCTGCCCCTTAATAGGCTGAATGTAATAATATGGAGGCTGTGGTGGGAGGAGTTTGCTGAAGGGTGGATCAGAGCCCCCAGGAAACTGGGAGTCAGAGCAAGCTGGATGGTTGGGAGGAGAGGATGCTTCTGAGTGAGACAGGCTTGTTTGTAAAAATTGGTCTTGTGTTGGTTTGTGGGAAGGCTAAAGTATGATGTGGCTTTCTGCTATGTTGTGGTACATTAACTTCTATGTTGCTATGATGGATTCAGGTTTCTGGTGTCTGAATAAATGTTTGCTTCTGTCTTCTATGTGGAGAGTCTGTTATATTTTGGTGATTGAGCACCATGCAGGTATATTTATAGTGATTGTGGGCACTGTGAATATTGCATTGATGCTACATCCATTTAAAATCCCATCTACTCCAGGAAGCCTTCCCCACCCCCTTTGTTCTAGTGCCTTCCCTCGGGTGATTACTTCTGACTTACTTGATCTAAAGCTCCTTGGTAAATCGTTGTTTATGTATTGTCTCCTCCTTTAGAAAGGGTAGGAACTGTCTAACTTTTCTTTGCATCTCCATTGCCTGGCACATAATTGGTAATTAATAAATGTTATTCACCGATTTGACTGTAGGTCTCTTAGTTCCATATACTTCCTGCTGTGCTGCACCAAAGACCACCCTAAAGTAGGAGAATTTAAGCCTCCAGCTCCTGGGAAGAAGTTCAGAAGCAGGTTTCAAAGCTAGATTTTAAAAAGCATTGTTTTACATGTAAGAACGAACACAGAAGAGGTTTTTGGGCTTGCCTGCCAAAATCTGTTCTTTTTTAAAAGGAAGTTTCTAAGCACAAATCACCTTAGGCTACCAGAGACTTGGTAATTTTATCCTTCTCCCCTTTATTGAGCACCAGGCTTCCAAGGTCCCTACCAAGCACATTCTCTGTTGTCTCCCACTGATTGTATTCTCTCACCCCTCCTCTTCACCCTATGTTATGGAAATGCCTGTTTCATTTCTTAAGTTCAGAATAAAATGAGTACATTTTCTTAAAAGATTACTTTATATTTACCTTGTATGTATTTTTTGTATATTTTGTATATGGTTTTTGAACTCATGAGCTTTAAGAGCACAAAGCATAGTGTTCCCAGTCACAGTTGCCTTAGGCCATAATATTACCTCTAAGGAGCAAAGACTACTGACTTCTTTCCTCTTATTTTTCTTACACATTATGCATTTTCCCTTTAGTCATACTGGCTTCTTTGCGATTCTTCAGACATGATGCTCCTTCTCTGCCTTCTGTATACTTGCTGCCCCCCATGCCTAGAGTACTCATCATCTTCAACTCTGCCTTTTGGAACCTTCCAGTGTCTTTCAAGATTCAACTCAAGTGCTACCTGATTCTGAAGGATGTTTTCCTTGGTTCCCCGCATTTGCTAGTACCTTCCCCACCAAGATTATCGTATATTTACTGTGTAAGTATCTTGGAGTTACCTATATTGTACATGTTGTTTCCCTTGTTAGAATGCCAGGCCCTAGAAAAAGGGATCATTCAGTTACAATTATTAGCTGGACAGACCCTTGCCCAAATTTTGTCAGCCATCTTCTCCCCCACCCCTAATTCACTGATCGTTAAAGCTGGAAGGAGCCTTGGAGAATCAAGTCAACCCTTTCATTTTATGAACTTTCATTTTAGCAGCTTTTCCAGACTCAACTAGTAAGTGGTAGATCTCAGACTTGACAGCAAATCTCTTTCAAAATACTCTTCATGGGTTAGAATGCCTAGTTGGTGGGGATAAGAAGGAATATATTACTACTTCTGTTCTTGCTTTATCTTCACAGTAAATATTCATATGAATTAGTATTAATTAATTTATGCAAGGGCAGTTATCAGTGCCAATTCATATTAAGAGAAAAATCACACTGCAATGGGGGCTCGAGCTAGTAACATTAGAGAAAACTCTATAACCTCTTAGGGTTATGTAATGGTAATGGGAATTTGAAGATCTTCCCTGCCCCCAATAGTCCGAATGTAATCACATGGAGCCTGTGATGGAAGGAGTTTGCTGAATGGGTAAAGCAGAACCCAGAGGAAGGGGGGAGTCAGAGCTGTTAGAAAGGAGGGAGGAGAAGATGCAGGCAAGGAGATGGCTATGTATGGTGTTGCTCTCTGCAGTGTTATTGTGTATAGATTCCTTTGTTGCTACGATGAATTTGGTTTTGTGGTGTTGGGATTTGGTTTTCTGGTGTCCAAATAAATGCTTTGCTTCTGTCTTCTATATGGAGAGTCTGTTGTATTTTGTGATTCAGAAATATGCCAGAATATTCATAGTTGCTGTTGGTGTTATGAATATTACCTTGGCACTACAGGTTATTCTTTGATCCTGAGGGGGAAATGTAGCTAGCCACAGTTTGCTAGTACCCTGCCTGCTAGTACTGTGGGTTGGGAAAGTAAGTCTTCTAAAGGCTACCCTCTCAACTGTAGATAACCAGCTACCACGATAGACAAGTCATGTAAGCTTCCTGACAAAAATTTCCATTCCTATTTGAGCTTCCATCGATCAATACCTGTCCTTCTGTAAAATGCCTCCGTAATGCCCAGGAATTTGGGAAAACTTGTATGAAATAATGTAGACTGAAGAAGTAAGCAGAACCTGGAGAACAATTTAGTCAATGGAAAACAATTTAGAAAGATGTTATTGACGGGGTATGGGCTCAAGCCTAGACCTTTGCTTCTTACCCCAAAATAATTTGGGTTCCATTTGCCTACAGGCGCTGGAAAACCCACCTTGAACTCTCCTTGAATCTTCTCACTTGCTTTGGCATTTACTTGAGGCATCTTACCTGGTCCCACCTCTGAGAGGAGTAGGAGTAGAGAAACTGGATGAAATTATGATGATGTAAAAAACAGAAGGCATCAATAAAAGCTTGTTTATTTTGTTTTGAAGAAAAAAAATGCTGCAAAATTGCAAAGAAGAAGCTTAGCCCCAAAGAAATGATATGAGGGGACATCTCTCCCCATTCCTTTGCAGAGATAGAGGGTCAACAGGTGTGGAGCACTGTATATAATGTCAGATTTTTTCAATGTGTCGATCTGTTTTGTCGATTATTTTTTCTTTTCTTCCTATTTTTCTTTTTAAAAAATTGATTAAATTGAATAACTTCCTGAGAAGGAGGCAATATAGGGGCAAAGTTAGATGATGTTAAAACAGAAGATTTCACTAAAAATCTATTTTTTTTAAAAGCATGACTATGACCTTGTGGCATTTCCTGGGATAATCTTGTACAAAGCATCTTAAGGAGAGCCAGGGGGCTAGACTTGTGTCATGAGAAGGAGAAGCCAAAGATGTCTCCAAGGTATATATATATACACATATATATATATATATTTGTATATAAAATGAGATAGTTCTGATTTGGGGAGATGATTGATTCTGTTTTGGACAAGTAAAATTTGAGGCAGTGGTATACAGGTAGGCGATATCCAGCAGGCAGTTTTCCAGCCTTAAGAGGTCTCATAGCTCAAGGAAGTCTGTGTATGTTTTTGAAAGTGTGCTAGATTTGAATGAAAGCTCTGATGTTCAACTTTCACCTTTGCCGTTTATTGCCTGTATGACCTTAAGTTCTTTGTACTCCCGTTTCTTCATCTGTGAAATGAGGTTAGATTAGAAGATGTCGAAGGGCCCTTCTAGTTTTGAATCTAGGACCTTAGCCTCAGGTCTTCCCAGGCAGTCCATGGACTTCAGTTCTTCTGGAGTGATACCAACCCATCTCCCTCCACCTACAAAGGCCCAGAGCTGTGGTTACCTCTTCCATGAAGATTTCCCTGGCCTGTATTTTCCTTTAACTTGCCTTAAATTTATTTCTCTTGACATTGTTTGGACCTCTCACTTGCACTTACCACATTCTCCCTATCCTCATGAGATTGTAAGGTCTTGCCCGGTGTCTATCTTTCCATTCCTATGTCCTGCACATATTTTTATGTAGAGAGCTTCCAGTGAGGAATTCCCTGTGCCAAAAACAGATAAGCAACTGCTCAGCAATTTATAGTCTTGAGAGAGTTGACAAGGTCACATACCAAAGAAGGAACTGGAACCCAGATCTTCTGAACTCCCAGGGCAGCCCCCAACTATTTTTATGCTGCTTCTCCCCTTATGCAGATAGCAGGTGCCTAAGGATTTTTGGAAGTGTGAGAAAATGAAAGTATTTTTTCATTTGATCAAGTTCTGGGCCTAGAACAGTGTGATGTGCACTTAAGGCTTTAATAAATTCTGAGTCTAGTTCTCTCTCTGTGCCCAAGGAATCATTAAAAAATAAAAAGTATAGGTATTTCATGAGCCTTCTAATTTAGAGAAGGGGAATTGCCCTTAGCCTTTTGATTCTCTTTTTTGTTCGCTGACCAAGGTGAACTAGACCCATGCATACTATAAAAGAGACATGGTCTAAGATTAGGTGGGTGGCAAGGGGTGGGGGGTAGTGGCAGAGAACAGAGGGAGAGGAGAACAAAGCTATAGGAAGAGGATGGCAATCGTCTAGGGCTGGTTCGGGGCCAGATTGTGTTAATGGTAAAGTTTATCCCTGATGTCATTTCTTCATCCTTCCTACCATCCACCTCTCCAGTATCTCTCCTGCTTGCAAAATCTTTTTCAGGCATCTAGAGTCTTGTGGGCAAGCTATAAACTTACACTCAAAATTCTGGGATTTAACAGGTCATGGCTTTCAGGGGTAATCACTGCACAGAAAGCAAAACAACTCAAAGGAAGGAATCCCCTAAAATGAAAGAATTTCAGGTAATCGATGGGGGTAATATTTGGGGAGCAGAAGAGTTTTTTCCCCATTCTTCTAGTCATACTAGGTCACCTACATCTAAGATGGGCCTGTCTGGAGAATGGGACTTTCTAGCTGTCAGGCATGTGCGAGCATGTTGCTGACTGCTCGCCTCATCTCCCCTCAACCCGGCTGAGGTCTGGGACCATTACAAGAGAAGTACAGTCCCCAACCAAGCTCGAAAGGAGAAAGAAAGGCTCAGACGACATACAGACTGACTGCCCAATAATCAAGAGTTGTTCATATTCACTCTCAATGTATCTTTGGGTAAGGAATGATCTTGGTTCCATCCTCTGTGGAGAAAGGGTGGGGAGGGGTTAAGGCTACCCCAGGCAAGAGAAAACAAAACGAGAGTCCTGTGACTGGGTTTTTAGCACTCTGCAGACATTTAATCCTGTGATTCAAAGTCACCATGAAAGAGATGCTGGGTCTTAGTCTTTAGATGAAGGTGGCACACCACTCCCGCAGGCATATGGAGATCTTCTGGGCTTCTCGTTGAGTGGCACCAAATGCCAGCATCAGCCACATCTGGAAGTCATTTTCTTTCTTGTGCATGAGGAGGAACTGACCCAACAGCACGTATGCCTGAGAGGAGACAGCAGAGGGATGAGACAAGGCAAGAAGGAAAAAAGTTTCACCGTGTCATGTGAGGGAGAATCAGCCTGGCATAGCAGATGGAGGCCAGGTCCCAGAATTAGAAAGAGCCAAATCCCAGCTCTGAAAAATACTGGGTGACTTCGGGTGAATCATTTAACTGCTCAGGGCCCCAGGATACATACTAAAACTATAATTTGCAGAACAGATGCCAGTCTTATTGATAGAAAAGTATCCTTACTAACCTTTTTCTATGCTAGTGAAATCATAGGTCTCATGCAAAAAGCTGATAAACATAAAAATTATTTTTCTCTTTCTTCCCCAGAGCATGCGACCATGAATGTAAGTGGAAGCCAGCAGGGTACAATATGATTAAACACTGATAAGGTTTAATTTATTATGAGGAGCATCGTGCCCTCTGCTTCTCTGGAGGTGTTAAGGACTGGTTAGAAGCCATCTTTCTCAGGGGCATGGCTACCATTGCATATAGGAGACTTCCAGGTGTGTCTCTCAGGCATGGGATGAGATGTTTCTATAAACAAAAACGATAACCAAACAAACACCAAGGTAATTAGACGTCTACGTTTTCCGTTCCTTTCTGGGATGTGAGATTATCCTTATTTGACTGGAAATGTGTTATGGCAGAAAAGGATACTAGATTGAGAAGGGACCTGGGTTCTGGAGTTTCCTTTGCCACTAACAAAAATCACTAACATTTACGTGTGCTTTAAGGTTTACAAAGCACTTTGCCTATGTTATATCATATGATCCTCACAACAATCCTATGAGGCAGGTGCAATTATTAGCCACATTTTATAGTGGAGAAAACTGAGGAAGAAAGAGGTTACATGGCTTGCTCAACTAAGTGACTGAGGCTGAATTCAAACTCAGGTCTTCTTGACTCCCAAGTCCAACACTATCCACTGTCACCTGATATTAACTAATTGCATGACTTTGGACAAGTCACTGTACCTACCTATGCCTTTGTTTCTTCATCATCTGTACATGGAGATGAATATAACCTGTCCTTCTCCCTCTGTCCCCTATCTCCCTAATATTGTGAGGATCAAGTGAGTGTACATGAAACCTCTTTGGAAAGCATAAGGTCCTATTAAAATAAAGATATTATTATTTTTCAATCTTTCTTTTCCTTTCTCATTTTCTACATCCTAGAATGAGTTTGACTCTTTTAGTCAAATGAAAGAGGATATTTGAAACTGCTTCCATCCCTCCATAAAGAGTCTTTACCAAACTAAAACCAAATATAAAATTAAAATTTGACATATGAAGTATTGCTGTCTTAGGTTGCCAACGGCTGACTTAGGACCCAGGGATTGTGGCTTCTATGTTACTCTAAAGGATGTATTATCATCCCCCCTAAAGATCATGTACCATTTAGGAAAAAAAAAAAAAACCTTCCAACAAACCATACATCCCATTCCTATCTGACAAAAGTTAAGTTTAGGGGCATATGTTATATAAAGGCTATATATTTTATTCAGCCACATTTTTGATAGAGGGTATACTTCCCATGGGGTTGCATGGCATAATTGCAAAATTATGTACGTTTATGTGGTTTTAAAATTCTTATCAATGTCTACCACATTGTCTATGGTGCACTTTACTGAGACATTTTGTCAATATTCATGTAATTCCCTGCCTCCCATTCATCCTAACTGCTGCTTATTTGGGTCATTAAAAGGTTCCTACCCAAATAACTAATGCTGAAAATGGTGGTGCAGACAATGCATTTCACACCTTCATTCTGTAGCTGGGGAAGGAATCTAAAGTTCAGTCCCCTGAATCTACAGTGCTCTGCAGCTACCATCAGCTGGACATTACAAGTTGAAGCCTCAACCAGACTGACTCTTGGGGAAGCCAGGGAATGCTTGGTATGTGAGACAAGAGGAAAACTTTCCAGGAATGTCACAGGAAGAAGGGATTCATCTTGCGGCTTTGTAACCAATCTGCAACCTGACACTGTATTTTTTTCTCTTTTTTTGTTCCACTCAGCATAGCTAATCAGGAAGACTGAAAGGAAAAGTTAACTTGCATTCTCAAAAGGGCTTTAAAGAAAGATGAAGTCTATTTCTATCTATGGCTTTCGTCTGTGCACAGACTCCCTCCATTTCTGATCCTGCAACCAAGAGATGAATAAGCAAGTCTTTCTCTCTATGGGATGCGAAGGCCAAATCCAGCCACAGGAAGTTTGAGGTTTTACATGTATGTCTTTCAGTGGAGTTACCAAATGCTTGCTTTCAACATAGCTCCTTGGTGGGACTGGTTCAGCTTCCACATAACAAGCCACACAATGGCTCAAGATTCCAGGCAGATTTTCCAGGCTGTACCTCCTCTCTAATTTCCAGAGGAGTTCAAGGAGGATTGGTCAGCCCAGAGACTCCTCTGGACTAATTCCCTATGGATTGGAAGGCATGAATTAAAGACTGTTAGAGCTAGCTGGGTCCTAGGGCCGGCTGAACTGCTGGAGGACTGAAGAAGCATGACCAAGATAAGGCTTTGTTTGTTTGTGGCTTGGTTGATCCTGAGTTCCCAGAAACAGAAGTGGTGAAGGGTTTGAGATGTGCTGGACCCTGTGAACTTCAGTGTGTACCAAGAAATGCCCAGAGGACTGGATGAGAACCTGGGAGCTGTCTGCCCCTGAATCCAGGTGACTATTCGATGGATTCAGGAGGGAGCTGGGACCATGGAACGGGATCCAGGGAATCTGAGAGACCACTCTGAGTCAAAATGAAGAAAAGGCCTCCCCTTGGACACGTGATGAAATTGAAGTTTACTAGACATCAAGGGGTGGGGGGGGTTGTGTAATTTTCTAATGATTGTATTTAGTGACTGATTGCTAGATAAGTGACTGATTAAGTTAATCTATGGTTGCCCCATGAGTGGAAGATTGATTATTGTATTGCGAGATGACTAAATGACTGAGTGAGGAGGCAAACCTCCTCAGGGAAACCAGACGATTATTCTTTTGTTCTTTGTCCTTAATACTGTGGTCACTTTGGTGAAAGCTATGTGGCCATTTTAAATGTTAAGCTGTTGTGAACACTATATTGTGATTTTCTGTGATAAGATGTAATGTTATGAATATTATATTGTGATATATTGTGAATGTTTGCCTTGATTTATAATGGAATAAATGGAGAGTTCACTATACTATGTAATCAGAACCTTAAAAGCTGTTCACATTTTGGAAAGCTGCTTGTGCATGGAGTTAAGGATATTACTCTCATTAGTTAAGTCCTTTCTCTAAGGACCAAAGAGTGTAAACAAATGAGTAAACAGCCTTTCCCTTAGTGGCCAGTGTTATTTAATTGAATTTGAATACAAAATGCATCTGCTTAAGTATTTATGTGTTGAGTCCTCCATCAGAATGTGAGCTGGAGGGCACAATGCATGTTCTCTTATTTTCTTTATAGCTCAAGCATTTTGCACAGAGCCTGACACATAGTAAACACTTAATAAATACTTGTTGATTGACTAATACAAACCCAGGCTGAAATGCCCCTAGTCAAACCATCATTTAAACAGACCCTTAGAGATACCATAGCGAATCAGTAAAATAGACTAGCAGCAAGGTTTCCCTGCTAAACAATTTCTAATGTATGAAAACAGCAAAGGCTGCCATTAGGAGAATGTGCATAGCTAGGAGAAAGAAAAATAAACTGAATAAGTAAAGAGGGGTTAAAGAAAGAGTAACAATTACCTTGTCAAAACCATTCTCTATTAACCTGACTGCGAGGTCTTTTCCAACTCCATCCACAAAGGCAACGCATTTCTCTCCTATAGGCTCACCGAGAAAGGTTCTTAACTTGGTTGATATGTGGTTGGACATTCTCTATAACAGTGAAGACATTAGAAAGAAGGGAAAAAATGAACAAGGCCATGAGCAAACCTCCACAACACTACTAAAAATGACTGATTTTGGTCAAATAGAATTTGGTAAAATAGCAGACAGGCTATAGTATCCACAGACGCTGAAAACAAATAAAAGGAAGAGGATACAGTTATCTCTTCCACGTAATGGCTTTCCCCATTGCAACTTCGATATATTATGGGTCAGCATAAGAAATTGAATGGGAATTTTGGGGGCGTTTTGTGAAAGACAACAGGCAAAGGCCAGCGATAACACAGAAAAAGTTTAGAAACTGAGAAATGCATGAAATATATGTAAAGTATTGTATAATATCCACATATTTTATCTTTTTTTTTTTTGGCTTTTTTTTGGGGGGGGGAGGGCAATTGGGGTTAGGTGACTTGCCCAAGGTCACACGGCTAGTAAGTGTTAAATGTCTGAGGCCGGATTTGAACTCAGATCCTCCTGACTCCAGGGCCAGTTCTCTATTCACTGTGCCACCTAGCCTCCCCATATATTTTATCTTTTAATACCATAATAATTCAGACTTCTTTCTGGTATGAAAGGAGGGCCAAAAAATTTTATGTGAATTTTCCAGATTACCAGTGCACCACCACGACCCTAACCCCTGCCATGTTGAATGGATGACTGTAGTTGCCACATGGCTATAGTTCCAGTTTCTTTATTATTCTTCCCAATCCATGCATGGGTGGGGGAGAGGGAGGCTGGAGGCCAAAAATCTGTTGTTGTTTTTTAATATTATTAGTGACTGTATTTCAATGTAATTGGTTTCCTTTGTAATCCTATAGATTTAATTTTGTATAGTTGAAAACATGTTGTCCTGAGAAAAGTTAATCTGGTGACTGCCAAAGGGATCTATGACACAAAGTTAAGAATCCATGGGTTTAGAGAAATACTCTAATGTTCTCAGCTAGCATCATACCCTCCCCTCTTTGCCTCTTACTTTCAAATCCCTTTCTTTTCTGTGTCCCTATAATTTATCATCACCTATACATCACCCCCATACATAACCTGTCTCCTCTCTCCCACCCCTAAATTTCTACATAAAACTTGATTTAGTGAGAGTTTTGTAGCACTTATATAAAACGTACCACTGAAGGTATATACAAAGCCCATTAGGAAGAGGAGGGTTTTTCTCAAATATTTGATTTTAGAAGCTAGGGCATCTGAAAGAGGAGCCAGGACAGAGTATCCACCAAGGCATTATAAATCCTTATAGATGAAATCATCATAAGGCAGCATAGCTTATGTAATCAAGATAAATTGTGTATCCCTAATAAAAACACATTTCCATGTTGAATCCATTTCACATATCTCTTTGGCTCCCACATATGAGTATCTATAATTGTACCCTTGACATCAGCACCAGGTTTCCAATGTGTATTGTAATACAGATAGATATCAACAAAGATAAATATACACATATACACACACACATAAACACACCGCGTTTTGTGGAAACAAAACACGCATGTGCAAGTATGTATGTGTTTGCGTATAAGAATAGTTCTATGTGTTGTTGGAGTATGTAACTGCCTACATAACGAGAATGAAGACCATCAAAAGGTTTATATGACTGAGAAGATCAATTCCTACCCATCTCCCTCAGTGTCTAAAATGCCCACCATTAGAAATTATTCTTTAGGTGAGAGGATTATGTCTCCAGAAGGAATCTTGTTAAAATATAACTATGAACTGGTAAGAGTAAAACACTGACATTAGCACCCATGATGACATCACACCATACATTGCAAGGAGTAGGGTCTTAAGGAAGATACATTTTGATATCAGGAAATATACCAAGCATAGAACTTTGCAAGGGTGAGCACATAGTGAATGTCCAAGAAGGCCAGGAGTCAGCACTAAGGGCCCTGAATTCTGAGGAAAATGTCATGATCAGGGAGCAGAAAGTTGATGAGGGGAAATGAAAGAATATCAAAATTTTCTTCATCCAACATAATTTTCACAGAATTGGGCAGCTAGGAGGTGTAGTGAATCGAACACTGGCCCTGGAGTCAGAAGGACCTGAGTTCAAATCTGGCCTCAGACATTTAACACATACTAGCCGTGTGACCTTGGGCAAGTCACTTAACCCCAATTCTCCAGCCTTCTCCCCTCCAAAAAAAAAAAAATTTCACAGAAGTACAGAATTTGGGGGAGGGATATTAATGAATATCTAGTCCAACCTATATCTGAAAGAAATCCTAATTGTGACATTCTTGACAAGTGGCAATCCAGTCTGTGCTTGAAGATATCTAACAGGGAGGAATCCACTGGCTTCCAAGGCCTCTCTAGTAGATTACCCAGGGATCTATGCTTGGCCTTGTGCCATATAAAATTTTTAGCACTGCCTTGGGTAAAGGCATAGATGGCATACTCATCATCAGATTTGCAAATGACACAGTTTAGAAGAATAGCTAACATACTGCATGACAAAGCCAGGATCCAAAAAGACCCTGATGGACTGGGGCATTGGACTGAATCTATAAGCTGAAATTCAGTAGGAATGAGAGAAGAGGGATGAGTCTTACACTCGGATGGAACAAATCAGCTTCACCAGTGTGATTATGGCTAGATTGTGGTTTGTCTGAAAAAGATTTGGAAATTTTTTGGCTTGAAAGTTCAGAATGAATCAACAGGGTGATGTGGGAGTCAAAAATGTTAATGCAACCTTAGTCAGTATTAAAGAGGCACAGTTTCCAGAAATAAGGAGGTGACAAATAATGTCTCTGTACTCTGCCCTGGTCAGACCACATCTAAGGTATCATGCAATGTTGTGGACACCACAATTTAAGAAAGATATGGGGGAAAAAATGATGTCCCGAAGAAAACAACCAGGATGAGGAAGAGCCTTGAATCAGTAGCATGTAGAGGATCAATAGAAGAAACAGATTGTTTAGTCAAGAGAAGACTCAGAGGGGACATGATTATCATTGTCAAGTGTCTGAGAAACAGTTAAATGTCAACAACCATCCATGAAATAGCCACGAAACTGATGTTTCTAAAACAGAGGTTTGACCTTGGTCGCCATCCCTACTCAATGAACTCTAGTGGATCCATTACTCCTCTGGCATCAGAAGCTCTTCACAACCTGGATTCATCCTATCTTTTTCAGACATGTTGCATGTTACTCCTTTCCATGAATTCTATGGCTCAACCAAATTGGCCTCATGGCATTCTACTTCTCAACTCCATGTTTTTGCATTGGCTATCCCCCAGGCCTGGTGTGCATTCACTTCTTCCTCTTGGTATCCCTGGCTTCCTTTGAGACTCATCTCAAGCATGATTTCCTACTCTAGGGACTTTCTTGATACCACTCTCCCCTTTGCTGCTAGTTAGTATCTCCTCTGCCAAGGTTATTTTGAATTGGTTTTATACGTAGTGTGGAGTATGGAACTTGACCTTACTCTTCTCTTTCCCTTGAGCTGGCTCATTTACTCAACCCATATTCACCCTAGTGGATCAGAGAGCCCTAGAGGAGATTGCCACACTGCTACCCTGGTTAGTGGAATACTCTCCTACTCCCCATAGCTACAGGTCCCAAGCCCTTCCACAAAATTTGCTCCCATATGACAAATTATCCAAGATGACATTGTTAACCCTTTATTAGAAATATTTGCTAAAGAGAAGGCAAAGAAAGAATAATTCCAAACATAACACCCCATAAGGCTAGGTCATACTCCCTTATCAATGAGCATAGCATCCAGGAAGGAGAGTGGGCACAAATATTTGAAATTATACCATCAAGGCACATGAATAGAGGACACATACATCTGGGGCAAATAACTACTCTGGACCATGTGCCTTCATGCCATTGGTCTTCCTCAGAGATGGCCTATACCACAATTCACTGATGGTCAGTCATCTTCTCAACTTTTTTGCTCTCTTATTCATCAAGGTTGTTTCTCTGCTGGGGGCTATATTCAAGTTACTCCTCTTCTGGTCTGCCAAGGCAATGTTAATCTCTTCAAGTCACAACAGAAACCCTAACCCTGGGAAGTGCAGAGTTTTTCCAAGTTTGCTCCAATGGATGGACTCTGACACAATATCATATTCTTTCACCAAAAGTTCCTCTAAGCCAGAGCAAGTCCACCCCCTTGACTTGACTCTGATGGGTTCCTACCAATAAAGTAGTAGATGGCACTGTGAGGAAAAGTAGAGCATTTCCCTTCTACTCAGCCTTTTTTTCCATGAAGTAACACTCCCTCCCCTCCCCCAATCAACTTCCTCAAACTGCAAAGCCTTTCCCTCCAACAAGCAAATTCTAAGCAGCAAAGGTCTAGGCATAACCCAAGTCTTACATTGCTTCTCAGACTGAGATCTGAGGATTCTTCTCAGACCAACTTAGTCATTTTTTATTGACCCCTTAGAGATCTGGTGTTGACCAATCTATTGCTTCAAAACAGGGTCTTTTGGGTGAAATGACTCATTTTTATCTCATAGTGAAAAACTGAAATCCATATTTCTGTCAGCCAAGCCCCAAAGAAGCAATATAGTTATCCCATAGTCACAAAATAGCTCTAGGTGTCATTACTTCTCAACTCTCAGTCTCAGAGTCCTCCTGCTAGTTATTTGTAAATTAGACTCTGAGAAATAAGACACTTCAACCATCTTTACTCGATTACTGTCTTTTCTCCATAGGGCTGCTTTTTTTCAGTGTTTCTCACATAGCTATCTTACTAGTTTATACCTCTTTCAATCAATAAGATTATCCTAATCAGAAAAGAGAATTACCTTACATCTTCATACTTATTTATGTGCAGATTTTCTCTTGATAGAATGTGGGGTCCTTGAGGTTAGGAACTGTTTCAGTTTTGTCTTGGAAACCTCCAGCAACGAGATTAGCACCTGCATAGCTTAATTTATGTTTGCCAATGATTGATTAGTTGGTTTGTGTGAAGAAGGATAGACTCCTTCTGTTTGGCCAGAGAAGGCAGAAACAGGAGCAATGCGTAGAAATCAATAAGGCAAATTTAGTTTGATATCAGGAAAATCTCACCAACAATTAATGTTGAAAGGGCTATCTCAAGAGGCTGAATAAACACTTGTGTAAATTATAGTGAGCATTCTTTTCAATGGGTCAGACCATATGCTAGTGAGGCCCCTTTCAGGACTCAAATTCTATGATTCTGTACTCCACTTTTGGACAACTCTAATTGTGAGAAAGTTTTTTTTTTTCCTAATATCAAGCTGAAATTTGCTTTCTGCAATTTTTACTGTTTGTTCCTGGCTGTGCTGTTTTACGCCAAAACAGAATAAACCTAATTCCTCTTCCATATAACAACCCTTCAAATACTTGGACACAGTTATCAAGTTCCTCCTGAGTCTTCCCTTCTCCAACCTAAACTTACTCAGTTCCTTAAACTGATTCTCATATGACATAGATTGAGGGCCTTTCACCTGGTTGCCCCCTTCTAAACATTCTCCAGTTTATCAACATCTTTTCTTTATCTGTGGTGCCCAGAACTGAGCATAATAATTTAGAAGTGGTCTGACTCCAGCAGAGTACAGTGGGACTATCACCTCCCTATTCCTGGAAGCTGGGTCCCTGTGTCCTTTTAATGTAGCCCAAGATTGCATTAGCATTTTTTTTCCTACCACATTATGTTGCTGACTCATACTGAACACGTAGTCCACTAAAACCCCAAAATCTTTTTTCAGACAAACTGTTGCCTAATCATTAATTACACTGGTAAAGCTGATTTTTTTGCACATAAGGGTGAGACTTTATATTTATTCCTATTATATTTTCTCTTATTAGACTCATTCCACACAACTCTAGCCCAGAGAAATCTTTTGTTTAGATATTATTCTAGGTAACACCACTGTGAGCTATCTGTCTTCCATCCTCATCATTATGCTAGTCGCTAGGTGTACTGAAACTACTCTCTCCAAAGTTAATTACCAAGATTTCTCTTAATGAGCAAACCTAATGGCTTTCCTCACAGTCCTTTCATGTGGAATCTTTCATGATACCACAGGAATTTGACAAGGTTGACACCCCCTCGCAGTCACTCCTCTCCTCCTCCCTTGGTTTTTATGACATTGCTCTGTCCTGGTTCTCCTCCCACCTGTCTAGCTATACCTCAGTCTCTTTTGCTGGATCATTTTCTATGCATAAGTTTACCTTAGGGCTTCGTCCTGACCACTCTTTTCTTCTGTCCATTCTCATGAACTTTCATGGATTCAGTCATTACTTCTATGCAGATAATATATCCAGCCCTAGTCTCTCTCCTGAACAAATTGTACATCTCCAATTGTCCGTTGGCTATTTCAAACTGAATGTGTCCCACAAGCATCTCAAACTCAGTGTGTCCAAAACTGAACTCATTATATCTTCCCCAAAATCTTTCCTTCTTAACCTCTCTATTTCTGTTGAGGTAGGGCCTCACCATCCTTCTAATTACCGAGGATCACAACATTGGAATCATCCTTAACTCCTCACTCTCACATGAGGAGTGATCCCACATGTCCAACCAGTTGCCAAGACTCAACCTCCAAATCTCTTGCATCTTTCTCTTCTCCCGTCACACAGCCACCACTTTAATTGACCCCTCACCTAAAGTGGTAGCAGATCATTTAAGCTTCTCTGAATCTGTTTGCTTATCCAGTTTATAATACATATACCCCCTACCTCAGAGGATTTAAAGGAAAATGTATTATAAAGCCAAACTGCTACAAAAATGTTATTTTGAAGTATGAAAAAGTACTTTGAGAAATGTTGTTTACTATGCAAATATGGGCTGTTTTTATGTTCCATTGAAGGTTCTTAGGAGTCAGGAAGACTAGGTTTGAGGCCTGCATCTTTTTACATAGAGGACATGTAATCATGGATAGCTGTTTAACTTGTAAGAGCTTCAGGAAACCCTCAAAGACCAAGTGACTAAGAAAATACCACTCTTCTCCCTCATCACATCTCAGTAGGTTCAAACTTAGCTTAGTTCTTTCTAACACTGGTCCCACTCAAGTTCATATCCAAAGGAGGCATCCCTAAGGTCACTTCTTGTTGCTCAAGGCATTGTGGGTTACCTATAAAATCAAGATTTTGGGATGCCAAGACACTGTGATAGTATCCTCATTCTTAGAATTTACCTGAGTTCTTACTTTTCTGTCCTATATCCTCCCTGCAGAGCTCTGTTCTTTAAAATAATAAGGATTAATCTAGCAAACCAGTCTATGTAGGAAAAGTTCCTTGCTGGGAGGAATATGTCCTGAACCATATCCCTACATATCCTGAGAAAAAAATAGATTTTTATATCATGGTGAGATCATATTATATAAACGAGTCTCAGGAAATATCAAACTGGTAAAAGAAACAAACGCCACTGATAATATATTCTTAAACACAGTCTACTCATCTTACGAATCAGCGGTTCTCAACCTTCCTAATGCTGCGACCCTTCAATACAGTTCCTCATGTTGTGGTGACCCCCAACCATAAAGTTATTTTTGTTGCTACTTCATAACTGTAATTTTGCTACTGTTATGAATCATAACGTAAATATCTGATATGCAGGATGTATTTTCATTGTTGCAAATTGAATATAACCCACAGGTTGAGAACCACTGTTATAGATAGATCTGGCTTCAAGAATCATGTCTTACACTTAATACCTGTATGGACATGGACAAGTCACTTAACTGCCCTAGCCTCAGTTTCCTCATTTGCAAAATGATGATAATAATAGGCATAGTCCTTCATTCACAGGATTGTTGTGAAAGTTCAGTGGAAATTATGTCTGTAGAGAGCTTTAAAAAAATCTTAAAACCCTCTGTCAGCTATTATACTGATGTTTATTAGTGTTATCTGTCCCTAACCCAAACATTTGGACTTTTTGTACTACCTTTACAATAGCTCTGAAAGATACTAATGCCCTAATGATACTCCAAAGGTGGTCCATCACTAGGTTGCTCCAGTTAGAGCAGGCAATATCCCTATTTTATTTATTTTTTCCTTTTACAAAGGGATATTTATGTCAAGCTTATAGCAAGAATAAAATTATAAACATTACCCCCTATTGCCTCTGGGGGCACACTCTTCTCCCTCATCACGTCTCAGTAGGTTCAAACTTAGCTTAGTTCTTTCTAACTCTGGTCTGACCCAAGTTCATATCCAAAGGAGGCATCCCTAAGGTCACTTCTTGCTGCTCAAGGCGTTGTGGGTTACCTATAAAATCAAGATTTTGGCATGCCAAGACACTGTGATAGTATCCTCATTCTTAGAACTTACCTGAGTTCTTACTTTTCTGTCCTATATCTTGCCTGCCGAGCTCTATTCTTTAAAATAATAAGGATTAATCTAGCAAATCAGTCTATGATAATGTCATCCTAGATTAGGGAAAGAAATAAACATTTATTAAATGCCTACTGTGTGGCAGGCACAGTGCTAAGTGCTTTACTTGATCCTCACATCAGCCCTGTGGGGGAGGCGCTATTATTATTATTCCCAGTTCACAATCTAGGAAACTGAGGCAGGTAGAGGGTGAATGATTTCCCCAGGGTCACACAGGCAGTAAGGAGCTCAAACCAGATTCGAACTCTTCCTTGACTCCAGGCCCAGCACTCTATGTAGTGTACCACCTAACTTTCTCAAGATAAGATTTTTTATATTTTAACAGTGACCTTCCACGGCTACATACCGCAGCCAAACAACAAGAAAAACAACCACAGCAGCTAGCATTTATATAGTTTTAAGGTCTACAATGTGCTTTACATATACAGGTAGATCTCGCTTTACATAAGTGGGCCATTCTGCAGACCTCTCCTTTTAAGTAATACAAATTTGCCCCTAACCATCCACTTCATTTTGCCTATATGACAAATGCAAACACAAAAGAACACCTTTATGCAAGTCATAAAATGTAGACATGTTAAATAGTGTTGCATGATAATAGAATTATGAAATGAAAGGTAAAGGTAATAAAGCATGCATAGTATTGTAAAGGACATCTACATGGCCGAGGGATAGTGCCCTGAAAGACTCATCTTCCTGAGTTCAAATCTGGCCATGGACACTTATTAGCTATGTCACCTTGAACAAGTCACTTAACCCTGTTTGCCTCAGTTTTCCCATCTGTAAAATAAGCTGGAGAAGGAAATGGCAAACCACTCCAGTATCTCTGCCAAGAAAACCCTAAATGGGGTCACGAAGAGTTGGCTACTCAACAACAACAAAAATGCACAGTACTGCACGGTGAAATTAACATAGTTTGGGGCAGGTTGCCGCTCCCCCAGCCATGGCACTCTGGCCTTTATCACTGGAGGCTGACTGCACACTGTTTTTTATAAAGCTATGGAGAGAGGTTTGGACAGTGGCTCTTTTTTTGCTAGTGTATCTGACAATAACAAGCAACAATATCCTCAACTTGTCTTTGAACCTTTAAAAATCTTAAAGTATTGGGATCCATCTTTTCAATATAAGAACAAAATATTTTGCTTAAATGATGAAATGCTTCTGCCAACTGTTTTGTTGTATACTTTTTGAGCTCGATCTTGGTTCTGAAGCTCCCCTTTCTCCTGTAATCTCTGCAGCTAGTAACTCTATCAACTCTTTCTATAGGTCTTCTCCACGAGACTCAATCACCTCCCCCACATCATTCGCATTTTTAAAAAATGTGGATTTCTTTCAGAATTCTTTGCAGAAAGTGGAATTTGAGTAATGAGAATTTACATAAAGCTAGAACTGTATTATTTCATTTGATCCTCACAACAACCCTATGAGGCAGCTCTTATTATATCTTCATTTTGTCCAGGATTTCACAGACAGGATTTGAACTCATTTCCTTGACTTTTTTGTGTAACGCTCAATCCATTATTCTGTACTATACTTGCTACCTCAAATGACTGAAATTTCTTATGAGAATTTCCTGTACTATGGCAGACTAATGGGGAGATAATCTGAAAGGCCAGTGGGTTCATTTTCATTGTGCTTTCAGTCACACCATTAGGTGGAGGTTACCACTCTCTTTTTTATTTCTTGTACTTGATCATCTTGCTGCATGGGCCGTAGGAGGTCTAAGAAGCTAAACCAAATTGGGTAAGTGAACTAATTCCAGCTTCACATTCAGATCATCTGACTCAGCAGAAGTAAGATCCTGCCCACACTGCAAGGGGCTCCAAAATGAACAGAAGCCATCTCAGAGCTCAGTCTGTTATGATTTCCCTTGGCCTCCGTCAGATGACCTATTTTATTCTTCCCTTCCTATTTGATTAAAGCAAGGAAAGCACTAAGCATGGCATTAAAGATTAAGCAAGGAGATCATGTACAACAGAGGAATTAATTGTGGGGAAAACAAGCCACTCAGAAGCTGATTTGGGAGGAAAACAGTGGTTTGGTCATTGGCATGTCTGAGTTCATCTGGGAAGGATGAGCAGTGAAAGCTGGGACTCACACAGGCTAAGAACTTAATTAAGGAACCCACCAAGCAGTGCAGATTAAGGAAACAAAAAATCAGCAGTCTACTGCTACCAGACTAAAATGCTTAATACAGATTCCTCTCTACCCTCCCTGTTCCCTCTCCCCACTACTCTTAACTCCTCCCCCATTCTCCCCATCATCCAGAAAAGGGAACTTAAATTTATTTTTTCCCTTTATTCTTGTTCTGTTCTTTCTTGCTCTAAGGAGTACAAGCCTGGGGGGGTTCTCTACCAAGGTCAACGTGGTTCTTCTGGATGTCTGCAGAGAAGGACGTTTTTGTTGTGAAGCTTATTGGGTATTTATTTCATTCATTCATTCAACAAATCTTGTTTTCTGTTTATTGAGTGGAGAGACAGAGTTCAGTTTCGGTTTTCCTTTTCAGGGTCAGAATACGCAATATAAACTTCCCAGTTTTCTTTCTGAGTCACAGCATGGCAGCTTGGTGAGTTCTCGGTAGGGGAGCAATTAAATAGTTCCTTCTTATTAAGCTATGCAGGGGGAGGTGGCAGGAGATGGAAGCAAGCTGTGGCCCAGGTGCAGGTACCAGTCCACTGGCGGACAAGGTACCCCCTCCTCCCCTTTATATTCAGGAAATAGTAGAAGGCTTTCAAAACCATCAGGATGGCTGGTTGGCTTCAGAGAAACACGTCAACAATAGGGAACAGCTCAAGGACGTGGTAGTTCAATTGTCATCCCCAGAATTCTGCTGTATCTGAGCCAAGTTCTCAAAGCCTTAATGTCTAATGGGTAACAACTGACATTCCATCTCTCTCTTTGGGCCATTTGTCTGGAATTCCTTTATTCCTCATTTCCTTCTTTAAGTCCCAGCTAAAATGTCACCTTCTGTGGGAAGCCTTTTCTTGGTTCTCTTCATTCCGGTCCCTTCCCTGTGCTGATTATTTCTCATTTATCCTGCATGTATTTTGTCTGTAGTTATTGGCTGTTGTCTCCCCCATTAGATCGTGAGCTCCTTGAGAGCAGGGACTGTCTTTTGCCCTTTCTTTCTTTCCCCCAGCACAGTGCCTATTGTATATACGATAAATATTTACTAAATACCTACTATGTGCCAGGCACCACAAAACTCTGCTTGGCACACAGTAAGTGTTGGATAAATGTTTGATTGATTATGATGCAAATTTTTTTTTAAACCATTAAAAGGTTAAAGAAAGTAGATTGGGGGAGCACACTGAGTAATTTTTTTTGAAAAGGGGGCAGTAGGCCAAATAAGTTTGGGAAACTTTGACGTACATTATCCCATTTAAGCCTCACAGCAATGCTTTTAATTGGGTATTACATTGAACAAGTCACTTAACTTCCTCGAGCCTTAGGTCTCTCAACTATAAAAAGGACCATTTAGGCTAGATGGGCTCTGAGGTCATTTCCAGTTCTAGATCTACGATCCTATGATCCCTTTTTGTAGACAAGAAAACTGAGACTCAGGGAGATCTCAAGGAACTTTCCTATGGCCACACAACTATTAGGTGTCATAGTGAGATTTAAACATGTTTCTTTCTGGCTCTGAGTGCAGCATTTTATCCCTTACATAATACACTTGCTTCTCATGGTGTAGCAGATTAGAGTTCCAGACTTGGGACAACAAAGGTCTGGATTCAAATCTTGCCTCAGACTAACTATGTGCTCCTGGGTTAGTTACTTGCCCTATCAGCCTCAGTTGCCTCATCTGTAAAATGGGGCTATCAGTAGCTGTTACTTCATATGGTTGTTGTGAAGATCAAATAAGATAAGGTACTAAAAAGCTTTATAAACCTTAAAATACTATATCATCTTAGTCAGGCAATAAACATCTATTAAGCTCCTACTATGTGTTAAACACTGGGGATAGAAATACCGATAAAAACAAAGACATTCCCTGACCTCTAGAATCATACAGTCTAATAGGGAAAGAGAACGCTAGAAAGGAAGCTGAAAAGTGGGGGAAGAAGGAACCTGGCCGGGTGGGGCATGCTGTAGAGTTCCCAAGCATACTTCTTCCAGGCTGGCCGTGCAGCCTGATTCCCAGGCCTTATCTCACCACTGATCAGCAGGGTTGGCTTGACCTGCTCAGGGTCCGACCTGGTTCTCCCCTAGGCACCCTGACGCCGGCACCCCTCTCCCTGGGAGTGGCTGCACGGAGGAGGCAAATATTGGAGGATCAGCTTCACGGTCTGTGGCTCAGAACTCCTGAGCTCAGATGAGTCAGCCTTATAGTGAGCAGGGATTACTGGTATTTGCCAAAAAACCTCTTAATAGCTTCTTTCAAAGTGTCTGATTTTCTAATAACCTTTAGTGATTTTCTGCATTACAGCAGGCCTAATCTACCCATTCTAATATATGTCCATCTTCAAGCAGACAAGCCTATGCTCTGTAAGTAGAAAAATGATTATATGACCTGACCTAAGCAGAGCTGCAGCTGTCTGTCACTCAATGAGACTTCCATTGGGTGTCCGTATCTTTTCTCAGCTAAGTCTTCTGACTTCAACCCTCTTTCCTAATTCTCTCTCTTGTTTTTCTGCCAGTTTCTTATTAATTCAAACATTCATAGAGTTTTACAGTTAGAATGGAAGATAAAACCCTTGGGACAGCTATGTGGTCCAGTGGATAGAAAGCTAGGTTTAAAGGCAAGAAGACTCGTCTTCCTCAGTTCCAATCAGGCCTCAGACACTTACTAGTTGTGTGACTCTGGGCAAGTCACCTAACCCTGTTTGCCTCAGTTTCCTCATATGTAAAATGAGCTAGAGAAGAAAATAGCAAACAACTCTAGAATCTTTGCCAAGAAAACCCCAAACGGGGTCAGAAAGAACTGGACAGGACTGAAAATGACTGGACAACAACATAAAATCCTTAGACTGTAGACCAATCTCTTCTAATCCGAGTTTCTGATTATGGATGAATTGGTTCAATTTCAACCTTGAACCTGGTCAAATAGAAAAATAACTTCTCCAAAATAAACTTACATTCCTCCTTTTTCCTCCCTTGCTCTTCACCACTTATTCAGAAAAGAGAAACTCCAATTTAAGAATCTCTTTCCTTAAATATAGGTTGGGATTTTTCAAAAGTTGGCCCAGTGAGAGGAATCATATTTCTAATATGCAACAAAAGTGAATGAAAAAAATAAAGTGTGATCTCTAGTCTCTTCCTTCAGAGTTGACTGCTCACATTTTAGTTAGCACATTACAGTTCACAGAATACTACTTCACAATAACCTCGTCAGGGAGGTAGAACCAGTATCCCCACATATGGCTGCAGGTTAAAAAGCTAAAGCCAGGAGATTTGTCCCCTTGTTATACAGCTAGCAAATGGAGGAGCCTCAACTTGGACTCAGGATTGGGTCTATAACCTCCAGCCCAGCTTTCTTTGCCACTATGATATAGCATAGAAAGTGCTGGACTCAGAATCAAGGGAGACTTGAGACTCAGGAGGATCAGTGCTTCACTCAGGTTGTATGGACATTCAGTAACTGTGTGACCCGGCTAAAGCACTGAACTTCGTGGAGCCTCAATTTCCTTATCTGTAAAATGGGTATAATACCTCCAACCTCTTGGTCTCAAATATTGTCAAAGCCCTTCGAAAAACCCTAAAGCACAGCATACCATGAACTCCAGTTATCACTACTGTGCCCCTCCCTTCCTTTCTAGGTCCTTTGTGCGGATGGAGCTCCTCAGACTTATCTCTTTGTTCCAGTACCTAAGATTTCTAGAGTTTTATAGTTAGGACTTTCCAACCCACTCATTTTATAGGTGAGGAAACCCCTGACCTTCAGGAGGTGGTTTGCCCAAGATCACACTGCACGTGGGTGGAAGAGATGGGAATGAGCATTCAGAGCAATGCTTCGTGCTTCCTCCAGCTCCTTCTACCTCTCTCTGACCCAATCAATCAACAAACATTATTTTATCATTGCTAATAAGAATAGCCAGCTTTTCTTTAGAACTTGCTACGGGTCAGGCACTGTGCTAAGCATTTGCTAATTATTATCTCGTTGGATCCTCACAGTAGCCATGGGAGATAAGTGTTATTATTATCCCCGTTTTATAGATGAGGAAACAGGAAGACGGCAGAGAAGTGATCGACCCAGGGTCTGAGGCTGGATTTGAACTCAGGTCTTCCTGGCTCCAGACTTGGTGTTCTCTCCGCCCCACTGCCTAAGTTACCTAAGTGACCACTCCGCCTAGGCATTGTGCTAAGCAGTAGGGATACAAAAACAAACATGAAACGCTCCTTACCCACAAGCAGCCTACAATTTAGTAAGGAGGCAACATCTGAGTGAGCACAATCTGCCTTTTGATGAAAGTTTTCCAGCTACTGACAAAGGCCCAATGCAAATTGCTTTCCTGTGTGTAGAATGGACTTGGTTACACAGGACTGTTTCGGCTTGGTCTAGAGTTTTGTTTGGTTTTGTTTTTTGTTTTTTAAAGGGACCATATCTACCCTTCTTCTTTACTGATTGGGCACTCCCAGGAATTCCTCTAATTTCGGAAACAATATTCTCAGTCCCCTTCTTTTTACAGAATCTTAAGAGTTGGATGGGGCCTCAGAGGTTAATTAGCCTAACTAGAGATCACAGAGATCAGTGAATACAACCCTCTTATTTAATCGAAAGAACTACAAGCAGTAGGTGAAAGAAGTAGAGAGATTAGTTTCAATTTTAAAAAGAAAAACTTCCTAACAATTGAAAGGTCCTCAAAGTAGAACAAGCTACCTCAGGTGGTGGTAAGTTCTCCAACATTGGAGGGCTTCAGAAAGAAGCCAAATGCTATAGGGATGGTATGGAGGGGGTGCCCATTCAGGTAGGTGTTTGACTGGGTAACTTTTGAGGTCCCTCCTATCTCCAAGATTCTATGATTCCAGCTCCTATCTCAAGCATGAATCCCCTTTAAGGAAGGGAGGAACGTGTTGTATATCAAAGAGAATACCCAATTTGGACGGAAGAGACTTGGCTTGATAACCCTTATCTGCCCCTTAATAGCTACACAACACTGGGCCAGATGCTCCTGACAGGTGGTCATGTAGCTTCTGCTCATGGGCCTGAGTAATGAGGAACTTTTTTTTCCCCAAAGGCAACTCACTGATTTTTAGAGATCTCTAATTGTTTAGGACATTTTTCTTTATGTTGGACAGAAATCTGCCTTCTTGTAGCTTTTTCCCTATTTATCGGTCCCAGGTCTGCCCTGAGGCTAAGCAGAAAAAAAGTACAATCTCTCTTCTACATGAAAATCTTTTGAAGACAGTTAACAGGGTCCCTTCCCCCCTAACCCTTCTCTAAGATGACAGTGATGATCACGTGTATCTCTATGATGCTTTAAGATTTACCAAGTACTTTCCCCGTAACAGCTCTGTAAAGTAGGTAGTTACTCTCATTTTATGAGTGAGACAGTTTCAGATGGAGGAAGTAACTTGCACAAGGTTGTGTAGCTAATAAGGGCCAAAGAAGGGTTATGAGACCGGGTCTCTTCCAAGGGTCTCAAACTGGCTACTCTCTAATAGATAACATGCCCGCTCCTTAGTCCCTTCAAGAAATTCTTGGATGACATGTTTGTATTCCTCTCACCATCATATTTGTCCTCATTTAGATCACTCTAGGCTCCTCAAATCTAAAACGTGGCACCCAAAACTCAACACAACAGACCCAATGTTGTCTGACCAGTGAAATGAGATGGTCTCTATTGTTCTACACACTTCATTTCTAAAAATGTAGCTTAATGTTTTGTTTTTCTTGTTGCATTGTTGAATGATGCATATTAATTCTATAGTCTGTTAAAATCTCAGGAACAAGAACTGGGATCTAATCTCCTCAGCCCTATCCCCATTATTTTGATTTCTTCTATACTTATTCTGTGATTCAATGACACCATCCTCCTTGTTCCTCAAATAGAATGCTCTGAATCCTGACCCTAGAGATTTTTGCTGGCTGTTCCCCATGCTTGGGGCTCTTTCCCTTCTTATCTTTGCCTCTTGGCTTCTCTGGATGCCTTCAAGTCTCAGACAAAGTCCTACCTTCTGCAAGAAAACTTTCTATTCCTCTCTAACCTTAGAGCCTTCCTTTTGAGCCTACTTCCAATTTTTTCTACATAGATTTTCTTTGTACGCAGTTGTTTTCATGTTGTCTCTCCCAGTAGACTTGGAACTCCTTGAGACCAGGGACTATGCTAAAAAAGCCTTTCTTTGTACCCCTAGCTCCCAGCACAGTGGGAGGCCCATACCAGGCATTAAATAAAATACTAGTAGCTCCAGTATAAGACTTATATTCATCCTTATTAAATTTAGTAGGCACAAGCAAGCTATAACACATTATGATGAGGGAAAAGCAGAATGAAGAACATTATCAAAGAAATATGAGTGAAGAAAATGGGGTTGCCATGTGTTGAGAGCAAGAGGTAGCTGAAGGACAGCCTGTGTCCTCCAGGGATATCCTCCTAATGTCAAGATAAAAGCAGGGATTTTATAGAAGGGAAGGGAATAAGCATTTATATAGTGCCTGTTATGTGCCAGGCACCATGCTAAATGCTTTATAATTATCTGATTCGATCCTGGGAGGTAAGGGCTACTATTATGTCCATTTTACAGTTGAGGAAACTAAGGCAGAGATTAAGTGACTGCCCAGTATCCCATGGCTAGTTAGTATCTGAGGCCAGATGTGGTATCTGGCCTTCCTGACTCTAGGCCCATCTGTTGCTGTTAAGGAAAAGGACATGGACAGTGGGGGCATAAGACAGCAATCACCAATGAGATAATAAACACAGATGAGTATATCTGAGTATGCCTAATTAGATTCAGTCTCATCCTTCCACTCTGTCAATACCTTCTTAAATCATTATTTTGTCATTCAATATATCCGCTCTCTTTCTTAGCATGCATCACAGACACATCTGATAAATATCTGTCTTCTGACATCTGTGTTGTCTTCCAGTGCTTTGATAAAAATGTCTGAACACGTCCAAAGACAGAAACTTGCAGGCACTCTACCAGAAATATCCCTCCAAATTGACTGGGTATATTAATCAACATTATTTAAGTGATCAAATGAGATAATATTTGTAAAGGGCTTACACAGTGCCAGGAGAATCATATGTGCTTTTTCAATTTCAATTAAATCCAATAAACATTGACTAAGTTCCTACTCTGTGCCAGACACTGTGCTAAGTGCTAGGCACAAATAAGAAAAGGAGAGACTGTCTCAGCCCTCAAGGAGCTTATAATTGAATGGGGGAGATAAAGGAAAGGAAGCTGAAAAGAAGGGAAGGGACCCCCCAGGTATGAAGTTTCCAGGAGTCAAAACCAAGCAGATCTACTGATGGAAAATGGAGAGATACCTAGAAGCTTCTGAGCCCTCCATAAAGGAAGGCTTTGGAAAAAGGCTTTGGAAGGAGTTTATTGTTCCATCTTTCAGCTCTCCAACCAGAGGGGAGAAGCTACTGAGGAAGTTGAGAAGGTGTTGAGTCCATCAGCATGGAAATGAGATTTCAGGTGATGGGCCTATGCGGGGAGGGGGGGGAATTGGACATGAAATACTGTAGAGTCAGAGTCAAGTAAAGCCATCGATGGAAAAGAAAATGTTTAACAATTTTTTGTTCCCTTCTCCCCTCTTCCCTTTCCAAATTGATTTTTGGTACATTAATCAACTTTGAGTTCAGTTACAAGTATAGATTTTAAAAAAATTTTTTTTAATAATTTTTTTTTACAAGTATAGATTTTTAAAGCTAGAAGCTCCAACATACTTTGCCTGGCAAGACAGCATGATACAGAAAAAAGAATACTGAATCTGGAGTCAGAGAACCTGGAGATATCTCCTAATTCTCCCTATTTGAGCTCTCTGAGTTTCATTTTCTTATGTGTAAAACAAAGGGTCTGTATGGTTTCTTTCTAGTCCTAAACCTGATCCTTTAAAGTTACGTGACTTGCCTGAGAGTTCATTCAGTCCACATTTCTTAATCTTGTCTGCAAAAATATTGGAAAAACTTTGAAGGAAAAAAAACTACCTTACTGAAATTCACCTATGCTATACCTATGGCATTTCCTCCTGCCTATTAGTTTAGTTTAGTGACCCTGTCAAAAAAGAGCAAGGTCTTTTTGATTGCCTGACTGAGGGATTGACTGATTAAGCTTTGGAGCAATTGTATTTCATAGGCAAGACCCCAGGTAGTTTTATCCGGTAGATAATTTTTCATAAGCCATGGGATAATGGCCAAATTTTGTCTGCTTGATAGGTCTTTCCTTTAGTGTCCCCGGGAGAAACATCTTCAAGAACAGGTAATAAGAGTGAGTGACCCTGGGCACACAAAGATTTTAACGTGACTCATGAAATTATCTTCTTCTTACCTTCCACAGTGAGACACAGGCTAGAGAGATGATTTTTGTTTGTAATAGGCTGACTTCAAGACTAACCAGGGTGTGGCTGCAAACAGGAGCAGGGACAAAGTGGGACTAACAGGTGTTAGGATCATATACTTAAAAAAAAAAAAAAGTCTGAAACTTTTTGTTTTTACCAGTCATTTCTGGAAATGCTCCCCTTCTTTCAAGAATTGAGCCTTTTTGATGTAAAAGAGAAAAATAGTTAAGTAAAACCACTCTATTATGCAGTGATCACTTGGACAACCTTTATCACATTCTGTCCTGGAAGGACCTGTTTTTAGTTGAGAGAAGCAGTTATGTTTCATTATCCACTCTCATTATCATCTTTATAGTTACTCAGAATTTGGCTTCCTTTTAGTAATTGTTTCATTTATATTTTTTAGTCATTGTGAAAATGATACTGTTCTCCTAGTTGTCTTTATTTTGCTGTGCATCAGTTCATATAAATCCTGCCATGTTTATCTGAATTCCTTATAGCCTACTGTGTAGTAATATTCCCTTATAGTCATGCACATTCCCCAATTGGCGAGTACCTACTTTACTTTCAGTTCTCTACTGCTGGAATGAATATTTTGACATATATTGTCAAAATGGCAAGATGAAGGGAGTGGGATAGAACAGATCTTGCCTGTAGATCTGTTGTGTCTCCGGCATGAGCAGAAGGAGGAAAAGAGGATAGATGAGATAAAAGAACACACACAACTTCAGTGAGGAGAAGACCCTTCCAAAGGAAGAATAATCGAAGGTTTTTCTATATAGAGAATGAGAGCGCCTGCCCAGGAAGAGATAGTATCAATTCAGTTGGAATAAATTGGACTATATTTGCTGCAATTTTAAATTCCTTGAAGTGAGAAATTTGATATGAGGTTCAGACCAAAAAAGAAATTGGATTCATTTGGAATTGTCTCAAGGTGGGGAGGGTCATTTGTGGTAATTCCCAGGAGTTGTCCTAGGTTAAAGATTCCATTCATTCTCTGCCAGAGGGGATCAATGGATACAGAAGGCATTAAACCTTGATTAAAAAGACTTAGTGAGGTGTGAACAGCCCAAGTCAAAGTGTTAGGTGTGTTTGAAGTTTGGGCTAAAACAGACCTGTGGCCAGGGGAATCTGGGGTCAAACAGATTTCAAATTCTTTTTTAGGAACAGAGAAGAATTGTTGCTGGGCTGGGAGACAGCAAAGACATGTAGTAGATGTGGTTCAAGAAACCATGAGAGTGAGGGAATGCTTAGTCAAGAACATTGTGTCCTGGATTGGAGGATAAGGAAGGGCTTTTGGAAAGAGAGGAATTGTGTATAACCTGGTCAGGAAGCACAGGCTGCTCAAGATCACGACTGGGTTAAGGGGATATAAACACAGCTGGGCCAATTGTGAGGGACCAGAATAACATGCAAAGAGAAATGAAAGAACTAAGCTTGGTAAGCCTTGCTCAAATGAATACTGGGAAGTTAACTGGAGTGGTCAGAGAGAGGAAAGGTAATAAAATACAATTAGAGGGAGAAGGTGGAGAATAAGACAAACAAGATGGAATTTCTATTTTATATCCTATAGAACGTAAGCTCCTTGAGGTCAGGGGCTGTTTTGCTTTCAAGTCTTGGCTTTCTCAATGCCTAACAGCACTGTGTCTGGCATATATTAGGCACCTGCTTGATTATTTGACAGCAGTAGAAAAATTAAGAGAAAAGTAGAAATTGGCTGGAGAAGTTATCTCCTTTTTAAGGAAGGAAACATACATTTATTAAGCACCTACTATTTCCCTGGTACTTTGCTAAGCCTGTTATAAATATTATCTCATTTATTCTCAGAACAACTCTGGGAGGTAGTGGTATAATTTTCATCATTTTACAGTTGAGAAAACTGAGGTAGATAGAAGTTTAGTGACTTATCGAAGGTCATGCAGCTAGTAAGAGTCTGGGATCAGATTTGAATTCAGGTCTTTCTTGATTCTAGGTCCAGCTCTCCATCCACTGCACCAGCTGGCTGCTTTTTCTCAGAAGGAACTTGAGTGGGCCCTCCTAGCTGAGGTCCATAAAAGAAGGAAAAAGAGGAAAGATAACCTTTAGGGAAATTCTAGGAGATAAATAGCAAAGTGAGGAAGTGAGGACAACTATCCCAGTACAAAATGATCCCAAGAAGACTTAGCCCATTATGCCAATGGATCTGTATTCTTATTGAGATGGATATTCTCTCTAGGGATGCAGCCAGAAGCCCATCCCTGCCTATTGTCTCTACCACGGGACGCCTATACATATCTTTCCATAAATCTACCACCTAATCTATCCACCTAAAGCACTTGAGACCTTTCTCTAGTACTCTTTGAGTTGGAAGCCAATGGAACATGTAATCTATTCATTGGCTATCACATTCTATTGTGACTGATCCATCTTTTTTTTCCCCCTAGAAGTTAGGTGGTATAATAGAGGGTTCTAGAGTCAGGAAGACATGAATTCAAATCTGGCCTCAGACACTTATTGGTTGAATGACCCTGCATAAGTCTTATTTTTGCCTTATTTTCCTAACTGTAAAATGGGGATCACAATAGCACCCATCTTACAGGGTTATTATGAGGATCAAATGAGATAATTGTAAAACATTCATAGCACAGTGTCTAGCTCATAGTATTCAGTTAATAAATGCTTGCCCACCCCCCAACCTCATATTTTTCTGATGATATCCTTTATAAGACAGGATGGTATAGAATGGTAAAGAATAATGAATCTGGAGGCAGAGGACTTGGGTTGAATCTCAGTTTTGACACTACCTGTCTGAACTTAATAATAATAATAGCAGTAATCGTAGCAATACTAACATTTATACAGCTTTTTACATAGATGATCTCATTTGAGCTTCAAAATTACCCTGTGAGGTAGGGGCTATTATTATCCTCACAGATTTTACAGATGAGGAAGTTGAGGCTGAGAGAGATTGAGTGATTTGCCTAAGGGCGACCCCGCTAGTATCTGGGGATGCACTGCAGGCCAGCTCTTCCCTACTCTGAGACCACCGCTATATCTAATAGAGGCAGCTGTTTAGTACAGTGTATAGACCAGTAGACCCAGAATCAGGAAGAACTGGTTTAAATCTTGCCCCAGATACTTAGCTGTTTGACCAAGAACAACTCATTTTAACCTCTGTTTGCCTTATTTTCTTTAACTGTGAAATGAGAATTATAACAGTACCTACTTTATAGGGCTGTTGGGAAGGTCAAATAAGATATCTGTAAAGTACCTAGCACGCAGTAGGCACTATACAAAATTCTTACTGACTGGGATGACCTCTAAGATCCCATCC
This sequence comes from Pseudochirops corinnae, assembly GCA_028646515.1. Lineage (NCBI taxonomy): Eukaryota > Metazoa > Chordata > Mammalia > Diprotodontia > Pseudocheiridae > Pseudochirops > Pseudochirops corinnae. Next base: position 128,600,683 of record CM053585.1, on the reverse strand, counting down.
AGCTCAAGGTCTATAAATCTCTCAACCCTACATACTTTTCCTCCAGAATACCTCCCTTATAATGTGTTGCAGTCAGTTCACCACTACCATGTTATCTCTCCATAGCCTTTTGGGTGATCCTTCATTTCAGTTCCTGGGAGATTGTAATATTTTGTGATTTGTAGCCATAAAACATCACTAGAAGAATATTAGTGCCAAAAAGACTGAGCCTGTGTTTCAGTTAGGAGTTCAGGGTAATTAAAAGAACTGTGAAATTTCCCAAAGGCTATCCAGTACTTTCTCCATTGTTTTTATCCCTACTCCAACTCCACACTCAGATCATTGTCCACTTGTGATATCCATCCAAGATATATGCACTAGTGGATAAGCACAATGGGTTGTTCATCCAACTGCATATTACTATCTGAACAAAAGATATTCTTCATCCATTTAGTTTTTCCTGTGTGGATAGTTTTGATCCAACTCTTTTGAATGATTACAAGGTTTCATTTAGGAGCCTACCATGTTCCAGGCTTAATGAGGACAATGTCATGAGCAAACAAGTGCATCTAACCTGTAATACCCTTACCATCTAGAAAATACCTCTTCCATTTGTACTCTGTAATGAGCATCCTCCATGAAAGTGGCAAACACTTGTTTTGTGATTTGATATTAGTAATCAGATGCTCATAGAACAAAATTATCTTCATCATTATGTCTCTCAGGGATTGTCGTAATTTTGACTTATGTATGGCAGAGACTGGTGGCACACTCATGATGTAACTGTGGGCTAGTCACTTAACATCCCTGAGCCTCAATTTCCCTATCTGTAAAATAAGAAGATTGGACTAGATGTCCTCTCTGAGTCTTCTAGCTCTGGCAGACATCTTGTTGAAAGAAAACCTTTAAGGAAGCTTTCTCTACTGTTAAATTTTTTAAAAAATAATAGTTAATACATAATAAGCATGCTAGGATCTTGTATTTTCTACACTTTTCAGTATATTATGTGATGATTAAAATGTTGTCTATTATAGAATACTATTTGTGAAAGCCTGTTGATTCCCTTCTTTTCTTACTTTAAATAGGATGCCAACCATGCATAAATTATTCTAAAAATGTTTAAATAGGAAAATAGCCATATGATTTACTGGGTATTAATATTCTTGCGGTTGCCTTCTTTTGGTAATATGTTCTGGTGTTTTTTCACATGTTTGGTATCTTCCCCTCTTTCCAGTACCTTAAGAATCAATTCCTTATTACTTGCCTCTAGCATGAACCTTATCACTCAATCAATCAGTAGATATTTAAGTGCTTATCAAGTGCCAGCCACTATACTAAGAATGTGGGTTACAAAGAGAGGCAAAAGATAGCCCCTGCCCTCAAGAAGCTTTCAATCTAATGAGGGAGATAAAATACAAATAAATATATATAAAGCAAGCTAATATATAGCATAAATAAGAAATAATTATCAGAGGGAAGCCACTGGAATTAAGAGGGATTAGGGAACACTTCCAGTAAAAGACTAGAGATTTTAAATGGGACCAAAAGGAAGCCAGGGTAATAAGTAGGTGGAGTTGAGGAGGAAGAGCATTCCAGGCCTGGGGAACAGCCAGAGAAAATGCTTGGAACCAAGAGATGGAATGTCTTGTTTGTGGAGCATCCGGGAAGCTGTCACTGGATCAAAGAGTACCTGAGGGAGAGTCAGCTGCAAGAAGAAAGAAAGGTAGGAGAGGAGGTAGATTCTTTGGTTACCAAGCAAAGGATTTTATATTGGATCCTGGAGGCAATAGGGAACCAATGGAGTTTCTGAAACAGGCATGGGTGTGATATGGTTGGACCTGCATTTTAGGGAAATCACGTTAGTGACTCAATGGAGAATGGATTGGAGTAATAAGAGGCTTGAAGGAGGCAGACCACTCCAAAATTTTTGCCAAGAAAACCCCAAATGAGTTGGCAAAGAGTCAAACATGATTCAGAGGACTGAAAAAAAAAAACCCAAGTAAAAATAGAAACATAGAACCATATCACAAAAAGCTAGAAGCATAATCTGGTGAGATCTGAGGGAATATGAACTGGAGAAACAAGAGCACAGATTTCAGACCTAAAAGATTATCTAGTACAGGCACTTCACTTTTCAGATGGGGGAAACTGGAGCCTACAGGGGCTAAGTGAAAGCAAACTTCACTTGGGCATTTGCCCAAGATCTCACAGTGCTAGAACCAGGACTTGAATGAATGTTTCTGACCCCAAATAGACCTAGTCTTTCCAGAATACCACAGTGCTGACTCCCAAAGGAATGAGAAGTTGAGTTCGTGGTCTTTATCACGAACTGCAGTGGAAACTGAATATGGGGGGCTTTGTGTTTTTTTGGTGGCAGGTGAGGAAAGAATTGTAAACCTGCAACAGACCAAAAAAAAAAAAGATTGACAGTAAATGTGTGAAGATCAATAAACTCCAGTTCAATAAACTCCTGAGTTCAATAAACTCCAGTGGTTCCCTATTGCCTCCAGGATCAAATACAAAGTCCTATCTTTGGCATTCAGAGTTTTCTATAACCTACCCCCTCCTATCTTTCCAATCTTCATAAGAATATACTTTGAAAGAAACTGAGGCTCAGGGAGATTAAGTAACTATCCTCCTTAAAGAACAGGTAAAATGGCACAAGGTTAGAGAATAGTGGAGAGGGGGAAAGGTGAGGCCCTGGACAAGACCAGAAGAAGGGAGAGTGGTTAGCTTTTCCTTTACTATTCTAGCCGAGTTGACAGTGCGGGGTCACATCAGAACAGACCCTGAGAACTTTTTTTTCTGTTCAAGGTGGAAAAGGGAAAACTCTATATTTAGTACAAGTTGTTTTCAATTAATGTACTTCCTCATTTAGTTGGTATCAACTGCTGGTGTAGGAAACAGCCCAGCCTTCTGGTCTTCACAATGGAGAGAAAAGAGATTTGAGAAAGCCTACAGTGCATGTAAGAGATCTGCTGATTTTTCCCAGCTTTTCTCTGCTTCAGGTTTTGTCCATCAATCAATCAAAAAACATTTATTAAGGATTTACGATGTGCCAGGCTCTGTGCTATTCACATTTTTGTATGCCTGAGGATACACACACACATACATACACACACACAACTCTGTAAAAACAACCTCTTGCCCTCAAGGAGCATGCATCCACATGGAGACATGGGATGGGGTGGGGTGGAGAAGGAGAAGAGATGATATGTAAATACATAGGTAGATTCAAGATACACAGAGATTAAATGAAGGGTATTCAGAGAGGGAAGGGTGCTAGCAGAAAACCTGAAAGTATTCTGGAAAAAGCCTCTGAAGGCATGCTTAGAAACCAGTGTTTGATAATCTTAGAACTAGAATAAGGTCTAGATTTTTTTTTTTTCCTGAAAGGAGGATGTCTTTGTCCCCAATTCAGTCTATTTTTGTAACAAAATCTTTTCTCCAAGGAAGAGATTCAGCATTTCTTCTGAAAGCATTGTGGTACTATATTGAAGTGTGACTTAAAGCAAATTGAATTAAGATGGTCGTTACCCTCCAGCAGCTTACATTTTGAAGCAGGACCTATGTACTGACCAGTCCAAGCTCAGTCACCTCTGCAGAACTTTGGGCAAGTGTTTTCGTTTCAGTCCCTTTCAGCAATCTGAATCCAATAGTTCAATGGATACTTTCCTTATGAGATGATTCAGAATTATTAGGCAATAACTGAGGAGGCAGCTAGGGGGTTCAGTGGATAAAGATCTGGGGTCTGGAGTCAGGAAGACCTGAATTCAGTGTGACCCTGGGTACGTTACACTGGGTATGTCACTTAACCCTGCTTGCCTTAATGCACTGAAGGAAATGGCAAATCACTGCAGTATCCTTGTCAAGAAAACCCCATAGACAGTATTGGCATGCTATGGTCCGTGGGGTCATAAAGAATCACACGTAACTAAGCAACTAAGGGTAGAGAATGAGTGGGACTAGAATTTTATGGAAGCACAGGTCCATTTTCAAAAAGACGCAAAGAGAAAGGAATAAAACAAAAATTGCTTTCTTCTAAATACACAGGATAAAGGGTGTCACATATTTTGAATTTTTTTTTTTTTTTACATTTTGTCATTATTTTCCCATATACTCTGGGTGAGCATTTTGTGCAAAATGCCACCGATTAAGTAATCTTTCTGGTGAAATTCTCCATCTGCGGAAGAAAGTTATATACGATGCACTCATCGATTGCCTGATGGTTTTTTGTTCCTTTCTCATTGTCTACAGTTCTCTTCTCTCTGTGCTCTAGGCTATTTTAGGAATTAATTTCAAGAATGGCCATTTTAATGGAGGTATGTCTGTTCGGATCACACCATTTTGGAGAGACGGACTGAAGATGTAGATTATATTTACAGTCAGAGGATCTGGTTCAAATTCCAGCTCTGCTGCTTATAAACCCTGTGACTAAGGCTAAGTCACCTGGCCTCCCTCAACGGCCAGCTTAGTGTCTGTGTAACACGAAGCCTTTGGACTAGCCAGGTCTAGCATTTTTACAGTTGTAACATTGTTTTTCAATGGCCCAGTTTCTCTGATTCTAAGGGGATAAAAATTAAGGGCCAGATGCCTCTCCTGGCGTAAATATCAAGACCTCTTGCTCAACGTCCTGAGAGACCTCCTTAAAGACCTCAACATATAGACTTGCATTACTCTTACATATTCTTGAATTTACAGGCTAGTTCTCAGCTTAACATATTTGTGGGCCATTTGTTTTCCTGCCCATTCTAAGACAAAGGAGGGAAGGAAAAGCCTGGTGAAAATATTTCCTTTATATTTTTCTACTTGTTGGGTCAAATACAGATAAAATTGTCAAAAAATCAAGGGGGAGGGAGTACAATGTGGAAAGAGCCTAGGAAAGCAGTGGCATATCTGAGTTATTATCTTTGATTTTAAAAATCATAGAATTTTAGAGATGGATGAGATCTTGGGCTTTTTTGTTTAGTTGTGTCTACCTCTTTCTGACCCCATTTGGGGTTTTCTTGGCAAAGATACTGGAATGGTTTGCCATTTCCTTCTCCAGCTCATTTTACAGATGAGGAAACTGAGGCAAACAGGGTTAAGTGACTTGCCTAGGATGGTCACACAGCTAGTAAGTGTCCAAGGCTGGATTTGAACACAGATCTTCCTGACTTCAGGCCTCATACTCTATCTTTTGTGCCACCTAACTGCTCAATGAAACCTTATAGATCACATGTTCCAGTATTAGTCAATGAATTTACTATGTTAAGCACCAGGAATATAAAAAAAAAAAAGACAAAAGACAGTCCTGCCCTCAAGGAGCTCACAATCTAATGAGTGAGACAACAAATATATACAAAGTGAGCTATATGCAGGCTACTAGGAAATAATTGACAGAGGAAAGCACTGGAGTCAAGAGGGGATGGGAAATCCTTCCTGTAGAAGGCAGGATGTAAAGGAAGCCAAGGAGGAGAGTATTTGGATCAGAGGGAGGAAGAGAGAGCATTCCAGGCATGGGGAACATCCAAAGAAATGCCCAGCTCTAATATCTTGATTGTGGCACAGCCAGGAGGGCAATGTCACTAAAGAGCATCATTTGGATGTATGAAGGTGTATGAAGACTGGAACGATAGGGGCTTTGAATGTCAAACAGAGCATTTGTATTTGTTCCTAGGTACAGTATTGGATCCTAGAGCTTATTGAGTAAGGGGGTGGTGAGACTGGACTTGTGTTTTAGGAAAATTACTTTAGTGACTGACTGGGGGATGGATGGGCATGGGAAGAACCTTGAGGCAGGCAGATTCACTAGAAGGCTAGTGCAATAATACAGGCAGGAGGAAATGAGGGGATGCACTAGAGTGGTTACAATACCAGAGGAGAGCAGGGGGAATATTCAAGAGATGATGCAAAGTTGAAATCTATAGACTTTGGCAACAGATTGGATATGGGAGTGAGGGGTAGTGAGGAATCCAGAAATGACTCCTAGATTTTGAGCCTCACCAATGGGAGGGATGATATTGCCCTCCACAGTGATAGCAAAGGTGGGGGAGGGGGAAAAATAGTGAGTTCTGTTTTGGACAAAATGAGTTAAAGATGTATATGAGACTTCCAGTTTTGAGATATCTGAAAGGCAGTTGAAGATATGAGACTGGAGCTCAGCAAAGAGATTATGGCAAGATAGGTAGATTTGAGAATCATCAGCATAGAGATGGTAATTAAATCCATGTGAATTGATGAGATTACCCAAGTGAAGTAGTATAGAGAAAGAAGAGAAAAGGGTCCTAAGACCGAACCCTGAGGGACACCTACAGTTAGAGGGCATGATCTGGAGGAGGATCCGGCTAAGGAGACTGAGAAGGAGCAGTCAGATAGGTAAGAGGAAAACCAGGAGAGGGTGGTGTTCTGAAAACCACTTTGAAGGTAAGGAAACCCAAGACCAGAGAAATCAAGTGATTTGCCAAGAGCAAACAGGAACTTCACAACATAACAGAATGAGAACTAGAGCCCCATTCTCTTACACTCTGAGGTATTAGAAAGTATAACCTCAGCAATAGTTCAGTCCCAATTCTGTTTCTAACTGAACTGATAGGTTGTTTTGACTTTCTGAATCTCAGTTTCCCCATCGGTTAAATGGAGGGGAGCTTGACTCAATAAATCCCCAACAGCTCTCACTTAGGTAAGCTTCCTAATTCCTGAATGTAGGAGCTAAATGATGGTTGATCAATGACAATGAAGAACAGTTGAAGTTTTTGGAAGGCAGCTTGGTCTAACTATGAACTGGGTTCGAGTCTTGTTACTAATTCACTCTACTTGATGCTGGGGTAAGTCAATTAATTTCTCAGAGTGCTGAGCAACTCCAAGACTATAAATTGCAGAACATTTACATATCTGCATTTGGTGGATTAACTAGCTGTACCTAATTTATAACTCATGGTGAGTTCCCTATACCAATAAAATAAGAAATCTAGGTCCTCCTCTCAAAAAAAATTAATTCAAAGATGATGATGGGAGAGATGAAGCTCTGTTTGTAATGTTGGCTGAGAAGATTAAAATAGAACCAAAGCAACATGACAAAGGTAAGATGAATGTAAGAACTAGAAGGAACCTTAGAGATGATTAGCTCAAACTCATTTTTATAGATAATGAAAGTGTAGCCCAAAGTGTAACTAACTGGCCCTGCCCAAGACCACACAGCTAATTAGTGGCAAAACCAAGACTCAGGGTTCCTGGCCCCTAACCCAATCTGTTTTCTAATGTGTCATCCTTCCTCAGTTAACAGCTCAAAACCATATCTAACTGTTTATTGTAGACCATTAGATACCAGATAATCTGAACCAAACTCTGAGAGTGCAAGCTTCCCTTTACTCAAGGCTTGGTCTAGGCAAAATTTACGAAGTAGGTAGAATTTCTCCTCCATATGCCCCAGAAACCGCCTTCCCTAATGTCTCCTTATCCTCCAACTCCATTTGTAGCAGGCATCTACTGTTTTCTTATAACATATTGCTCTTGCCAGGAAGAGTGTTTGACAGATTTATTCAGACCCCAGGCTACCTAGAGACCTAATATATTATTCCTCCCAGGGGTATTTGCATCTTGAAAGAGAAAAGGACAAGGGCAATATTTAATACGGAAGAATGAATTATTATAAGCCTGCAGACGAGTATGGGGGTAGAGATATATGAGGAGGAGGCAGTTTCTCCCCAGTTATGCCACACATATATATGTTTGATCTTGTCCATACTGCTTAGAGGTTGTTGGTTCATTGGGTTTTGATGGCTCAGAGCCAGTGTAAATAGTAATTGTTTCTGTTCTGGCCAGAAACTCTGAGGGTCTTCCCCTCCCAGGTTGATTCTTCTGTGAACAATCTTTTGCCTCATTTCTTACCTAGCCTTAATCACTGATTGGACATTGCCTCAGTCAAACTGAGACCTGTTAAAACCTTAGCTCGAAAAGGCCAAGGTCTCCCACTGCATCCAGGGCCATCATCAGTCATTTTGATCCATGTCTTACCACTGGACCCTGATGGCTCTGGAGGAGAGAGCGAGGCTGATGACTCTGCATAGCCCTGCCTCACTTAAATTCAATTCACTTGCAAGTCAAGACATCACCCTCCTGATCTCATTGGTCCTCTTTGAGAATGAAGGATGAACAATAGGGGTTGTCATTTGGATTATAGATTCTAAACTCTTTTATAACATGGAATTAACCTGTATCAGAATAAATTTGAAAACTGCCCATTATTCAAGGTCTAGCTAAACTGACAACTCTTCCATGAAGTCCCCTTTCTGATTCCTACCCCCTCTCCCAAGCAATCTTGTCCTCCTCTGAAATCTCATGTCAAGATATCTCTTCACATTCTACAGTGTATCAAAATTATTTGTGCTTGAGTCTTATTTCTTCTACTAGACTGTAAGCAGAATGAGGGCAAGTACTCTGTCTTAGTTCATCTTTTTATGCCTCTGGTATCTTGCTAGATAAACATTAGTTTTGAACTGTTGAATCATGTATGACTTGCTCTCAGAAAGTTGTACCTGGTATCTCTGAGATTTTCTTTTTTTTAACGGAAAAAAAAAATTTTTTTTAAACTACGATGCAGGTGGTTTTTGTGTGGGGGTGGATATGATGGCCAGAAGTTTAGAACTATACTTGTAATTTGGATATAATAATGGCATTTTCTTAAGTGACTACCTTGTGAGAAACTCATAATATTTTCAGATGTATTGAACCCCCCCACCCCCCAACCTTGGATGCTGAATGTATTCCAACCTACTCTGGGTCCTGGTCACTTGTGGTCAAAAACCACATTAGGTATGAGTTTAGAAGCCCAGCTAAAAGAACCAAACAGGCTGGTTGACTGAGCCTCTCACCAGGAGAACATAGAAATGATAATGGATACTCACCGGGGTGGATGAGCTTTTCACAGGAGGGCTCTGGTGACTTGGTTACATTAACTTAGTTATTAAAGACTGAGACTACTAAAGACTACAACATATTTGACAGAAACAGCAAGGATTCTTCTGTAAGTACTCAAAAGCTGGCATTGTGATGTCATTACCATGGGTGTGGTCCCTGGTGTGTGTGTGTGTGTGTGTGTGTGTGTGTGTGTGTGTGTGTGTGTGTGTAGCAGTTACTAGTTCATGGTGACCATAGAGTACATAGAGTTGATGTATCACACTTAGGAAGCTCTCTGATAGGAGCACTGTGGATCCTGGCTTCATGCCAGTTCAGCTCGATCAAGAGCAAGTTGTGATCAGCTTGAATGTAAAGGCCTTTGAAATTAGGATAATGCTAACTCTTGTCATCTTTCTCCTTTCCAATGATTTTTTTCCTCTCTGCTTAATTCCACAACTACTGTCTTCTGTCCCATCATGGCCTATTTAGAATCTATTCATTTTTAAATCCAATAGCATTCACATTTTATAAAGATTTTTTTGAATATCCCTTATTTAACCTTTACACATATTTATTAAATATCATAAATATGTTTACGTATCCAGTTCACCATCTCCCATTTATCTACTTTATGGATTAGCTAGTTATGTTTAATTTAAAATTCAAGGATAGCTTCTTCATCTGCCTGGATCATAGTAAGTTGTTCTCTCCATAACTATGTTACTGAAGCTTAAGCTCATACATGAGGCCTTTCCTAAGTGTCTAGCACACAGTAGATCCCTAATTATTGAGGGATTGATTGGCTGATTCCTGAGACTCCTAAATCTCAGTGTACTCTCTTAAACCGTATATATATATATATTCATATTCTCCTAAGAATCATGCAGTTTTTAGACTGCCCATATACTTTAGTTTGACTGTTGATACTCCAAATGTGAGAGCATTGTCCAATGACAAATGAATGCACATGTTGCTGGAGGAGCTTAATAATATAAATCTTGACATTTTTGACATAAATAAAATCAGAAGAATAAAAAAAGTTGCAATGGAAGGATAGCTCATAGATACTTCTTAAAGAGACAAAGAAAAAAAGTAGGATGGAGTAGGAATTATCATTCTATTAATGGTAAATATTTGTAAAATGACCGCTATGAAAATAATTGTTTATATGGATGAAGTGATAGAGAAATCTGATGATAAAAACCCTCTGTGTCAAATCAACACACATTCTGATACCTATGACTTTAGTGCAAAGGCAAGAAAAGGTGAAAAGAGAGAGAAATATATGGGGAAACTTGGTTGAGAAAAAGTAAATGAGAGGACCTAAAGATATCAATCATATAAAAGCCTCATGCCCTTATATCATGAATATTTCCTTCAAATAAAAAAAAGAAAGAAAGAATTGGTAAGTGCTGGCCATGGCAAATACCAAATAACATTACATAAAGTGAAACTGACTGCATTTTAAGGATAATAAAAGACTTATGGACAGGAGAGTTATCAGTCAGTTGTCCGTATACAGCCAAACCATCCTAGATCCCCATTTATAATAAACAAGAAAGGATAGTAATGAAAAATATGGAGTACGATATGAAGGCTTAACACTGAATTATTAAACAAGCTATCGAAAATTTAATATAGGAAATAAACAACAGAAATGACATTGAAACAAACTGTGGTTTCATCCACAAGTTAAACCAATGTAAATTAAGTGTCACAACAAGGAAACCAAAAGAACTCAGAAAACACCTTAGTCAGCAAATATTTGACTGACTTTTGGGGAAGACGGCTGTCAAAGGCAACATTGGGTTAGGATATAAACTTATCTTTAAGCATATGAAAAAA
>CM053585.1:128570310-128581280 GCA_028646515.1 Pseudochirops corinnae | reverse complement strand
GAATGTCAGATTTTTTATTCAGCACTGATTTTTTCATTAAGACTGTTTGAAAGTCCTCTGTTTCATTAAATATCCATTTTCCCCTGAGGGATTACACTCACTTTTGCCAAGTAGGTTATTATTGGTTATAATGCTAGCTCCTTTGCCTTCAGGAATATCATGTTCTAGATCCTCCACTCTTTAATGTGTTGTTGTTATTCAGTCATTCAGTCATGTCTGACTTGTCATGGCCCCTTGGACCATAGCACACCTGGTCCTTCTATTCACCACCAGCTCCTGGAGTTTGCCCAAGCTCATATTCATTGTTTCTGTGACATTATCTGTCCATCTCCTCCTCTGCCATCCCATTTCCCTTTTTCCTTCAATCTTTCCCAACATCAGGGGCTTTTCCAATGAGTCTTGTCTTCTCATTATGTGGCCAAAGTATTTAAGCTTTAGCTTCGATATTAGACTTTCCAGTGAACAGCCTCAATTAATCTCTTTAAGTACTGACTGTTTTGACTTCCTTGCTGTCTAAGGAACTATCAAAAGTCTTCTTTAATGCCACAATTTGAAAGCATTGATTCTGTGGTGCTCAGATTTCCTTATAGTCCAACTCTCACAGCCATACCTTGCTACAGGAAAAACTACAGCTTTTGAGTATATGGACCTTTGTCAGCAAGGTAATGGCTCTGCTTTTTAGTATGCTTTCCAGATTTGCCAAAGCTTTCCTTCCAAGGAGCAAGTGTCCTTTAATTTCATGTCTGCAATCATTGCAGTGATCTTTGAGTCCAAGAATATAAAATCTGACACTGTTTCCATTTCTTCTCCCTATATTTGCCAGGAAGTAATGGGGCAGTTGTTGTAATGGTAATGGAATTTGGAGACGCCCCTGTATTGGCTTGGTTTTTGGGTTGAGTGTTAAAACCCAGAGCTTGTGAATACCACTTGTGGGATGGACTTGTTGACATGAAGAGAGAGGGCTGAACTGGGAGGAGCTAGTGCCATGGATTTAGAGATAGGCCCAAGCAGAGAGAGGCCAGAAGGACTTTGGGAGAGCAGTATCCAGTATCATGGAGCCTGAGTTGCTGAGAGAAAGATTGCTGAGAGCCCATTGGAACTGCCCAGGACTTTTGAGAACTGCCAAGAACTGAGGAGGCATGGCTGTGATGCCAGTATTTTGTCTGTCTGTTTTGATATTGTTTTGCCAGATTCACCTGATGGTGAAGGACAGTGCTACTGTTGTAGAGGTCCTGGAACCTGGCTATTGGTTCAGAAGCCCTGAAGGAGGATTTTCTTGTGGTACCTTCATAGAAATCCTGGAAGAGGGCCTTGCTGATGTTTTCAGGGGTTCTGGGACTGTTCTACAGGCAGAGAGTGACTTGATGAGGACACTGGCTATGGCTTTGTTGAACCTTGTCTTCCCAGGAATTGAGATTGCTGAGGGCTTGCCTCCAGTGAAGATGAAAGAAGGACCTTTCCTTGGGTATTCAATGCTGAGATGATATCTTAACCTTGTTGTAACTGGGTGGCCTTTTGTGCTCTCCTGCCCCTTTTGAGATTCAGGAGTGGGAAGCCTTTGAGGATTTTTTGTGCTCTGTGATTGACCAAATGAATGTATTTTGTTTAGGTCTGGAGACTAATCTCCTTTTGAGAAGAGACTTTGACTGACTAAATGAATGTACTGTCTAGGGGTGGAGTAATACCTGGATTGAATTGAGAACTTACTTGCTAAAGAAACAAGTTACACTGTATTTTGACTTTTTCTGTTCTGTGAATGTTTGCTGAATAAATAGGGTTTGCTATGCAAGATCCTAGTTTTTAATGTTAAGCTTCAAGCAGCCTTTTATCCTCTCCTTTTTCACCCCCATTAAGAGGCTTCTTAATTCTTCTTGATTTTTTGCCACTCAGAGTGGTATCATTTGCATAACTAAGATGTTGATATTTCTCCCAGGAACCTTCAAATTCCAGCCTTTGATTCATCCAGTTTCTTATTTTGTATGAAGTACTCTGCATATAAGTTTAATAAATAAGGTGACAATATGCAGCCTTTTTGTACTCTTTTTTCAATCTTAAACCAATCAATTGTTCCATGTTTGGTTCTAACTGTTGCTTCTTGGCCCATATACAGGTTCCTTAGGAGACATGTAAGATGATATGGTACTCCCATCTCTTTGAGGACTTGCCACATTTGATTGTGATCCACACAGTCAAAGGTTTCAATATAGTCAATGGAGCAGAAGTAGATGTTTTCCTGGAACTCTCTTGCTTTTTCCACAAATTAATAAATGTTGGCAATTTGGTCTCTAGTTCCTCTGCCTCTTTGAAAACTAGCTTGCTCTTTTGGTACTTCTCAGTTCACATACTGAAGCCTAGCTTGTAGAATTTTAAGCATAACCATGCTGGTATGTGGAATGAGCACAACTGTTTGGTGATTTAAACATTTCTTGCCTCGCCCATCTTTAGGATTGGAATGTAAACTGATCTTTTTCAATCCAATGGCCACTGTTGTGTTTTCCAAATTTTCTGGCTGGCATATTCAGTGCAGCACTTTAACAATATCATCATTTGGGATTTTAAATAGCTCAATTGGAATTCCATTACCTCCTCTAGCCTTATAATTAGCAATGCTTCCTAACATATTCCTTTAATATGGAAGTTGCTAAATCTTGTATGGTCCTGATTATGGCTCCACCATTTCTTTCCACCAATTGTTTCTTTCTGGTTGTTTGCAATATTTTGTCCCTGTCCTGGTCAAGCGGCCGCACACACCTTTGCAGACCCAAGGGCCAGCCTTGGGTTGCTCTCGGGAGGGATTGAGGAGACCAGAGACAGGAGATGTTTGCAGCTTGTAGTTTATTCCAACTTGGCCACTCACAGTAAGCAGGGAAGCTACTATATTACTATAAGGTTAGCATGATTCATGCGTGACCACCTCATGCACAGGGGTAAAGGCCAATGAGGAGACTCCAAACCAGTGATGTCAGTAGCTGTCCGACAAGCAAGTGGTTTCTTTCAAAACATCCTTGAGAACAACAACTGCACTGTTGGTCTCGGCGCCTTCTTATCTCCAAGGAGTACACAGAGTGGCCTTGGGACTGAGAGGCCCAGAAGCAGCTCTTAGATTCCCGTGAGGGAGAAGGTACCTTTTACTCATACCAACCCCTATATCTTGGGAACTCTGAAATTTGGCTATGGTATTCCTGGAAGTTATCATTTTGGGATCTCTGAAAGAGGTGATTAGAAGATTCTTTCAATTTCTATTTTACCCTCTGGATCCAAGTTATCATGGTAGTTTTCATTTATAATTTCTTGAAATATGATGTCCAGCCTCTTTTTTTTTTTATCATGTCATTCAGGTAGTCCAATTATCTCTCTTAAATTATCTCTCCTTAATCTATTTTCCAGGTTAGTTATTTTTCTAATAAGATATTTCACATTTTCTCCTATTTTTTCATTTTTTTGACTTCATTTTATTGTTTCTTGATATCTCATGGAGTCATCAGCTTCTAGTTGCAATTCTAATTTTTATTAAATTATTTTCTTCAGTGATCTTTTATACCTCTTTTTCCATTTGGCCAATGCTGCTTTTTAAGACATTCTTTTCTTCCATGAATTTATGTGTCACTGTTATCATTAGGTCAATTCTGTTTTTTACGATGTGATTTTCTTCAGCATTTTTGTGCCTCTTTTACCAAACTGTTAATTCTCTTTTCATAATTTTCTTGCATTTCTCACTTCTTTTCCCAATTTTTTCTCTACCACTCTTATCTCTTTCTTCTTCTTTTCCAGGAATTCTTGCTGTCCTTGGGTCCAATTAGCATTTTTCTTTGAGGATTTGCTTAGAGTTGTTTTCACATTGTTATCTTCTTCTAAGTTTATCTTGATCTTCCCTGCCACCGTAGTAGATTTTCATGGTCAAGTTCTTTTTTTGTTGTTTGGTCATTTTCCCAGCCTATTTCTTCATTTTGAAATTTATGTTAAACTTGGGCTCTGCTCACCTGGAGGTAAGTCCTAAGCCTTAGACTTTTTGTGCTGCTGTTTTCAGAGTTAGTTCTGGAGGGCTCTGTAAGTTTTTGGTGTTTCCAAGGTGTTGCTATTTGGGAAAAGGTGTGGTCATTGCTCTCCTAGTTTATGCTCTGGTCATTTCCCAGGAAGGTACTCTTCTCCCAGTGTTCCTCTTGGCCCTGGGACTGTGACCAACGTCCTTGCTCTCTTGCAGTGGATAACAAATCTTCCTCTCTGCCCTGGAACTGTGACCCAGAACTATTTATGGGACAATGAAGTTCTCAATCAATGCCAGCTGCACCCAGTGCCAGAAATGGATCCCCTGTAATCTCTTTGTGACCAGTTGTCCAACCCTCTTACTATCTCTGGGCTATGAGCTCCTGAGGCTGCTGCTATTGCTGTTGCTACTGCTGTCCTGGTTGCCTCCAGGGCGCACTGCTGGTGCTCCTGCCTTGCTCTGTGCCTGAGTCCATCTTGGTGTTACAGATCCCTCCTATAGACCTTGTTGTCTTAGGCTGGAAAAATGTCTTCTTCTCACCTTTTGTTGGCTCTGCTGCTTCAAATTTGATTTAAGGAAGTATTTTAAAGTTGTTTGGCGGGGAATGTTGGGAGAGTTCAATTAGGTCCTGGCCTGTACTCTGATATCTTGGCTCCCCCTTTTCATACTCTTAAAAATTATTGAGGACTCCCCAAAGAGATTTTGTTTATGTGGGTTAAAATTACTGATATTTACTGTATTAGACATTAAAATATTTAATTTTTTTTAATGAAAATAGCTTTGATCTTATAGATCACCTCTAAAGAGTTTCAGTGATCATTTGTGAATTCAGACCATTTGACTCCAAGTCTAATGCCCTTTTACAAGATAGTGAACTCAAGATTTTATTATAGCTTAGAAGCTAAAATGAAATAAAGGTGTGGCCATTAAGGCATCTAGTCCTGTTTTGAGGCCTTAGGCCAAGTAGAATTCTCTGGAGTTACTCTTTTACTTTGAAATAACAACTCATTCTCTGTGGATTTGCCCCCCAGATAAAAAAAAGGAATGTTGTGTAGGCATAGGGGATACAGAGGGAGACAGAAAGGTTTTCTCATTTAGGGTAAGAAATCTTTTGTAAATGTTCATTTCTCCATTGGTCTGTCTTCCTTTTCTTCTGCGACTTCATTTGCCATATGTAATGTCAACAGGTGAGTCAACAACAATGTCAATAATGGTCCACAATTGTTCAAGTCCTTTGCCCTAAGTCTGGCCTCTATATCTACCCACACTGCAATCCAAACACTCCCAACTAAAGCTAACTTTTTTTTGCTAAAGCCATCTGCCATGTAAACTAATAATTAAAGAATTTTGGTTCACTAAAGAGCAAAGCGTTTTCCAGTCCAAACTGCAGTTGGAATTCTCCAAACTCTAAATTCTCTACCATGAAACATTTTACTCCCTCTAGCCTTCTTGTACTCAAATTCTCAAATGAAATGATGCATTTAAAATGCTTTGCAAACTTTAAAGTACTATATACATGTCAATTATTATTATTGTTAATATTAATCAATCAAGAAGCACCTGTTAGGTGACAGGCGATGGCAACAGAAAGACACAGATGAAACAATCCCTGCCCTCAAAGAACTTACATTTTATCAAGGACAACAGCAAGTATTTAAATAAATATACATAAATTTGTATACAGAATCAATACAAGGCAATTTAGGGCATAAGGCACCAACTGCTGGGGATCAGAAAAAGCTTCATGTTAGGTAACTAAGTTTTGAAGTAAAGGGATTCTAAGAGATTGGTGAGGTGAGGAGGGATATCATTGGAGGCATGAAGGGTAACTAATACAAAGGAATAGAGATTGGAGATGAGTGTCATGTGTGAGCAACAGGAAGGTCAATGTGACTGGACTTTGGAGTGTGTGGAACAGATGTATAATAAAGCTGCAAAGGTAGTTTGGGGCCCAGTTATGAAGGGTTTTAAGTGCCAAACATAAGCCTTTATATTTGATCCTAGACCTAGTAATTGTAGTAACATAGGCAAGAGCCACTGAAATTTATTGAGCAGAGAAGGGTCATAAGGCAGACCTGTAAATACTGAGAAATAGTAATTTGTCAATCGTATGGAGCATGGATCAGAACAAGGAGAGATGGATGCAGAGAGATTAGTTAGGAGGCCATTGTAATAGTCCAGGTAAGAGGAGATAGGACAGAAATGATATGGTTTACATGTATATTTAAAGGAAATTGATGTGAAAAATTTCACGGAAATAGAAATGCAAGATTTGGCAACTGATTACATATGTGGAGTAAGGGAGAGTGAGCAGCTGGGGATGATTTTGAAGGTGCAAACCTGGATTCCTGGAAAGATGGTATTTGACAGAGACTAGGAATTTTGGAAGAGAGGCAGGGCTGGGGAGAAAGATAATGAGTTTTGTTCTGGATGTGTTGAATTTGGGATATCTCCAGTTTAGCATCCAGTAGGCAACTGGTGATACAGTACTATAGCTAAGCAAAGTGATGAGTGCTGTATAGCATTGGGAATCATATGCAAAGAGTTTAGAATTAAATCTATGATAGCCAACAAGGTCACAAAGGGAGAGAAGAAAAAAGTCCCAATACAGAGTCTTATGGACAACTAGACAGAGTACCAGGCTTGGAGTTAGGAAGACTCATCTTCTTGAGTGCAAATCTGGTCTCAGACACCTACTACCTGTGTGAGCCTGGGCAAGTCACTTAATCATGTTGACCTCAGTATCCTCATCTGTAAAATGAGCTGGAGAAGGAAATGGCAAACCACTCCAGTATCTCTGTCAAGAAAACCTCAAATAGGGTCACGAAGAATCAGATACGGCTTAAATAACTCAGCAACAACAGAGCCTTGGGATATAGCCATAGTGGAGTGTTGGGATATGGAGGATGATTCAGTAAAAGACTATAATTGTTTTTATTATTTTTATTTTTATAGATGTGTAGGAAGTCAGGGCCAGGAAAGGAGATGTAATAGAAGTGAAGATCCAGATGGGAAGAGAAAAAAGGGAGAATACCTTTTTTTAAAAAAAGAGTTTGCAGGTTTTAAGAACTGAGGACTTTTGGTGAAAGTAATAATGTAATAGAGATAAGTGGCATTTGTACATTTTTATATCACTGAGCTTTGCAAAGAGTTTTCCATATATCTTCTCATTTGGGCTTTACAAAAATCCTATGAGGTATGTACTACAATTAGTATCAGTTCTACTTTGCAGATGAAGAAAATGACACAGCTAGTTAAGTGTTTGAGATAGAATTAAAATTCAGGTCTTCCTAAGTCCAAGTCGAGCTTTCTCTCCAGATTTGCAGACCAATCAAATGCTGCCCTGGATAGGCCACTGGGAAATGCTACACTAGACCTACCTTCTCTGTATGTTTTCTTTTTGGCTTGGATGGCTGTTTTATTAAACACAGGACATATATAGTAAGCACTTAATAAATGCTTGTTGATGGATTGAAAACTTGTTTTAACCTGTTTATAATAAAACCTTAGTCTTGAGTAATATGTTTCCTCAATTCATATCTGGTAGAGTTTCATGGGGGTAGCCAGGTGGTATAGGAAATAGAGTGCCAGGCCTCCATTGAGGAAGACCTAAATTCAAATCCCATCTCAGACATTTAAACACATTTTTATAGATGTGTAAGAAACTAGGATGTGGAAGGGAGGTGTGATAGAAGTGAAAATCAGAATGGGAGAAGAAGAAAGGGAATAAGTCACTTACTCCTATCTGCCTTAGTTTCCATATTTGTAAGATGAGCTGGAGAAGGAAATGGCAAACCATTCCACTATCCTTGCCAAGAAAACCTCAAATCGTTCTGAGCTGCACATGTCTGAACAACAAGACTTTCATGGGGTCTTAGAATTTTGATAATTTGTCTGACTTGGAAATATAAACTAACATAATGATTTGTATATGTTATCTGGCATTCACTCCTGTGATTGATCAAGTGTATAACTTATTTAAGCAGTTCACAAAACTTAAGCACAGAGGATGACTTCCCATATTCCTACAAATTTGTGACAGATCCAAGACTATTCACCTGGCTTCTAGTGCTCAGTCTATGTCGTCCCCTTTTTGGGGGGGAGGGTGTAGGGAAGGGATGAGTCAAGAATGAGAACTGAAAACTAATGATTAATTAATAGCAACTAGGTGGAACTGATGCTAAGATTAAAAATAGCAATGTACTGTTAAATTTTCAACCTTACTGCCTCTTTACTTCCCTAGGGTCAATTATACTTTCCACAGCTTGTACAAGAACTACGCTGCAGGGCTGACCAGTGAAGGAGCAGTGATTCTGAAGAACGTGTGAAAAAGAAATCAGGATCAGGCAATAATCAAGAAAAGGAAGAAGTGTAGAGAAGCTAGAGGCAGTTACCTCGGGCTTTATAGTCTTCACAAGATAAAACTTTTTCTGAATGCTAGGGGTTACTAAGTAGGCAATGGCTAAAGTTCAAGCACTTAGTTTAAGGACCCAACTGATAACGTGAGATTAAAAACAGGACTGAAATTATTTTAATTGAAAGACTTAAAAATCCTTTGGTCAGTTCTGCTTTAGACTTAAAAGTCTATGATTAAATGATCAAATATCAATGATATTTATTAAGTGCGAAGTTTGCTCAGCACTGTGCTAGAGACACTGGAAAGTAGAAAAACAAAAACCACTATCTCTTCTTTAACTTACAGAAAATAGGCTGGCTTCTGGCATAAAGTCACCACCATAGCTGTTCCGTACCGACCTTAAATAAGCCGTAGAATAATAGCTAGCTTCAGGGTTTGCAAAGCGCTTTACTTAGTCACATTCTGCCTCCGTTTACTCATCTCTAAAATGGGGATACTATTACTTGGCCTTAATCTTTTTGCACTCTCTGGGACAGCCAATTACGTTTGTTCTAGGGGTGCTCGAACTCCAAGGGAATTCTTGCAAAATTCAATTGCAAACTCCTTGAAGGCAGGGGAGCCCCTAAACTCCTTCCATGCCCAGACACTAGGCACAAGTTCTCACACCCAAGACATCAGACGTCAGTCTCCCTGAGTGGGTGGAGGAGGTTATGGGGAGGATGCCACTTTTCAGGGAAGTTTTGTCTTTTCGAATAAACTCACTCTCTAAGCTGGTGATGTATTATTGTGCAAGAGGGAGGCACACTCGGCAACCTCAGCCTGGGGGGGAGGGTCATCGCCCATTAGTCCGCTATCAGGTTCCTCTCGGCTCTGCACCAGGACCGGCCCAAGAACCGGGAGGTCAGCAGCTTATATGGGGCTGGGGGCGAGGCGAGAAGGACAGGGTTGGTTTCTGAAGGCCCCCAGACCCGTGCACTGGCTAAAAAGGGACCCAGGCCTTGGGCTTGGAGAAGGCTGCCCGTCTTTGCAGCCCTGGAGGGCGAAGGGGACGAATGCAACGCCGGACGGATGAACTTTAGCTCCCATCCCCGCCCCCCTTCCCTCCGCGCCTTTGCACCCGGAGCCCTACAGCACTGGGTAGCTCGGTGCCCTCCTGCTCCCCTCCCACTTTGCCTCTCCCTCTTCTCCTCTTCTCGCGGCTCTTCCCCGTTCCCATTGGCCGCCGGGGAAACCCTCCTCTCTATCCAATAGTCGTGGCCTGCGGCCCGTTCGGCACCAGCTGCCGGCTCTCTGAGTGGCCGGCGGACGGCGGAGTGGCGGGCCGACGGCCAATGGGCGCGGGCCGACCGATGAATGGCTGGTCCTTGGTGGAGGGGAGGGGGCGGAACGCAGGAGGCGGCGATCCCGGCGGCGGCGGCGGCGGCGGAGGAGGAGGGGGGCGGGGGGGGCGTTCGCCAGCTCCGAGGCAGAAAGTGCCACGACTCCACACACTCAGACACACACTCAGACACACACGCACACACGCACACACACGCACGCATCGCCCAGACTGACGGACGGGCGTGCTGCTGGGGAGCGGGGAAATCTGGGGAGGCGGCGGCGGCGGCAGGCGTGCAGCGGACACTGCGGGGCGCTCGAGCGGCAGGCGGAGCTGCCTTCCTTCTCTGGGGCTGGGGCGAGTGGCCGGCGCCGGCTCCTCCTCGTCGGGGCTTCTTATTTTCCCGTGACCGTCAGCGGCAGCGGCGGCGTTGGCAGCGTTAAGCGGCGGCGCCTCTTCCTAATTCCGGCTTCTCCTAGTGCAGGTAGGAAACTTCACCCGGGGCTCCGCTGCTGCTCCAGCAGCCCGACCCTAGGGGAGCTGCCCCGGCATCTGGGAGGGGCGGGCTGGGCTCCCTGGGTTTCTCGGACCTGGCTGGACTTATCTTCCTTCTTCTCCTCCCACCCCCCCGGCTGTGGGGAGAGGGCGCTCCGTCTAGGAGCGGCCGTATCCCCCCCTCACTAACGTTTGGGGAGGGGGCGCCCCGTCTAGGAGCGGCCGTGCCGCCTCCCCACTAGCCTTTGGGGATTTGGCGCTTCCTCAGTCTAAGAGAGCTGGTGCCCCATCCTCTCAGGCCTTTGGAGAGGGGGCGCCCCGTCTAGGAGCAGCTGTGCTCCTTCCTCCCTAGCCTTTGGGGAGGGGGCATTTCCTCCTCCCTAGCCTTAGGGAAGGGAGAACTGAGTTTTCCTCGACGGGGTGGTCTGTTGGATGTCCCTCAGGAAAGACATGAGGGAGTGGGCAGGGGGGAACTGCCCCGCTGGCTCGCTCCGAGGCCGCCTGGAGTGACACGTCTCCCTCCCAGCCCCTCCGCTCCCCGCCCTTTCACGGCGGTGCTCGGGATGGATCCAGCGCACGAGAGTTGGGAGATCCCCACCGGAGCACTTTTCCAGCTTCTCCAGCTCCCAGTCTCCCTAACCCCTTTACCGGGGCTCTTTCGGAGAGGAAGATCGAGGGCGAGGGTCCGCCGCGGCCCGGGGCAGTGAGAGGCAGGAGCTAATTCCTCCCAGGTTCGGCCGCGGGGAGACCTTTAAAAAAGCCCGTGGTCTTGCTGTTCCCTGCGGCGGTGGCAGGACCGGGGGGGGGGGGGGGGG
>CM053585.1:128443095-128570210 GCA_028646515.1 Pseudochirops corinnae | reverse complement strand
CTGGGACGCGATGGGGGGTGGGGGCGGAGGTGATGAGATTGGGATGAGGTGGGGAGTGGGGCGGAAGGAGGGAGGGAGGAAGGGACAGGGCTTTGAATGGGAGGCTCGGCAGGCAACCCTTTAATTCCTATTGCAGTTTTCTAAGAGTTGGGGAGCGGGGGGCGGGGCAACTGTAACCGGATCAGCCTGTGGGGGGCGGGGGTTCCTTAGAAGCAAAAAAGCAGAGTTAGAAATCACAGCCTTGGCTCCTGGAGTACTGCTTTAAGCTTTCAGCTCTTCCCCTTCCCCTCCCCCATTGCTGGGGGCATCTTGATACTGCTCCCCCTGGTGGCTGGGGTTGCAGCATCATATGGAAGGAACACTTTATCTCAAATCCTCCACCCTAGCCCCCTAAGAAAAAAAAGAGTGAATAAGTGTGTGTTTGTAGAAACAGCAGAGAGAGTTGGAGATAAGATTTTGGCTTTGGTTGAAGCCCAGGAAACAAGCGTTTGTTAAACATTCACTAGGTGCCAGGAACTGTGCTAATCCCTGGAAAGCTTATTCTCCTGCCCTAAAACTTTTTAATGCATTATAAATAAATGATAATACTAGAGTAAAAGTTATGATTTGGGGCAGACATCCCACTATTAAAGCTTTATGGTACTAGAAATCCCTCTTTAAGCTCCCCCAGCCCTCATCTGGACTCTAATGAATGGGCATCTTTATTCCAGTACCTTAGGCAGGCTATTGTATTCAACACATCATGCAATGAAAACAGATAGGAGAAGCCTTGGGTTCAAATACTGGCTCTGCCACTTGCAATGTGTGTGACCTTGGGCAAAATCACTATCCTTCTGGACCTCAGTTTTCTGATCAGTACAGTAAGGGGGTGGTACTAAGTGTTTTCTGTTGCCCCCTTAAAATTTGATAACTACCTGCTTCTGCCTTGGGCCATTTCCCTTTCCTATTCCAGGACCTTATAGATGGGGAGTAGGGAGATGAATACCTGAAACATAATTAAAATCCCATTGATCTCCTTCTTAAACGATTCTTGACCACCCACTCTGGGAAGTGGTTTGTGTTTTTTAGTTAATACCTTGGACTCGTTGATTCTGACTGCCTCTAAATGTAGTGTCTGGAGGGACTTCTTCTCTTTTAGAGTATATACCCAAAATTTATTCTAAACTTTTCAGTTTGAGGCAGAGCTGTCCCTGATGTTGACTGCTTCACTGAGGTTAAGTTGTCACTGAAAAGAACACTCCTGTGACCTTGAGCAAGTAATTTAAACCTCAGTTTCCTCAGTTGAAAAATGGAAATGATAATATCTACCCTATCTGTCTCATAGTGTTGTTCACAATGTGGATCAGATGACAATGTATGTGAAAGCTTTGGAAATTCATAAAATGCTTTCTAATAAAGTATTTTAACTTGGAGAAGATCCAAGAAGAATTGTGCAGTCCTTAGGAAATGAAACTGAATGAATTCTCTATTGGATCAAATCCAGTCACCTTTCCTTCCTTTCCAATTTTTCTTTTTATTCCTTTCTTTTGGAAGAGAGGAGAGTAGAAAAAGGGAGCTCCTGAGTTACCTGCTGTCTGCCCGCAGGCTATATGTGGGCATATAGTCCAGCCAGAAGTCTGGAGAGTTTGGTCTGGGGTCATGTCTGCCCCCTTGCTTTGAAACTTTGAGTTAGACCTTATATTCCAATTTATATTATATATTACAAATTATGCAGGAAGTTTCAACCATTTTCAAAGGTGCAAATGTGCCTACAAACTTCAAACTGTAGTGAGAGACTCTAGAGATGAAGATTTAGGATCTTTAAAATATACAAAAGGCAGTGTAGTGAATAGAAAGCTGAGCTCAGAGTTAGGAAGACTTGGCTTTGACTTCTATTTCTGACATGTATATTGACTGTGTGGCCCTGGACTGGTTAGTTAACTCCTCAGTGCCCCAGGCAACTCTCTAAAACTATACTGTGCCAGTCTGTCTGTATTGATAGAAGAAGCTTTCCTGATGAGAGTTCCCCAAAAGGAGGAAATTGAAAATCTGGTTCAAACACACACAACATACTGAAAGTATATTTGTGTCTCAGAACCTCCTGGCTTCCCTCCCTTCTCTAGGGTATCTGAGTAGGTTTGCCTAAACTTTGGCCCCATGCCTACTCCAAGCAGGATAATACCAGGTTGCAGAGAAGAGGCTTTCCGTGTGTGTGTGTGTGTGTGTGTGTGTGTGTGTGTGTGTGTGTGTGTGTGTGTTGGCAGAGAGGGGAGTGGGGTCTGGGCTGTCTCCCAATAACTGCAAGGATTCTCTGTAAATCCTTATATTTGAGCCAGTTCCTTCTCCATGATTGGGACTAATGATCTGAAATTCTTTAAACAAAGTGAGCATTTGGAGTGACAAGTGTCATGGTAGGATTGTTTTAGGGGGCGAGGGGTATTGTTTTAAGTAAATCTTAAGCATTGTCATATTTGAACAATTGCATCTTTTGAAATGAGCCATGTTTAGACAGCCTGCAATAATTATAAAATTAAACTTAAATTGTTGAATGTAAATTACCTAGTTGGAATATTGCTATACTCTGCCTAATGAAGATTCCTTTAAAATTTTTCAGGACCCTGAGTAATTCTTTTTAACTTGGATCTAAATCAGCAGTTCTCAAACTTTTTTGTCTTAGGACCTCTTTATGCTCTTAAAAATGATTGAAAATCTCTCTCCCTTCAAGAGCTTTTGTTTATGTGGATTATGTCTGTTAATATTTATTAGAAATGAAAATATTTTAGTATCATTATGAAAATAAATTTTACATTGAAGACCCCCTTAGGGTCTTAGGGACACCTAAAACCTGAGATCACACTTTGAGAACTGCTGATCTGAAACATTTAGGCTAAATGATCTGAACATGTAGATTCAGGGCATGGTGATTCCATGCAGAATGTTTTTATCAAAATACTTCTTTTGAGGATGGGACCTGGAAGTAAGGTAAAGTGGAATATTAACAACTAGTAATGGAGTGGATACAGCCCCTTTGGCCTCAGATACTTAGCAGTTGTGTGTCACTGGGCAAGTTGCTTAACCTCTGTCTTTCTCAGTTTTTTCAACTGTAAAAAATAGGTATAGCAATAGCTATCACCTCACAGGTGAGGTTGTTGTGAGACTCTTCTTAGAAAACAATATCTGTAAGAAGCATTTAGCACAATGACCGGCACATGGTAGATGCTGTATAAATGCTCACTCCCTTCCTTCCTCCCCTCCTAGGTCAGAATTATAATTCTGAATTGAATCAGTATCATTCAGAATAGAATTCCTTATGGTTTCCAGTTACTTTGCTTTCTTTTTGAAAACCTTCTGTTTGAAAGTAGCCCCATTAGTACAACTAAACAGTCCATTTGTCAGTTGGACATGTCAGCCTAATTGTTAATATGCAGTTCCACTTGTTCTGAGACAGGCTAATAGTCTTACCTGTTTTTGCAAAGGCCCTGAGCATAAATCAATGAACTAGAATATCTTAAGCTCCTACTACGGGCCAGACACTAATCTAGGTGCTTGGGATGCAGATTTTAAATAGGAAGCAAACCAGGCAGGCACAGTGAAAAAGCAAAGGGTGGTGTAAGTCTGATTTTTAGATGGCTTATTCTTTTGGGGGGAGGAAGGGGAGAGTAGTCCTGTGATTTTTTTTCTTTTTTTTTTTTGTGTAAGGAATTCTCTGTGGAAAAACTCTTGCTAATGCAGAACAATACCTGTTCCACAGTTTTTATCATCTTAGAGCCAGGGCATTGACAGGTTAGGTTATTTGTCTGGAGTCATATAGCTACCATGTGTCACATGTGGGACTTGAACTCAAGTCTTCTTCTTGATTACAGCACAGTGCCTCCTGTCTCTTTATACATTTCAGATCTAGGGATAGAGTTTTCTTGACAATTTTGGAGTAAAGCATTACTGCCTTAAAAAGAAAAAAAAAGCATTTTGTTATACCTGTGTAGTGCCGCTGAGACAGTACAGATTAATGGACAGAATGCTGCTGGATTTGGATTTTGGAAAATCTTAGTTCTGGTGCCACCTCACACACTAGCTGTGTGACTCTGGGTCAGTCATTTAACTGACTCATTTTTCTGAGCCTCAGTTTCCTCATCTGTAAAGTGAAGATAATAACTATAGAACTTAGCTCACTGGTGGTTAAAAAGATCAAATGAGATAATGCATGTAAGGTACCTTTGCAAAGCTTAAAATCATTCTGTAAATATCAGTTATTGTTACTGGCCTCAGTTTCCTCTTCTGTGAAAAAAGGAGGTTAGAGTACATGTTTTATAAGTCCCCTCTAGCTCTCTCTAGACATACGTTCCTTTTTTTTTTTTTTGGAGGGGGGAGGGCAGGGCAGTTGGCATTAAGTGACTTGCCCAAGGTCACATGGCTAGTGTGTGAGTGTGTGTGTGTGTGTGTGTGTGTGTGTGTGTGTTAAGTGTCTGATGCCGGATTTGAACTCAGGTCCTCCTGACTCCAGGGCCATGCTCTATTCACTGTACCACCTAGCCACCCTTGTAGACATACTTTCCTGCTGATGGTGTGAATGAATGTAGGCAGGTCATTTAGCCTCCTGAATTTGTTTCTACCTCAGAGCACAAGGGAATAAACATAATTTTACTAGCTACCTCACTGGATAGTTGTGAAGTATTGGCCATCATAATACTTTAGTTCTTGAAAGACACTTGAAGAATCTGTTGATTTCATCCATGTAGGTGGGTCTTCCCTCCAGGGACACAGGTCACAGCTCCTCCTCTTGTTCATCTGTTGAAGAGCAAAAGACTTGTCACCTGGTGGCCATGGGCTGCTACAGACTTAACCAGGCTGGTTCTTAAACAGCATACAGCCAGTGCACATCCTGCTTTTGAAGCCTTTCCCCCTCCATCAGATTTGGCAGAGCTTCTGTTCTATTTTCTAGAGCACCACACCATCGTCTCTGTCCCATGATGTTCCTCAGCACTCTTGTGTCTGGAATGTGCCAGTTTCTTTCCTGCACCTCATGGAGTCCCTCTTTTCCTTTAACACAGAGCTCACACATTGTTTTCTGCATCAGCTCTTTCCTGATCCCCCCAAATGTTAGTGTTGTCCGTCTCTGTCTAACTGCCTTTTAATGGTGTTTAATGGCTTTTTATGTATTTGTCTTTATTCACTTCATATTTGTGTTGTATATTTTTTCCTGTGTTCTTGTTTTTCCCATTAGAATGTAAGCCTTTTGTGAATAGTGATCATTTCATTCTTTGTACTTATATTGGTACCTAACATAATGCCTGGCACATAGTAAGTGCCTGATAAATATTGGTTGATTGATTGGTGAAGATCTTAGTAGCTTTAGAAATGTGAGTTATTACCATTCTGGGGGCTTATGATTGAAAACAAACACCACTGACATGGACCAACATAGAAGACATACAGATGAAGAATAAGTACAGATAATAAACAGCTGACATGTGGCTTGTGCAGAATATAAATGTCCAGCAAATATTTATTTGGTGTCCAGCTCTGTGCAAGGCACCATGAGGATACAGCAAAGGATGTTTACTGACTTTGTGGATGACACAAAGCAGGGAGGGAAGGCTAACCCCCTGGCTGACAATCAGGATTCAGAAAGATCTTGGTAAGCTAGAACACTGAGCGGAATCTAATGAGATGAAATTTAGTAGGGATAAATGTGAAGTCTTAGACTTGCACCTGTGAAGTTGATTTTCCCCAGGCTGGGGAAGACCTAGACAGCAGTCTGGCTGTAAAAGATCTGGCGTTTTTAGTGAACTGCAAGCTCAGTATGAGTCAATAGCCAAGAAAACCTAAGCAGTTTGGGGCCACATTATGACAAACATCCTGTCCAGGTGATGGTCTTGTTGAGCCTCTGCCCTGGGCATGCCACGTCTGGTGCAGCTCAGGGTGTTATAAAGGACATTTCACTGGAGTAACAAGCATTTGTAAAGCGCTTACTGTATACCAAGTACTGGGAATACAAAAAAAGGTTAAAAGTAGTGCCTTCTCTTTAGCAGCTAATCTAATGGGGAAACAGTGTCTGCATAAATATGTATATACCAGATGCCTGCTGAGCAGAAGGAAGGAGTCCTTAGAGGGGAGAGTACTGGCAGCTGCAGGAATTAGAACAAGCCCCCTTAGAAGGTGGCGCTTGAGCTGGGCCTTGAAGGATTGATTGGCAGAGGCACAGGTGAGGAGGGTGAGCATTCCAGGTGTGGGGGAGGTAGCATGTCTTGTATAAGAACAATAAGTAGCCCATCATGAAGGATGTGGAAGGGAGCCGTTATTATTTATAAGTTCACCCTGCCCCTAGAAGATACACAGGACATTTTCTAAGACCATAAAACATTCAATCACATTGCTGTCAAGAAAAAAAGGTGAGTTTTTTTATTGTAAGGAAATAAAATAATAAAATGTTTATTTCATTGTTTTAAAATACCTTTCTTTGTGTTTCATAATGTGCATATTAGCAGAATATTACATGCGTATAATTTATAATGATATTAAATTTATTATTTAGATTTTACTGGTAGGGGCTTGCAGTAAAAAGTTTGAAGACTATTGATTTCACATGACTCATCCTGAAGGAAATTTGATGATTGATAGGGAGTGTCCAGGTGCAAGGATGGAGAAGGCAACCAGGATGGTGAAGGCCTTGAGAACTTGGCAATATCAGGATCTGCTAAATAAACTGGGGATGTTCTGCTTGGAGATGAAAAGATGCAGTGGATTGTCAGCTGTTGTAATGTATTTGAAGGCTATTATCTTGGCTCAACCACAGAGGGCATAATCAAGAGCAAAAGGTTTAAGTTGGCTAGAAGCAAATTCCAGGAATGATATAACAAAAAACTTGTTAACAAAAAGGAGCTATCCAAAAGTAGAACTGGCCTTTTTTTGCATCATGGACCCTTTTGACATTCTGATTTAAGCCGATGGATCCCTTCTCCACTTGTTTTTTTTTTTAACCTTCCTTATTGAAGGATGTAGTAAATTTCAGTTATAGGTAGTGAAAATAAAGATATAATTATCTTTCCCATTCATATTCATGGATTCACTCAAATCTCTTCATGGACCCCTTGGAAGTCTATGAACTTCATATAAAGAAACGCTGTCCTAGAGGTAATGAACCATTGAAGTTTCTCGAGCAGGATAGTGAAATGAATAGACCTGAATTTTAGGTAGATGGTTTTGGCAGCTACTTTCTATGAATGTGGATGGATTGGAGACTGGAAGCAGGGAAACGAATTAGGAAGCTGTTGCAATCTTGGGTAAGAATCTGAGAAGGGCTTGAACCATAGTGCTATCTATGCAAGTGGAGAAGGGAGGAGAAGAAATGTAGAGGAAGAATTGGTAAGACTTGGTCTCTGATTGGAAATGGGAGACAGAGGAAAAAGGAAGAGCTGAGGATGATTCTCAGATTGTGAACCTCAGTGACTATCAGGAAGAAGGTATCCCCAACAGAAACAGGGAAGTTTGGAGACAGTGAGTTTGCAGGAAATTAATGAGTTGTTTTGGACATACTGGGGGAACATCCAGTTGGAGGTGTCCAGCAGACAGTTTATGTGGGACTGGAGTTCCATTAGAGCTGTATACCAAGGTATGAGAGTCATTTACTTAGATATAACTCGATTATAATAGAGTTAGTGGGTTCTCTGTCATTGGAAGTCTTTAAGCAATGGCCATGTGACTGTTTGTAATTATATTGTGAAGGGCATTCTTGTTCAAGTATGAGTTAGACTAGAATCTAGGCTTAATTAAAAGGATTTGTTCAATGGAGTTTGGATTTGGTCAAAGGGTCAAAGGATCTTTGTGGCCTTGAGGTCACAAGTTTCCCACCCCTGAGCTAGTTCATGTCTGAGATCCTTTCCAATACTGTGTGTTATGAATCTCTAAGACATAGTCCTTGCATAGTCAGATTAGCAAGGTATATAGGATGCCTGCATAAATAATTGGAATATGAAGTAGAGTATGAACATACAATGAGAAGGGATTTGGGGATGAAGAGGAGGGCAGCAGAAATGGAAGACAGCTTGATGAAGATGACATTTGTGCTTGTTCTTGCAGGATGGGTAAGGACCGAACAGAATCTGTCTCTTCTGCAGTGAGGAGGGCATTCTAGAGGGATCATTTGGAGCAAAGGTGTGAAGGAAGGAAAGCAAGTTCAGGGATTAGGTAGTAGATCTGATGGGAGAAGAGAATACCCAAGTGGGAGAGCATACCCAAAGAGAGATAGTAGGAGATGAAGCT
This sequence comes from Pseudochirops corinnae, assembly GCA_028646515.1. Taxonomy (NCBI): domain Eukaryota; kingdom Metazoa; phylum Chordata; class Mammalia; order Diprotodontia; family Pseudocheiridae; genus Pseudochirops; species Pseudochirops corinnae. The sequence continues at coordinate 128,561,972 of CM053585.1, read as the reverse complement.
GGAAAGGTAGCTTTGGAATATTGTGGAGGGTTTTTAATGAAATGATGGAGTTTGGATTTTATCATAGTATCTAGAACTGAAAGGGACCTCAGAGGCCATCTAGTCCAATCCTCTCAATTTATAGATGAGGAAACTAAGTACCAGAGAAGTTAAGTGATGGATCATATAAGTACTAAGTAGAAAATAAGGAATTGTTGAAAGTGTTAGATGGGCAAGATGATGAAGAGTAATTACAGGACTAGAGTTGTCCTTTAAGAAAATTAACCCAGCTCTATGGTAGCACAGATGAAGGGGGGGAGGTGTAGGACTGAGATGGAAGGCAGGGAGATATAGGAGACTGTTGAAATGAGAGGTAATGAGGACCTGATAAAGGGTGGTGGCAGTGGGAGTGGAAAGAAAGCAGTGGATTTTAAAGATGCTGAAGGTAGAATCAGTGGGGTTATTGGGTGAATCATATGTGTGGGGTTGAAAGAGAGGGAAGAAACAGGCCAGTCCTCTTTCCTCTACACTATGTTGCTTTTCATCATCTGTATCTTCTACAGTGTGGGTAGCTGTGATCTGACTGTTGTTTGTATGTGGAAGGAGCCATACTTGGTTTGACACCATCCCTGAGGGAAGCCCCAACCTAAGGGAAATGGAAGAGAAGAGGATCGAATTATTATTCACTAGCCTGCAAAGGGATTGCCGCTCATAATTTGCTTTTATCTGGTACCTACATGTGCAAAACCCTGCTGTGGATAGAAAAATAGACAAAAGATTCTGATGCTGTGTGTGAAGGAGACCTTAGTTTGGCTTTGTTTTTCTGCTTATTCCTATACCTGTCTTATGTCCAGTTAGGTGAATGATTCCCATAGAGTCCGTGAAAGAAAAATGGGAAAAAGCAGGGGATGTGGAGTCAGAAAATCAGAGTTTGAGTCCAGCTCTGCTGCTCTTAACCTTATAGGCAAATCACTGGTTCAGCTTCAGTTTCTTGACCTGTTAATTGGGGATAATCTTCCAGACGATACAGCTCACAGGCTGCTTTTAGAGGACTGTGAAGGTGCTTTGTTAATTATAAAGCATTCTATAATCCTTGATTCTTTACTTATCTGTGTTCTCAAACCTACTGAATACCCCAGTGGATTCTAGAATGGGTACATCAACCCAATTCATCTTAAGTCTGCTTTAAAAAAAATTAAATGATATATTAAAACAATCTTGAATATCAGTATAGTTTATTCAAGCTTACTTACTAAATCATTGTTTTAATGCGTAATTACCATGCAGGTCACTCCCTTTACATGACTGCCAGCATTTTTTGTTTCTCCGTTCATACTTGCTTTCTCTTAATATGAGTATAGTATATGTTCTCTTTCAGTTCTGCTTTTTTTTTTTACTTTGTATTATTTTATGAAGGTCTTTGCAGATTTCTTTGTATTCCTTGTACTTAGAATTAATTTTTTTTAAAATAATAGCCAGTATTTATTTATTTTATTATTTTTTGCCTTTTTTTTTTTTTGGAGGAGGGAAGGCAGGGTAATTGGAGTTAAGTGACTTGCCCAAGGTCACAGCTAGTAAAAAGTATCTGAGGCTGGATTTGAACTCAGGTCCACCTGACTCCAGGGCTGGTGCTCTATTCACTGCACCACCTAGCCGCCCCTGTACTTAGAATTCTTGCCACGTCCAGAATGGAATCCATTATTCCCCTCCCTCAAAAACAAAAACAACTTTCTAACTTCCTTATTTCTGTCAAGGGCACCACCATTTTTTAGTCCCCCAGATCTGGGCCGCAACCTCAGAATCATTCTTGATTCTTTTACTTCCTTCTCCCCACTCTCCATATCCAACAAACTGTTAAAATTAATCAATTCTGTGTCCATGAAATATCTAGAATCTGCTCCTTTCTCTCCTCTTCTCTCTGAGTCATCACTCAATTTCAAGCAGTCACCACTTCTTGCTTAACTATTAAAGTAGCCTCTTATATATCTATAGCTGGCTAGCTATCTGTCCATCTGTCTCTTTGATCTTCAGCCATCCTCCACATAGCTACTAAGTTGAGCTTCGTAAAGTTCAGGTCTGACCGTGCCATTCTCCTGTGAAAGAAGCTTCAGTTGGCTCCCTATTGCTGCAGCATCAAATATAAATGTGTTTGATTGGCATGTTGTAATGGATAGAGTGCTGTGCTCAGAGTCAGGAAAGCCCTAGGTTCAAATCCTAGCTCCTTGTCCTCATCTCTAAAATGGGGATAATAATAGTAACAACTTCATAGAATTACTGATGATCAAATGAGAGAAATTAGATAATATAAAGCACTTTAAAAGCTTTAAAGTACTATTTAAATATTAGAACTAATTTGTCTTTTCCAGACTTATTTCCCATTTCTCCCTCCCCACCTGTTGTGTTCCTTCCAGACTGGTTTGCTTGTTATTCTCTGTATTCCACCTTATGTATCTGACCATACAGGCTATTCCCCATCCCAGGAATGCTTTCCCACCTCACCTAAGTCCTACGTTCTCGTGGAATTCTAAGTAGCATTCCAAACTGCTCAAGTGTGACTGCCTTTGTAACAGAGGTCTCTACTGATCTCTTCCCTTTTCATACAACTAATGTTAATCTGACAATATGTGTTAATACTCCACTCCCATAAAAGAAATACTCTGAATTGCTTATTTGTACATATTGTTTACCCCAGTAGAATAAAGCTCCTTGAGAGCAGTAACCATTTTAATTTTTTTTTCTTTGTAACTCTAGTACCTGGCATATTGCCTGGTACGGAGTAGGTGCTTATTGAATCAAATTGTAATAATTCCTTCTGTACAGTAGCTCAGGGGCACCCAGAAATAGAGTGATTGGTTGGGTACTTGTTCCCTGTTATCTATTAATAATAAAAAATACCATGCCATTTTTGGTTATCACTATACCAGTGTGTTTTCAGAGCTGACTATCTACCTTCCTCATCAAAATTAGGCAATTAATAGTCAATCTTAGTTCTTAGTATGATTTTTTAAAAAGTTTTAAAAAGTGTTGAAAATCTTGTGGTAGTTTTAGAATAACAGATCTTTGGTGACATATTGGGAAAGACGCATAAATGTAAATTTAAATAAAATTTAAATAGATTGAGTAGCTTTTGAGCAAAGTACTAGTTTATGGGAAAGAGAGTAGGCATTTGTATATCATAGATAAAGAGTATGTGTAAATTTCCTTCATTTTAATTTTCTTTTCACTTAATGAGGACTTTTGGGTGAAGGCCAAATATCTCCTTATACAAAGAAGTTGAGGAAAACTATGTCAAAAAGGTGTGTTGAGGCAGGGTGGTGTCTAGTTCAGTGTTGTCATACATAGTCAAATAGAAACCTTGGATTTGACGCCTGGTCTATTTGAGTAAGTACTCTACAGCCAGTGGATTATCAAGACCCTGTCCTCTCTTTTCTATGCAGGACAGTAGCCAACACAACTCATCTCCCATCATAGTAATACTCTAAGAGCTCTTACTACTAGCGTACCTTTATAACCTTTTGCACTTACAAAGTATGCTTTGCCATTTGATTCTTACAAGAGCTTTATGAAGTAGACATTTTAGTATTTCAAGGATTAGTGATACCTTTTCCACTAAATGCAGATTATAACATACCTTTGCCTTTAAATAATGCCTTTGTAACTGGTGATCCTTCCCAAATCATTCAGTGGCCAACCTTCTGGTGGTTGATAATTTGAGACTGTAGGATTTAGAGCTTGAAGGGATCTTAGAAATTGAGTCAGTGACTTGCTCCAGATTACATGTATAGATAAGTGGCTGAGGTCTTTTGATTCCAAGACTAGTATCCTCTCCACTATATTATGCTATCTTTAATCTTAAGACTTTGGGAAATAAAAAGTAGATCCTAGAATCAATCAGAATTTAGAGCAGGTATGGACCATAGCATTTATTTTGTCCAGCTTCCTCATTTTGGGGACAAAATGGTTGAGAATTACTGGCAGTGTTTATTAATTTATTTTGTATATATTTCTGACATTTTGCAATATTAGATGTATAGTTCTAGTAAATCAAATATTTCCGCCCCTTCTGCACCTCCATTGCCATGAATTTTGAATAACCATTATTGAATACACATTTATTTTAGTTAAACATGTTTTCGATTCCTGGTGGTGCTGAATATTTTAAATTAGAAAATGTAAAGAAAAAAAAATCATTAAAACAACATTCATAACTGGAAAAAATTTCAACTTGTAGAAATCAATGAAAAGTCTCCTAGTGGTGATAATTGGTTTACTTTTTGAGGTAGGTGGCAGAGCTTTTTTTTAAAAAAATTATTTTTGCTTTTGGGAGGGGAGGCAAGGCAGTTGGGGTTAAGTGACTTGCCCAAGGTCACACAGCTAGCAAGCATTAAGTATCTGAGGTCAAATTTGAATTCAGGTCCTCCTGACTCCAGAGTCGGTGCTTTATTCACTGTGCCACCTGCTGGCCCTGTGGCAGAGGTTTGCAAAGGTCCTTCATACTAAGCTGCCAAACCCCTCACATTTTTCTATCAAAGGATTCCTTTGAATTTTGACTGTGATGAAAGGGTCAGTGATAAAAGCTCAGAGTTGAGAAGGTCACATGATTGGAGGAAAGGTACGGTTATTAAGATATTTTGCTAATTCTCTTCCTCATCCAACTTAACTTCTTATCAAGTCTCCTGAAAAAATCCTGACCTAAGTCAGGAGTCTTAGATGCTTTCTGGGCACAGAGTTACCACCTCTCTTTATGTGGGGCTAAAAAGAATAATGTATGTGACAGCATTTTTGTCAAAAGGAGGCATTGGGGATGCTGTAATACTTGTTTCCCCTTAACAGCTACTACAGGCTTTAACAATACTGACTATTCTAGTTCCATGTAACAGGGTTTTCCTTTGACTTATGGCATATGCTGATAAAAAAAAACTTACTTTAAGTAATTAAAGTAAATCTTGATAATTCATAGATAAATTGATGCTTAAGTTCTTTTTAGGAAGAAACAGTTTTGTCAATGATATTTAATCATCCAAGAGGAGTTTTTGAGGAGGGCCAAATAAAATAGGATATATGAATCTGGTCAACTCCATGTTTTCTCTTGACTATAAATTTGAGTAGAAAACCAACATCTTGCAGTCAGATATGGAAAAAATTTAGTAAAGTGCACTCACAAATGATTCTGTTCTTCACTAGAAACCCTTAAATAAACATTTGCCAGTTTTTTCCCCAAAATTAGTTGCTTTCAACTCCTCATTCTCACCTCCCATATCTACCCCATTGCTAAATGTTGTAATTTCTACCTATACAGTATCTCTTGTATGCACCCCCTTATTTCTACTCACACAGTCACCACCCTTGTTCAGGCCTTTCTTCTGTTCCTCTTGTCTGGACTCCTATGTTAGCTTTCTAAATGGTTTCCCTGCCTTAATTCTCTTCCCTCTCTAATACATCTTCCCATACACCTGACAAAGTGATTTTCCTATAATGTATTTGTCATTACTCTACTCAGTAAACTGCAGTGGCTTCCTATTACTTCTAGAATCCAGTATAAAAAAATCTTCTCTCTGAAATAAAGCTCTTTAGGGATGGCTAGGTGGCGCAGTGAATATAGCATGGCCCTGGAGTCAGGAGGACCCGAGTTCAGATGTGGCCTCAGACACTTAACACGTGTTAACCGTGTGACCTTGGGCAAGTCACTTAAACCCAATTGCCCTGCCTGCCTCCCTCCAAAAAAAGAAAAAAGAAATAAAGCTCTTAAAGCCTTCCTATTTTGACTTGTCTTCCATGAATTGTCATCCAACTACACTGCCCTTGAAGCCATATGATCCTCCAGCACCTATTTCTGCTTTCATACAGTCAGTCTGCCGTGACTGGAGTGCTCTTCTTCATCTCTGTCTCTTAGTTTCTTTGGCGTCCTTCAAGTATCAACCCAGATCCCATCTTTTGCAGAAGATCTTTTTGGTCTACCAGTTGCCAGTTCCTTTCCCTCTGATGTTAGCTCCATCTGTTCTCTGTGTCCCTTGTAAGTGCCTAATTAGAATGTGAGCTTCTTGAGAACAGAGACTGCTCTTACCTCCTAATGTTAAGGGCCAGCACATTAGCAGGTGCTTGGCATACTTATTGTTCAGGCCTGTCCAACCCTTTTGACCCAGTTTGAAGTTTTCTTGGCAAAGATGCCAGAGTGGTTTTGCCATTTCCCTTTCCAGCTCATTTTACAGATGAGGAAATAGAGGCAACCAGGATTAAGTGACTTGCCCAAGATCACACAGCTGATAAGTGTCTGAGGTCAGATTTGAACTCAGGAGGATATCTTCCTGATTTCAAGCCCAGTGCTCTATACACTGTACTACCTTCCTACCCTGCCTGACATACAGCAAGCTCTTAATTAAGGCCTTTTGACTGACTGATTTTATTTCTTAGACTCATTCAGCCTTGCCAACTTTTTTTTCCCCACCTTAAATTTAAAGATCTACCTTCATTTTGGAATATCAATATCTGCTGTTGAAAGCTTGAGATTCATAATGGGCCTTCTGAGTGTCTTGAATCACTAGGCTTGTCTTAAACCATACTTACCCCCTCTCTTTTAGATTTGTAGTTCTCCATTTTAGATTATAAGGCTGTTCAAATACAGCTCAGAAGTTTTCAGCTTTGTCTTGTTTAAGCATGCACTTTTTGGGGTTCTGTTAAGGAAAGTGCTTTATAAATAAAAAGATGCGAATAAATCAAAAAGCCTTTATTAAGCATTTACCATGTGCCAAGCATTGTGCTAAGGGCTAAGGATAAAAGCAGAAAGATCAGACAGTCTTTGCTTTCAAGAACTTCACATTCTACTTGGGAGACAAGACATGAGAGAGTTCTAGTGTAAGTTGGATGGAAATGTCCAAGAATCCTAAGGGTGGTGCAGATGGGCTGGTAGAAGGTTAACTGTGTTTGGTTGCTTGGAGGGTCTCATTTATGTCTCAGTGGCAGGTCATTTCACTGAAATGATTGTATTTGGTGACTCCTTGCTCATCTGAATGATCTGAGGAGCATTGTATGTTGGGAGATGGTAGAATCAGCTGAGGGGACCCCATCTACCCTGTCTTTGGGAAGGGAGGAGTGAGCTTGAGCATTTGGAGGTTTTGAGTTCTGGCCCTGAGGGCTGTAGATGGAAGATGGGGAAATAAGTGTTGATCCATGAGGATCGGCAGAAGGTCTGCTGTGATGTCTGCCATGCGGTCCACAGGGTTCTGGGGGGGGGGGGAGGGGAAGTGAATGAAAAGAACAGCTCCCCATTCTGCCTTCCATTGTTTTTAGGGAAGATTTATAAATTAAGCTGCTTTCAGGCTGAGGCTGAGGAGGCCGAGACTTCCTTTCTTTATTGTCATTCATTACAGCCTCATTATGCATGAGGGAACTTCCACCAAACCCTTATGGTCTGCCAATCTCTTTAAAAACGTTGGGGATACAGGTTTGCATCCAAATTTGGTTGCTCCTTTAGCAAAATTAAATCCAAAAAATAATAAAGGGAGGGGCCTTTTGTTTTATGCTCTTTTACATGGGATAGACCTGTGTGACTGGCTTGGATCATCATCTCTCCTGTTTGTTATGTGGAAGTGTAACATCTTTCAGTAGAATAATTCAAATAATTAATGAATTTCTATTCTGTGTAAGGGACTATACTAGGTAATAACAACTAAATTTATCATTTATATAGCACCTTAAGTGCTTTTATGCATTTTATCTTATTTGATCCACACAACAGGCCTTTTAGTTAGGTGCTGTTACCTGCGTTTTACAGATTAAGAGACTGAATCTAAGAGAGTTTGAGTGGTTTGCCCCATTATTCACACAAGTGTCTGAGAAAGGATTTGAACCCAGGTCTCCCTGACTCCCAAGTCCAGCTCTGTCTGCTGCTCCCCCTAACTTTCTAAACTAACATGGGTGTGGATGTTATGCTGAAATGGTTAAATACAAGCTTTCTTCTCAAAGGGAGAGAATATCCTCCCTAGCTAAGGCACTCGTGGACCGGTCGTTTGATATTTCTTGCCTACTTTATCTGTGGAAGTAGCAATGATGATTTGGGACACTAATTTTCAGGGGATGTTATTTAGATTATTGGGATTATAATGACTCTAGAACATTTTTAGTTACTTCAGAAGACCCTTTCTACTACAACAAGCATTTTAAAAGACTGTAGGTACAAGGTACTCTGACAGATGATGGGAATATAAAAAGGAAAAATAGGTCCTGCCCTCACAGAGCTTTTATTCTAGTGGAAGAGTAGGTGGAATTTTATAACATTATAAGCAGGTAAGTATACAAACCAAAATCTGAGCAGAGAGAGAGAACACTAATAAATTAAGGCTTCCTATAGAAGATGATACATAAGCCAAGCCTTGGCAGAAACTATAGTTTCTAAGAGGAGGGGGTGTTTTCCAGGCTTGTGCAAGGGAAGCTAGAGGACAGCAAGTCAGGTTGTTTGGGATGAGAGGAACAGATTCTGAAGGGCTTCACATGCTAAGCTGAAGAGCTCGTATTTTATCCTAGCAGAGGTAGGGGACCCTTGGGACTTCTTGAGTAGGGGAATGACAGACTTGTAATTTGGGAAGATTTAGTCTATTTGCTGTACATAGGATAGATGGGAGGGAGAAGAGCTTGGAAACCAGGAATCCAATTAGGACCTCTTTCTAATAAATACTTTAAGTGATCTGGCTCAGTGGATCCCTCCAAGCCCAAGAATTCAAACAGTCTTTTTTTTTTTAAACTAAAATTGTATTCTGATTTCTCCCCCTCCCTCCTCTAGGCAGTTTGAAAACAGTTGAGGATAAAACCAAATAAAAGCTGGAGCAAGAAAGTTAAAAAGCAAGCCAGCAAGCTTGAGGCTTCCCCTGAGTACCTCACCAAACTCTCAAGAGCTACTTTTATATTCCTTACTGAGAGGGCCCATGGTTAGGGGTCCCAGATCAGTTACCTATATGGATTAACCCTGTGTGCTCCGGGTCAGCACTACAACTTTCTTGCTTCCATGAGCCAGAACTGGCGTTGTAGGACAGTAACGCCTCAGTTTCATTAGTATCTTGGCCATAGCAACCATCGTCATGAGTGTTCAAGTGGAAAGAAAGGAACATCCTTGAGAAATGTAACAGTGGGAGAATGGATAATACTGGGCAGCTGATGAGATGTTGGAGAGTAAGGAGAAAAGTGTAGCCTGAGATTTTTAAGTATGGACTTGTAAGAACATTACTGTTGAAAAGTTTTAGTTATTTGAAATATTGAAACATAAATAATTTCTGTTGATACTTTATTTCTTTGAATCTAAAATGATCCAGGACATGCAATTATGGACTCATAATAGAATGTCTCTATTTATAGTGTTTTAATACTTGTTTAAAATGGGAAGTAGAATTGTTCCTTTAATGTAGCAAGATTTACTGCATTTCCATTTTTATTTTTAAATAACAAAAGTCATTTTAGTCATTTTTTCTCTTTATTTCTCTTCAGGAAAAACCACAGATCATGACTTTGGAGATCTCTGGTTTCCTTAGTCTCTATGTTCTCCCAAGACTCAACAACTATTTTTGGATTTTAATAAAGGGCCTTTCTGTTTTATTTTCATGACATTTCTCTAGTAGCATCAGGCTCTGACTGAGAAACAGTTGGAACTTGTCGCCAAATATTCTTTGATCCCAGCTGCCACTTCTTGGAGTATCCCAAATTTGTTCTATTAGAAAACAGCCAAATATTTCACTTCAGTTAAGAACTCCAGGATTCCAGTAAGCAGTTGCTGGGTAGAGCTGTTGTAGTTTACCTTTATTTCCCTAATCTCTAGCTTGGGGGCGAGGGGGCAGGGGGCAGAGAGAGGGGTGTTAGTAGTAGGCACTTTGTAAATATTTATTTGAATTGAATTAACTCAGTTTCTTGAGTTGTAATCTTAAATGTAATCTTAAACCATAAATTTTTTTTTTAGCACTTTAATTTTTCCACTCATCGCTGCTGTGTCTTTTATGTTTCCACCTTTTGTAGTACAGTTATTTATGTCAGAGGAAAGGCTGTCACAATGTTACAGAATTTCATTAGCCATTTAGTCCAACCCATAGATGAATCAGTTAATATAATCGACAAGTATTAACTAAGCACTTAGTATTTAATGCCAGGCACCATGAAGAAAAAAACCGTTCTTGACCTCAGAGAGTTCACTTTCGGTATAGCTGTAATAGAAGATGGCACTGAGGTAGACAGCTGGGAACATGGTGTTGCCCTTGATCACCATAGGAATGCTGAGAAGAGGGTAGGATATGAAGGAAATATAATGAGTTTTTTGTTAGTGTTGGACTTGAGGATATCTAATTTGAAACATCCAAAAGGCAGTTGGTGAGGTGGGACTGAAACTCAGGAGAGTGATTAGGATTGGATATGGGAATCATCTCCTTAAAGAAGATAGTTGGAACTCCCTTGGGAGCTAATGAGATCGCCAAGGGAAAGCTTAGCAGGGCTTCTTATTATCTTGGGATCTGTTAAATTGTTATTTAAAAATATTTTGGTAACTATCAATTCCATATAATTCATTTCTTTTTGTGTAATGCTTTTATATTTTTCTGCATCTGTTTAAAAACATTATTCTGACAAGGTAGTCTTTACCAGACTACCATGACACAGAAAAGGTTAAGAATTGGCACGTGTAGAGGAAAAAGAGAAGAGGCTTCTCCCTGACGTGAGTGGAGGGACTATTTTTTTCTTTTTCCTTCTATCTCTATGCACCATCCCTGGCACATAGGCATCTCTTTATAAATGCTTGTTGACCCACTGACCCATTATTGCTTCTTGTTCTGCCCTCTGAGAAGAACAAGTAAATCTTCCTAAGGAGAGCAATAATTTTGTATAATTTTAAATTTCAAATTTGAGGCATTTCTGTAAATATGTTTTGTTTAGTTGTATACAACTTTACCTTCCAGTATGTGTCCAACCTTCCTTTGTGATTATTTTGCTATCTGGAGAAGGCCCTTGGGAAAACCCTAGTGGAGTCTGCTGTGCCATTAACTTAGGATGACGGGTAGTTGAAAGTGCTCTTTTGCAAAGCTTAACCAGTTTAATCTTACGGTGATTCAACACCTAAGCTAAGAACCTAGCTATGTGTCTAGAGCAAAAGGAGAGATTTAAACAATATTGTAAGTAAGTTATCGTGTATGATTTTGGTAAGAATACTTTATTTTGAACTTTAAAGAATATCAAAGCAATTACATTTACAACTGATAAACTGATGTTTAGTATACTGCTAAGTATAATAACTTATCTGATACTGTCTCCTTTTTAAGTTCTCTTCTATTGTCTTTGGCCATTCACCCCCTATTTGTGTATGTCATTTCTTTTGTTATTATTCTCTTTTGGGTCTGCCTTCTTCACTTTGCTTTACTTCACGAACTTAAGCATATTTATTTGTACACCTTTCTTTCTTAATTGTGTTACATCATCCTATTATATCCACATATAATAGTTTGCCCAGCCATCCACCAAATTATTTGACATTTAGATTGTGGCAAAGGCTACTTTTTATTCAGAATTTTAAAAAAAAATTGATGTTCTTATTTCAGTGTATTATTTCTTATGACTAGGGCTTTTAGTTTTCTTGGGAAGTATGGAATAAGAAGTAGTAGGGAAAAGATTTCTTTTTAAAGTAATTCTCCTTATTGAAGTCAGATATACCTATTTGTGTTGCTATGAAGTATAAATTTACATGAAAATAATCCTTTCTAAATTTCCACACAGGTAATATATTTTAGCATCCCCCCCTTTTTTGGTGGGGGGAGGTGGTGTCCCTTTCTATTTCACTTATGTAGGGAATTCCCTGGAAACCCTTCAACTTAAAGTTTTAGTTTAAAAAATTAAAAAATTTTAATTAAAACGAACATTTTTAGTTTTTGGTTGTTTGTGAACTTTGGAGGTTAAAGGACGTGATTTGCCACAGTCAGCAAGTGTCAGAGTAGAACTTTTGGATCCTGGTTTTCCTGGTACCTGAGGAGGGCAAACATAGTTTTCTAGGGTGCCCCTCCTTAGTATCTTTATAGTAGCATTTGTTTACATTAAAATGAAATAAAATTAAAGACAAATTTTCCAAGCTTTGCTTTTATGAACAGGTTTATGTGTTGTAAACTGGGAAGATAAACAGAGCTCCATAGTGTTTTGCAGTAGACACAGTGGGCCAGAGCACCTACGTTAAAATCCCACCTTGCATATTTAATAGCTGTATGACCATGGGCAAGTCAACTTGCTCTTTTGGAACGTAATTTTTCTCACGTGTAAGGGAATTGTATTGGATGGTCTCTAAAACTCTTTCTGTCCTTATTTCTGCTCTCTGGGCCTTAGTTTCTCCAGCTCAGTAAAATGAGGGGGTTGCTCTAAAAGACCTCCAAGGGCCATGATTTTTCTGATCTTTGGTCCTATGGAACTCTTAAGACCTGGTGACTATTCAGTTTCTTGGAATTTTTTTTGTGGGGATGTAAGTGCACCACCAAAACTTATTAGAAAAAGAAATCGGTTTATTTCTGATGGCTTGATCGTTGGTGGTGCATGAGATAATACATAGTACTTTGCAAACTTTAAAACACTATATGAATGTCAGTAAATTATTGCTATTAATGTTGTTATTAACTTAGATTAATGATATAATGACTTCTAAGAGCACTTTCTAACTAATTCTATGATCCTATTGTCTTTTGGGGAAAACAAAGGGAAAGATTTTGGGGGACATTTAAATTTAAATGGAATTCTTATTTCTATCACACTCTGATATGTTGATGGATTGTGATTTCCTTTTTGATAGCTGAAAATGAAGATACTTTGAGAGGTCCTTTTTAAGATCTCATAGGTTTAGAGTGTTGTGTGATATAGGGTCATTTAGCCTTTGAAAATAGACAGTAGGAACATCAACCCCCCCCCAGTCTTTTTCCTCAGTCCTGCTCATTTGTTTATTCTAGGAATGAGCAATGTGCTAGTTTGATTTTTTAGTTTCTGACTTGCATATTTTATTTGTGGAAAGCTTAATTTATGACAACCTGGTTTGATTACTATTAACTAGAGAACCCTTGATAGGAATCATGTTTTCAATAGAATCATGGACAGAGTCCCAAATTCATTTGAAAACGTGAGTGCTTTTTTCTCTCCGGAATGCATTTGCATTTATTATAATTGGGATGAAGGCTTAGATTTGTTATTTCTAGACTTATAGGTTACAGTATATGGAGAGGAAAGTAAACATGGAGCTCCAGCAGACTAGAAAGCATGTATTGAAAGCATGTATGCCAAAGGCTTTGAAATAATTTTGTTAGCCCTTCCTCTCATCTCTATCTTTAGTAGTGCTTTTATAGTGTATCATGGGGTTTTGGGGTGGGGCATACATGTAGGATTATTTTGGTGTACTAAAAATAATACAGTTTTGATATATTTTAAAAGCTTCTGAAAATCATTGACCCAAAAACTATATTTATTTTGACAATTCCTTTGTGTTGAAGTTTGGATATTACAAATGTATGATTTTTTTTTTTTGAGCCAATGTATCCGTGCAATGAATACCATTATAACATAGTGGTCTCTATAGCACTTGGGGTTCCTTAGAAACAGTGCTTTGTTGATGTGATAAAAATCAGTTCATTATATTTGTGAAGTGTTCTTCTGGTTCTTGTTCACACAGCAGAAGCTAGAAAGAAAGTTTTTGATTCCGTGTTGAGAATGGTCAAGCCCTTCCTCAGCAGTTACCCTTCAGATCATTCCTGTTGTATATTGCACAGGCATTATTATAACCGTTATAACCAACCCATCAGGATGTAGCACGTAGATGCAGGACCTTGGCGGGTAAAAAGTTTAGGTGTGATAGCTTCCTCATGCCGCTCATGGATTCAGCATGTCTCTTACTGTACAGTTCACTACTGTAAAGTTGGGCTCAGTTTCTGTTTTGTGCCCTGACTTCTGCATACCAAGAATGTGATAAAAGCAGTGTATTCATCATAATGAAATTCTGTCACCTGAAGAAAAATTGCATAAATACTAGATAGAATGATGGAATTCAGTGTAATTGCTCATGTGTAATTAGTGGAAGTTATCTCAGTTTATGAGCTAAAATGATGGTATTGGCTTTTCTAGTGTCTTGCCAGTGAAACTGCCCTATATGCTACCTCAGGAAACAGGTAATACGTAACTTAGACTTTGTCTTGGGGTATTGTATATTTGAAGTGCTTTGCCAACCTTAGAGTACTATGTAACTGTCATCTACATCTACTGCCACTACTACTGCTACTACTACTACTATTGCTGCTGTTGCTGCTTCTACTGTGAAGACTTGTAATTGTAGAATCATAATATTAGCACTAGAAAGGACCTTAGTGTTCATGTGGTTCAGTACCGTCAGTTTTATATATCAGAAACCTGGGGCCTTAGAGAGGTAAATTGATTTTTTTTTAATTAAAAAAATGAAATAATACTTCATTTCCCCCCAATTACATGTAAAGACAATTTTTAACATTCAGTTTTTAAAATTTTGAGTTACAGATTTTCTCCCTCCGTCTCTTACTACTTTCCTCCATAAGATGGTAAACAATTTGATATGGTATATATGTACAGTCATGTTAAAACATATTTCCATATTAGTCATGTTGTACAAGAAGAAATAGACCAAAGAAAAAAAAAGAACATGAAAAAGATAAAGAGAGTGAAAAATGGTATGCTTCAATCTACATTCAGACTCCATCAGTTCTCTCTGGAGGTAGATAGCATTTTTCATCATGAGTCCTTTGGGATTGTCTTTGATCATTATATCCCTAAGAATAGCTAAGTTGTACAGTTGATTGTCGTATGGTATTGCTGTTACTATGAACAATGTACTCCTGGTTCTGCTTACCTCACTTTGTATCAGTTCATGCAAGTCTCTCCAGGTTTTTCTTAAATCATCCTGCTTGTTATTTCTTATAGCGTATAATTTTTTTTTAGACCACACATGAGGCCCTCGGTTTTGGTAGGGTAGTATTTTTTCACAATTGCATTGAAAAAGGTTTCTGTCTTGACTTAGGGGGACAGATGGTATGTTACCAATTTTTGAGTTGTAGAAAATGGAAGTACAGAGAACATGCTTAGACAGGGCTACCCTGTAAGGCAAGGTACTATACCCAGAACTGACATTTACAATTTTAGCCTTCCTTGGCTAGTGGATGCTATTGTTGGTATCCTGAATAGTATTTTGAGCATCTTTGCTTTAGCAGTATGTCTTCCAAATGTACCATAAGGATTTTCTAAGTTTGGGGTCCAGGCTCTGTTTTATAAAGAGGAATAATGTGGACATTATTCTGACTTTGCTTTCTTTACTTCTCTTTTTATTAATTTGAAGCTAGTACTAGTGAAAAATCAGTAGGGAGGGTGAAACTTTGCGTCTCATCTCTGAATTAAGCTGTTTTGTGTGTATGTGTTTGACAGGTAAAAGAAAGTCAAGCCGTGATGGATATCTATGACCCCCAGACCTTGGGAGTTATGGTGTTTGGTGGATTCATGGTCATTTCAGCCATTGGAATCTTCCTGGTATCCACTTTCTCCATGAAGGAGACATCCTATGAAGAAGCCTTAGCCAATCAGCGTAAGGAGATGGCAAAAACTCACCATCAGAAAGTGGAAAAGAAAAAGAAGGAGAAACCTGTGGAGAAGAAGAGTCGAGCAAAAAAAAAAGAAGAGAAACCCAATGGGAAAATACCTGAACCAGAATTGCTTCCCAATGTACCTGTCATCTCCAAAGATCCCATACCTGAGAGAGGGGTCATGATGGCTCCCATTGTGATAGAACCTATCAATATCAAGCCTTCTAAATCTCCAGTAACATCAGCAGCAGTACCACCACCAAAAGCAGCAGCAGGGCAACCAACTAAAGGAGGAGCAGCAGCAGTGCAGCCAGCTAACAAAGCAGCAGCTGTGCAACCCACAAAAACAGCAGCAGTGCAGCCAACTAAAGGGGCAGCGGCGCAGCCAGCTAAAGGGGCAGTGGTGCAGCCAGCTAAAGGGGCAGCGGTGCAGCCAGCTAAAGGGGCAGCAGCAGCAGCAGCACAACCAGCTAAAGGAGCAGCAGCAGCAGCGCAACCAGCTAAAGGAGCAGCTGCAGCTGCAGCAGCACAGCCAGCTAAAGGGGCAGCAGTGCAACTAGCTAAAGGGGCAGCAGCACAGCCAGCAAAAGGGGCAGCAGCGCAGCCAGCTAAAGGGGCAGCAGCGCAGCCAGCCAAAGGGGCAGCAGCGCAGCCAGCTAAAGGGGCAGCAGCAGCAGTGCAGCCAGCTAAAGGGGCAGCAGCAGCAGTGCAGCCAGCTAAAGGGGCAGCAGCAGCAGTGCAACCAAACAAAGGAGCACAACCATTGAAAGGAGCAGCAGCCCAACTGACCAAAGGAACAGCAGCAGCAGCACAACCAACCAAAGCAGTGCTACCACAAACAAAAGGAGCAGTAGCACCACCAGTAAAAACTGCCCCTGTGGTAGTGGTACCATCATCCTCAGTGGAGCAAGGGACCCCAGCACCCTCAGGGAAGCGGGCAGCACGGGCAGCAAGAGCAGCAGCAGCCCAGGCAGCAGCAGCCCAGGCAGTACTGGTGCCACCAGCACCCCCAGAAGGGGAAGGGACAACGGCACCAGCACCATTAGGGAAGCGGGCAGCACGGGCAGCAAGAGCAGCAGCGGCAGCACAGGCAGCAGCAGCAGAGGCAGCGGCAGCAGCAGCAGAGGCAGCCGTGCCAGCATCACCAGTGGGGCAAGGGGCAACAGCACCAGCACCATTGGGAAAGCGGGCAGCACGGGCAGCTCGTGCAGCTCGGGCAGCGGCAGCGGCAGAGGCAGAGGCAGGAGTACAGGCAGTACCAGCAGCACCAGTGGGAGAAGGGGCAGCACCAGCACCATTGGGGAAGCGGGCAGCACGGGCAGCTCGGGCAGCAGCAGCAGCAGCAGAGGCAACAGTGCAGGCAGTACCAGCATCACCAGTAGGGCAAGGGGCAGCAGGACCAGTGGCCTCTGGAGGACGGGCTGTAGCAAAGGCGGCTCGAGCAGCAGCAGCAGCCCAGACAGTACCGGTGGTGCCAACATCGCCAGTAGGGCAAGGGGCACCAGCCCCAGGAGGTCGGGCAGCAGCAAAGGCAGCTCGAGCAGCAGCAGCGGCAGCAGCGCAGGCAGTACCAGTAGCAGCAGTGCAAGTAGCACCAGTAGCAGCTGTGGTAGCAAGTGCCCCTGCACTCTTGCAAGGGCAGCCTGCTTCTTCCCCTAAGGAAAAGAGGAAGAAGGAAAAGAAGGTGGCAAAGGTTGAACCAGCACCCAGCCCTGTTGTGAGTTCCATGCATGTCCTGTCTTCTAAGTCCTCAGTGCTTGAAGCTGCTCCCAAAGAGGTCCCTGTGGTTGCTGTTCCTCCTGTTGGCACAAAGACCAATGCCCCAAAGGCAGAAGTTATTGTCAACCATGAGGAGGCAAAGCATGAAGCCCCTTCGAAGAAGAAATCTTCCAAGAAAAAGAGTGAGCCAAGTAAGCCTCTGATTTCTTTACCAGACTGGATTAATAAACTGTCCTAGTGAGTTAGAGAGATGTCCTCTAGGTTTTCCATTCATTAGGGTTCTTTATAAAAGCCCTAGTCAAATGATGAGGGTTAGTAGTGTTATGTTTTCTTGCATTTAGTGTTGAAAATGCACAAACCCTCAAATGATGTTTGATTATAGATTTACTTGTTGGGGGAGCAGGGAGGGGAAGAACTTTTTAAGTTTTTAAAGGAGTAAATTTGTACAAATTTATTTGGTAAGTTTTCTCCCTAATAATTTAGTGGGAGGGGAGAGAGGGTTGTAATTTGACTTTACTCGTTCTTTTGTTGTGTTTTTATACAGAGATATGTCTAGTGTTCTTGTTTCAGATTCTCTAAGTTGATTCAATCGCTACTTTGCTTAAAGTATTTTGACAGCCATTTGTTGAGATGTTTAACTGTGTTTTGTGTGAAATGAGATTTTTATAAGGAATATGAAATGTTTGGAAAAGCAACAAGTAGTTTGGGACTTCTCCATCAGCTAAGTTTACCTGATACTTGTGTCTCCTTTATTTACGTTCACAGCCCTCACTTTTGAGGTTTCCAGCATCATAGTAGACACAGTCACGTTTCATTTATACTATTGGATCTGTTTGCATTGTGGATAAAAATTGTAGATTTGCAGAGTTGAAAAGGACTCCATAGGTCAGCCCAACCCCTAATCAAAGAATGAATCCCATTTAGTGTTCTAGACAGATCTATCCTCTGCTTGAAGACTTCAGGAGTGGCAGGGAACTGAGATGGTCCATATGATTTTTTTGGACATCTCAAAATTCAGCCAATATTTTCCTCCCTAATAGCTTCTGCCCACTGTTCAACATTTTCTCCTAGAGCCAGTCTGACACTCCTTCTCTATGATAGTCCTTCAGATATTTAAAAATAAGTTTTTGGTGTCTGCCAAATCTTCTGTTCCCCAGGCTTAATATCTTCAGTTTTTTCAGCCAATATTTTGTATGATTAGTTTCTAGTTCCTTCACCATCCTGGGACTCAGGTCACCTTTTCTGTGTGCTTCCTCTGTATTACTTTCATTCTGTACTTGTGTAGTTGGGGTTTTTTTAACATAAGTCTTGAAATTTAGTGTGAATCTTACTTTCTTTTTATCTTTAACTAACCTTCTCAGCTTCATGTCTTCCATAGACTTTGATAAATAGGTCATTTTGCTTTCATCCAAGTCATGGATTAAAGCTCTGTAGTGAGTTTAAAAATGATGACAGGGGACCCCAAAATCTTCTGGGATTCCACTGAGGACTCCTTCTGGGCTGACATTAATTTATCAGTCAGTATCCAGGCACAGAATCATAGAATCACAGAATGCCAGAGGTGGAAGGGACCTCAGAGAATATCTTGTCCAGCCCTACCATTTTATGGATCAGGAAACTAAGACTGAGAATGGTGGATCTGCCTGTGGTTATGGAGCTAGTTAGTAAAAGGCAGAGTTGGCCCTTTAACACGTGTCTTCTGATCCTCCAGTCAAGTGCTTTTTCTTTTTTCTTTTTCTTTTTTTGTCTTTTTGGAGAGCAGTTGGGGTTAAGTGACTTGCCCAAAGTCAAGCGGCTGAGGCTGGATTTGAACTCAGGTCCTCCTGACTCCAAGGCCGGTGCTCTGTTCACTGCGCCACCTAGCCACCCATCTAGTGCTTTTTCTTGTGTGCTGTGCTATACTCTCTGAATCCAGCCAGTCAACTTTCTTTTTTAAAAAACAAACTTTATGATGATTCTCAGATTTTCTTCTTTCCCCCCAAAGAAGTTAAAGCTAAGCAAAACCAAATAAGCTCATTGACTGTATCTTGGCAACAACATAAACCTCTTTTCATCGTTTTAGTCCATCGCCTGTCCGTCGAGAAGAGGGAAGCATCAGTTCTCTAAAGTCAAGAATGATCAGAGTTCTGACATCCTTAACTGTTACTTTCCTTATATTATTGAAGTCATCTAGATGAT
Organism: Pseudochirops corinnae; assembly: GCA_028646515.1. Classification (NCBI taxonomy): domain Eukaryota; kingdom Metazoa; phylum Chordata; class Mammalia; order Diprotodontia; family Pseudocheiridae; genus Pseudochirops; species Pseudochirops corinnae. The sequence goes on along the minus strand of CM053585.1, from coordinate 128,542,512 downwards.
TATTCTGGTGGATCTCCTCAGCATTCAGTCAGCCCTTTTAAACCCCCCTAACAGTCTTATTCAATCCATGTTGCTCTTTCTAATCCATAAGGATGATATGAAAGGCTTTGTTAAATAACTTGCTGAGATCAATTAATCAGCCATCATTTATTAAGCACTTATGTGCCAGGTGCCCTACTAGGTTCTAGGGATACAAGTACAAAGAAAAACAGCTTACATTTAATGGGGGAGGGGGATATGTAAGTATTTGCAGTATAAAAATAAATAAAGCAAAATAGATAAGTATAAAGTATTCTTAGAGGGAGGGCACTAGTGATTACAAGGAACACAGAAGGCCTCATGTAGAAGGTGGTAATTGAGCTGAGTCTTAGAGGAAAAAAGGAACTGTGAGGCAGAGGGATAGAGGGAATACATTCCAGGCTTGAGAGATGGAGTTTTGTTTGAGAGGAACAAAAACAAGGCCCTTTGGTCGTGTCACAGTAGGGAGGGGCTATTGCCCAGAGAGACAGGAAAGATAGGTTGGGACCGGATGATAAAAGACTTTACAACCTAAGTAGAAGGGTTTTTATTTTATCCGGGTGACAATAGAGTTACTGGAGTTGGATTGATAATGGTCGTATTCTGCACTAAAGGAAAACTCACCTTAGTAGTTATATATAGGATGTCCTGTAGTGGAGAAAACTTGAGGTCAGCCAGTTAGGAGACTTTTTAAATAATCTACGAAAGAGTTGATGAAGGCCTGAACTGAGATGGTTGCTATGGGAATAGAGAAAGGAGTTGGTTACAAGAGATATTGTGAAGGTAGAAACAGCAAGTTTTGGTGATACGGTTTTGTTTTTTTTTTTTTTTTTTGGATATGTATACTGAAGGAGAGTGGGAAGTTTAGTGAGAAGTCTAAGGTAATGCCAAGATATTATGAACCTGTGACTGGAAAGATGTCGGTGCGTTCAGTAGGGACTTTTAGAGGAGTGGAGGGTTTGGGGAAAAGATGAGTTCAGTGTTGAACATTTTAAGTTTGAGATGCCTTTAGGTTGTCCACTGTCAACTAATAGGCAGTTGGTAACATAGGACTAAAAAGCTCAGGGGGATTGACGAACTGGATATGTACAGCTAGGAAACATCTATATAGAGATAATAATTTATGGGAATTGATGAGACTGTTAAGATTTGTAGAAAAAAGGGCTGAGGGGTAGAGGGATTGGAAGTCTTGAAGAGGATAAAGAATAGGTTTAAGACACATAAGAGGAGGGATGTGGAATGGTAGGAGGTTATGGTCAGGTAGGGGAATGTCAGAGTTTCTAATTAGGGAAGTGGAATAAGTGTGGGTCATGATGAAATTTAATGTGTTATCAGACCATGTGTGGCCGAGGTAGCCAACGGAGTAGGTCATGGGATTTAAAGGGGTTGAGGGAGCATCTATGTGAATATTAAAGTTTTTTTTAGTATGAGGGCAGAGATTTGGGAGGAAAGGAAGATGGTAAGGTTAAACTCATTGAGGAAGGAGGGAGAATGACTTGGGGATGGGGATGGGGTTGGGGTTGATATACTACTGCCACCATAATTTACACTTGATGGATTAGATTTAATGGAGTAAAGTTGTTTAGTGATGAAATTAAATAAAGGGAGAGTCTGTTAAATGATGGTGTGGAGAAAGGAGTAGTCAAGTCCCACTTTCCAACTAGTGTATGTTGGGACTGTGTGAGAGAAGTTAGTGCTGAAGAGGACAGTCAGGGATGCAGCAGCATCAGAATGGAGTCAGGTCTCAGTCAGGCCTACCAGATGAAAAGAATGTTAAATAAAGAGGCCCAGGATGAACAGGAATTTGTTCACTATGGAATAAGGATTCCAGAGGAAAATCCAGATAGATTCACACCGTTCTCCAGATTTAATAGTCTAGCAGCTGAAGAGAAAAAAGGAAATGATGGTGGTGTGGAATGACTTGTTCTTAATGAACCTCTGTTGGCTTATAGTGATCACTTCTTTCTTTCCCAAACGTTGAGAGACCATTTACTTTAGAATTTTACCAGGAATTTACGTCATGATCACTGGCCTGTTATCTGAATCTCTTTCTTTCCTCCTTTTGAAAATCAGGATAATGTTTGCTTGTGTTTAGTCTCGTGGCAAGATTGCTGTTTGTCATGCGTCTTCAGAGATCATCAGCGACACCTCAGCAGTCGGTCACAATCTGCAATTTCTTTTCAATACCTAGGGATGAAGCAAGTGACATGTGTTAATTGGAACTATCCAAATGCTCTCTTACCATCTCTTTATTTTGGATTTTAATTCTTTGTTAGCCATTTTAAGAAAATGCTTTCTGGCTTGAAGATCATTCTCTTTGAAAGAGAAAATAGAAGCAAAATAAAATTGAGTAGTTTGGTCTTTCTCTTGTCCGTCATCAAATGAAATTCTATTTGTAAAGTACTTTGAAAATCTTCAAAGTGCTATGCAAATATGAGTTATCTTCCCATCTTTACCATATAGGAATTCCGTCCATTTATCTGCCCCTTTCCTTGTTTCTGTCTTTAGCATTTATCACTCTTAGGTCATTTTGGGCTTTAGTCTTCCAAACACTATTCTTATTAGGATCTTGCAGTAGGTATTTTAGGATATTTGTACATATGCCCTTTCAAAATCCAAGTTTGTCAATACATGCATAATGTCTCCGTGTATGTAATGTAATGTGATGTCACTGGTCTTTTTAGACACCTCTCCCCACAGCCCCCTTTCTTCCTCACCTGAATCTATTGTGACTGTTGCCAGCATATTGTTTGAGGTCCTCCCATCCCTCCTGACAGACTTTAGTTTTAGATTCTTGAGTCATCAGTTCTTAATCTGTTTTTTTTTAAATTCTTTGATATCATTCTCCTATTATCCAGCCAAGATTCTGTAGCTATTAGCTACTGACCTTCAGGACTTGATCCTTTTTCTTCTTCTGTCTCTGGCTCACAGTCTTTCTCATCTTACTAACCCCTGCCCCTAATCCTAAAGTACTTCAGCATAAATACTGATACCGCCTCAAACACCTTACTCCCCTAGTTCCTCAACTTAATCATTTTCCATGACCTATTTATTCCTCCACTGCACCTTAGGTACACACACAAGATAGGTCTGGACCTTTGAACATGCCATCATTCACGAGTCTTTCCTGAGTTTCAGAGTTCATGAATTTGCATATTCCTTTATCTGATCATAATCTGTTGTCATTACACTTCCCCTTCTGCCTGGCAACTCCTAACTTTGTTCTTTAGCCTCACCATGACCTCCAATTCTTCCACCCCCCCAGTTCTTTGCCAGGCCATCACGCCTCCACCTGATAACATTCTTTTCCCTTCTCCATCTTGATGGTTTGGTCAACCAGTTCATCTCTAAACTTTGCTCTTTTCTTTATTCTCTTACCCCTTCATTGTATTGCTGATCTTGCCCCGCCAGGTCTCATCTTTGGATTATCCCCACCATCCGCTGCCTTTATTGATACTCACATGCTGCTAAATAAAGCTGGTGAAAATCCCCGGGGTCTATAGAGTCCACTACAAACTTGTGTCACATAGTCCCAACGGAGTCGTCACTGCTGCAAGGCAATCCTTTTATGTCTCTCTGACTGACTCACTAGCCCGTTCCCCACAGTTGTTTTTCCAAACCTTTTTATCCCTCCTGAAGCTTCCCATGGTTTCCCCTCCCCCATTCTCTCTGAAGGTGAGTACTTTGTCTCATATTTCATTAAAAAAAAATGAGCCCTTCACTAAGAGCTCACTTTTATATCTCTCCTTTTCCTCTCACATTACTCAGTTGCCTTCTGCCACTATCTTTTCCTTCACCCATCCTTCAGCATGCACAAGTGATCCTATCTGTCCTTCCCATCTTCTCTAACAGATTTCTCCCTCCTATCGTCCAATTCTCTTACTGCTTTTTGGTTTTCCTCTCTGCCTCCTGGCTACTTCCTTACTACCTACAAGCACATCTATCCTACAGCCACACACCATCTTCAGAAAACCTTCAATTGATCCATGTATCCCCAATAGCTATTTCTCTCCTCCCTTTCTTCTTTTAAAATTTAATTTAAAAAATTTTATAGTTGCAGTTCCAAATTCTTTCCCTCCTGCCACTCCCACACACATTGAGAAGGTAAGAAATATGATGCTTGTTATTTATATAAAGTCATGCAAAATGTTTCCACTTTAGCCGTGTTGTAAAAAGGGTGGGGGAGGAAGCAAGAAAAATAAAGTAAACATGCTTCAATCTGTACTCAGAATTCATCAGTTTTCTCTGGAGGTCTCTCTTCTCTTTTGTGACTAAACTCTTTGAGAAGGCTCAGTGTCTCCACTTTCTTCCCTCTCACTCTTTTTGACTCTGCAGTCTGGCTTCTGACCTCATCATTCAAATGAAAGAGCCTTCTCCAAAGTGACCAGTGATCTCTTGATTGCCAAATGGACTTTTCTGCATCCTCATCCTTGTTGCAGGCTTTGACACTGTTGATCACCCTCTTTTCTTTAATACTCTCTTCTCTCTAGGTTTTCGTGACCCTGCTCTCTCCTGGTTCTCCTCCTACCTGTCTGACTGCTCCTTCTCAGTCTTCTTTGCTGAATCTTCATCCTGGTCACTTCCACTAACTGTGAGTGTCTCCCAGGACTCTGTCCTGGGTCCTCCCCTCTTTAACCTCTGTACTGTGGCACTTAGCAATCTCATCAGATCTCATGGATTCATTTATCATCTCTGTGCTGATGTTTACACAGCCCTAACCTGTCTCTTGACCTCTAATCTCACACTGAAATGTTTATGAGACATTCAGTTTGAGATGTCCAACAGGTAGCTGGCGCCTGTTAGTTTTGCCGATTGGATGTCACATAGACATTTTAAACTCAGCATGTTCAAGACTGAACTCATTAACGTGATCCTGTTTCCTCTTATTTTTCTTTCTTAATATCCTCATGCAAGTTTTTATGTTTCTACTTACAGTTTTGGATCACTACATAGGAATATTTATTGTACAGGTCATTCCCGTATCGCTTCTCTTCAGGTTCATCCCTATATTAATTATATCAAATCATTGTCTATACTTGTTAATTTGAAAGTTTGAGAACTAACTCCTTCGGGCCAGTGACTGATATCGTTGCTTTTGGTGGCATCTTCAGATACAGAACCTGAGAAACACCTTTTTCTGAAGAAGGTACATATTCATCTTCTTTGGGAAGACTTTTGTATGCATTCTTTATCTCTGAAGTTCACACGTCCTCCTCTTCTTGCACCAACCATTTCAACCTGATAACCTCTTGACATTCTTGTTGGCATTTTGGATTCTCCTGGTTTTTTTCTTTTTTACTTCTTTGTTTTTCTCTTGTCCTTTATTAGTCCTTCCTACTGGGGAATGCTTTGCATGATGGATACATGCTTATTGTTTGTCTATGGAAGAAGCACCAATGTGATCCAACTTTTACATGTCACTAAAATAGTTCCCTGCCTTTTCATCCTTATCAGACTAGAGATCTTTGCAACTTCTCTCAGGCAAGGTATGCTGCAGGCTTAGGAGTCCTTGCTCTACCTCTCAGTCTCCCAGGGTAAACATTAGTAATCAGTAGATCCCTGTCGGTGCCCTAATTAATTAGCCTAGTGTAAGCCGTAGCTTCAGAGAGCAGAAATCTTTCAGTAGCCCCTCCAGAAAAATTCCAGATTCCCTCCCTCATTCCTTCCACTTGTCCTCTCTTCTAGTGCCTGTCTACTCCATACCCCAGATTCAGGAACCCTGGGTTTTATAGACTTCCTATATTATTCTCTTGCCCTTCATTTCTTAATCTCCCAATCTCCCAGATGTGAAGCAGGCCATTCTTTGAAATCTTTTGACTGCCCACTACTATATTATACCCTTACTCGGTTGTCATTTTAGCCCTTTGCCTCCAGAAAAGCCCTGTGAAATCTAAACTCTCAGCTATCTCCTGTTGCAGGTAACATTCAGGGTAAAATCATCCTGTGCTTTTTTTTTTTCTTGAGACAAGTGTGTTCTCAACAGAGAGCGAATTTCAGAGGAGTTGAACGATGGAAACTTCTGAGTCACATCTTCTTAGTGCATCTTAATGATTTTTTCCTGACGTGATTTCTTCCCAAGACATCAGATAGACCCACATTCAAATGTAAATACAGTAATCCCTTCAGGTTCACAGCAGGGTTATGTTCCTGGAAAACAACATGAATATAATAAGATCCATGAATATAGATACTAAAAGTGTATGAGAAAAAAACGAGTCTTAGGAACGAGCACATGTCGGAACTGGTAGCTAGCAGTCGTCTCGCATCTGTTCTTGCAACCTAAAGAACAGATTTGCATTTATAAGAACTGCATTTATAAGCTTCACATTTTGATGAACTGAAGGAGGGTTAAAAAAAAGTCTTCTCACAAAACTTCATCACCTTCCCTATAAACAGTAAATGGCTTTGTTTTAAGTATTTGTTTTGGAGTAAATTTTTAGTAGTCTTTTTTTTTTAATGTCTCTAGCCTTCTTGGAGAATGATGTTTTGTCTTGAAGTGGCTTTTGTGAGCAGTGAAGTGTACCCCTTGGTGTGTGTGTATGAGACCTTTGAAATTTGATTATTCTGTTTTGATTTATTTTTTTGTATGTACTGATCTTTAATTCACTTAACCTGGTTGGCATCTATAAAATATAACCACCAAAGTAAACATATAGAGCCTATTGAAATCATGGCTGACTGATCAGAGTATGGAAAAGTGTATTCTTTTGAATGCCTCTAGTTCTCTGATGTACTATCTTATATGGTACTTATTGGTGGACGTTGATACTGATTTTAATAATTATAATCTAATGGAGTATATTGATTTTAATGTCTTCCCTCAGATCATAAGCTACTTTAGGGCAAACACCTTGTCTTGTACATCTTTATGTCTCCGTTAGTATTTAACCTAGGACAGGGGCCTCAAGGCCACATGTGAACCCTCTAGGTCCTCAAGAGCAGCCCTTTGACTAAATTAAAATTTCACAGAACAAATCCCCTTAATAAATGGATTTGTTCTGTAAAACTTGGACTCAGTCAGAAGGCCATACCCAAAGACCTAGAAGGCCACAGGTTCCCCACCCCTGGCCTAGGACATTGTGTACTAATAAATAAATATCTGTCAAGTGAATCAGTTCAGATTTTAAGAAGCCTTTAAGACAAAGGCTGTTTCATTTTATTCTTTAATTTTATTTTATTGAGGTCTTTTGTTTTTATATCACTGTTACCTTACGTCTTTCCAGTGAACCCATTTGTTGTAACAAAGAATAAAAAAGGAGGGAAAAGTAGTTCAGCAACACTGACTTGATACATTAACTGAGTCTGAGGGTTTTTGTGCCTCTTTAATTCCGCACTTGTCATATTGTGGGCTTACTCCTCCCCACCTTCACCTGTACAAGAGGAGACACACGTTCTCTTGTTTGGGGCCAAGTTTGGTTACTAGAATTATTCCCTACTGAGGTTGATCCTTATACACACACACACACACACACACACACACACATTGCATACATAATTTACATGTATACAAAATGTAGAAATAATATTAGTGTATAACTATTAACATATGCACATAACTTGTCTACATAAATTATATGTAACTGTATATAATTAATGTATATATTAGTTATAAACATGTCTGGATTGTAAATATATAAATTATGTATAGAACTATGATAGTATATATGCTATATATTAGTTATAGATATCATATAATATACCTGTATATTATAAATACGTTTACACATGTAACTAGTGTCTATACTATAATAGCAATAGTATATACACTATATACAAATATCCCACAATTATATCTATATATGGTTTTATATAATTATATATAGATAATTATATTCAATATAAATTGAATATTATAGGGGCAGCTAGGTGGCGCAGTGAATAGAGCACTCGCCCTGGAGTCAGAAGGACGTGAGTTCAAATCCAGTCTCAGATACTTAACACTTAACAGCAGTGTGACCTTGGGCAAGTCACTTAACCCAAATTACCCTGCCTTCCGCCCTCCAAAAAAAAGCAAAAAAAAAAAAAAACAAAGACAAACAACAATAACAGCAAAACAAAAACCCTCTCTACGTAGAATTAGTTTTGTCCTTTGAATTTACGTGCTGTATATTGTTTTCCTGATTCTGCTTACTTTGCATCATTTTACATAAATTTTCACACAGGTGCTGTTTAGAAAGTCATGGTAGGGATTATTTTTGTATGGAAAGAGAAAGGATGTAAAGGTAGAAAACCAAGGAGAGAGACAAATGGGCACTTGTCTGGATGGAGAATTGTAAACAGTGGGGTTCCCTCAGTGTTGGTCCTGGGACTTGTCTTACTTGAGTAGATCCCTGATGTCCTTGGTTTGGGCTTCTCTGTGTAGCTGGCAATCTGTCCATGTCTTCTCATCCTGTGCCTTCTTGTCCACAAAATCCATAAGGTCCTCTCAGAAGATTTATTCAGTACATTAGATGCCTTTCACTTGGTCACTTTACGTTGCATGAGAGGCCACATGTGGCCTTCTTGATCCTTGATCCTTATTTGGATTCTGTCAGAAGGTTGCACTTAAGGATCTATAAGACTACATGTGGCCTCAAGGCTGCACTTACTCACCTCTGACCTAGTGGAATAATATCCCAGATGTAATCTTTTTTTTTGGAGGTAAGGGGGCAGGGAGACTGGCTTTTTCCCTATCTTCCCGACGAGGGTAGTGCAGTGGTCACTCACAGCCCTAGTCCCAAAACTTTGATACTTTATTTCCAGCCTGGGCTGATTCACTTCTTCTTAGGCACTCTGGTGACCTTCCTGCTTTTAGGACCTCTCTCGATTGGTTCTCAGCTTAGTGTAGACACTGAATCAGGTTAGTGCACTGCAGCTCAAGAGATGTACCAGCCTCGGCCCCCCCAAGCAGTAGTGATTATAGTTGCGTACCCTGGTGTACTCAGGTCTCCTCCATCCTGAAACCCTTACTAGATCCTGTCATTCTCTCTAGATGTTTATCATCCTATGTTTCCATCTGTTCTCAGACACTCTTTGAAAGAAGCAGTCTAAGCTTCTCCACCTCCTCTCCCATCACTCAGTAACATTGCCCTCTCCTAAATTACTAGTGATCCTGGCGTTGCCAAATCCTGATTGCCTTTTTTCAGTCCTTATCCCTTTTTAGCCTGTTACATGAGGCTGTTGATCACCCTGTCTTCCAGCATGTTATCTCCTTGGCTTTTGTGACATTGCTTACTTGTGGGTTCTTCTACTTGTCTGACTGCTTCTTCTCTGTCTTTCTTGCTGGATCATAATCCTTATTACACCCTCTCGCTGTGGTTTTTACCCCAAGGCTCCTTCCTAGGCCCTCTTCTCTTTTCTTTTCACACATTCTCACTTTGGTGACCTCTTTAGTTCCCAAGGGTTCAATTCTCATCTCCATGCAGCTGAATCAGATCTGTTTATCTAGACCCAATCTCTCCTGAATTTCAGTTCCATCTCACCAACTGCCCATTGGATATTTCAAGTTGGATGTTCCTGGGGGCATCTTAAGCTCAACAGGTCCGAAAGAGAACTCATTTATCTTTATTCTCCAGCCCTCCCCTCTTTAGAACTTTCCTATTACTGTCAGTGGCACTACCATCCTTTCAGTAACCCAGGGCTTTTCAAATATGTCATGTTGGATTTCCTATTCTCTTGTTCACTCAGTTGCCAAATCTTGTAATTTCTGTTTCCATAACATTTCATGCATAGGTAGTCTGTCCACCTGCACAAACCACTGCCCTAGTTTAGACCCTCATCTTTTGCCTCATCTATTTTAATAGTCTCCTATTTGACATCCCTTCCGCTAGTCTTTCCCCGACAAAGTGATTTTTCTAAAGTGTAGGTCTAACCATGTCACTCCCTCTGGTCAGCAAATTCTAGTGACCTTCTGTTACCTCTAGTATCCAGTATGAGCTCTGTTTGGATTTTAAAGCTCTTCACCATGTGACTTCTTCTGGCTTTTACTCTGTGCCATGTACTCACTCTAGAGTCAAGCCATATTGCCAGCCTGCTTGGTCTTCTCTCACTCATGACCCTGCAACTCCTCTATGCCTTGCCATTGTCTGTTCCCCATTCTTGAAATGTTTTTTCCTTACTTCCCCTGTTTGGAATCCCTGATTTCCCTCAGGACTCAGCTCAAGTCCTGCTATATATAGGAGATCTTTCCTGGATACCCCCACCCCCAGGCTCCTTAGGGCCTTTCCCTCTACAGTTACTTTTTATATCTGCTTATCATATATCTATTTATTTGTCTGTCTATCTGTCTATATCTATTATCTCTATAGCTCTGTCTGTCTGTTAATCTATCTGTGTAACTGATCTCCCCATTAGGCTTTAATCTCCTAGAAGTCAGGGACTGCTTTGGTTTTGTTAGGCTTGTAACATCAGTGCTTGGCACATACATAGCAGACACTAAAGAAATCTTTGTGGACTGATTGCTGTCCCTCTTCCTGGGTGACCAGTCTCTCTTCTTTTGTGGTATCACACATTTCCTCAATGATATCCCTCATGCTGCTTCTTCCACATAGGTCATTATTTGAAATATTATTCTCTATCCTACATGCAACTGCCATATATGTCTCCATTGCTTTTCGTATCACTCTTAACTTTAATTCTTAGGGGACTATAACAGTCTAAGATTTGTACCATGTAACAGTACTCGGAGACCATTTGAATAAAAAGATGAGCTTTAGCATCGAGACAATTTAAAATCATTTAAAGCTCTACAGTTTCCTAAATGCAATCCAATCTAGCCTGTTCTTTTCCATCATTTTATTTCCAGGCCCAAATCTTTGTCTCTCTGTGGTTTCTGCTCCCCTTCCCCCAACACACATACACACTGCATACATATATACACTGCATGCCTATATGTGTGTGATATACACACATACATACACATGTATTCTTAAGAGACTGACCTCTCAAGTATGTGTCATAGTTTGTACATTTTTCATCTATTTAGTTATTTCTGTATGTATTGTTAGGTCAATTCTTTTTTAGTTATTATAATTCTAACTAGAGAGGTCCTATTGTATTCTATTGCTTGATATAGTCAGCATATTAACTGCAAGTAGAGGCATCTGGAAGACACTGTAATTTAAAAGGAATCCTTTTTCCCTTCCTAGGACATCCTCCTTGATAGTTGTGAGTACCTTTCAACGCTTACCTGCATTGATGTTAACTATGAGCCTCTCACCAAGGTTTCTGTAGACTTGTTTTTAACATTTTGTTTTATAAATTAGTACTACTCTTACTCGTCCACTGTCTTCCTCTTTGTTTTTTACTAATGGGATTGTATTCTGAGGTAGTGTTGCCCTTGGCAGCCATCTCTACATATGACAAGGAGATAATGCCCTTGCTGACTTGAGGTTTCTGGAATCTTTTAGCCTTCTTATTATCATGATTGTTTTATATCTGTTAAACATTTGCAGGAAAAATTGATATTCTTTCATTTTCTCTTTCTCACTTTGGATGAATCAGGTTGAAATTGTATCTTTTTCTCATTGTTGTCTTTCTAATTTGTTGCTAATTTTGACCTTAGCTCAGTTCATATCTCTTAAACTCCCATATGGGCAACTAGTTGCTTCCTGTCTGTAGCCAATTTAATTTTGAGGGGAATCACAGAATCACAGAGTGTGGGATATCTGAACAAGAATCCTCTCTACAACCTACCTGAGAAGTTATATCCAGCCTTTGCTTTAGCGTTTGCAATGACTTTTATCTTCCCACTCTTTTATTAAAGAAAGTATTCAGTGGCGTAAGTCAGTGAGCCTTTGGCCACTTTTCATTTCTTAAACCTGAACCATATTTTCCATCATTCTTTTCCCTGTCTTTCCTTGCGCCTACCTTAGGTTTAAAGTCACAGAGTGGTAAAACATATATTGACTTGGTTTAGAGAGTCCTTTCAAATTATTGGTAGAATTTGTAGCAGATGGATAAGAAGTGGTTATTTTTCTGGTATTATTGCACTCGTTAGGAACACTGTGATACCAATGATAAGATTTCCCTTGAAATGATGTTGCTTACAGCTATTGGGTACAAGATGAAAGAAACTAAAGCTACAATACCTTTTTTTACATTTCTAAGGTGAACCTATAAGTATCTTCCCATTGAGCTGCAATTTCTCTTTGTCTTCTGGTTTCATTTATTTCAAATAGTGGTTATGTAGTGGTATGATTCATTTCTTATAATAAGTTGATTTAGTGGAAATCAATAACTGGAAATCTCATCCAGAGTATCAACCACTAAGTTAATAAATGATTTTAAAATGGTTTGATTCTTAGAATTCTATACTCTCTTTCCTTTAACTCCTCCATTGTTACTTCAGAAGTGGAAGGTGGTTTCATAGGGCTGAAGGCCTCCTCACATCATTTTATTTAATTTTTTGTTTCATGGCCAAGAATTCATATAGTAGTCAGTTCAATTCAGTAACCATTCATATACTTCCTACTATTTGCCAAGATCCTCCCCTAAATGCTTTGGGATAGAAAAATAAAAATGAAATAGTCAGTGCTCTCAAAGAGCTTACCTTCCACTGTATGTATGCATAGATAAATAAATATAAGGTAGATTTAAAAAATTTAATTTAAGGTGGGCAGGACGCTGTGGTAAAACACCTAACAACTGGGGTGGTCAGGAAGTGGCTTGTAGGGAATCACTTGGGAGGATAGGATCTTAGATTTAGTTATAAGAGACCTCGGCAATTGAGTCCAACCCACTTATTTTACAAAGGAGGAAACTGAAGTACCGAGGGGTTCAATGATTTGCTCAGAGCCACATGGCTAGTAAGGATTTGAACTTGGAACTTCCTGGTGCTACTTTCTGCACTCTGCCCCCTACAGCAGAGGTATCAAACACAGTCCACAACATTCCCAAGTTTGGCCTCCAAACTGGATTAAATGTAGTTATGAAATATTTAACAAAATAAACAAAAATATAATAAACACAAATAATCGGAATATGTGATTTTCTAAGCCAGTATGTGCCCACAGGGATTCTTATGTATGTATGGTTTAGTCCTGGTTTCTATTTGAGTTTGACACTATTGCCTTATGTCACATGGCCTCATCAAGAAAGATATTAGAAATTTAAAAAGAAAAATGACCCTATAATTAAATGGAGATGTAAAATTCTAGCAAAGCCGTGGTGGAGAAAGGTTTCTCCTGCCCCATTTTCAGTTTTGCTTTTGGAAGAGAATTTTGCTCAGTTACAAATATATGTATTACTTATTTTTTTAGATGAAAGAAAAGCCTTTATTAAATGCTTGCTGTGTGTCAAGCCTTGTGCCAAGGACCAGGAATCAAATACAAAAGTCCATGCCCTTGGAGATCTTACATTCTGATGGGTTTAGACACTGCTCGTATGAGATTAAATACCTAGCCTACTGTGTGCAAGCCACTGTATGAAGTACTGTGGAGAATAAAAAGGTGGGTAGAGCATGGTCTGTGCTCTCAGAACTAGCAGTCTAGTAAAGGTATATTGGTTACTTCTTTATTATCAATAATCAGTGCCAGTGTCTGGTCCATAATTTTCCCTCATTACTCACACATATATTCATTTATTGATACTTGAACCCTTAAAAGACAAAAGTCTGGGATCCAGCTCCCATCGAGTATTTGCTGTGCAGTTTTCCCCCATTCCTTCTCAATCTGATGGGGTCTTGAATAGCATATCCAGTTACTTCCTGGCTCTGGGTGTCCTGGGTGCCAGAATACTTAAGGTCGTAGATCCTTTGAACTGGGAACCTGTGGATAGCCATGCCTGATGGGGAGGCTGCATGACAAGAGAGGAGAAACTCAAATTGGGGTGGCAGTTGGGAAGAGACTGGTTACAGTGAGGATAGAGAGGAGTATAGGAAGATGGAGTGATTTGGTCTGAAGACAAAATTGTTGAGAGTCTCTAATGAGAACAGTGACAAACAAAACTCCACATCAGTGTGTTTGCTGTTGGTAGTTTATTTTTGGTGATTTCTCTGGTTTAGAAACCAGTGTAGACCTTCAGCTGTTCCTAGTCATTGATAGTCTTAGAGAGTTGTTTGAGGCACCAGAGGGTAACAAGTGGGTGTCACAGGTGTGGGATATGAACTCTGGGCTTTCTGACAGAGGCTTGCTCTTTTTCCACTAAACCATGCTATCTTTATGAAGGTGCATCTTTATATTTCTATCTCTGTCCACAATCCATGTTTATGGCTGATGTCTGAAAAATCTTGCAAATTTTAAGTTATTAAAGCTTAAAATGTCACTAAGACTTTGGGGACACCCTTATTTAGTGTTACAATATATGAATTTTTAATTAGATCATTTCTCTTGATTAATTTTTTGGCTACTGTGAATCTTTTTCTGCTTCTTTAATATCAGTATCTTTTCTTTTTGCTCTGAATAAATATCAAGCTTATTGGTATTCAGAATTCTTAAATGAATGCAATATTTGATTTTTTTCCCCTCGAGTTAGCCTCCTTATAGCTAAATAGGATTTCAAGTTCCTATCAGCACTATGCCTTTATTGTTCTCTATTGTGGAAATGTTGTAAAATTACAGGAAAGCAAGTTGTAATTTCCCCCATCGTTATTTAGATGCCATTGGTATAAATTAGAAACTATACCCTGACAAGAAAGAATTTGTTGTTTGTTAGCACCAAAACTGAATTCCTAGAGGTTTAAAATCATGATTAAAATGGGGTTAACTAACCAAGAGTAAACAGGATCCAGCTCTTAACCTGCATTAACTAGACTAATTTTATAGTCTCCAAGTGTCCAAGGTTTATTGGGATCTTGACTTAAGGAAATTATCTCCCTTTTCTAGGAAAACTTAATTGTTTTACTAATTGCCCATTTGTTCTGTATTTCCTGTTTCTTGGTTCTAAAATTCACTCATACATGGCAATACAGATAATAGATTTTATTTATAGTCCAGCCCCCACAGTTTGGAAATAAAATGCAATATGTGGATAGTCAATTTTCTAGTACCTGTTGGGCCAACAGTAGGCACAGAGTCTAGTCGATGCCCAAAACAAACATAGGATCATAAATATAGAGCAAGAAGGTACCTACGAGCTCTAAACACTAACATGGAAAGGATATTCAGTGAATCTTACTGGCTGAGGTAGACACAATTCTCCTGATTTTCGTAGATGCCTCTGTTCCAGAAGGTGTGTTGATGTGCACAGCAGCCTTCTCAGGACCTCTAGCTACTTGTAAGTGGAGCTCTTTTTTATACCTTGATTGTGAAGCCACGTCAGTGGCTAGAGCCTTTGGACCAATTAAGTCTTAAGGACAGTTTCATTGCCGTTTTAGGAAAAAACCTAGGGAATTTAGCTGATGTTATTCCTCTGGTCTGTAGGGACAATTTCATCTTTTTTCTTTCTATTATCCCCAGCACCTAGCACTGTGCCTGATTGAGTGCCCAGGACGACACAGGTGAAAACTGTCAGAGGCAGGATTTGAATCCTGAACCAGTACTCTTTCCACTGTACCACACTGCCTTATCAAAGGGAAACAGAAACCAAGGTACATATAAAAATGAAAAAAACAATTGGTGTATAGGTATACTTACATATCCAAGAAATCCTACAAGTGCAGCAAAAGCCATAGTGATAAGGATTTGGTAGGCAGATTTTAGAGAGCAAACCACACAGTCTTCCAAGACTTATGTCCTGTAGCTGAGAGAATTTGATCCGAGGTTGAGGCAATACAGTTAACATTGCCTCTAGATAGAGCAGACAGTGGTTTCTTAGTGTCCAGTGCTACAACCGCCTTGCTGTCCTTTTATCTGATCCTTGCAGCTATGGCCATCTCTGCTGGCCACCAAATGACTTGATTTTTTTTGACCTGTCTCTCAGAAACCAACTTTAACAGATGATTACCAGTGCCTTATGAGCCCACAACTGTTTTTCACTCCCCCTGCCCACTTTCAGCCTTAACTCCCTATCTACAAATCTAGTATTTGCACAAGACAATTTAAACCAAATCCACTTGAGTCAGCTATCTTTGTTCCTGTGGCTTGTACTGCTATTCACAAGCCTGTGTTTTCTTAGCCAGTTCATCTCAGTAAGTGTGCTGCTAAGGATTTATATTTTTGTACCTTTTAAAATACCTCCTTGACATTATATTCTAAAAATATCTCCACTGAAGTCCTCCTCTGATGCTGCACCGTGGGGCAAAGGCTCTTAAGTTCTGCTGGGGCAGGACCTCCTATTCTGAAAGGTTTTGAGTTTAGAAGGATCAGCCTAAGTTCAGAGGGGCTAATCACCAGCTATGTCCCTCTGGTGACGCCTTTTTTTTTTCTTCTGTCACAGAAACTCTGGAAGACTCTACTAATCAAAAAGAGGCAGTGATGGCTTTCATTGATGTTCCAGAACACTCAAACCAAAGTCATCAGGGGTTCTTGGAGTGGTAGTACGATCTAGTGCCTCCCAGAACTTTTCAGATCTGTTATCTCATTTGTATTTTCATAGCAGCTCTATTATGAGATACAGGTGATGTTATACCCATTTCATAGATGATGAAATAACAGTGATGAGACTAGGAGCGTGGTGGCTTTCTTTAAATGTTTGAAGTACCCTTCTGTGGAAAAGGGATTTATTTGTGAGAAATGTGCCAAGGCAGACCCAGCTTATAGAATTTGATTTGAATAGGAACAGTTAGATGATCAGTTTAGGTGGATTATAGAGTGATGAACAAGAAGACTTAAAAAGGTAGATTGGGGCTTGGTTAATTGGTGAAGGGGAAACTGAGACCGATTTCCTGCCACCTATGGAGTGTGTTATGTGTTTTAATATTTTTGTTTTTAACCATTTACATAGATCATAGATTTAGAGCTGGGAGGCCTTTGACTCCAGTGTCTTTGTTTTGTAGATGAGGAAACCCAGATGTTAAGTTACTTGTCCAAGATCGAATAGATAATAAGTATCTGAGGCACAATTTGAACTGTGGACTCTTATCCTCTGTGCCATCCACCTCTCCGGTTTTTATCATTTAGTGTTCAGTCAATTTGAGATTAGGAAGACCCTTAAAGGAGTTTTAAGAAATGAAAAGTTATAGTAGGATTGACAGACTTTTTTTTAACCAAATAACTTTTCTCATAATAAGTCAGTGAAGTAAGTAGCGTTAAGTATTGTTATGTCCATTTGCAAATGAAGAAATTACATGTTTAGATTCTACCCTGCTTTAGGATTTAGAACTGGTAGGGGCCTTAGAGATCATGTAGTCCAATTTTCCTCATCTTACAGGTGAGAAAACTTAGGCCTAGAGAAGTTTTGATGAAGATTATACACTCTAGACTCCAAATATATCCCCTTCTCCCTTACTCTGTTCTGTGTTTCTATTGGTCAGCTATCATATAGTCAGGAAATATTGGAGCTAGCATTTGAACATGGTCTTCTAATTCAGCCTTTTTTTCTTACTATCTGTGTTCTTGTAATTGATTTGTTTTTGAGTGGGCATCTGTTCAGCACATTTTTGGGTGTTGAATTAACATTGAAGTAAGTGTTAAAGGACCAAGTTTGCACAACTGACATTTGTAGCAGTCTCCTTGGTTGTGCTAAAAATAATCTGAGTTTTCTTCTTTGCTTTATTAGGATTAAGCTATTGTTACTACTGCTTTAATGAGGAAGTGCTTTTAGGAGTTAATAAAATTCTAAGTGATTAGCTTATGCTCTTTGTGACCCTTAAATAAGCAGACACTTTTGGATAACTTGACTTCAGCAGATGACAGCCCCTCAGACTTCTGAGAACCACACCAGTTGGAGAATTAGGCCGGACCTTAATTACTGTAGTGTTTTGTTTTTTTTTTTAACAGTAAGTGAATTCCACTAAGCCCCCTGACTTTAGCCAGTTCTATTTGCTTTGGCCAAATTTCGTTTAGAGGGTTCAATAGATTGGGCGAGAGGAGAATGGTTTTTTAAAGTTATTATAGTGAAAGAGCCATCACCAGTATGCTTCTCTTGATTATTCCTTGATATCAGTTATCAGTTAGCCACCCAGACTCATTTAGCTTTAGAAATGAGTATTTACAAAGGTGATAAAGTAAGAACTATTGCTGAAGCAACATTCCCTCAAACAATGGCATGCCCTCCCACAAATGCATACAGCATCTAGCAGAAAGTCTGATAGCAATTGTGGTAAAGATGTAATTCATAGCTCTTGATTTCTGGAAGTTCTTTTCTCCCTGCCTGGAGTCCCTATGCAGTTCCCCTTAAGCGAGGTTTCTGCCAGGCTTAGAGTCCTGCAGCCTTTCCTCAGTATGTTTAGCTTGTCCCCAGTTCATAGTACGTGCACTACCACTAGCTGTTTTGGGGACACTTTGATGCCTGTGGGAATTAAGAAATCTCCCAAACCTTTCAGAGTTCGCAAGGTCTTCTGGTCAAGGGGAAGGGGCTGAAGGATATAGAATTTCTTTTCCTCCTCCTCATCCCCCAAGTGATACCTTCTTTAGAGTTTAACTGTATTGTTCTCTAGGCTGCTACCTAGCATTCGAATGAGGGGTTCCAAATGGCTTACTCTTTTACTCAAGTTCTAAATAGTATGATTGAGTCTCTTAAACAATATCTATATGTGTCTTTTGTAACTTCATTGCATTGCATCCATTGGCTTTGACTCCCTTCAAACTGATGAAGAATTTTTCTCACTTAGTTTAATTCTTTTAAAGAACTGATTGATTCATTAGAGATGTTCTCACCTGATAAAAGTATTTAAAGTATAACATCGTGTTTATTATTTTTAGGGGGAAGTGAGGTCACTGAATGAACCCTCCTTCAACTTTATGCAAGTATTTTCAAACAATTGAGAAAAATTTGTCTGAAATTAAGCTTTTTGATTTATGCCCCTTCCCCCCAAAAATGACTAGTTAGAGAGGATCATGGCCAAGTAGAAATTCCAATTTGTAGCCAGGATGATAAAGGTTCAGATTCTGTCCCTGACAGTACTTGTATATTTCTGGACCTAAGGTAACTTCTTAGGACTTAATTACAAAGTGGTAAAGAGAGTTCCCCTTAAATTGAAATATAGATTATTAATATACTAATTCAAGAGTTCATTTAATTAGGTACTCTTGTGGTTAGCCTAGAACTACTTATATTATTATTTTTTGCAAAGGACATTTAATTAAAAATATATGATTGAACCTTAATTCATTAATACTGATCTTCCCCTTCTTTTAAATTAGTAAAAGTTGTACAGGGTTGTAAATGTATTAAAAATATTTTGTAAGAATTGAAGAATGAGGGGGCAGCTAAGTGGTGCAGTGAATAGAGCATCGGCCCTGAAGTCAAGAGTACCTGACTTCAAATACAGCCTCACACACTTGACATTTAACTACCTGTGTGACCTTGGGCAAGTCACTTAACCCCAATTGCCTTGCCTTCTCTCTCCAAAAAAAAAAAAAAAAGAAAGAATTGAAGAATGTGTTTATACTGCCCATTTTTGATCTCTGGCATAGAGATTGGTGATATCATTTTTGTCAAAAAAGCACTTAAGTTTGTATTTTTGTTGTGCTGTGCTAATCATTTTACAAAGAGTTTCACAGGCATTGATCTGGCCTTCTGGGATTCAACATATGAAAAAATGTGAACATGAAGAGAAGTAGCTAAAATGTTGACAGCAGCAGAGTGGAAAGGAAGCCAACATCATGATTTTACTGTCTTGAATTATAGGCAGTTTTAAATTTGTCTAGTTGGGTATCTTAGTTGAGTTGTTGGAATTAACTGGTGGTAATGTAGAAAAAAGAGCATTAGATTTTTAAAATTAGAGCTACAGGGTTTGGGTCCCAGCTCTGCCACTTAATACCTATAACCTTAGGCTTATCTTCTCTAACCTCAGTTTCCCCATCTATACAGTGAGATTACTGTTTATGATAATGACCTCACTGGGTTGTTGGGAGAGAAGTGGTATATGAAGTTAAGCTGCTACTATTGTATTAACAATAATGTTGGTAACAATGATGGTGGCATTGTAGTGTAGTAGACAGCAGGCCTCCAAGCCAGGAGGACCTGAGTTCAAGTTCTATCTCTGATACATGCTTTGTGACCCTGGGTAAGGCACTTAATCTCTCAGTACCTCAGGCAGCTTTGTAAGACTATCTCTTACATAGAAGGTGCTGGCTTGAATTGGTAGAGGGAATTTCCTTTTTTGGGAATTCTCTGTATCACTGATTCTCAAATTTTTTACTGTCAGGATCTCTTTACATTCTCAAAAATTATTGAGGACTCCAAAGAACTTTTGTTTATGTGAGTGTTATAACTCTTGATATTTTACTATATTAGAAATTAAAATAGATAAATTTTTAAAATATTAATTTGTTTAAAATAACCCATTGCATGTTAACATAAATGCAATTTTGGTTATGAAGAGTAGCCATACCTTCCCAAACAAAATAAATTCATGAAAAGAGTTGGCATTATTTTGCTTATTTTTTGCAAATCTTTTTAATATCTGACTTAATCTAAGATAGCTGGATTCTCATCTGGGTCTGCCTTCAGTTTGTTGTGATATGTTATTTTGGTTGAAGTATATAAAGAAAGTCTAGCATCCCATAGAAATGTAGTTGGAAAAATGAGCACTATTTGAATATGCAAATAACATCTTAATATAATGGAAATAATTTTGACCTTGTGGACTCCCTGAAAGGGTTTTGTAGACTGCCAGTTTGAGAACTACTATGTCTGTCATTGAAATCACAGGTCCAGCCCCACTTCTCCTTACAGAATACGCTGTCTAGTGTCTTTGTGGCAACCCCTTTAAAATCCTTCTTTGAAATAAAAGGTTAGGAAGACAGAGTGGAGATTTGTGAAAATAAAGCTAACTTTCTTGGACTGGTGTTGGCCATTTCAATAAGTAGTTTGTTTGTCTTGGTCCTTCAGAGCAGGATCTTTTCTTTGTATTTCAGTGTTTAGCACAGCGCCTGGCATGTGGTAGGAGCTTAATAAATGTTTATTGACTGACTTTTATAGGTGACTTCTCTGTTATCATCTAGGGGTACAGAGTGACAAAAATATGGAGAGCTTGGGACTTTACCCAAAGGTTCTCCAGAAAAGGATAGCAGAGACAGAACTGATCAAAAGCAGTGGGGTCCAAATCCTGTTCCCTTAGTCTGTGGAGAACTTTACGTCGTGAGGAAATGTTGTTACCAGGGTGAATTCTGATGCCCATATACTGTGGAAACCAGCCATTAAAATTGTCACTGATGGGTAACCAGAGTAAGGTTAGAAGTTGCAATGGATGCTGGATGGTTCTAGGTAAACTTGGATTTGAACAGTCACTAGAGCTCACTCTTGTTTCTTTCCCCATGGGAAGGGCTCTTTATAGTATATTTTCCACACTGGGGTGCAGGGGTTAAAGATTCATGCTGCATTTCTGCTGAAGGTATACTTCCTATTCCCCTTTATTTTCTGGGTTCATTTTGTCTCCTTGAGCCCCATGTGGCTCTCTTTGACCTCTGGTCGTGTGGTTGTGTCATGAGGTTGTGTTAATTTTAGATGAGAGAATTATAAATGCAGGTAAGGTGTAAAACAAGCAGAGGAAACAAAAGATACTGATTTTTGTCTAAATATTTGAAAGAGGAAAGACAGGGGGAGGGGGAAATATTTCTTGAATAAAACTGCTTTTCCTCCCCCAGCATGCACCCCAAATCATCCATGTCTTTTGTTGTTTCATTCTCAAGTAGTTAAAGCAGAAGAACATATATTTGGTGGTTATTTAGGAAGGTTAAATTTCTTACACAGGAAGCCAGAGTATATGTTGTGATGGCTTTTTAAAAAAAATCTATTTTTGATCCCTGATTAGTAGTCTTTACCCAAGTAATTATGTTGGTTTGCCTTCTCCAACTCCATTTCCTCTTCTTGCAAAACTAAGCTGCATTGACAAGGTAATAATCAGCATCATAGTTTTAAATTTTCAAAAGCTATTCTAGTCCTGCAACTAGAATTTAGTTCAAATGTACATTATTTGGTCCTGTGTGCTCTCTGTTAACCAAAGCTTTAGCCTTTTTTTTTTTTTAAAGTACAGTATGTACATTCCAAAGGCTCCAAATTTAGTGTGACTGGAACATTGACCTTTGGGCCAACACGAATCCTAAGTTGCTTGGTTTTCTTTGTATAGCCTTTGGTTGCCTGCTGAAGAGAGCCTGGGCTCTCTCCTTTAATCTCCAACTCTGCCATTGATTGACGTAAGAAGAACGACAGAGGATACAGAGTGCTTGTTATACACTTGGCTAAGCCACGTTGATTTTAGGCTTTCTCGTTTAGCCTTTTAACAGAAGAAGAGAGATACCTGAGCACTAATTCTGGACGGTGTGTTTGTTGTTTTTGTTCAGGGAGATGGCATCGTGTGCAGTCTGTGATAATCCTTCATCGATACCAGCGGTTCTCAGACTGTGGGTCGTGACTCCTTTGGGGGTTGAATGACCCTGTCACAGGAGTTGCCTAAGACCATGGGAAAACACATATTTCCCATGATCTTAGGAACCGAGACACTGCTCCTCTGTCTCCAGGTGGGTCCACCCACATGCAGATATGCCCACATATGAGTATGAGTATTAAAGGGTCGCGACATTAGGAAGGTTGAGAACCACTGATCTGTACAAATGATTGAGGAGCAGAGGGACTGGTGGATAATTCAGAAGTCATTTTTGTTGGGCTTTAGAATGTGTTCAGACACTCACAGCTTACTTTTGTTGTCGTTGTTTTTGGAAAATGTCTCCCTATCTCACTGGAAGTGCCTCACACCTCATCAGTCAGTTCAGTCTCAGTAGCCATTGGTATGGGACACTTTGACCTGTTCCATTTCCACACTGGATCCATTTAGCCCTTCTTAGGCAACCTACTGGTTCCGTTTACTCTCTTACCATGTTGATGCCAGACTTAGTGAGGATACCAAGGGACTTAGCACACTACAACGCTGAACTCCAGAACTCAATCAATCCACCAGCCTCAGCATTTCTTGAAGTAGGGATTTCAGGCTTGCCCCACTTCCATTCTCTGCCATCTTACCTTCTTTGTAATTTAATTAAGTACCTGACTCTTTTTTGGCCCAGTCAGAAGACTAATATTCAACTAAACTTGTAGGAGAAACCATGCAAATAGTCCTCCAAAGAAAATTCCATTTACGTAGGATCAAGAGTGGTCTGTGCTAAATAAAACCAAATAAAAGGCCCTTCAAGTTTTTTGTGTCTTTCAAGGGTGGTCAGAAAGAAAGGGTTTAATGGCTCACTTGTAACGAAGAGGGCAGAGGTATATGTTTTTCAGGCTTCCATAGATTATCCAAAAAAATTCATTATTTGTTTATCTTAATAGTAATATAATAATCTTTCCATTCCATTACTTTACCAAGATCTAAGAGATCCACTTTCATAAATGAATCTGTTTGCCTCTACTAGGCATTGAATACACATTGAATCCCTTACCATATGATGGCTCTGTTGGACAATGGACTTCTCATGCAGTGAAAATATTCATGCCCTAAGAAGCCAGTCCTGTAATCAAAGGCAATGATTTCCAGCCTTTTGGAGTATGAGAACCCTCTTTTCATGTTAAATATTATGGACTCCTCTCTCACACATGATAGGAATTATACTTTTAATATATGTGGGTTGCACAATACATAGTGACAAAATTATTATTAATTTAGTGACATCTATAAATGAACTTCTGTTTATTAGTCCTAACAACGTCTGTATACCTTCCAAAAGCCATTTTTCACCCTGCATAGTTTAGTTTGTCAGAGCTTAATAAACATGTAAATGACAATGCTTCATGTGCCAATAGATTCCAAGCCAACCCAACAAGCATTAGGCACTTACTGTGTGCATGGCACTGCCAAATCAAAATGAGGACAAGTTTTTTTCCTTAAAGAATTTAGATTCTTCTGGGGGAGGGAAGAGGTGAAAGTTCCCCATTAAAATAAATCTGTTCTCCAGGGGCCTGTAGGTTGGGAAGTACTGGTCTAAAGTGTTCATGTGAAGGGGATTGTGCCCAGAATAATTGAAAATATATTTCTTTGTTGGAATCAGGTATTCGTTTTACAGAAGAATTGATAGTGCTCAAGAAGGTACTTTTCCTTGTTCTCAGCCTTTGTGTGAAGTATAGACACATACATACTTATGAATTGAGGTTCAGGAAGAAAAATCCTGAGTGTTTTAGAGGTGAAAGGAAAGGAGGGATGGTTAGGAACCAATCCCCTTCAGTTCTAAACCTTACAGAGCTCTCTTCTTTTAATTCGTTTAAACTTATAAAATAAGAGTGCTGGTTACACACTTTAGATTTCCCAAACCCAGTTTTTTTTTTAACCAGAAGGATAAGAGGGCAATGTTAAACAGAAGCATTTCTGCCACTTTTGGAACCTGTATGTACACTCTTTGGTACTGGGCAGGTAGAGTAAACAGTGGAATGATCTGTAAGTAGCTTGAAATAGAGGACCTGGGATCAAATCTCCCCTCTGATAGCACCTCTATGGCCTTGAGCAAATTACTTCACTTTCCTTTGCTGCTTCTTCATCTCTAAAATGTGGGTGTAGGATAGGAGCCATCTAAGGTTCTATCCAGCTTTTGGCCTGTGTGTAGGTCCATGCCCATGTTAATGCTGAGGTTTGATACTGAAGCTTAAACCATTAATAGAGGCAACCAGAACAGCTTTGCTGTTTCAAGTCTTAGCTTTTACCTCTCCCTTTTCCCCCTTTTTCCTCCTTTCTCTCATAAAGTAGATATTTCAGGTTGGAAGAAGCTACTGGTCCAGTTGTTTATTTTCCTAATTCACTTTCTTTAAGAGGTCTTTGACTTTCCTCAGTTACCAGGTATAATCTTGTTCATTAATGAAAAAGTTCTGTCAAAGGCATTGGAAACTTCCGTGTGCATGAAAAAACCACAGATTGGGTGGGAGGATAGCTGGGATCTTCAAAGGACAGATCAAAACAATCAGTCTCAAATCTGAATTTCCTTATCAAACCCGCCCTCTCACTTTGGGAACCAAAAAAAAGACACAGTAATTGGGAGTCTATACTTCACTGTTTTACACTTCTATTAGGCATTGGGATTCATATATTTAGGACTGTAAGGGAACTCCCTTGTTGTAAGGCTCAGCACCCTTATTATACAGTATTATGAATGTAGCCAAGCAAGGTTAAATGACTTGTCTGGAGTCAACCAGATAGTGAATGAAGCCAGATTCTGATTCCTGTTTAAAATCCAAATTGAATTTGGCTGAGAAGTAGAAAAGTTTCATTAGGGTGGGTTGTATAAATAAGCCAGTGGCTTGAGTCCAGGTCATTGGACCCTGGTGCATGTTATTTCCTAACCACGTGTCTGAGGTGGCACTTGTACAAGATTTGGGATTAAGTAAAAAGCAAGGTGAGATATAGAGGCCCTGGACTTGGTTCTGCTCTGTGACTAGCAGGTTTCAGCGCAGTGCTGTCAGAGACCTATGGAAACAGCTAGGTTTTGGCTTAGCCTGACTTATTTTTCTTAATACAACTCAGTCAGGGCTGTTCTGATAATCCTCCTTCCATTAAGGAACAGCTGTCAGCATGCACTCCAAGAAGCAATTCCTGCAACATTTTAAATTTTATTCCTGTAGGGTAAACCCAGCATCAACCAGAGGAAAATATTACAGTCATGTGGACCCATGCACACACTGTTGCTTTGGTTGATTTGTTGAGGAAAGATGATCAATAAATGAATAAGGAGGGAGGCTGTGGTAGAGCATTTTGATTTACTTGATTGTTTAGTACTTCTTTCTCATCTAGTCCTTTGGGAACTCCTTAATTCCAACAGTGTTAAGAATATTCTCTACAGGATACCAAAGTTAACAGTGAAATGAAAAGATGGCCAGAATGATTTTTGCTGATGATTATAACTCTTGAGTGCAGTCTAGAAAGTGGTTCGGAATTGAGTGGAATTAAAAATATTTGAGGCACCCTGTATGTTCCCACAGAATCAACCACCCTGTGACTACTTTGGCAGAGCATTCCTCTCCAGGCAGGTATGTCTGTTCCCCCCCACCCCCCACCCCAGAGCTGCCCTGGGAGTGGTTTTGAAACTTGACTTTGTCCAAGTTAGGCCTTGAATGGGAGTTTTGGGTGGGGGTGGAAATGCTTGGGAGGGGTAGTTCCAGGAAATTGCTAAAGGGTTCCTTAGGTTAATACTTCTTTATCTAATCTAGTATATCCTTTAAATACTGATTCTATAGATAGGATGGTTAAGCATCATTGTGGCATAGTTCTAATTCCTTTGGTAGGAGCAGAATAAAGGGCAAGTTTGTCTTAACTACCTGTGGACTTTGCTTCTGCCTTTCTTAGGGTCACTATACTTTAATGGTAAATTCAAAGTTCGGCCTGCATTCCATAATTTGAAATTCTGTTTCCTTAAAGGAAACTGGTTAATTCTTTTCTCCTCCTAGCACAATTCTATAAGTAGCAAAGGTCTTTGACAAAATTTGCAACGGGTTAAAAAAAATAAAATGGATAAACATTGAGCAGGCTGTAAATAAGAACTCAAATTTGCACAAGTACATTGCAACATGATTTCCTCACAGTAAAGCTGTTGGGGAAACAGTGCAGATGTTTTTAGCTCCATTTTATAGAGTACTAAGTTGAGGCTCAGGGAGACTTCTGAGTGTTCATAAAGGCTAAGTGTTGGAGGTAGAATTTGAACCCAGGTCTTGTGGCTACATGTCCAGTATTCTTCATAATATTCTGTTACACCACTTTGATTTTGTCTTATACAATGCCTTTCAAGTCTAAACCTACTTCATACCTATATGTATCTCCTGAAACAGCTTTTAGAGGTTAGAGTTTGGAGGCAGTGGTGGAATCCTAAATAGGGTGTATTTGGCTTTTGAGGAAGGGGAAAAGAATATTAGAGGACTTTCTACTTTTTCAGGAACCCTCTTCTGAGAGCTAGAATAATCCTGTGCCTGTGTTTAAGCAGGGAGCTATGTATCTATCACTGCCTTTAGCCTTCTTCGTCTCCCTCAGTCCCTTCATTCACATGGCCTAAACATTATTTGTAACTCAGCAAACAAGGGACATGAAGAAGCTTTGGGCTTCATTTTGACTATAGGTGGAGGCTTAGTTAATTCTCTTGTGGGTTTTACCCCCAAGAGCAGTTTTACGTGGTGGGGAGAGGTCTTTAAAATACGATTGCCAATTTTGGGAGCTCCCAGCCCAGAGATGACAAAGAGGTCAGACAACTAGTCAGAAAGGAGATTACAGGGAACCCCTTACTGACACTGGGTGCAGGACTGGAGGTGTGGCAACTATATTACCCATACAAAATTCTGGATCACAGTTCCAGGGGAGAGAGGAGTGCTAGTACTTTCAGCTGCAGAGGAATAGGGACCCTTCCTAGGTAAAGACCAGAGGGCAGCTGTGATCACTCCTCTCCCTGGTTAACACCAACTTAACAACCACCACCACTGAAGACTTGCAGACCCACAGAAGTATCTCCAAAAACAGCAGCATAATAAAGT
Source organism: Pseudochirops corinnae (assembly GCA_028646515.1). Classification (NCBI taxonomy): domain Eukaryota; kingdom Metazoa; phylum Chordata; class Mammalia; order Diprotodontia; family Pseudocheiridae; genus Pseudochirops; species Pseudochirops corinnae. Next base: position 128,515,044 of record CM053585.1, on the reverse strand, counting down.
CTCAAGCTTGGGACAGTGTCTCCCCACCCCCTAGGTGAGCAGAGCCAAAGTATAAGTTCAAAGTCAAGAAGTAGGTTGGAAAAATGAGCAAACAAACAAAAAAAACCACTTCATCATAAAAAGCTACTATGGTGGCAAAGAAGACCAAGCTACAAACTGAGAAGAAGACAACAACATGAAAACAACTATAAGAAAGCTTCAAAGAAAAATTATAATTTGACACAAGCCTACCAAGAATTCCTGAAAGAGTTAAAAGAAAGATAGGAATGGTTGAGGAAAAATTGGGAAAAGAAATGAGAAAGATGCAAGAAAATTATGAAAAGAGAATTAACAGCTTGGTAAAAGAAGCACTAAAAAATACTGAGGAAAATAACACCATTAAAAACACATACACAACAGAATTGGCCTAATGGTAAAGGAGGCACAAAAATTCACAAAAGAAAAAAACTTCTTAAGAAGCAGAATTGGCCAAATGAAAAAAGAGGTACACTCACTGAAAATAATTCCTTAAAAATTAGAATTGGGCAAGTGGGAGCTAATGACTCCATGTAACAGAGAAAAAATAAAACAGATTTTAAAAAATTTAAACGTAGAAGAAAATGTGAACTATCTCATGAGAAAAACAATTGACCTGGAAAATAGATCAAAGAGAGATAATTTAAGAATTATTAGACTGCCTGAAAATCATGATAAAACAAAGGGTGGGGGAATGGGGACTTAGACATTCAATTTCAATAAATAATCAAGGAAAAGTACCCTGATATCTTAGACCCAGAGAGTAAAATAGAAATTGAAAGATTCTACCAGAGGCAGCTGACCCTGGAGTCAGGAAGACCTGAGTTCAGATTTGAATTTAGACACCAGCTATGCACCTAGGCAAGTCACTTAACCCCAATTACCTCCAAAAAGAAAAAAAGAATCCACCTATCACTTGGTGAAAAAGATCCCAAAATGAAACCTCCCAGAGTTCCCAGGTTAAAGAGAAAATACTTAAAGCAGCCAGAAAAAAACAGCTCAAATATTGTAGAACCATGATCAGGGTCACACAAATGACTGGAGGGCTTAGAATAGGACAGCAGCTCTCAACCTGTGGGTCGCAACCCCTTTGGGGGTCGAATGACCCTTTCACGGGGGTCACAGGGGTCGCCTAAGACCATCAGAAAACACATATTTCTGATGGTCTTAGGAACCGAGACACCGCTTCTCTGTCTGTCTCCAGGTGGGTTTGCCCACATGCAGGTACACCCACATACGAGTATTAAAGGGTCATGGCATTAGGAAGGTTGAGAACCATTGGAATAGGATATTCTTGAAGGCAAAGGTGCTAGGATTACAACCAAGAGTAACCTACTCAGCAAAACTGAGTGTAATTCTTCAAGGGGGAAATGGATATTTAGTGATATAGAAGACATTCACGCATTCCTGATGGAAAGACCAGAACTGAATTAAAAACTTTTGACATTTGAACCCAAGACTTAGGAGAAGTGTAAAAAAGAAAGAAAAATCATAAGGGACTCAATAAGGTTAAACTATTTACATTCCTGTATGGGAAAATGATACATAGAACTTAAGAACTTTATCATTATTGGAATGTTAGAAGGCATCCTTCCTATTGACCTTTTCACCTATGAGTCACTAATTAATGTGTATTTTATCTTCCCCATTAGAAGGCAAGTAGCTTGATGGCAGGGGATGCTTTGCTCTGTGTCTGCATCTCTGGGCATAGAGAGCTGTACCTGGCACAGAGTCAGTGCTTGTTGATTGCTTCCAATCCCTTCTGTGCTATCAGAACCTCAGTTCCCTTGTGTGTGGGGGGGGGAGGATGATGGGAGGCAAGGGGAATGAATTGGGGTAGTGTTGGACCACATGATCTCTAAGGTCCATCCTAGCTCTCATTGTAGTCATGTTGTGATGACTTAGACTTTGGAAAACCCTGTAGTCCATTTGTACTTGATTATGATACATAATCTATCACTGCCCTTGAGCATGTGTGATTTGAGACGTAGGGTGACTCGTGGTTTGGATATGACAGTAGGGTTCCTGAAAGTTGTTCAGGAAGAACCTGGAAAAGTCTTTGAGAATTGTCTAGTTACGGTTCTGTATCTTCTATCCTTTATTTAAGGATGAACCGAGGTAAGTTAGGAGGAATTCCTCATCTGACTAATTGAAGAATAATGAATTTTTAGCCATCTGCCCAGGTGGAGAGGGGGCTGCAGTCTGCATCAGTAGAGGGGTTACTTACTACTCTCAAATCCTTGAGTTATTGCAATGTTACGTTTTCTCTTTTTCTCCCCTGTACACCTAAACAGCTTAAGTCTTTTGGAGCGTATTAACTTTTCAAGTTAATGGCAGAACCTCCAACTGAGTGATGGCACTGAATTATGGCAGGCACCAAGTATAAGAGATGGTCACAAAGGTGAATCAGAGTTGATGGTGGCTGGACTGCTATTTCCAGTTTGGGATATTCCTGAGATTCTTATTAGTTTTATAAATAGCACCTGCTTCTTTCATCCTTACTGCTATTCCAACCCCCCCAACTTCTGTGACTAGCTTGCCTCTCGGCTTTTAGGTGAAAAATATTAATATTCTTGTCCTAGGGATAATTTTTCTTTTCCTTTCTCATTCCCAATCGAGGTATTAAAAATTGCTTGTTTCTGTTAAACATGAAAACAAAGTTAAATTTCTTGTCTTTTTTGTGTTTGAATCTGGCAATATTAGCTACTTTCAGTGGGGGGGAAACTGGTTAAGATTCAGATGATCACACTTCCAAAACCAACATCCTTCCCTCCTGCATCCTGGGAGCATCCTTCTTTGGATCCCTTGTAGGAGAAAGGAGAAAAACAGATCTCATCTGGAGACTCTTCCAACTTCTAGAGAAGGAATGTATTTGTGAATTTTCAATATCAAGGAAGGAGAATGAGTAGCAGGAAGGATAGAATAATAGCCTAAAAATCTCAGGTAGCTTCCTGAATGGTGCTTGTTCCCTGAGGTTGTAAGAACACTGTGATTGTGTGTACAGGGATAGAAAGGACACAAAAGTTCAAGGCCCAGCTCAGGCCTGACCTTCCATCCCTACTCTAACCCATAGTAATCTCTCCTTCCTCTAAATTCCACCCACCCTCTGTGCCATTCAGGAGGCTCATGACTCAGATACTGCCCTGTATTGTTAAATTTTTTAAAAACTGTGAGTACTTCATCTTTTAACCAGATTATAAATTCCTTGAGGACAACTAATGCTGTAGACATTAATGTTTCCTATCATTTTTAAAACTGTGTGTAGATAACTGCTGTGTAAATGTAGCTGAACCGAAGTCTTATCAATAAAATTAAATTAATCCAGCACCTTTAAGGATAGACTGAGAAATAGAAGCCAGATGGGTAGGAATAAAAACAAGAGAGAAAAGTGTCACAAAAACTTGAGAGAGGAGAGAATGTCCAGCAGAAGAAGGTAGTCAACAGATCATTGAAACACTTCTGCACGCTCAGGCTGTTTGCCAAGGTCTTGCATCAGGTCAAGTTTATTAGAGTGCCTGAAGGTTTTAAAAAGCCTGAAAAATGAGACAGTTTAGAAGTAAGTTGTTATTTAACATCTCTCCAAATTCAGTAGTCACTTGTGAATTGGCTGAATTTGAGTAATCAGTTGATAAAAATATGTTGCTAGAAAGTTGTTTCCTATTTTGAAGCCGTGTGTTTGGGCCCCACTTCATGTCATTTGGGAGAATGGAAATAGCAGAATTCTTTGCTTAGCTATTCACTGAAGTATGAGGGAGCTCCTCTTCTTGCCCCACTCTCTGCTGTCTCAGAAAAAGATTGCTTTATGGATAAGCCAAAAGATTAATTAGAATAACTGATATCTGAATACATAAAGGATCTTTGAGTATGTCAGGATATGGAGGTTCCAGTATGGAGATTCCTTCTACCAAAACCTCTCTAGAAGCCCGCCAGAGCTGTGACCCTAGGCTCTAGAGGGCTCTGTAATTGAAGCATAAGCTGTAGCAGGTTCCATCATGCTAGAAAGACTTGAGTGTGGTGTTGGCAGCAGATTGGGCCTGCTTTCCAAGTGTTAGTCAGCCTAGCTAAATGAAGGGAGTCTTATAACCAGTAGGTCAGCAGATTTGTGACAAATTCTTGAATTCTTTTGCCATGGCTGTGAGTAAAATCACAAATACATACTTGAAATCATCTTTACTTCCAGCTGAAATTTGAGTTTCTATTTCCTCGTAGTTCTAGGTTTCTCTCCTGAGTCCTAAAAACGTCATGGCCTAGTGGAGAGAGTTGGAGTCTGGAAGCTGTGAGTTCAAATACAGTCTCTCATAACTTACTAGATGCATGACCATGGGCAAAAAGTCGCTTTCTTTTCCCTAATGTGCAAAATGGACATTATAATACCTGTAGTATTTATCTCACAAGGTTATTGTGAGGTCAGATGAAATAAAATGCCTTGTACACTCCCAAGTGCTGTAGAAGTAAAAGTTATTATTCCTAACTAGAGATAGTGTTTGGGATAGCAAATTGAAATGAAAGGCACAGTTCTCTGGTGAGACATCTGCCAACTTCATGATGTAGGCTTCTTTTAATGAATCACACATTTAGTTAGTGCTGTGTGTGCTTGAATAGAAGATTTCTCCACATTTCTAGAAGTAGTCCTCGTGGAGGACAATCTGATTAGATGTCTGGGGGAGAGTAGACAGTATAGGATGCAACAATCAGTCAGTTTTTCTGGAGGCATGTGAGCGAGCATTCACTGTTTTGAAGGAATATTTTAGTGCTTACAAGGAGAGGATCTTCCCCTTCTTCATGAGGCTAGGAAGGTGGGGAAGGATGGAAGAGGGGGTAGGAAAGGCTGATTTTCTCAGTTATTAGATTGTGAAGTTTCTTTCAAAGCATAAGTGCATGTAGTGCATCTAGCAAGTTGGATCTTTTTTTTAAAAAAATCTAACTGAAGATCCATTGATAAACTATGTCCCTCCACTCTTCCCCTTCACCCGTACTTCTTGAGCACCTATTTGCAACCAAGAGATCATTGCTGTCAAATGTGGAGAGAAAGGTGGTTTCAAAGAGCCCACCATGTCTTAGACCATTAACACAATGCTTGGTTATTTAACTTCTTTATTGTTCTACAAAGACAAACATGCAAATTGAAGGTGTTCATAAGAACATGAATTTCACCCACCTCTCCCATTCCACTTATTAAAGTATCATAGTGAATGTTCTGACATGTAATGAAAATAATGGGGCCACTAAGTGGAAATACTGTGATAAGTTGAGAATTGAGTGTTACTAAGGAAATTTTTCTCTCTCCCTCTATGCCCCCCTCCAACTTTCTTTTATGTTTGGACTTAGATGGGCTTGGCAGTCCAACAGTATACCCAGCTATTTATAAAATTCCCTTGTTTACTTAGATCATTCAGCTGATCTGAAGTATGTCAAGAGAAAATTCCTAGAGAGTGCTTTAACTGGGTCTTCTCTCATGAGTCAAAACACTTCCGTTCAACTTGTGCTAAATCCGGAACTGAATGGAGGACTTTTTGAGCTCATGAGTCTTGGGAAAGAACATTTGAAGAAATGATCAAAAATCCCTAAGAAACAAACCAAAAGATACCTGTAGGTGTTTTTTCAGAGATGACAGTTAGTTATTGGCAGGATGTGGGATAAGGAGAATGGATACTACTAGATTGGGGGTCAGAGTGCCTGGACTCCAATCCTGCTTTGCCTCTTATGACCTGTGTGACCTTGGGCACTTAGTGTACCTCAGTGTTCTCGTCTATAAAATGAAGGGTTTGGATTATCTGGCCTCTAGGGCCTCTTTTAGCTCTAAATTTATAATTTCCTTGAAGTCTATCTTTAATGAGCTATTGACTAAGGCAAAGATACTAAAGTGGTTTGCCATTTCCTTCTCTAACTTTTTATACAGATGAAGAAACAGAGGCTAACAAGGTTAAGTGGCCTGCTCTAGGTCACACAGCTCATAAGTGTCTGAGGCTGGAATTGAACTCAAGAAGATAAATTTTCGTGACTCCAGGCCCTATGCTGTACCCTCTGTGCCACTTGGCTGTCCATACTGAGACTTAGAGAAGGGAAATGACTTGTTCAAAATCACATAGAAAGTAGATGGCAAAGCTGGATTTCAAACTTAATTTTTTTTTTGACTCCACTATACCTTTTGAGTGTTTTAAAGAGAGACCATGGGGAGTGTGTGTGTGGGAGCAATGAATGTTAAAATTGTTTTGAGGTAAATCCCATCATTTTGTGGGGGGTAATGTTAAGGCAATGCAAAGGGGGATGCAGCCTGCTTGAGGGTTAAAAGAGATTAGGATGCATGCAGCATCAAAGAAACTGCTGGAGTTTATGCCTTATATTTGTTAATCTTGGTATGTTGTCCTGGGACTCTGTCCACTTAGCAAGTCAGGGGAAGAGTCAGAGCGGATTATTGTCAGTGGCATATGGGGGAGGGAAGAGCTTTGGGAGAGTGAATAACTTGGTGAAAAACTTGACCACTTGAAAGCAGCTACTGCTTGGTTCATCTTATAGTAGAAGCCAAGGGATTGTTGTTAAATGCGGTGATAAAGAAAGGATGGTATTTTCTTTCTCTCTCTCTCAAATTGAGAGATCAATTTCTTCTCTACCTTTTAAACTTCTTTTTTTTGAATCACTCTTAAAAGGGAAGAAACTTTACCTTTATTAGCTAGTTTCTTGGCATTTTGAATAATCCTAAAGTGGGTTGGCCTTCACTTTCCCTCTTTATTCAGTCAGGAAATTGTGGGGGAGTTTATTTTCTCTTCTCCTGGTAACTAGAATATAAGCTCTAACAGTGCTTGTAGCGATCATGTCTTGTCTTAACTAAGTCTTCTCTATTCTAGCGCATAGTGTTCTGAAGTCAGTAGGTGCTTAATAAATGTTTTATGCTAAATTGGTTCTGATTAGAAACTTCCCCCAAGTGCATGTTTTGGTATATGTGTGTATGAATAATAATAATAGTTGACATTGAGATCTGTAAGATCTGTATGTATTATTTAACATGATCCTCAATAAATGCTTCTTCTCTCTCCTTGTAGCTCCAACAGATTCTGATGGCCCCCTCTATCTGCCCTACAAGACTCTGGTATCTACCCTCCGAAGTACAGTTTTCAATGAAGGAGAAGCCCATTCTCTCATTGAAGTCTTATCAGAGAAAGCTGGAATTGTTCAGGATACCTGGCATAAGGTAGGGAATGTTTTGACGCTCAAGAGAAATTTTAATGGTGACTGTGTGTGCGTGTGTGCACGTGCACACACATACGTGTTTCTACTCTTCCCCTCCCCCACATGAATGAAAACAAATAGAAATTGTTATGTAGCCCTCGCACCACACACAGCCACTGTAGCAAGATGCAGCTGTGCTCGTGGTGATGTATTCCCAGATGTGAATGTATAGCACTGATGAACTCATGCCGGAGTTGTTAAGCTGGAAAGAAAATGCTTATAAAACAATCTGGTCTTTTAAAATTGTCCTTCACTTTTCTTTTCAGAAAAGAATACTGTCTTATCCACTTCATCCCAATCTGAGCTTAATCACAATGCAAATATATTTTGTCTTCTGCTGTATTCTAATCCCCGTTGAACTGCCAAAACATCAGTCATGACCATTGGAAGTTGCAAACCTTCATTTTAAAGTGATGCTGATGATAGCTAACATTTATATAGCGCTTTAAGATTTGCAAAGCACTTTATGTGTAGTATTTGGTCCTTACAACCCCGTGAGGTAGAGGCTATTATGATTACCGCCATTTTACAGATGAGGGTATCGAGTTTGAAAGACTTGCCCAAGACCACACAGCTTGTGTTTGAGACTGGATTTGAACTCAGATCTTCCTTACTCTAAGTTCTATACTTAGTGTGGTTCAGCAGAAAGAGCACTGGATTTGGAGTTGGAGAATCTAGCTTCAAATCTTGACTCTGCTACTTGCTGCCAGCATGACATTGGCTTATCCCATAAATATCTGAGACTTATTTTTCTTATCTGTATAGTGAGGGAGTTGGACTAGAAGACTTCCAAAGGCCCCTTCTTTCCCTAAATCTAAGATCCTATAATCTAGTAATGAAACATACTTTCTTCTTATCAGTAGAGAGATGGCAAATCTACGAAGGGCAGAGTGTTGCCTACAGGGCCCAGTCAGACATTGTATCACTTTATTACAGGGGATTGTACTGTCCTTGGGTAGGGATCAAGATGGTGGGCTTATCTTGTATAAACAAACATTGCTGATAAAATATATTCCAAAATAGATATAATTCCTATGAACCCACAGGGAGGAGAGAGGAGTGATCTTGTAAGAATTATTCCAAGCTATAGCTTCAGAATAACCAAGAACAAGGGTGGAATATAGCAGAGTATTTCATGTTTGAAACTCATTGGAATGATCCAAACTTAGATGCTTACATTCTAGTAGACTGGAAGCACCTTGAAGGTAGGGGCTGGATTTTTGTTTTGTTTTGTTCTTAACTCTTCTCATTGTCTCTCTAGCATCTAACTTGCGTTTAATAAATGCTTTTTGAATTTAATACTCTCCTTTTTCTGGTACAAGTCCCGACAGTCATGACTTCTAGCCCTTTTGGAGTTCTTACTTCCTCTCATGTGACCAAAATCCTCCTTCCAGAGGTGCAGTATAACCCATATTTATCTTTGTAAATTAAAGTGAATGAAAATTAATTTCGCTTGAGGGATTTTTCCTCATTTCTGGACATAATTAGAGACATTCTGGGATGTGCCAAACCCCAGGCTTGTATAATACTCAGTACTGGAGAGATACCCAAACAATTGTTCCATAGCTAAGTGTCCTTGCATCCGGCTCCCTACTGAAATTTGTCAAATGGCTTTTACTGCCCTAGAGTTTCTAGGGATAGCTGGGGAAGGAATGACTGTCAGCACCCCCAAGAAACAATGCCAGCTTCTCTGCCCCCAAAAATAGCTTTCTTCTACCTGCCACAGAGTCACAGCTGCCATCTCACCTGGGGCAGTCAGGAGCCTGAGGAAATGATTCAACACTCCTGGAGGGCTAGGCTAAATTTCACTGTGTGGAAATTGAAAGTAGTCCTTTTCTTCTTGCTGAGTCTGTTGGAATAGCGACAGTTATATTGGTCCATAGTCTTATGCTTCCCAATGGGTTTAACTGGCTCATGAAGCCTATGATAGGGCAGTAATGTGGTTAATGTTGTCTGGTCATTAACCCAGAAGTCCTATCAGTCCTTGTAGTTTAATGGCAGATTCTGCTTCTTCTTTTTTTTTTTTCCTTTTATTTTGGGGGAAGAGCAATTGGGGTTAAGTGACTTGCCCAAGATCAAATGGCTAGTTTTTTTATGTTAAATGTCTGAGGCCGGATTTGAACTCAGGTCCTCCTGACTCCAGTGCCAGTGCTCTATTTACTGGACCACGTAGCTGCCCCCAATTATGCTTCTTCTGATGATGGAAGCTGCTACATTCTGAGCATTCCCACCCTACGAGGACTGGCTGTAGTGAAACTAGGGGAGGCATACCCTTGCATAGGGTTGGTCTTATGTAGTTTTGGAATGTCCTCAACCACTTTTTTGTTTGGTAATATGGTGGGCTGGATGGGTGTGTGTCATGAAGGAAGCCTGCCACAGTGTGAAGGGCCCTGGCTCTGGACTCAGAGTCTGAGTTCACATCTCACCCTCTGACACTATTCTCTCTGACCAAGGGCAGTCATCACTCAATCAACCAACAAGTGCTACTTAAGCCCTGCTAAATGTGAGGATCTCATTATAAAAAGAAAAAAGGGCAGCTTGTGTTTTCAAGAATTTGGTAACCTCTAAGAGAAAACAGTATGAACATATAAAATGCACATAAAACTTTTGATTATTTTTTTACACTTAAGAGTTAATAATCACAATAGCCAACTTTCATATAGTGCTTTAAGGTTTAAAAGCACTTTACACATGTCATCCCATTTGTTCTTCTCAGTAACCTGTGAGGTAAGTGCTATTACCTCATTTCACAGATGAGAATACTGAGTTTGAGAGAGGTGCCTTGCCCATGATTACACAGCTGATGGATGTCTGAGGCAGGATTCAGATGAAAATTTTCCTGATTTCAGGTCTAGCGCTCCCTCTATTGATTATGTCCAAAGCATGCAGAGGAATCACAAAGTAACCTTGTAGGAGCAGACAGGGACCAGGAAGGCCTCAAGCAGAAGGTGGTGTTTGAACTGAGGCTTGAAGGAAACGTGGGGTTTTAAGATAGGGAATAAGGGAATGCATTCTAGGCATGGGTGGCCATTAGGAGACAGTGTTGTGTCTAAGGAGCAGCAAACATCCCAGTACGACTGGACCACAGAGTACATGGAAGGGAGTAGGGTATAATGAAGGAGGAAAGGGAGGTGAGTCATTAACTGCCCTTCACCTTAGCTTCTTTATTCTGTAAAATGAGGGGGGTTCAGGTAGAATGAGAGCTCTTCCCTAGATGTATTATCCTGCAGTGTTAGGCATTCTCTCATTTCCTTGGAAATGTTATCCTTAATAAATTGACACCTTATTAGGTGTTCATTCCGCTCCCTTTCCCATTACCATAATTAACATCTGATAGCTTTTAGCTGTCAGAAATGGGGAAGAAGGCAGTGGAAGAACCTTTCCTCTTCATTATCAAATGAGATAATCTTTGTAAAGTGTTCAGCACATTTCCTGGCACACAGTAAGTACTTAATAAATACTTGTTCCCTTCCCCCTTCTTCCCTCTTTCCTCCTTATGCTGGTTCTAAGCAATAGAGATGCTCTTAGATGCCAACGGGGCAGCTGCCTGTCATGGACACAGAGCGAGACTGGATCCCAATTCTGGAGATGAATTTCCACGGATAAGAGCCCCTTCTGAACTATTTCCAGTGTCAGAACTTCCAGTGTGGATAGGCAGTGCCTCACTTCCCAGGAGGCAGAGCTGAGGCGACACATTACTGGACATGCGATGTAATTTGACCAGAAGTTGTGGATGGGGCTTCTGGAGTTTTTCCATTGGACTTAGCTGCATGTCCATCTCTTGCTGTCCAGCAGTGGAGGGAGCAGGAATCTGACTGCTCTGCTTTTGCTCCCTTTCTTTTTGGTAGTCCTGGGAAAATCCTGGCTCTCCATCCCTCTCAGCCTCGATCTGCTCTGACAAGAGAGCTGCGTTGAATAGCAGCAGCCTTGGCTCTGCAGCCCCTCTCCCTTCCTCCTCCCCGCTTCTCTTCTTTTCTCTCTCTGCTAAGAAAGGCCACAGGGATACAGTCCAGATTGGCCCAACTGGGCCTAGGAGAGGTAATGTGATGCCATCCTCTTTTTAGGAACATTTGTTTGCTTTAAATGTTTAGGATTGTTGTTGAATATCCTGTTTTTCTCACATAGAAATTATTAATAAGAAGCATTTATATAGAACTTTAAGGTTTGTAAAGTGTTTTGCGTATTCTAACTCATTTGAGCCTCACAACAACCCTGTGAGGTAGGTGATGTTGTTATCCTCGTTTAACAGTTGTCAGTTTGTGTGTTATTGAGAAAATGATTCCTCTGTTGGCCCGGTGCTTGGTGGTTCAACTTAGACTCATTTGTTAGGTTCCTTATTGATTGAACTAAGAATTCTCCTTGTAATTTTTAGTCTGAGAATTCCCATTAAGTATTTCTCTCTAGAACAAAACTGAGTGGTTATTTTGGGAGGTGGGGAGAACAGTGTTGTTTATGGTATCTTTACAGATGCATTAAGACCAAGGCCAAAAGCTCCAAGGGGCCCAGCTGCCACCCCCTTCATAGATTTGGGAGTGAGCAGACTTCATACCTTGTGGTAGATAGGAGAGACTCATCTTCTGTCCCAGAGCCTTCAGGCTTCTTAACAGTTTAGTTCGGTTCAATTCAGAAGCCATTTATTAAACATTTACTCTATGCTAGGCTCTAAGTGCTTGGTACTTGTGGAGACAGTGGAGTACCAAGTGGAGACAGGAACAACCTGTACCCTAAGTGACTATAAAATATGTATTTTAAAAATTATAAAATAGGGGTGACTAGTTGGTGCAGTGAATAGAGCACCAGCCCTGGAGTCAGGAGCACCTGAGTTCAAATGCAACGTCAGACACTTAACACTTACTAGCCATGTGACCTTGGGCAAGTGGCTTAACCCCAATTGCCCTGTTGTCCCCCATCCAAAAAGCAGGGAAAAAAAGTATAAAATAATTTGATGGTTGGGGAGAGATTATCATGATGGGGAAGGGTGGGACTAATCAGGGAAGGCCTCTGATAAGAACTAATAGTTAACCTGAGCCTTGAAGGGGCAATTTGTGCTAAGGCATGGAGACAGCAGAAAAACAGAAAGGAGGCCACTGTCTGGAAGAACTTAGACTGCATGAAAAGAAGGCACAAACCCAGCTGGGAAAGAGAGGTCACAGCCAGACTGAAAGCCTTTAAGTGCCAAACAGAAGAGGTTGGAGTTTATCCTAAAGGCAGTAGGGGGCCACTGAAGCTTCTTGAGTGGGGGAGTTACATGGTCACACCTATACTTTTGGGACATGTTTGGTAACTGGAGGGTAGATTAGGTCTGAGATTTGATTTAGGAGGCTATTGTAATAGTCCAGGAAAGAATTGATGAAGGGCTGAATTAGGGTATGGCTGTATATGTGCAGTAAAGGAGTTGCATGGGAGTTGTGAAGGCAGAATCAGAAATATGGCAACTGGGGGATGGGGGGATGGGGACAGTGTAGCCATGAACACTGATAAAGCCCTGTCTCCCTTTACAAAGCTACTTAGAACATAAGTTTCTTTTTCTGGTGTGAATCTAAGCCTGCCCAGGTATTTCATACAATTTCCTCTTGTTACGTGAACATCTTACACGTGTAGCTTGTTTTTCTCTTTGAGGCAGCATGGTTTGGTAAGAAGAACAATAACTTTAGAGCAGGGAGCCACAAGTTTGTTCCCTGACCTCACCATTCCAGCTGTGTGACTGTGAGCCTGTCACCTGGCCTCTCTGATCCTCAGTTTCTTCATCTGTGCAATGAAGAGGATAGTAACACTCATATTACCTGCCATGCAGGTGGAAGCAGTTTCAGAAGATGTGTCTCCACTCTCACTCCCCACTTTAGTGAAACTGTTTTCAAATGCCACCAGTAACCTAGTCACTAATCCAGGGACCTTTTTGTTGGAATTCTCCTCCTTGACCTTTTCTGAAACTCTCAGAAGTGTGAGCTACTTGCTTATTCTAGCTCTCACCTCCTTTTGGATCAAAGATTCTCAGTTCTTCTCCCCTCTCTCTCCCCCATTGGGCTTTTCCTCACTCTTTAATGTGGGTGTTTTCCTGAAGTGTGTCCTTGACTCTCTCCTCTCCTTTCCTTGAGAAAAAGCAGAGGTCCAACCATGTTACTGCCATCCACAGGACGTTTCTGTGGGTCTCACCCCACTTCAACCTATCTTCCCAGTCTGATTTCACATTTCTCCTGCTGCTCTCCACTCTCCACTCTAGTCAAAACAGCCCTCCTGCCGTTTCACCATACATAACATTCTTTCTCTCCCCCATGCCTGGAATCCCCGGCTCCTGACACAGTGCTCTTCCCCAAGGTGTTGGTGCTTTGCGTGTGTGTGCCCATACAAGCGCAAGCATGCACACACACACACACACACACACACACACACACGCACTCTCCAGAAATTCACTTTGCATTTAATGATGGCTGTGTGTACTAGCTGTTCCCCTCAGTAGCATGTAAACTCCCTGAGGGCAGAGACTGCCTCATGTGTGTGTTTCCTCAGCAAATAGGACCGCATTTGGCGCATACTAAATGCTGAATAAATGCCTGTTTGGATTGAACTGAATGTTCTGCAGACATTGGTCAATGGGGAGTCTAGAAGGCAGAAGAGAAGTATTTATTAGAGACATGAAAATCATCTGAGCAGATAATGACTTTAATAAGCACCTACTATGTGCCAAGCACTGTGCTAAGCACTGGGGATGCAAATACGAGGAAAAATAATGCCCATCCTAAAGGAGTTTACAATCTAGAGGAAGACACACCCATCCGTAAATGAGAGAGAGATAGGTTAAGGATGGCTGAACCTAGAGGCAGCAGGGACCCCCTGAAACATCTTGTGAATAGCAATGACATGGTCAGTCCTATGCTTTGGGACACTCTTTGGAGATGGGTTGGAGAGGGGAGAGACTAGAGGGTCAGAGAGGCCAGTTAGGGAGCTGCTGTGATAATACAGGGAAGAGATGATAAAGCCCTGAACTGAGGGGGAGAAAAAGCAATCTGGTGGCGGTTGAATGCACAAGCCTCAACAACAGATTAAATTTGAGTATTTCACCAGCATCTCAGGCTCAGTGTCCCGAACCAAAGTTTCTTCTTAAACCTACTCCATCTGACTTCCTCATTCGTGTCGGGGCACTTCTGTTCTCACCTGGCTTTCCTTGTGAACCTTCCTCCTCATTCGCCTCTCCTACTCAGGTATGTTTATTCCTTGTTTCAGCTGCTACCACCCTAATCCAGATCTTTGTTCTAATCTCCTGAGTTGGTTCATTAACCTTAGAGCTCTTTCTGCTTCTACTCTCTGCCCCTCCAGTCCATCCTTCATGCCACTGTCATTCATGGGACATATTACTTATAATTTAGCACTTGATTAAACAATAATGCAGAGAAGGTTGTTTGGGATTTTTGGAAATAATTAACACATATCTACTAGTGTTGTTGACTCTAATGTTCTTGCTTCTTAATGAGACAAGGAGTCGTTTGCTTGGAAAATATTGTTTTCATATGTGGCCTGCAGGCAGAGAACTGAACCCAGTGACCTTTTTAAATGCCTTCCTCTCCATAATTTTGAGCTGATTTAGTGTAGTAGAGAGATGACTGTATGTGGAGTCAGGAGAGAAGTGTTTCCACCTTTGATGACTCCAAAATGTGTGACCACAAGCCTCTGTTTCCTTGTCTGTAAAATGGGGATAATAATACCTATAACGTTTGCCTCTCGGTTGTTGAGAGGACGAAATGAGATAATGTTTGGCAAGCCTACAAACCTATAAGCTGTTAGTATTGATTGCCCTTTGAAACTTGGAAAGATCAGAAACTATTCTCTTTGGTAATCTTGCTCCTTGTAGGACTATAGTGCCTCCTACTGCTGTGTCTGGGAAACTGCAGTAGAATGTGTAACCATCAAGCATTTCTTGGATTCTAATTTGAATCTGTCTGTGCAATTATAGGCTACTCAGAAAGGTGATCCAGTGGCAGTTCTAAAGAGACAACTGGAAGAGAAGGAAAAGCTGCTGGCTACTGAACAACAGGATGCTGCTGCCGCCAAAAATAGACTGAGGGAGCTTAACAAGGTAAATTCCATGTGGTCTGTCTATAAATGTATCCCTCCTTCTACCCTATTTAGTGAGAAGAGATAGAACCATAATGTGACTCATTGAATCATTAAACTGCTGGACAGCCCATGTACTCCATTGGTGTCCATGTAAAGAGACCTAGAGGAAAGCTCCTCCAGGTCCATTGAGGTCTCCCCTCTCTGGTAGCTTGATAGGAGAGCCTAGACAACAATTCTTGGGTTGTGAAGCTTGTCTTTGGAGGTAGTGGCTACATGGAAGAGTTCCCAGATCCATTGAAAATTACCTAATCTGTCACCAACACTTCATGTTCCTCTCTTCTTAGTTTAGGCTTAGGGTTAGCCCAGCGATTCTTAGACCTCCTCTCTGAGGACATTGGAAGAAACTCAGAGTTGGATGAGGTCTTTGGTTTTCTTCTGGTTCTTTTTCTTAGGCATGTGAGGCTCACTCTATGTGCTTTTGGTGCCTGGTTTGGGAGCTGGGCCTTCCAGTGTCACTGGTTGGTCTGTCTAACACAGACATGCGTGCGCGCCTGCACACACACACACACACACACACACACACACACATCTAGCTTAAACCAAATGGTTCAGTTTTTTGTGAAATGGTAAACATTGGATGGAGTGTATTATCTTAATTTCAGTTATCCATTGGTTTTCCTTTTCCTTCATTCCCCTCTCTTCCCACTTTTTGTTACTTTTAATGCTTGCTTATGGGGCTGTTGTATTGTGGTGGATAGACTATTGACCTTGAAGCCAGGAAAATAACTTATTATAACCTAGGCACTTCTTTCTAAGACTATAAATTGCAGAAATGGTGCCAACTTGCATTGGTAGAGAGAGTTTCCTTGCCCAGGAGTTACATGTATCAGTGAACTGAGAAGTTTAGTCATCATCTCCTTTCCTGCTTAGCTAGCATCTCTCCACCAGGAGGATCAGTCAGGAAACTCGAGAGGGTGAGACTAGTCTAGTCTTATTCCTTGTGAATTATAGTCAAAATAAATTCAGAAGTGAGTTCTGCATCTCTCCCTTCCCCAGCCAATTTTATTATCATTAGTAAGGCTTAGTACAGTGTCTTAAATGTAGTTGGCTAGTATTTGTTGATTGAAGACTCTTCAATCAGGATAGGTCCTTGTGGACATATTCATCTAGACATTGTCTCAGGTCTGTCTGTTTAACAGGTGAGCACAGAGATGTTTAGTCCTGCATGTCCAAGCTGATACAGACGCCAAAAGGTCTAAGATGGTGTCTCCTCAGAAAGATGCTTCTCCTGATCTCTGTCTTTTCTGTCCAAAGGAATATAAAATGGGTCAGGCTTATGTCAGTTCCATTATCATTTCATATGACCTCTGTAGGGGAAATTGAGTGGAGGCAGATGTAAGTCAAAGGACTCTTTGGGAAGTTACATCTTTGTCAGTGTTAAAGATCAGACCTTCAGGGACCTTTTCTAAATCTCATTAACCTTTTGCTCTTGTGCATCTCTGGACAACCACCTAAAGATGACAGCCTTGAAAAGTGTGGGTCAACCATTTGCCTTCTTTGCCACTTGGATTGTGAGTAGAAGGTCCACATTAAGTTTACGTTTGCTCTCTTAAAAAATTGGTTCAAAATTACAAACTTTACAGCCATCTCAACAAATGATGGCCAAGTCACAAATGAACAAAAGGATGAAATCACAAATGAGATTTTGAATAGAAAACTATGGTCATTATTCTATTATAAACTTACATAAAGGTTTTCCAAAAAGCAATTTATTTGCCCTGTCCCCTTCATGTTGGTATCTTCTGTGTAGCCATAAAGTTTTGTTGCTATAGTTCCTTTTTTAAAAATCTAATTTAAGTGTTTTCTTACAAAATTAGCTTTTGTCACTCTACATCACTTTGTAAAAATCTGCCTCTTTGTAATTTCTAATTTCACCCACCCGCATGTTTATCATCCTTTCTGGTGCTATAATATTCCATTATGTTAATATTTTACAATTTATATAGACCTTCTTAGGGGTATGTCCTCACATGCCACATTTTAAAAATATCACAATTACAGATTCATTGAAAACTTCAACCTAAGAAATAAGTGAGTAGTTGAATACAGGCTTTGGTTCTAGTGTTAGTAGAAGAGAGGAAATTTTGGTACCTAGAGGAGGGGAGACTTATGGTACATAAATTGTATTTCTAATTCATTTCAGTTCAATTCAATTTAGTAAACTTGTATTAAGCACCTACTCTGTGCCAGACACAGGGCTAGGCCCTGTGAATTTGGGTTCACATCCTTGCTGCACCATTTGTTACCTGGGTCATCATAAGCAATTCACTTAATTTTTCTTGGCCTTGTTCCTTCAGCTTTAAAACGAGGAGGTTCCAAGATTACACAGGCATCAAAGCAGGGACTCCACTAGAAATTTTAGAGATGTAAATTGTTTTAACTCTTCTAGGAGCATGCAAATTGAGACAAACAACATTGACTTGAATTCATGTAGAAAAACATACAGATGAGGAATAAAATGCAAGATAAATATGGATAATGAACAGATAACATGTTGCTTGTACAGAACATTTGTTCATTCAGCAAATATTTATTTAGCTATGTGCAAGGCAATGTGGGGAATACAATGAGGGATGTTTATCAGATTTGCAGATGACACAACACCAAAAGGAGCAGAATTAGGATCTAAAAAGGTCTTGATAGGCTAGAATGATGGAAGCTAACAAGATGAGATTTAGTAGGGATGAATATGAAGTCATATGAAGTCAATTTCACAAATATAAAATTTGAGAGGTATGGCTAGTCAGCAGTTTTCTAAAAAATGACTTGGAATTTTAGTGAATTACAAACCCCATGAGTCAGTTGTATGCTGTGAAAATACCTGACTGTAAACTAAACTTATATTGAGAGTCCTAGAATCCAGGGCTAAGGAAATGAGATAGTCCTACTGTGCTAAGATCCTGGCTATTCTCAGACCTCTTTCTCTCCCTCTCTTCTAGACTCAGGCAATGATAGGTGGTAGAAATATCTGTCACCGCTGGAGACATCTTTCCCCCTCTGCCTGGCCTGTTTTGACTGCTCCCACAACTTGGATAAGTTGTCCACAACTTTTAACTTAATAAAGTCCACAACTTGATTCCTTCTGATGAGATAGAGGACCCCCAGGCCTTACTCTGCCATTGCCTCCTAAGGCCCTTCCTCTATATCCTGAAGTCCCTTGGCCCAATTATCTGACCTGCTTACATAAGCTACGGACCCTAAACCTTGCCTCTGAACTGAAGCTGAACTCCCTTAGGGACTTCTTTCTCCTCCTCTGCCCTCTAATTCACCTTCTCTTTTCCCTTTACTTGCTATCTCCACCAATTAGATTATGAGCTGCTTGAGAGTTGGCTCCATCATAGCCTTTTCTGTTAGTGTAGTCCCAGTGCATAGTGTTGACATGTATTTATGCTTTTTCATACATTTTTCCCTCAGTTATTGGAAAGGATGATGAAAGAATCCTTCTGGGGGGTTGAAGGAATTGGTGATGTTTAGCCTAGAGAAGGGGAGATTTTGGAGGAGTGGGGGATACATGTAGACATATGAAGAGTTGTCACCTGGAAGAGTTATTAGACTTGTTCTGTTTCAATCTTGACCTAGGAGCAAAGGGTACTTCTTAGCAGTAAGTATCCAGAAGAGGTACCGGCTGCCTCAGGAGATTGCAGGCACTTCCTGGTTGTACTCTTGGGAGGAGGGGGCTGGGGGGTAGGGGGAGAGGAAGGCAGTGGCAGGAGGCTGCATGGGTCACTTCTTGGGGATATCGTAAAGAAGATTTTTGTTCAGGTGTAGGTTGGACTAGATGCTTTGGCTCTAAGGTCCAGTGATTTCTCTGAGCTCCAATATTCTTTCCAGCTTTAAATCTATGATCATATGAAAACTCTGTAAACAATTTTTTTTTTACCAGCTATAGCATACTTGCAATTCTTCCTGCATTTTGCAGTAATGTTGCATCTGCTACTGGTGATCAGTAGTGGCCTGAAGAGATATGGAGCTAGTCCCTCAGTGATCTAGTAGAATGATATGAGGGTGCATAGAGGAGTGTGTGTGTGTGTGTGTGTGTGTGTGTGTGTGTGTGTCCAGGGAGGGTGGGGTGTTTGGTTGCTGTTTTCTTTAAAAAGGTAGTATTCCTGAGGGGAACTATAGGCCATATCTTGGCCAAAAATCTAGTTAGTACTCCTTTACATTTTACTCCTGGCTGCCCCAGTGCCTCTTTTGAAAAACAAATGTTTCATCTGGTCACCATGATGCTGTGGTTTATGTAGAATAAAGTGGCAGTTGCACACCCCCAGGTAAAGTGCTCATTTGTGAAGTTATAGTTTCTTTTTTCTTAGAATTGTTTGGGGGGGGAAATAATTGAGGTTATAGTAAGTACTTAAGTTTTGTCTTATGATATTTCTTCCCATAATACAGTCAAGTTTAAGAAGGCAGCTGGATTTAGAGAACAAAGACTTGGGTTCACATCCTGGTTCTGCCACTTTAATCTTTGTGATCTTCCGATGGGTTATTTAACCTTTCTTGGCCTGTGTTTCACTGTCTGCAAAATGGGGCGGTAAGGCTACATAAGATGACCTTGAAGGTACATTTTAGCTGTAAGTCTGTGATCTTAAGACCTATAGATGTAATTTTTGCTTTTCATAACAAAAAGGGCTCTCCCTGTTAGTTTTGGTAATGCATTATTGAGAATTGTCTTAAGGAGGGCCTCACTTCTAGAGACTTCTCTTTCTTTTGGGTTTTAGGTAGGATGTCCTTGTGAGACTACCTGGTGTCTGTCTAGCATAGGCCTTTCTGCCCTGTGCAGTGTTTCATATTAATAGTAAGAGAGGAGCGCGCGCTCTCTCTCTCTCTCTCTCTCTCTCTCTCTCTCTCTCTCTCTCTCTCTCTCTTTCTCATTGCCTCTGTGGAGGAATTTTTTTAACATACACATGGGAGACCTTGGTGAAAGAGAGCCTGAACAACATGATTGTACTGAGTTGGTTTCATTTTGTGGAATCAACAGACAACAAAACCTAAGGATCTTCTCTCATCTTCCTCTTTCAGTTAGGTATGTGACAGGGAAGATAATGGACTGCTGCAGAGAATTGCCTGCCAAAGCCTGCCTTTGTTCCCTATTCCCTTCTTTACTTATGGAAAAAATAAAATCAGATAAATTTAAATAGAGCTTTGGGTTAAAAAACATTCTTCTTATACCAAGCTTACATTGGAAGTCAGCAGGCTCAGATTCTTGGTTACCAAAGGCTCATTTTTGAATCTCCGATGAGGGAGGCAGAGAGAGAGAGAGAGAGAGAGAGAGAGAGAGAGAGGGAGAGACAGATATAGAGATGAAGACAGAGAGATACAGACAGATGGACAGAGGCTACTGCTAATGCCAAGGAAATATAGAGCCTGGCAGCTTCTTTTCCCTGGCATTAGGACTCAGAGTCATTCCCTCGAGTGCTAGGGCCACTAAGAACATCTACTTTCAAATTTAGGAGAGCCTGAACCTCCTGAGTCAGGTGTTGAATATGTGGCTGTGCAAAGTGGTTTTTTGTTTTCTTTTTGTTTTTTTGTGGGGTTTTTTTGGTGTTTTGTTTTGTTTTTAACAAGGAACCCTGCCGTCCTTCATGTAGTTCCCTTCTGTCATCTCCATGACAAGCAAGAAGGGCAATATTCTTTCCGAAGCCAGAGCTGGCTTCCTGAAAGCAGAAACTGTCTTCTCTTGCTGTCCTTCTGCCCTTTCTGAATCTGAATCAGAGACCCTTTTGTGATAAGCATGGGTTCAATTCCTCTCTGACTTAAAGTGAGCACAAAAGGTTAGAAGTTGTAGATCTAAGACCAAATCAGCCTGGCTCTGGGTTTTCCTGGCTACTGATTCACTGGTGTCCTGCTATTGGGTATTCTGCTATCCTGTTCTTTAGACACTTGCCTGAAAGGTTCTCCAAGACACACCCTAGAACCAGAGCAAAGTTTCTCTTTTCAGTTCTGATAAATGGCATTCTACACCCAACTCTCTCTTCGGGTGAGAAATCAAAAGAAAACTAGGCTTGGAGCAGAAATCCTCACACTATTGGCAATGAACGTGGGGTTATAAAAGTTTAAGAAAAGAGCATTAGCTCTTAGTAGCCAAATCACATTGGCAGAGGATTCATCAGTTACAAAATCTGATAGCCCTTAGGAAAAGGAATTTAAAGGGGACTAAATGAGTTAATTCAAATAAAGCTGATTTTTCTTAAATCTGGCAAACCTTTAAAGATAGAAAATATTGCCTGACTACTGATGGCTTTGGGACAGATGCACCATTAAATCCCAGATAGAGTCATGATTTGGTCAGTCTGCAAGGATTTATTTACATACTATGGGCCATGCACTGGGCTGGGCACTGGGGAATACAAGTACCAAGAATTAAATAATCCCTCCTTGTAAAGAGCTTACATTATAATGGGGAAGACTGCAAGGACATATAAAAATGTCAACAGCATACATGTAAAGTTTATACATACAAATAGGGGGCAAAGTATATACTATTGACCCAGGCCCACTGGGTGGGTGCTTGGGTATATGTACTCGAGAGAAGAGTAACTGGTAAGATTCAGAACACCTGCCACACATGTATGGGTGGCTGAGATGTCTGGTAGTCCATTGTGGCTTGTTAGGGGGTTTTCCTGGCTCACTCTTTTGTCAGCCATGGCCATCAGAAATTAGAGAAGAATGTGGCATAGCATATATTTGTGTTTTGGGGAGTGGGGTGCATGCAGAGGGTATGCAAAACTCAGATTAAAGAGATAAGGGTTCTTGGTGTCAAGACTAAGGGCCACTGCTTTAGAGTGGTATTTCTTTTCAAAGAATTAAGGGGAATACATTACTGATACAGTATATAAAAGACCAATGCAAGGCATTCTATATCGAAACACTCATTTACTCCATCAGCTCCCTGGGGCCCAGGAACATGAAGTCAAGAGGGGGATTCCAGTGTACTAGAATCTTCAGTTCCTCTGAGGTTATAATTTTTCTGTTTCCTGGCCTGGAAGAGGGGAAGTCTTATCAGAGGAGAAGTTTGCTTCCTGTTCCTCAGACATTGAGAATTGTTGTTTCTTTTTTTTTTTTTTAATTGTTATTTGTCTTCTTGCTTGGATAGGAGACTGGGGAGAGTATCGGGTTCTAAACTGGGTAGATTTTGAAGGAAATGTTAGGTAGCCCCTATTCCTCACCATTTTCAATAGTAGGAAGGTTTGCTTTTTGTGCTTTTGAATTCTAATTTTCCCTGTTCTGAGTTTTGGGGGAGGGAGGGCTTGGGGATTCTATACCAAGGTGTAAATGCTATTTCCTCACTCACTTACCACTGTAAAAAAAATTTGAAAAATGGATACCTAGACTTAGCAGACTCCTGGACAGCTTCAGAAAATCTTTTAATCCTTGGATATAGGGGTTAAAAAGAATGAGTAGGGAAAGGCATCAGAGAGAATACCCATAGAGCTGCTAGGTCCTCTTTAGTTCTTATAACATGTGGCCCATTCTGCCCTTTAGTTGCCCCATGTAGAACAACAGTGGCATCCAGTGGCCACTGTCATCAGCAATGACCTTGCTTCCTTCTGGGTCCCATCCCCTGCAAGAATGATGACCTTCCTTCTTCTGCTTTAGGAGAAAGCCCTTAGTCCTTTGGTTTTTTTCTAATCTGAAAACCAAGTGAATCATGCCCCTGGGTAGAAAAGGATTGTGTAAGATTTCTTGGCTTTGGTTTTGGGGCATTTGGATCTAGTATGAACTATAAAGAGATGAGAGCATATACCAAAATAAAGTCTAAATGGATACATGATTTAGATATAGAGGCAGATACTATAAGCAAATTAGAAGAGTGAGGAATAGTTTATCTATCAGATCTATGGAGAATGGAGGATTTTATGACCAAACAAGAGACCGAAAACAGTATGAAATGCAAAATGGATAATTTTGATTATATTAAATTGAAAAGTTTTTGCACAAACAAAGCCAATGCAGCCAAGATTGGAAGAGAAGCAGAAAACTGGCAAAGAATTTTTACACAACCAGTATCTCTGATAAAAGCCTCATTTCTAAAATATATAGAGAACTGAGTCAAATTTATAACAATACTAATCATTCCCCAGTTGATAAAGGGTCAAAGGTTACGAACAGGCAGTTTTCAGAGGAAGAAATTAAAGCTATTTATAGCAGCAGCTCTCAACCTGTGGGTCATGACCCCTTTGGGAGGTCAAACGACCCTCTCACAGGGGTCACCTAAGGCCGTCCGAAAACACATATTTCCAATGGTCTTAGCAACTGAGACACCGCCCCTCTATCTGTCTCCAGGCAGGTCTGCCCACATGCGAATACACCCACATAGAAGTATTAAAGGGTCATGGCATTAGGAAGGTTGAGAACCGCTGATTTATAGTCATATGAAAAAATGCTCTAAATCACTATTGATTAGCAGAATACAAGTCAAAACAACTCTGAGGTACCATATCACACCTATCAGATTGGCTAACATGGCAAAAAAGGAAAATGATAAATGTTGGAGAAGATGTGGGAATATTGGAACATGAATTCATTGTTGGAGTTGTGAACTGATCCAACCATTCTGGGGGGGGGGGGGCAGTTTGGAGCTATGCCCAAAGAGCTATAAAACTGTGCATGCCGTTTGACTGAGCAATACCACTTATAGTGCTTTATCCCAAAAAGATCATAAAAATGGGAAAAGGATATACACATACAAAAATATTTATAGCAGCTCTTTTTGTGGTGGCCAAGAACTGGAAATTGAGAGAATGCCCATCAATTGGGGAATGGCTGAACAAGTTGTGTTATATGAATGTAATGGAATACTATTGTGCTATAAGAAATGATGAACAGGCGGACTTCAGGAAATCCTGGAAAGACTTACGTGAACTGATGCTGAGTGAAGTGAGCAGAACCAGGAGAATATTGTACACAGTAAACAGCCACAGTGTGCGATGACTGATTTTGATAGACTTAGCTCTTCTCAAAAATGCAAGAACCTAAAACAATTACAAAAGACTTATGATAGAAAAATACCATCCACATCCAGAGAAAGAACTTTGGAGTCTGAATGCAGATCGAAGCATACTATTTGCTCCCTTTTTTGTTTTGTTTTGTTTTAATGGGAAAATATGTTTAATAGGAATGTATATGTAGAGCCTTTATCAGATTGCATGCCATCTTGGGGAGGGGGAGAAAACTTAAAGCTGATGGAAGTGAATGTTGAAAACTAAAAATAAATTAATTAATTTTTTAAAAAGAGATGAGAGAAGTCAGAGAAGAAAGGGAAGTGGTGGGGTTTGAGAAAGAAGGAGTTCATGACCCTAGAGTCAGCCCAAGAGAGCTAATATGGGAGCTAGCACTCCTGCTGCTTTTCCTGATTCCTGGTTCTTAGTCTTTGAGTGGGTGAGAATAGGGGACCTGTCTGTTCTCTCTACCCCAGTTAAAGTCTGTTGTATTCCACTTAATAAATAGTGGCAATTTAAAGGGAAGTTTGAGTATCTCAGGCCCTGGAATTTTTGTGGAGTTTTAAATATCCTGCTATTTATCTAAGTCTCTTATACATGTCAAGATGAGAGCGATTTGATGCAGTTTACACAGGGACACACCCATTGTGTTCTCTTCTTACTTTACTGTTGCCAAGCAATAATGGGGATTGCCCCTTGTAAATGCAAAATTACTCTGTGTTTCTCTTTTCCCCACAATCCCACATTGGGATCTTAGAGCAGATTTGGTTACGTTGTAGAAGTTAGCACAGGCGAGCATTCTAAGGAATGTTTGGACCGACGTGACCTCCCAGCCTCTTAAAGATGCCTTCCTTATGTCATCAGTTTGGAGATGCTCTTGGGTCTCATCTGATAAGCTTTTTTTCAGCTCTAACAGGAACTAAACCACTTTTCTTCTTTTCCCTTCCCCCACTTTCTCTAGGAGCTTGCATCTGAGAAGTCAAAGGCAGCTGCCGGGGAAGCCAATGTGAAAAAACAGCTCTTGGCCAGGGAGCAAGAGATTGTGGCTGTACAAGCCCGAATGAAAGCTAGTTACCGAGACCACGTGAATGAAGTGCAGCAGCTGCAGGGGAAGGTGAGACATTTGTCATCCTACAGGCTGCAGGGCAAAGAACCTTGGGCTCTGGGGAGTGTGAGTCTGACCCTGGGTTTAGACTAGGACCAGAAATCAGTTTTT
The DNA here is from genome assembly GCA_028646515.1 of Pseudochirops corinnae. Taxonomy (NCBI): domain Eukaryota; kingdom Metazoa; phylum Chordata; class Mammalia; order Diprotodontia; family Pseudocheiridae; genus Pseudochirops; species Pseudochirops corinnae. The sequence goes on along the minus strand of CM053585.1, from coordinate 128,489,538 downwards.
GCTGGGATAGTTTTTGTTATGGCCCAAGTACCAGGATATCTTCTAAAAGAGGTAGGAGAATGGGAAGGATTTGAGTAATTGCATTCGTTTTAGGGGAGCATCATATAAGCCAAGAAGGGAAACCAGGGAAAGAGGGGCTACAGGAATATAGTATCTCAAAACTCATGAAAGAAGGGGGCTGTCACCTTGGGTGTGATCTCAAAGTGTGAAGCATCAGGGAGCCACACCCTCATTTTGGCCCTGTCGCTGACTTCCTATATGACCTTGAACCAATCACTGTGAATAAATCTGAGCTAGTTCCCTCCCTTGGGAAATGAGGACAATAATCCCTGCTGTACCTACCGCACATAGTGTTGTGGAGAGAATCAGCTGAGAGAATGGCTATGTAAGTGCTTTGGAACTCGGAAAGCATTAAGATCTTTGTGGAGACAGGTTGAAGTTCAGGGGTCTCTCTCTCTCAAGTTCAGAAATTGTTAGAGCTGTTTCTTTCAGAAGATAAGCTGGGGAAGAAGGAAGAAGACAACCCTATTTGTTATATTCCATGGCTTGCCACCACCATGGGCTACAGATGTTTTCTTTTAGCTTGATCTTTTACAGGGTGATAATGGATCAGGAGAAGGAAAAGGGACACTTGTCTTCCTCTTGAGTGATAAGAGGTTTTATTGGTTCGTGGTGACTTGTTTTATCTCATAATACAAATTTCACACTGTATAAACCACAGAAGAAGTGAAACAGGGAATGTTTCTGAGGCTCTAGCCCGAGAGGGCTATGCTAAAAAAGTTTGGAAGTAATGAGGAATGAGAAATAAATAGACTCTTTAAAAAAAAAAAAGTCTTAATTCAGGTGCTTTCAAGAAGAGAGCTGCATTCTGCAGCCCAGGTTCCATGCTGTAGAAAGCAAGTTTCAGCGTGAGGTTATGGGCCATATCTTCCCTCAGGCATTGTTGACTGATGCTCTTCTACCCTCTAAAATTCATTTTCAGATTCGAAGTCTTCAGGAGCAATTGGAGAATGGACCAAATACACAGCTGGCTCGTTTACAGCAAGAGAATTCAATTCTGAGGGATGCTTTGAACCAAGCCACCAGTCAGACTGAGAGCAAGTAAGCTTCAGTATTCACTGATGAGAAATAGAAACTTGAATACATTTGCTGAATAGACCAGTAATCACACTAAACCAGGGGTTCTTAACCTTTATTATATTTTGGCACCCTTTGACAGCTAGGTGAAAGCCTACTGACCCCTTTTCAGAACAGTATTTTTAAAAATTTCATAATTGCAGGATATATTAAATTTCAATTAGAGAATAGTGAAAACGAAGGTGTGATTTTTTTTTTTCCTCATAAGAATTCACAGACTCCTTAAAATCTATGGGCCTTTGGACCTCAGAGGGTAAAGAACCCCTGCACTTTATAAAAAATGAATCCCTTCCTTGAAGGTCAGGAGAGGAAAAGAGAGCATTTAGTAGATCTTGTCTACATTAGCTCTTTCCTGTGAGGAGCATTGTTCCTGTAGTACTGATCATGGGTATGAGCTGTATATAGGGTCAACTTTTCTGTTTCTTCCCCGTCAAGTTTGCTCTTAATGTGGATCCCCTGTTCCTGGCTCTTTATGTATATGGCAAAACTTTGATAGTGTTACAAATGAAGGCTGGAGGAGGGAAATCATGTTATTTCCTGTGGCCTAAAACTTGGGCTTTGGACCTTGATCTCTTTTCACAGGATGGATGACATTTTCTTAGGTGTCCTCAGTGTTAACATCTCGTAGAGATGTTACCCCATGGCAAATAAAGGACTTTTCCCATACATAACTAGACAATGTCCTCATAATGGTAGACTTTATTAATGTCCCCATTTAATAGAATGAAATTAATCAAAGCAGAAATAAAAAATTAAACTCCTTGTTTTTTCAGTGAACAAAAATCTACTTTTCTTTTTTTCCTTCTTCTCTCCTCTTCTGCTCATTAGGAAAAAGAAAAGAAAAAACCCTTGTAACATATTCATAGTAAAGCAAAACAAATTAAGCATGTCCAGAAAATATATGCCTCATTTTGAACCCCGTCTTATCACCTCTCTGTCAGCAAGTGAATAAATAGCTTGCTTCATCATCACTCTTGGAATTGAGATTGGTCATTGTGAATCAGAGTTCTTAATTCTTTCAAAGTTGTTTTTCCTCATAATTTTGTTACTGTATAAATTCTTTTCCTGATTCTGTTCATTTCATTCTTTATCAGTTCCTACAAGTCTTTCCAGGTTTCTTTAAAACTGTCCCTTTCATCATTTCTTACAGCACAATAATATTCCATTGCAAGGCATTAAAACCAAGACTGAAAATGCATTCATTAGTGTGATTTGTTCAGTTATTTTCCAAATAGGGTCCTTTCTCCTTTAGGTTCCTGTTATTTGCCACCACAAAAAGATCTGCTTTAAATATTTTTGTAAATATCGGTCTTTTCTCTTTTTCTTTCATCTCTTTGGGGCATAGACCTATAAGTGATACTACTAGGTCAGTGGGTATGCACAGTTTAGTAAATTTGGGGGCATAGTTCCAAATTGGTTAAGCAACTTTTCAAAGGCCATGGTTAATGATTAATGCCATAGAGGGTCTGGACTCCCAGAGCTGGTCAGCTAGCTGCCTGATAGTGAGTTTTCCAGCATAGTCCTCAACTTCAAATGATCTCATTTTAATCTTCATTTGTGGATAATCAATCAGTGCTTTGTAACAGACATGAAGATATAACTTGCCAAGCAGTTGTTATTTTTTTCCCTGTAAGCTGTATGGCTAAGAAAATAACAGATCGGGTACTATGTCCACCTCTGAGTTCAGCATTTAACTTTGTTGTGGTGGATAGCAATTTCATTAGACCAATATGTCTTTCCCTGCCTCCATTTCCATTTGGGGACCTGTTGAGGTTAAGTGCCTTATAGTGATTGGTTCTAAGATGCTGACACTTGCTCTCTCTTAGCTGTCTTTATGGGTACAAGGAGTGTGACAAAACTAGTAAAAGACTGACATATTTGAAGAAGTGAAAGTGGGAGAGAGAAATCCTCCTTTGTGCTTAGAGAGAGTTACTATGTTGAATGGTGAGTCACCAGGCTTAGCTCACTCTTCAATGTTCCTCATGATGAGGAAGGATCCTTGTAAAGTTACTTCCATCTTGAGTTCCCTCTGTGTATGTCATTCTCTTCTTCCATGTTTTACTTATTGAGCTTGAATCTTTATGGTTGCCATTTCCTGAATGATGACAAATAGAAGATAGCCTTTTAGGCAGAGTGACTCTGACTCTCTTCCCATGCCTTGAATGTTACCCCTGTTTCTTTACATGCGTATGCTTCAAAGCAGAGGGGAAAGTATTTCACTCTGTGATACATCTTAAATTCCCCACTCTGGGTTGGATGCCTTTGTCTGGGATAGTGGTTCTTAACCTTTAGTCTACGAATTTTCTATTTAAAATATATATGTACATATATTATAATATATAATGTCATTTGTATATAATTATAATATACAGCAATCTAATAATGTATTATATATACTCTATATACTTAATATATAACTTTTTAACAACTATTTCAGTAGAATTGGTTTCCTTTGTAGTCTACTGTTTTTTATTTTATGCTATCATTCTTTTTTTTCCCTTTTCTTTTGAGACTTGGTCTCCCTATCTCACCAAGATGAAAATTGAGTGGCTACTCATGGGCCTGATCACAATACTGATTGGCCTGGAAGCCTCTACCTATAACGTTTTTTGTTTTGTTTTGTTTTACCTATAACAGTGTTTAGATCTGGACTGATTTGCTCCTTTTTTGGTTGACCACTCATTGGGTCTTAGCATATTGGTACTGGATTTAGTGTAAACAACTTTAGCGCTCTTACAACTCAGAACTCTTGAACTCAAGTAATCTACCACCTTCAGCAAGGACTACAGGCATGTGCCACCATGCTAGACTTAAAAATGTTATCCTGAGAAGGGTCTAATTGTCTACTCTAAGTTATTCATTTTTCTTTATATCTTGTCAGATATTAGGTTTTGGGCTAGTTTTTCCCTTGGCTATAATCTTCTATGGAGAGGGAAAACCATAGGAAGAGAGCCAATTTCTTCATTTTAATTTCATATAGGAGAATGCAGTGTTTTAAGTTTTTTCCCCATTTCCACATTCTTTAACCTTTCCTTTTGGGTTTTCAGTGGTTGCTGAAGGATAATCCATTCTGATGAACTGTATATTGCTGAGTTGGGCTTTTAATTTTCTTTTCTTTTTTTAATATTAACTTAATCTTCAATAAACACAAACATTTCAGTATATGAAGATGAACATGACAAAAGCTCATACAAGAAACTGAGGACTTCTATAAAATGTTTTTTTTTTTTTTTTTAAAGAAATGCTTGGGGGCAGCTAGGTGGCATGGTGAATAGAGCACTGGCCCTGGAGTCAGGAGGACCTGAGTTCAATTCCAGCCTTAGACACTTGACACAAAAACTAGCCATGCGACCTTGGACAAGTTACTTAACCCCAAATGCCCTCCGAAAAGCAAAAAAAAAAAAAAAAAAAAATGCTTATATGTAACTTCAGTTATTTTTCTTCCCCCTCCCCATTTTATTGATATCTTTTGACTTCACACTATCTTCATTTTTTAATATGTCCCTACCCTTCACTATCCTTGTAAGCTGTCCATTGTAAAAAAGAACAAAAAAGGGCAAAAGAAATCCCAGTTTAGCAAAACTAATACATCATCCTTGGCCCCACAACTCTTCAGAGAAAGGAGATAGGTGCCTTCCCTCCCGCCCCCAACTCTTCTCTGGGAACAAGTTTGATCATTATACTGACATAGCATTGAGTTTGACTTTAGGCCACCCCACCCCCACCCGTTTTCCATTTATGATATTCTAGTTGTGTTTGTTTTCCCTAGAAACTATATATTGTATGGATGGTCTGGTGTCTCTTTGGGAGTCAGCGTTTGGGTTCTGATCCCAGTTCCACTATTGAATGTTTGTATGACCTTCGACAGTTCATTTTTCTGCTTTTATCCCTTTCCCCCTCTGCTTCTCCAACCTCTTTCCTCATCTGGAACATCAGAAGATATGAACAGAGATAAACTTTAAGGCCCTTTCCAGCTTTCAAGTTCTATGATTCTATGAGTATTTTATGAGGCCCTTCATTAGTCCTCTTTTCTTCAGCTCAGAAAATTAGCTGAGGAAGTGGGAGATGTGGATTAACAAAGTACATTCTGCACTAATGCCTAAGTGCTTTATAATTCAGGGAAATTCATCCCTGATTACAGAGCTTGTTTGTGCTATGAGGAGAAATGAGAACATGAAGGCTTTGTCACTTCTCTCTCTTCTGAATGCTTAGAAAATCCCAGGGCAGCTCTCATGAAATTGAGCCTTACTGATGAACACACATTTTGGGGTGTTTTTTTCCCCCTTTGTGTTCCACCCATGGTGATAAGTTTTTGTTTTTTTTTTTTTAACCAGAGAATTCTAAAATATATTCTATATGTGACAAAAAAAGTTTTTAAATTTAACTTACAAAATGTTTTATCAATCCTTTTTGTTTTTCTGCTGTATTTACACTCTTTCTTATCATCAGTTATACTTCATAATTATCTCCTCCTCTCAATAAAACCCTCCTTATTAGTAAAAAAGTACAGTGAGGGAAGGCAAACTGACATTTTGACCACCATCTACTACATCTGACAAGAGTAAGCCTCATTGTCTTCTACCACCTTTCTGTTGAGAAGTGAGAGGTATTTGATAACCAGACCTTTGGAATCTAGATCAGTCATTGCATTGATTTAAGTTCTGATGTCTTCTAGTGTTTTCTATTACATTATTATAGCCATTGGATTACACTCTCTTTTACCAGTGTTACATGCCTCTTTTGAGAGAATTGACTTTTGTAAATTTCCTGAAGTGAGAGTTATTTGGCTCAATGAATTATTCACTTTTTAAAGTTAATTTTTTTTCAGTGAAAATAGATACCCCTCTACAGTTGAAGGGATGGAAAACTCATGTGAAAAATATGTATAGTCAAGCAGAAAAAATTTCTGCATTGGTTGTGTTAAAAAAAATATGTGTCTCATTCTGTACTTTGAGTCTATCACCCTCTGTTCGGAGGTCAGCAGTATGTTTCACCACTGGTTCTTGGGTCCGTAGCTGGTCACTGAATTGATCAGAATTCTTACAGTTTTTCAAAGTTGTTTGTTCTTACATGGTGTAGTTGTTATATAAATTGTTTTCCTGCTTTTGTCACTTAACCCTGAATCAGTTCATATAAGTCTCCCAGATCTCTCTGAAACCATCCCCCTTATGGCACAATAGTATTCTGTTACAGGACTCTTTACTTTCTGAGCTTGGAGAAAAATCATGAGAGGCTGAGTCAGCTGTGAACCACTTTACATTTTCCAGCTAAGCCCTTCATATTTCTTTGGGATTCTGTTTTGTTGTTGTTGTTTTGGGCCGGGGGAGGGGAGGGGCAGAGTTGATCTAATTAGCCTAGGAGTCTTAAGCAATTAACTTATAAGCACAAACTGAACTCTTATTCTGAACCAAGGTCATAATTGTCTTTCAGGCAGAATGCTGAACTGGCCAAGCTCAGGCAAGAGTGCAGTAAGCTCATGAAAGAAGTGGCCGAAAAGTGTGAGGCCGTACAACAGGAGGAGCAGCAGAAGAAGAGCCTGGAGAGCAAAGCTACCACCTTGGAGAAACAGGTCCACCAGCTGCAGGTGGGGCATGGGCCTGGCGTCTCCCAGGGGTAGATTCAGTGCTTTTGGGTCCATCCTCAGTGTGTGGTAGAGAGATGATGGGGCCTGTCTGCACTTGGGTCCACTGACTCTCTTTTTCCAGGAACTTTGTTGGAATTGGTCCGATCTGTCCACTCTGACTTAGCTCTTTTCCTTCATGATGAATGAAATGTACACATTTGCTGGAAGCATAGCTGGACAGTATTAAAAAATTACCATAAAGTATTGGCCACCTCTTTTTAGACATGCAACCCTGGACAATGGCCTACTTAGGCCCAAATTCTCTTTGGGGACTAATTGGCTGTAGAGACATGACCTCTTATTTGAAGAACCTGTCTTATTTTATACATGTATCACCCACTTGTGTAAGCCTCATTTTTGTGGGGGCAGATTGCCTCAGAATAGGGGCCTTTCCCACTCAAAAGTAGCTTTTACATATCTGGACATTCAGAAAAATGACAAGAATAGTGCCAGCCACTTCTCCTGAATTTGATCTGATCTCATCCAGATTGATTAGGATGCTTTCCTTCTGAAGATTTGTGTCTAAAAAGCTGAAGCCCCAGAGGCAGCTTGGGAGTGGAAACAGATAATATTCAAAGGGTATTTGACTCAGGTGTGGAGAAAATCTTTCTGTTATGCCAGTTTTTTTGCTTGGATTTTTGGATAAAAAGAAAATTGTTGTCTGAGATGCTTTTGGTCCTATTTATGTGGAGTCATCAATGCATGAGTGAAGGAAGGTACTTACAGCAGCTTGGTGTCACTCGGAGAACTTGTTCTGGTCTTCTCCATAATTAACTAAGTGACCTTGGGCAAGTCACTTAACTTCTTTGGGCATCAGTTTCCTTATTTGTAAAATGAGAGGGTTTGACCAAGATTTCTTTTAGTTCTGATATTCTTTGAGCATGTCCTAGTTTATGAATGATTTTTGAGGTTTTCCTTTTTCTAATTTTTTTTTCTCCTAAAGAGAAGAGCATAATTTGTCGTGGTCTCTTATTTGTGGTGGTCTGCATTTTCTTCTTCCTAAATTTAAATCTGAGGTTGAGGTAGTTTATCCTGTTGCATGACTCTATATTCAGAGGCTTAGGGTACTAATTTCAGAAATCATCCCTTTGTCTGTTTGAATCTAAAGCTTTTGCTTTTCTTATTTGGAAACCATTTCCCCCTCAATTGAGGCTTCCTGCTATGGAGACTTAAGCTTCCTGGGATCTGAGTGAATATGAGCTCTCTATGGCAAGAGTTTTCTTTACGTTTTCAGCATCTCTAGCAGTCTTACCATATTATATATTCCTTCCTCCTTCCTGGTTAGAATACAGATCTCTGGGAGGGAAGGAGACTGCCTCTGGAACCTGCCTCTGTCTTTGGCAACATTGTGGAACCCACTGAGAAGAAAGCAGATGTGTCTGTGTACAACCCATCATGACACATGCAGTTTTAGTAGATGAACTGAAGTTTTGGAAACATATGACAGTTTTTTCAGTATCTAGCAGACCTCTTGCATTCCTGTCTCACTGAGTTATCTTATTATTGTAAAGCATCTCATGGCCTAACATCATTTATATTTGGATCCATATCTCAACCAGGATTTATTAAGTGCCTCTTTATTCCAGGCACTGAGGATATATAGACAAAAATTAAGTAGTACTTTACGGTCAACAAGCTTACCTTCTACTGGAGAAAGACAATATGTATACAGATAATGAATACAAAATAAAATCAAAGCACCTGGGGGAGAGTGGGCAGAGGGGGAGAGGCTAACAGTGGGGAATTTGGCCAGGGCTCTTGTAGGAGGTGACACTTGTTTGAATTCTTGAAGGGGGAATGATCTAGGGATCTTAAAGGGTGGAAGTAAGAAGGAAGAGCACTTGAGGCACGGAGGCAGGAGATACAAGGAGGCTGGTTTGGCTTGAACATAGAGTATGTGAAGAGAACCACAAGATTCCAGATGCCAAACACACAAGTTTGTGGTTGATGCTAGAAGTAACTGGGAAATGCAGCAGGGCGCGTAGAATAGTTCCAGGAAAGCAACCCTGCTCAGAAATGACAGCTGATTTCTAGTGCCCTGTAGGGGTTAGGGCTGGTATTATTTTGTACCTAAGAGAATAGAGGGACTTGGAGCCCTTTACAGATGTACCAGTATAGGATACACCAGTCTATGAGTAAGCTGGGTAAGGAGGAGCTCATAGGTTGGTAATCTTCCTTCATATCTGGAGGCTGTACCTAGTGATTCATCAATGATTTTTTACTGCATTTGTTTGCATGTCCCTCCTCTTCCCTGCTGTGGGGAGGGGTAGGCTTAGTGTGAATAGACTGTATCTCAGATCATCCCTTTAAAATAGAATATTTTGGAACGTTACCAGATTTGAAGTCAAGCTTCCCCTCCCACGGTTTGCTTGCTTCTCTCTCTCTCTCTAAATGAAGACATTTGCGCTACTCCTCTAGACCTCATGTGCTGTCTCAGGCCCTGGTCTTTCAAAGACTCCTGAGAGTAACTCATCAGTCACATCTTCCAGGATTCTGGGATGAATTTCTGGACCTCGTGACTTGAGCTCACTGAGGGTAGGGAGGCATTCTTTTGCAATCTCCTTATTTCCTCTAATCTTTTCTAACTAAGCAAGAGGATGATTATCCTCTCACTCTTAAGAGATGTGCCAGCATTTTTCTTTGGATTTTGAAAAAATACTCTTCCTTCTAATATTGATTTGCTCACCTGACCAAATGTTCTATTTAATGTTAGCATTGAATGGGTAAAAACACTTGGCAACAAGTATCTGACTACATTAGACTCATTTAAGAAAAATTACTCAAAGTTCTGCTCAGAATAGTTGCCTCTATCTGCTGTTGCCTAGAAACATGCTGTTGGGAGAGAGGTTCTCCCTGCTTCCTTCCAGGTCATCTTATAAGCAGAAAAATCAACTTGTTCAGGAGTTCTCAGGAAAGCCACATCACTACATTCTTTCCTCATTTATTCCTTTGGAATTTGAGTGAAACTATTCCACTGTCATGTCTTTATTATGGAAAATGATATTCATTCTAAAGCTGCACACAAACTTCCACTGTGCAGAACACATTTAGGATGTAGTTAAAAAAAAATCTCTTGAGGATTGTTTTGCTTATTTCCAGCCCTGCTTTTAACTCCTTGTCATTCATCGTAGAGGTCAATGTTTATTCCTCTAGTAGCGAGCAACATTTGATTGTTTTTAGTGTGCAAGTCAGACTAGCCTTTGTACCCTGGAATCACTTTATATAGAAAGGGAATAGAGACTGGGTTTGAACAATACTGATTAAAGGAAGACCTGTCATCCTGTTTTAGCTCAGAATGCCCTCTTAACAAAGTTACTCTTTTTTTTTTAATGCGCCTGTAATTTTATTGGTGAGACAACCTGGGGCATCTCAGTTTTTTGCTTTTGAGAACTGGTATATTCAGTTTGTTCAAACAATTGTTTGGCTTCTTTGCCTTTTGCACTCATTCTCCTTGCAGGAAAATGAATTGCAAATTTCAGTATATGATTCCAGAGACACTTAATGAGGGAAACCAAGGATCTCATCACAATTTTTTTTTAATGGGTGCTGGGGTAAGGCAAGAAAATCACATTACCTGCTTTCCTAAGTTTGGGAGTTTAACTTCTTCTTCCTCCCCCCCCCCCCTTTTTTTTTTCCTGCCCTCCATCTTCCAGGTTTCTCAAAAAGAAAAAGAAGATGCCCTTCAGAAGAGACTAGATGAAGTGAGCGGAGAGCTTCGCAAATCCCAGTCCAGCTACAAAAATCTTTTGGCAGACTTGGAGAAAGCAAAGGGAGATCAGCAGAATATTGCTGGTTAGAGAATTCTGTTACTTCTCTCTCCTTATGTATTAGAAAACTGAGTAGCAAAGGCAAACCAAGCTGGCTGCTATTTTCCTAGGAGTTAGAGATGCCAGTGTTTCCTGCTTGTTTCCAGTGCCATTCAATTTAATGCTCCCATACCTTTGTTCCTTAGGCACACTGTGCTCCCTCACTCTAGCTCCAGCCAACTCTTTCTATGATGTAAACCTTCCTACTGGCGTTGGGATATTTCGTGACTGAGAAAAATGAATCCCTAGAGTTTAGGTGTGGTTTTGACTGTTCATTAGTGTGTATAGCGTTCCTATTGTTACTTCTTGGCCCTGTCTCAAGTTGGAAGTGGGAAAGGATTGTTCCTTCTAAAGTCAAATAATCATAGGACTACCATCCTGAGTGGTGAAAAGTCCAAGGTCAATGAGAATAGAGAGGAAGGAATTGGACTTAAAGTAGAACCCTTGGATTTGAATTGTGTCTCTGTCAACTGCTATCCCTATGACTTTACGGAAATCTCCTAAGCTCTCTAGACTTTTCTTTCATAGGATTTATCTATTTAGAACTGGAGGATACCTCAAAGGCAATGTCATCCTACACTGTCATTTTTCAGCTGAGGACACTAAAGACAAGCAAGATTAAATAATTTGCCATTATTTAGTGAAATAATACATTAGAACTATACCGTGCCTAACCTTTAACCAGCTGCATGAACTCTTGTAAGATGGCTTTGAATGAGAATTCTTTCCTGAGGAGGCACAGGAAATTGATGGGACCCAAGCACATCAATTAAGCTTAACTTTAGAAGATGCACTTTTCCCAGGTTACCGCCTTGAGACATCCAGTGAACTAGTGCAGAACTCACAAATGTACACACTTGATGAGGTTTCTACTTTCCTGATGTGAATTCTTCACACATTCACCCTCCCCCCCCAGGATCTGGTATAATTTCATCAGCTTGACTTCTGCTTTGTGTGAGTGGGTGAGGATAGGAGAGTGGTTGGAGCTTCAGCACATTTTAGTGGGTGCTGGGTAAGGCAAGAAAGTCATATAAAGACAGGGGGAGTCACCTAAATAAAAAATAACTTGAACTTTGAAAAGTTTTCACTTTCTGCAAAATAAATTGTCATATCATCCCAGCTTGTTTTTTCTTCTCGTGTGAATTAGAATTTACCAAAGTGAAATAGATTCTCCTGTGCTATTCCTCCAAACCAAATCAATTGCCAACCTCATTTTATAGTGTTTGAATAATGGTCTGAAGCTTTTCCCCCTTCCCTTATAATTAAAAAAGATAGTCCCATCTATTTTCCGAGAAAAATTCAGGTTAGTAAATGATCTTCCCAGTCTGCTTATTGGCTGTAGTTTTCAGCAGTCAATAATAATAAAATCATCGTTATCTTTTTATAAAAATTAGGTAGTATAGTGTAGTGGCTAGAGAAGAAAGGGTTCAAGAAATCTTACCTCAGATTCTTTTGTGAGATCCTGGACAAGTGATTCAACTCTTCTTGGCTTTGTTTCCTCATTCTAAATTAGAGATAATAATGACTCCTGCCCAACAGAGCTCTCATGAGATAAGCTATCTAATTGCAAGTAATTGTTGTATTTAAACCTCTCTATTTAAAACCCTTAGCATTTTTACCCCTTTAACTTGAAGAATGCAGAACAGTCAAGCTCTGACAGTAGCAGATCCTGGATAAATTCTGGAGAGAACAGACTGGGAGTCCTTTCTTGACTGTGCCGTTTTCCCTCTCCCTCCCTCTTTTTCTTCTGTAGAACTTCGTAGCAAATTACAGTCCTCTGAAACAGAGGTGAAAAGCAAGTCTGAAGAGTTGAATAAGCTCAAAGGAAAGCTGTCAGAGTCCAGTACAGAAAATGCAAAGCTCACAGAAAGGATTAAATCCATCGAGGCTCTCTTGGAAGCTGGCCAGACGAAGGAGGCGAAAGACACCCAGGTCAGGACTCATCACCCTTTCTCTCAAGTAGACCTCCATTCATGAAAATTCAACAAGGGCCTTACGCATCTCCTCCAGGTTCTTTGGGAACCTCCTGACCATAGATATTCTTTCCCACTTTTGGATCCATCATTGACATGAATTATAGAAACCAATCTGTGTTCTCTCTCTCTGCTCTCTGAGCTAGGCCCGTAATAAAGGGGGGGGAGGGATAGATTTGAATCTTTATTAAAAGCAGAGGATAAAATCTAGAAAAGTCTTGTGTTGATGAGCATCTGTTTTGTCTTCACTTTAGGCCAGCCAAGCAGAGGTGGACCAGTTGCAAGCAAGGTAAGTCCGGAGAGCTGAGTGGTTACGTGTTTTCCTTCATTGATTTTTTTAGGCTTCAAGTGGGGTAGTTTGAGTTGAGGTGAATTTGAAATGAGAAAGGCCTCAGATTTTCAGAGTTGAGTCCATTTTTAGAGGGTCCTTTTATGTCTACTCTACGTTGACTAGCATGCCGAGGATAAATACAGACTAAGGCTACTATGGGAATGATGATGGGTGGATACAATTGTTTCTTATTCCTATATAGAGTATCGTGTTAAGAATAGGATTATTTGTTGTTACTCATACATCCCCTAGTGGCTTAAAATTGTGTGTGTGTACATATAGATATATACACATATTATAAGGTAGGATTAAAGCTGTACAGTACTGGTTACTTGCAGGAGTTGATTAAATTTCAGGGTTATTGCAAAATTTACCATGAGAACAGATGTTTCAGTACTGGATTGTTCTCTGGACTGCACATTTGGTGCTTGGGTTTAGCCAGAACTTGTTGGAATACATGACTATTTGTTTTTGTTAATGAGATGACTTTAGTCTGGCCCGAATCTTGTTTTTTTGGTGTGATCAGACCTACGGTGCTGCATTCTTTCAGTACTGCCTATCCTACACAAAGCGTCGTTCATTTAGTGTTTGTTTGGTGTTGCTAAGGGCTGGGAGTGACTGCATAGTAGGGCCCCACAAGTTAATGTAATCCCAGAGTTCTTGGGGCTCATTATCTCTGGAAGCATGGGTTTTTCAGTGCATACTCACAGGAGGTTTGACTTGCCTGGGAGATCAGAGAGCTCACATATCCATATAAGTCAATAGTGGACATCACATATTTTCTCCATCTCTGTTACACAGATGTGTCTAATATGTGGTGTCCAGGAAGGTTCTCTTGCTCTGGCCATGACTGCTAGATGAGTCATTATCCTTCCATCTTAAACACAGCTCACTATGAGCCAGTTTTCTCCTGGCATCCAGTGTCATGATCCTACCAAAAAATAAATCCACCAGAAGGCAGTGCATCTCTCATGGGAAGACATGGGACCAAACTTTACATTTTCCTGTCCCAATTTGTCTTATTTCAAGATACTTAGGCAAATTAGTTGAGGGGTGTTTTCTGGATGCTGTTTTGCGTTAAAGTTGGAATTCTTGGGCATGATGTACATTGCTATAGAAATTGTTGTTGTTTTAAAGAAGATGGATAAGGATTTTTAGGCCATTCAGATATAGCTGACATAATTTTTTTTTTTTAATCTTCAAAAAATAATTTTCATGAAACATTTGTTTTGAGTTCATCTGGTCCTGCTGTTGATATTAACAAATCATTGCTTATTTAGAACCTTGGAGAAGGCAAGGAAGAAGACAGAAAAGTAATCTACATGTCCTTTCCATTGACCTTTTGGTTTGGTTTCTGTGGGATTCTCTTTGCCAAAGAACTTTTGAGTATTTTTGTTGCAGGCAGATTTTTGTATCCTCTTTATCTAATGATATGGAGCTCATGAGGAAGGAGAGAGTGTGTGGGAGTTTTATTGCTAAAGTACAGGTGATTCTACTATAGATTTGTGGGATGTATTAAAAATATTTTTATAGGACTGATGATTTTATGGAAAAACAGCTTTCAACTGTTTTTAGGAAAGAAAGACACAGATATTTTAACTGCCAGATTGTATTAACTACATAACATAAACTAGTAATCAGAAGATCAATAAATACGTGCTTATATTTTCAGTTCTAATGTCTGTCATCCTTATGAAGAGATAGGGTTTAAATCAAAACAGCAGCTAACATTGACATCAGTCAGTATTAGCATTTGGCTTATATAGAGAGAATAAATGTTTTTCCTGCAACATTTTCAGTCTTATCCTATTATTTTTGTTAAAAATGTCAACACTGGCCCATTCTGGACACTCTATTATACATTATTGGTCTAGTGAGTATTTGTGAATTACCTCTTTGTTTATTGCATGTTCCAAAGGCTAAATTCCAGAGTTATTATATTATAGTGCCTATCTGAGCTTGGTTGCTCAGTGTGAAATATGTAAGATTTGTGAAATTCAAATCCAGGTTATCAAGAGGCTTTTATTTGACTAATGGAAATTCTGAGTATGGGGAAAGTGAAGTCTGTAAGTAGATGTGATTGAAGTCTACACAAGTATAAAGATACAGATGGTTCATCTTTGGGCATAGTTAACAAGTCTCATATTACAAGAACTTTAGCACATGGAAAAATTAAGTTTGGGATAATATATCCATGATGGATTTTTAAGGGACACTGGGGGTTGTATCTTGAACCTTTTAAGATTGATGTCTTAAAAAACATCTATGTCCTTCCACCAAAGACCCCTTGTCAAAAATAGAAATTGGGATTTATATCCATTTTTAGATTTTTTTTCCCTACTGACATGCTGAGGGGATCATCATAGATCTGAGCTGGAAGGGAGACATTATAATGAAGCTGCAACCTATCAGCTAAACAAGTGAAAGCTAGGAATGCACTAGATAGAGTACCAGGCCCGGGGTCAGGAAGATGAGACTTCCTGAGTTCAAATCTTGCTTCAGACGCTTACAAGCTGTGTGACCCTGGGCAAGTCACTTAACTCTGTTTACCTCAGTTTCGTCTTCTATAAAATGAGCTGAAAAAGGAGATGGCAAATCATTCCAATATCTTTGCCAAGAAAACCCCCAATGGGGTCACAAGGAGTTGGATGTGACTGAAACGACTGAACAACGATAACTAAACAAGTGCTCGTTTTAAAAAATAAAAACAGAGTATCTAATGAATGTTCTTATTGACCTTTTCTGTCTTAAGACTTTAAAAATCCAAAATAGGCTATTGACCTTTGTCTCTCTCCAGGGGGTCAGTCAGTCTGTTGTGCCTCGATGTCCCTCATCCCTTAGAGTCTCAAAAGTAGCTAGCTACAAGTTAAAACGAGCATATTATGTTATCAGTTATTTGAACGAAGACATAGAAAGATGCCTTATCAAATAACACAAAGCTGGAAGAAATAACCAACCCAATGTATGGTCAAATCAACTTGTTAAATGTTTCAGACAATCTGAAATACTAGGTGAAAATCAATAAGATGAGGTTTAACAGAGATAAATATTGAATCTTGTATTTAGGTCCTGTATTTAAGGTTTAAAAAAAAAAATCAATTCTGCAAATACAAGATAGTGGAAATATAGCTGAAGAATTCTTCATGTATAAAAAGATCTGAGGATTTTTAGCTGACTCCAGATTAATTATCAGCAAAGATGTGATACAGTTGTTTAGAAAATACTGATGTGATCTTTGGCTGAATTAAATAATAGAAGTAGAACATTCAGAATAAGGATGTAATACTTTTATTCTATACTATACCTGTACTGACTAATCACATCACATGGAATTTTGTGTTCATTTCTTGGCCCTGATTACTAAGAGGTGTGTTGATGACTAGTATGTGTCATGTATGGAGTAAGTCATCTTCCTTTCCCTGGAGCTGGTAGAGCAGAAGCTGTGTGGCTGTTAGTCAAAGATGTTGTAGTCTTAAGAGGAGCATAATTATAGATCTAGGGAAGTGATGGTCCTACTGACCTCTGTCCTGATCATGCCATACATAGATGAGTTCTGATCACTCAATTTGAGGAAGAACATTGATAAACTGAAGGACATGAAAAGTCTTGAGGTCAGGATTATGACAGCTATTTTAAGGCTCTGGGGGGTCTTGGACCAGGAGAAGTCTTTGGGAAAGGGATGGTTGGCATAGAGAACATGAAAGCTGTGTTCAAGTATTTGTAAGTCTGTCTCAAGAAAGAGGGATTAGACTTGTTTTTTAGTCTCTGAGAACAGAATGAGAACCAGTGGGTAGAAATTGCAAAGAGGTAAATTTAGGCTTCATGTCACGAACAACTTTCTAATAATTAGCACCCCCTCAATGTGGAATGGGCTGCTTCAGGAAGTAGAGGGATCTCCCTAGAGGACTTCTAACAATGGCTAGATGACCACTTGTTGGGTGTCTTGTGAGTGAGCATAGTGTTCAGGTAAGAGTTGGACTCTATAGACAGATCCCTTCTGACTCTGAGATGCTCTGATTCCATGATCCTTGCAATGGGCACGGGTGTAGTAGGGAAAGGGGGGTGCATTAAAACCTACATGATCCCTTGCAACTCTTCAGATTCTATCTGTGTCCACTGGGGAAAATACTGTCTCCCACCCCCCCCACCCAGGCTTCTGATGCTTATGGCCACCCGATGCCTCACTATTCAAGTTATTTATGGTTATTTTGGAGGTAGGGTGAGGGGTGGCATTGCAAATTGGGTTTCACTTGGGAGTGGTGAGGAAAAGTAAAGGGTAGGAAGGGTCTACCTTTTATTTCTCTGAAGCTTTGAGATTTGCGTAGTTGCAGCCTGAAAAATGAAGCATCAGGTAGATGGTATAGTAGATAGAGTGCTGTTGGAGTCAAGAAGACCTGAGTTCAAATCCTTTCTCAGATACTTACTAGCTGTGTAACTGTGTAAGCTACAACCTTTCTTCATCATTGTTTTCTCCTCTGTAAAAAGGGACTATTAATAAAACCTACCAAGCAGGGTTGTTGATAGGATCAAATGAGATGTTATATGCAGAGCACATTGTAAACCATAAAGCGCTTTACAAACGTTAAGCTATTCTCATTTTTATTATTTATATCATTATGCACCGGGTTGGACTTTGTGAGTGATTTAAGCTGGTTGGAAACCCTGTTTGATGCGGTTTGAACATTGGGCCATTCTCATCTGAGTTGCCACCCTTTTGGAGAGTGGGCTATGGAGAAGTGACTGTTTTGGAAGAAAGAAAATAATACTATCTTATTCCCTTTAGGCTTAAAGAGCATGAAGCCCAAGTCACATCTTTGGAAAAGGAAGCTACAGAGCTAAAGGAGGCAGTCGAGCAGCAAAAACTAAAAAATAATGTAAGGGTCTACTCTAGATTGAATTACGGGGTGTGAGGGGTTGGGCTCAGGCTGCATGAGGTGAAGGGCCTGTATAAGTATTCTGTTCGTGTCTGCTCCTTGTTCTTTGAAAAATACGCCTCACAAGCAAACCAAACTCCCCAAACCAGCAGCCTCCAAAGGAGGGGATTAACTCAAGGGAATTATCTTAGCTTTTCTTATGCATTATCTCCTAAGGACTTCATGCCTCCCTAACCCTGTTCACCTCATGATTCCACCAAAAATGTTGTTTCTTTCACGTTCCTTTTCCCCCTTATGATGTTGGAGGTGGGAGGGGAGGGTGAAGAAGAGTAGTCCCTGGTTGTTAGGTCCCTTTTGGGGTTTTTTTCTCCACCTCATTTACCTTTAGTCCTGGTGGCAAGAATCACTGGGAATTTATTATCAATATCTTCATAATCCTAGTTT
Organism: Pseudochirops corinnae; assembly: GCA_028646515.1. Lineage (NCBI taxonomy): Eukaryota > Metazoa > Chordata > Mammalia > Diprotodontia > Pseudocheiridae > Pseudochirops > Pseudochirops corinnae. The sequence goes on along the minus strand of CM053585.1, from coordinate 128,471,350 downwards.
CCAACCTTGAATTTTTCTTAAGAGTGTTGAGCCTCGATTAAAGAAGCCCTTAGGCCAGAGACAGCAGAGTGTGTGGGGTGAGCACCTACTGATGGTTTTGTTCACTCATTAAGCATTTATGTAGTGCTTACAAAGTCCCTACCACTCTTTTTGGTCTCTGGGCTTACAAAGTCAGAAAAAACCTGTCTCCACCCTACAGGAAACGTGAACTCCAAGTTTCCTTAACCTGCAGGTCATTTTAAAAAATGTTTTGACAATCCTAACTCGCTATGATTGGTTCTCTTCATAAACTGATTTGTTTTATTTTGTGTGCTTAAAAACATGATTCTGAGATGGGGAAGGAGGACAAGGACAAAACCCAACCCCTGATAAATGCAAATAAAAAGTATTCCGAGTAATTACACAGTTACCACGGGATGAGGAGGTGCTGATGGTTGAGGAAGTCAGGAAAACCCTTCAGTGAGAGGGTTTGAACCGAGCCTGGAAGGAAGGTCAGAGTTGGAAGACATGACCGCGAGGAGCAGGTCATTCAGAGTGGGACAGGTTACATGGGGCAGGGAGAACAGAAAGCAGGCATATCCAGGAAACCCCGGGGTGCATTTGGGGAGCAGAGTCCAATCGGCACCTTTAGACAAGTTGGGCAAAGAAGGGTGCTGCCAGGTTGTGGAGGAAGGCCTTGAGTAGCAGTCAGAAAATGTGGAGTTTACTTGATAGGCAGCAGAGAACCACCAGGAGTTTGATCAGAAGAGTGACGTGACCAGAGAGTAGAGGTGGGAAGAGTCAGGAGGAGGCTATTGGAATAAGCCAAGCTAGGGGCAGTGCTCTGCGCTGGCCATGGTCCGGAGAGAGGCACTGCTTCTCTGCCCCAGCACAGCTCTACACTCCCGGTGCTTCCTAGTGCTATAATTGTATCTGTCTGTGCTGAGCTTTTTGGCACAGGGGTGTTTAAGGCCATGCATTCATTTCTAGGAGCTTCATGCACGTAAGTCTGTCTCTTCAGAGAATGTTCCCCCAAATGCCCATTCATTAATAGAGTGTAGCTGGAACTTGAAGGTAGGTCATCAGACTATGAGTCATTGTTTCTTTATGTTAGAACAAACATCCTCATCACTTTCCTGTGCCCCTGTCCTCTCTTGCTTCATCCCCGCCCCTCACCAAGTGTCAACGATGGGCTCAAGCCCATTTATTTATTTCAGGGGTTCTTGGCCTTTTTTCTGTCATGGACTCTGGCAGTCTGAAGAAGGCTATGAGCTCTTCAGAATGATTTTTTTTAATGTATAAAGTAAAATGCATCTGCTTACAAAGGAAGCCAGTTATATTAAAATGCAATTATCAAAATATTAAAAAAACAAAGTATATGGGCCCCAGGTTGTGAACTCTTGGCATAGTACAAACTATCATCATAATATTGTGAAAATCTTTATCTACAAGGAGAGGTGATAGAAAACCAGGGCTGTCATTTGAGAGAGGAGGGAAAAAATCCTTAAGCTATACTGTCTCTTCCTCTTATTTCTTATTATCAGTATGTATTGACTATAAAAAAGACATTTTCTGTCCTGATGGCAGACTTGGACTGCCCCTGTAATGTGTTAAGAAGCACGGTAACCATATGTTTAAGGGCTCCAGCACAAGTTAAAAATTGATGGACCATAACAATAGGAAATTAGATACCCTGTCTCCTGGATGCCACATTCCATTACTGGGGAAAAGGTAGCTTACCTAGTATCCTCCAGGAGCTCATCAAAGGATCTGAAGTTGTACTGTCTGCATGTCTTGGGTGTGTACCCATGGTATGAATGTGGTGGGATGCTGACCATTGTTTCCTCTCCTAGGACCTCCGAGAAAAAAACTGGAGAGCAATGGAAGCTTTGGCATCTGCTGAAAAAGGATGTGAAGAGAAACTGAGTTCTTTAACCAAAGCAAAGGTTAGATGTATTTCATGTTCAGTTTCTGCCAGCATTAATAATTTCAAGACTAGTTGAGCCAAATTCAAATTCAATTCAAGCCACATATTCACAATATGTGAAATACAGACTGCTGAGGACTGGGGCCTGGAGCTTCTGCTTAATTGAGCCTGTGTGATATTCTCAGGGAAGTTGGTACACAAAATATCCACTAGGCTGACTCCCCTTCTGTTCTCTTTTGACTGAGGAGAGGAGTTCTGCCCTTAATTTCCACACCTTGCCCATATGTGCTGGCTAACATGGGGCTGCAGTTAGCTTCAGGTTCATGCGTGTGTTACAGCTAATGTTTTTCAGCAAGTTATTTTGGCCCATTAAATTAACTTCCTTTGCTTACCCAGACATCAAGCACATGTCTTTCCGTAGATTTTTCAAATCGCTCTTTTAAAAATAAGATGCAAATAACTAGTGATACTTTAGGAGAAACAAAACCCAGCTGTGTAGACTAGAGTTTTATCATTCATTAGTTAAACCTAATTTAGTGACATTTTTTATAACAATTATTGACAAACTTGTTTTGATCTTCCAGTCACCAGGTCAAACATGCTTTCAGAAATGAGAACTGAGGTGTTGACTTCAGATGCGTTTGACCTTAAGAGTTCTTGTTATCTTTTGATCCTCTGTGGAGTTGTAGCTAAATGTTAAGGCAGCTAGGGTGGCACCAGGAGTCAAGTCAGGTAGACCTGAGTTCAAATTCAGCCTTAGATATTTAATAGCTTTTTGAACCTGGGTAAGTCACTTAATCTCTGTCTGCCTCAGTTTCCCCATCCCTGAAATGGAGATAATAGTACCAGGGTTGTTGTGATGATAAAATTAGATAGTATTGGTAAAGTGTTTTACAAACCTTAAAGTACTATATACAAATGCTAGTTATTATTGTTATTATTCTTACATTAAAGTATTTTTCAAGAAAAAGATCTTTTTGGGCAGAATGTACAGAAAGTGGCTTGTTTGCTTCAGAAAGTGAAACAGTGATACTTAGTATCGTATATTTAGAGCTCACAGGGACCTTAGAGGTCAAATCCAACCCCCTCATTTTATAGATGAAGAATTGAGTCCCATTGGTGAAGGGACTTGTCCAAGGTCACATAGCCAATAAGTGTCTGAGCTGGGATTCGTCCTCAGGTCTTCCTGACCCCCAAGTCCAACATTTTATCCACTAAACCCATATATGCTGCACCTTGTTGCCATAAGTGCAGGACTCTTAGTAAAAAACATGAAACTGCCTTAGAGGGTTTCCTATGTCTGTTTACAAACAGATCAGCTCTTCAGGCTCAGTGCATGGCAGTTTTCAGTCTAACTCAAGCATTTATCAAGCTTATTTAAAATATTAGGAGCCATGCTGGATTCTGGGAGTGGTACATACAAAGATAAAGAAACAGTTCCCAGGGTGGCTAGGTGACACAGTGAATAGAGCACCAGCCCTGGAGTCAGGAGGACCTGAATTCAAATCCAGCCTCAGACACTTAACCCTTACTAGCTGTGTGACCTTAGGCAAATCACTTAACCCCTTCAAAAAAAAAAAAAAAAAAAAGGTCAAAAAATTAATTAATTAATTAAAAAGAGACGGTTCCTGCCCTCAAGTTTATCTTCCATGGTATATGTAAAAGTGTATATACAAAGTGATATGTCTGTTCACACCGTGCTGCATAAATTTTTGAATGTGTCATTTAAATAATATCCTTTCTGGGTGTATTTCAAATATTCTTATTAGCCTCTTTACAAACCTTGGAATCCCAGGATGTGAGAATTAGCAGGGACCTAGGAAATCATTTGGTGCAGTGGTATCAGTTAGATGGCCTGCAATACCCTCACGTGCAGCCCAAAGCATTTTAAAATGTAACTGGGAAGTATTTAGTAAAATAAAGTTTTAAAATACAGTAGAATATAGATAATGTTAAAATATGATTTTCTAAGTCAGTATGTGCCCGTAGGGATGCAGAGGTACAGTCTAGTGATCCCTCTTTCTATTTGATCTTGACACCGCTACTTCTAGAGAAGTTGACTTATTGAGGATTGCCTGGCAAGTCAGGGGGCAGAGCAGGGAGACTAGATCCCAGACCTCTCTTGAGACCTTTTGTTGAGAAGTCTAAAATGTATTATTGTCAGCTCTTGATTATGTGTTTGTCAGTTGTCTGCGTAGTTTTGTTTTTAATGTCAAGCGAACACACCATTTTAGTCGATCTTATTACTGAACATCAATTCTAGTTACTCACCTTTTAGCTAGTGTGCTGTGCACTCATGAAATAAAAACTAATTTTGATATTAACCTGAGTAAAGCCATTGAAAGGCATCATTGAGAGCTGAAATATCTGGTGTTTGGAGTTATTCTTATCACTTCTCCCTCCATGATTATTCAGGATTAAATTGGTTTCTGTTAATAATTTTACAGGCTCATGTGGAGCAGCGTTTAGAACCTCAGGTTTTTTCTGAACCTTGTCCTCTTCATTCGTTGTTATTCTTTTCACCTCGAGATTTAAGGATGTACTCTTTAAGGCAAAGTTTGAGCAAAAAAAACCCCATCAATGTAGACACCACAAGCTCTCTTTAAGCAGCGTTTTTTTCTTTGACCTCTGAACTCAACCTTGCTCTTTCTTTCTCTTTCAGGAAGAAGCAGAGAAGCAGTTCAGCATCACCCAGACAAAAACAAAAGAAACTCTTCTCTCCCTCTTCCCAGACATCTCAATAGCCACACAACAGGTACAAGCCAAAGGCATGACCAAAGTGGTTCACAGAGGCTGGAGTTAGGCAGACCTGGATTCAGATCCTGCTGTTGGCTTTACTTCTGACCTTCAGTTTCCTTATCTGTAAAATGGGGTAATAATATCTGTAGCATTTCCCACAGTGGCGGTTGTAAAGCTCCATAGGAATAATGTTTGCAGAGTAATTTGCCAGCTCCAAAGCACTGTATCAAAGCCAACTGTTACCATTGTTAATTATTATTATTGTGTAAAGAGAAGGGAGGGGGTTTGACTCTGGTGGTGACACTCTTGGCCTGCTCAGGATGAATGGGAATCCCCACACTTATTTCCTTGATGGTTTCAGAGTTATGATGAATGGCTACAGGAATTCAAAGAGAAGAGCACAGAAGCTATAAAGCAGAAAGCAGCTGCTGGAGTATCTTTGGTAAGAAGGTCCTAGAAATGGAAGCCCTTAGCTTGGCATCTTTATTGCCAGAATATAGCTTATGTTTCCTGTAATTTGGAGGCTGGGGGAAAGGGAGGGTTGCTTTTTGTTTTTCAGTCAGTAATAGTTTGTATTTTGTAGCTAACATGCCACTGATTCTTCCTGGGCTCTTTCAGGACTTAACCTCTAAGTTAAAAGAAGCTGAGGAAGCCCAAAGCACCTTGCAGTCAGAATGTGATCAGTACCGAACCATCCTCGCAGAAACGGTGGGTTTAATGGCTTCAGCAGTTCAAGGGTCTGAGATTTTTATCTTTGTAGGCCCTTCCTCCACTGGTGCACAGTCCATGATGCACGGAAATGATCTCTGATCATTTTGCTTCATCATGTAGGCAGTCTGAGGATAAGCCTCTCCTGACTGTGGTTCTTGGACCTCACACGTGACCCATCACCACACTTGAAGCCTTTCCTACTTGTGATAGGGTCTGAGTTTGTACTCCACAGGCATAGCCTTTCAGAACACCAGGTCACCTTCCCACCATGATGGAGGAATCAGAAGAGGTGCAGAATTATGCATGTATGCTGTAGTCAGATGGAAATTCTATATTTCTGGTATTTCTCAAAGTATTTGCATCTCATCTGTAATTCTACAGAGGATTCCCCAGGAAGGTACCTAAGTTCTAGAAGAGGGAAAGAGATGGAGGTTCAGGAATAGTACTTCATAGGATTTTCTGCCATTTCCTTGATGAGCCATTGCGTGGCAGAAGGGGAAATAGCAGATCCTAGTTCTAACTGTACAACATAACAAGTCATGTGTGTGTCCTCTATGGGTCTTTGCTTCATTTTTCAAAATGAAGGTATTGAACTGGATGACCTTTCAAATCTCTTCTGACTCTTAAGTCACCAGAAGAACAGGCTTAAAGATTTTACAGAACATTGGCAGTTGGGGTGAGGAAGGGAGACTTTAAGGTAAGTGAGAAGGAGAATCCATAGAAAAGGGAAGTGAGAACCAAGAGAACGTTGTATGCAGTAATGACAGTATTGTTCAGAAATGACTAAGCTGTTTTGAGTCATGTGATCATCTAAATCAACTACCAAGGACTTAGAAAGGAAGATGCTATCAACCTCCAGAGAAAGAACATATGTATCTGTATTAAAGATTGGCGTTCTCTAATGTGGGCTTGAGAGGGAGGAAGGAAGGTAACTCAGGACCCAAAATATAACCAAAAAAATAAAGAAAATTAGGAAAAAAAAAAGGGAAAGTGACAGTCATCGGAAAGTTTTATACTTTCATGCCTTTCTTTGAATTCCCAGTGCTTAGCACAAGACTTGGCTCATGAAGTGAGTACTTAATAAATGCTTACAGACTGACCATGATGGCATTAGAATGACTAGGTAGGTTTTTTGTTCTTGCATTTTTTTAAAACCACTAAAACACCTTATTATCTATCCTCTGTGTGATTAATCTCTTAGGAAGGCATGTTGAAAGATCTTCAGAAGAGCGTAGAGGAGGAAGAGCAGGTATGGAAAGCCAAGCTCACAGTATCAGAAGAAGAGCTACAAAAGGTAAATGCTCCGGGTGTTGCTTTGGTTTCTTTACTGTCATTTTTGTCTTGTTCCTTCCTTTCTCTTTCCTGTGCCTAGAATAAGAAATTAGAGAAAGATAGATTGAGACAAGGGAGAATTGGGTAGTGTAGCTTGGAGTGAGGGTCCCTTAAATCTGTCCTAAGAGGAATATTCCAGAGGGAACATTCAGGTTAGAGCAAGAACAGTTCTCAGTGTCTCTTCTTGCATTCCTGAGACAGTATTGGTCTTGTTTCATAGTCAAAAATCAAAGTGAAGCATCTCGAAGAAACCATGGAGAAGTTAAAAGGAGACCTACAGAATACAGCTCAGGTAAGAAGTTTCTTTGTTTTGGTGAAGAATGAGTAATCTGAACAGGTCCCAGATCTTTACAGCCAAAACCCGGAGAAAAGTGTGCTCGTGGGTTGGTTGCAGGATGTCAGCCATCTTTGTAGATAAGTGATAGAACCAGCTATCCACCCACCAACCATTTCTGTTTTGGTTTTGATTTTTTAAATTGTAGTTGGATTTTCTTTGATCAACTCATAAATTTTGTCATTCTTTCCTGTTTTCCATTGTCAGAAGGGTGCTGACACAGCCCTTATCAATCTGGCTTCTCTACATATTGCTGTACTGAAGTAACTTTCCCCAGGATCTCTAACAGCCATGTTGTCATGTCAACCACGTTTGTATTTTTTGTCTTTATTTCTCTTTACTTTTCTGCAGCGTTTGACATGGTAGACCACCTCTCTCCTCCTCCATCTTCCATGACACTTCTCCCACGGCTCTCATCCTGCCTCACTAATAGCGCCTTCTTTGTCTTTCTGCTGGCTCATCTCTTCTGCTCAGGTTCTGCCTAAGACCCTCTCTTCTTTTCTCTCTGTACTCTCCCTTGGTGATCTTATCTACTCCCATGGCTTCAGTTGTGACCTCTGTGCAGGTAACCTCCAAATCTGTATCTGTGCTTCTAATACTTTCCCAGCAGTCCAGGCCCGTATTATCAACAGCCTGCTGACTGTCCCTTTGAATGCCTCACCAGCACCTCCAAGACCACATATCTGAAACTGAATTCATCATCTTCCCTCCTATACCTCTTCCTCCTCCCTATTTTTCCCTCCATTTCTGTGCATGACATAGCTTTGTCTCCCAGATTCATGAATCTGATCAGTTCTCAAGTTCCCTCTTACTGGCCCTTCCTCTCCGCTTTCACTCAGGCCTTCATGTCTTCTCACCAAACTATTATAGCTCTCACCTGGCTTTCTGTCTCTGATCTATGCTCTCTCTAATCTGTCTTTACTGCTGCCCAGGTAATTTCCCTAGTGGGGTTGTTTTGACTCTTCTCCTCAAACACCTCCTCCCCTCTACTCACACTTCCACTGCTCTAGGTCAAGCCCTTATCACCTCTCACCTGAACTATTGCAGTGGCCTTCTAAGTGGTCTCTACCTATCCCAGTGTATCCTCTACACTAAAATGATGGCATGATTGTATTATGCTTCTATGAAATTCTAGTGGCTCCTTGTGAAGCTCAGGCTCAACTAATAATAAACCACTCTATCTATCATTGAAAACCCATCACCACCTGGCCCCAGCCTATCCAACTTTTTAGCATAGGATTCCCCTTTGTGCATTCTATGGACCAGCCAAATTGCCCTCTGTGCAGTATTCTAGGGCCTTCTGTGATTAGGCTCACTGTTCATCCAGTCTTATCTCATATGACTCATCTTCACATATTCTACTTCTCAGCCCATTGTCATCCTATCCTTTCCTGTCTCTGTGCTTTTGTTCATGCTGTTCCCAAATCCTGAGCTGGACTCCTCCTTTCCACCTGCTCCCAGCCCATGTCTGGTTCCTGAAGTCCCTGGCTTCTTTGAAGGGCCTGCTCAGAGATTACCTCTGCCTTAACACCCCACCCATCACCCTAGCTGTTCTCAAGCATGACTCTTGAATCTCTCCTTCATACTTGTCTTACCCTCCTTTGTACTATAGTTATTTGGGTACCTTCTAAACTCTTTGAAAGCAGGGCCTGTGTTGTAGCCAGTTTTATACCCCAGCGATGAGCACTGTAATTGAAGGCATTTATATGTTTGTTGAATTTGTTGAATTGAATCAAATAACTGAGGAGAGCTTCAAGAAATTAAAGAATTAGGGTACTGGTGGGTGATACTTTCTTTTACACCTGACCTAATTTCTCCCCAGCCAAAAGCAAGTTTTTTTGTTTGTCTTATTTGTTTTTGTTTTTTTTCCCCCTAACTCCAGTAATGCCAAGACAGTCTTTGGAATTCTTCTTGGTAATCCTTAAAGTTCAGCAATTCCCATTCAACTAATGTTCATGTTATTTAATGCCACCATGATATCCGGGGCTGTTGTCTCACTCTAGTAATGATGTGTTTTTGTGTCAAGGTCAAAGAATATGCGACTCTTTTGGAGGCACGGCTAGAAGAGCACATGTTAACATCCAGTGCAGAATGTCAAAAGTATGCAAGAGAGGTGGAGTCGGTAAGTAGGTGGTGCCCTCAGGAGACTGGCTCTGCCCTGAGCCCTTCTTGCACAAGTGCTGGCATGGTGCTTCAAGGAAGGCTTTGACTCACAAGTTCTGATGCTACAAGTTCAAGGTCCCAGCTAAGTTTTCATCACTATTGACTAGGCTGACTTTCTTTTCAAGGGTAGCATAACTATCTGGGACAATGAGGAAATAACTGATCATCTCTGTATTTGTCTAAATCCAGCCACAGTCCCTTTGCTTGAAACTTCCCTGAGTTGAAGGTCTCTCCTTCCTGGAGACTAGGAGAGAATCAGAATGGTCCTATTGGGGGATGAGAGACACCAACTCAGCTTGTCCACTCTACAATGCCGGGGCTCCTGCTTTAGTTCCAAGCCCTTGGCTGTCCCATGGAACATTTCACATCCCATTGGATGACTGACTACCTTTGGGAAGGAGGGACAGACCCCAGAAGGTGCTGATTGATAACTGATTTAAGCCTAGAGTCTTTTCTTAAGTACAAGGCAGAAAGGGAAAACTTGGAATTTCTGATTGGGCTTTAATCTTAAACCCTGGTCACACATGAGACCTGCCTTCTAATCTTTCCCCAAAGACATGGAAAGCATTATCGTTTCCCTTCCATCTCTTAAAAGTGAAAACTTAGAATCAAAGAATCTTGTAAACTCATTTCCCTTGAGTTGTCCCTGCTAACACCTTGTTTTTCTGTTTGGTGTTTAGATGTTGTGCCTGTTCATGCATACTCAGTTGTTTTGAGTATGCCTCCACTAACCCTTTCTCTTCCTTGTCTTATAAACAAAGTTGAGAGACCTTTTAACAGAAGCCCGGGAGCAGATGGATGCAGCTAACAGTGAAGCGCAGAAGCAGAGCAAGGAACTCTCACTGGTAACTAAGCTTTGGTTGTAATATATGGGGAGAGAAAAGGTGTGAAGGAAGTGTGTTGTGTGGATGCATGTTGAGTTTACATTAAAAAATGCTAACTTTTTTTAAATCCCACTCAATTCATTTGAAAGACCAGAATTAAACTTTAATGTAAAGATGCCATTTCTTCCAATGGCAGTGTGAAGGAATTTTAATTTGAGGGTTTTGGCTCTTCTGCCTCTCCCTTGTCCACAGTCATTTGCCCTACTCTTAAATGAATTTAGATTTCTCACTCTCTTCTATATGGAAGCACCAGTGCTCTGAAATTGTATGGATTCACAGGAAACCGTGTTTCAGGCATCCCTGTGCAACTGAAGTAAATGCTTTTCTCTACCCTGGGTCCAACTCCAGAGTTTGACTGACTGGGCTTTGATATCCCATAATGGAACTAGTAGGGCTTAACTTGTTTAAAGAGGTTGACTTAACCAGAGCAGTGACGTTGAGATTTCATTAATACCAGATCAGGAATTAAGAGAGACATTTCCACTAATTCCTACTCTAGGGCACCAAGGCCTCTATTTCACCATCTATAAAATGAGAGGACTGAGTTTGATCCCTGAGGTGTCCTCCAGTATGAAAATGTTGTGATGCTAAGTCATACATTTTATAAATTTCACCTTAATCCTTCAAGCAGAGGCAGTGACCTTGAGTTTTAATAATATGCAGCACTGAACTTCAGGTTGAGTGGAATCTATATTCACTTTTAGATTTGAATTTTTCGCAAGAGGTTTTCCAGGCAGTGTTTGAGTTTGGTTGCATCAGATACTTAATGATAATGACCTTTGGATCATATCTGTTCCATTTTGAAGGTTCTTCATTTAATCCAGCTTGCCAGGGATTTGAGTTATGGTCTTTATGTCAGATTTGGGGGGGAGGTTTATGGCAAATTTGAAATGTAAAAGTTTACTCCTCTTTTGAGGAATGGATTCCCTAGTCTTTCCATTGGGTGAACTGTGCTGAAAAGGTTCTGGGGAGACCAGACTTTTTACCCTGTCTTTAGACCTTGGAGTCAGGCTGTGAATAATCAAAATAGCCATGGGGTGTCCCCAACAGTGTAATAAAACCTTGTTCCTTCCTATCCGCCATCCAGAGCCAGGATAGTTCCAAAGTATGTAGCATCTTGGGTCCATAACATTTATATAATTTTGGAAGAGGTTCCCTATTCTGTGCTCCTGGAGGGGGTCTTATGCACCACAAAACTCGTGTTTTAATTTTGAATATGTTGGAAAGGATTGTTGGTTTTACTTTTAGGAAGAAATCTCATTCCTCTGTATCAGCATGTTCTAAAACATCATATCAGTTCATCCTGAATTCTGTGCTTCACCAGTTTCAGTGAGTGTAGTCATCTAAGGGAGGATAAAGGACAGTTGTTTCCTCACCCAGTTATTATACCTTGTTATCCTAGATGGTGGTGCTATCATTTATTTATGCATTCATTTATTTATCCATTCACGCATTTAGTCATTCATTTATTTTAAGAGCTCTTAGCTTGGGTCTCTGTATGCCATGCTCACCAACCCAAGGCCTGTCCTCCCAGCTGCATCAGACAATCAAGGAAGCATGTGCCTATAGTGACTGTGTATATGAGTGTGTGTGCTTGTGAGGGGTATATTTGAGCAAAACTTGCCCATCCCTATTTCAGGTCAGGCAGCAGTTGAGTGAAATGAAGAACCATGTACAGGATGGTGAAGTTGTTGGGTCGCAGGCTGACCTAACTGAGCAGGAACCTATCGAGGTTAGGGAGGTGAGACTGATCCCCTGGCCACCCATTGCTAACTGTGCTATGCCCATCTTCCTTCTTCTTACCCTCTTCTCCCCTTACTTGCTGGTTCCTGACTATGCCATGGCTCCATTTGCTAGAGATAACTGCATGAACTTGGTGTGTTGTGTCTGTTTTTCTGCAAATGCTTTTACATGGGTTAGATGAGGTCAAGGGGGAGGGAGCTGGGAGCTCTCAAACTCTTGAAGCCTTTCCAGGTTATTTGTTCACTTTTAAGCCATTTCTCAGTTTCACTCAAATACATCAAAGAGTTGGTGTGGTTTGTTTAGTATTGGGTTCTCTGAAATGTTTGGGAAATGAGGGAAAGAAGAAGACAGTCCCAGTGAATGGGTCTCAGTGGGTGTCAGGAATCATTAGACACTTGTTTGGGGTTGGAGGTGGAGGAAGGGGGGCCTCAAGTGGACATAAATGGAAGCTTAGTCTTTGTGAAGGGTCATCTAGTACAGCTGGGTTTGAATCCTGACAAGCCACCTGACTTCCTGGAATTTTGTGTCCTTACCTATAAAATGAACAGAATAGTACTTGGGCTACCTGATTCACAGGGTAGTTTTGAGACAGTACTTTGGAAAGTACTATATAAATGAACTGTTGTTATAGGTTAGAGTTAATGGGAGTATAAAGCAATTAAAATAGAGCTAAGAGGCTTTTGTTCCAAGAATGTCACTAAATAAAAGTGGTGGTGGGTGGTGGTAGGGAGGAGCTCTTTCTCTCTTTGTCTCTGTGTCTCTTGAGTTCTTGTCATATAATTTATGTAACAGTGAAAATGGTGTTTCTAATCCTTTAGCTCTGAAGTCTGAAGCTAAGTAAATCTATGTCAGAATCCTAACCTGGGACAGACAGTTAATAAACATTTATTAAGTGTCTACTCTGTTTTGGACACTAAGGATATAAAGGCAGCCCCTGCCCTCAAGGAGCTTACAATCTAATGGATTATAAAGAGAAAAAAAAAGCTGCCCCTAGCCCACTTGTCCTTGGCCAGCCTTCACCTGAAGACATAAATTAGACCTGATGGCTATCTGCTCCAATCCTCCACAACTTTATTCATAAAGATTAAAAGATGCTTACAGTTAGTAAGGGTTGTGTGATCATCTCTTACCTTCCCCCACTCCCCCGAAGTGTTTTTCTCCCCTGTTGGAGCATGCCCACCATTGCGCTTCTGGACTTCATCCCTCCCCATTACTCACCCCTTCTATGCCTCCAACCTTTGGGTTCAGCCATGACTGATGGTAAATCTCTTCGAAGGGGGCATCACCCAGTTGCATGACTTAAATCTGTTGTTTCCTCAGAGAAGTATGGGCAGCCTTTGAAATATTGGCCTGAAGTTAAACAATCTATCCCACATCTGGGCAAGGGAAGGTTTGGCCTAAGTGGAGGGCAGGATCTGGAGAGCTCGGGTCATAGTATGACTTCATTGTCTTCTGACAGATTCCAATTGCGTGTATGTTTGTGTGTTTCCGTGCAGTTGAAGACACAGCTGGAGCAGACAGAAACCCTCCTAGAGAAGGAACAGATCCAGCGACAGAAGCTTATAACTGAGTTTGAGGAGGTAAGTTCTTTAATGTGGGCCCCGTGGGCCTGCAAGGGATTGGGTGGATGAGTAGTGAGAAATTGTATTAGTCCTTGGATGTCATAATCTTGTTCCCTCTTCCTGTCTTACTCTACGCTGTCCTTCACACTGTCATCTTTCTCACCCCTGATAGGACACCCTTCACCCTGATAAGAACGGGAAGAATTGGGTGAAATTTTATAACATTAGGTGAGCATTTTGATCCACTTGAAAGCTTAAGGAAGAGATGTATGGTATCATGGTGGTTGGATCTGAACCTGCTGAGGCTGAGATATGGAGGGAGGAAAGCAGGAATATCAGCCCAGTGAGTTAGAATTCTCACTGACCTCTCGAGCTGCGCCAGTTTGTGCAGATGAATCAGGGTGTGTCCTGACCCATAGTAAGATGGCAGTGCTGTGCTGCCCAGCCTTTGAACTTGGCAGCTGAGCTCAGGTGATTTCAGTGATTTGGGTATGTAAGTATTAGAAATATCATGAGTGGGCCTCTTTCCTCTGAGTAAACTCAGGAGTTCTGAACCCCAGGGTCTTAAACTTTATTTTAAAAATATTTTGAAAATTGCATTTCAGTATAATTGTTTTCCTTTGTAGGCCTATGTATTTTATTTTGTACATTTAAAAGGTTATTCTGAGAAGAGTTCCACAGGCTTCACCAGATGACCAGAGGGATCCATGACACCAAAAAAAAGTTAAGAACCCCAGTGGTGGTTTCATGGATTGCTGTGGCCAAAAAAGCCCTCCCCTGATGGCCCACCTTTTTGTAAATAAGCCCTTCCAAACTTTGCTAAGGCTGATTCTAGGGCCACAAACATACAGTCTGTCGCCATACTAGAATGGAAACCCTCCATGCTTTCATGGGACCTGCCAGATCCTAGCCTTTGAGACTACAGGGACATCTCTGGCAGAAGGACACAGCAGAGGCAGAGTCGAGTGAAGGCTTGCATGTGAATTTCAAGCAGTAACAGCCTAACCAGTTGTCCCCTGAAATTTGCAGTCGCCCTTTCTTTGTCTTCTTTGTCCTTTGGCCATCTCCACTCCTAATTATTGCTTTAAATGCTAGTCTGAAGAAATATAATCTTCCTGGAGCCGGTGCCCACAGAATATCATTCCAACAGTCTGGGGAAGGAAGGATGCTTGTATGACTTTAAGGCCTTCTCAGTCTGCCTGGCTCCTTTTGAGGCTCCGTCCTGGCCCCTGCCAGCTGCTAGCACCTTCCTCTTTCAGATTGCCTCCATATATTCTGTGTGTATCTAAGACGTGCCTTGATATTTACACGTTGTCTCCTCCATTGCTGTGTGCACTTCTTTTCTTAATAAATGCTTGTTGACCAACTAGATGAATATTACAGGCGAGGGAGGGCAATTATGCACAGAAACACTGAAAAAGCTGTCAGTAGGAATTCAGTAAATACCTTTCATTTGGCACTCAGTAGATGCTCGTCGATGGGCTTTGAGGCAGCGTGACTGGATTTGGAGTCTTAGCTCTGCCATTTATGGGACAGTGGTGACCTTAAACTGCCAATCTCTTGATCTCAGAGTACTGAGATTATAATCTATAAAATAAGGATAAGGATCTTTCCAGTATCTGCCTGCCTGGTTGTTGCAAAGAAAGCCCTCTGTTGGTGTTCCACAAATCTGAATTGCCATCATTATCATAATTGTTGGATAACGATGGATTGTTGGCATCAGAATTTGATACTTATGCTCTTAGGACCCTCTTTGACCTTTTGCATTTCCTCCTGCTTATCTCTGCTTTTGACTGTTTGGGTGTTCTAGATAGAATATCTAACCCGGCCTCATCTTTCTTCTTGATTCCCTGAAACCCTGTACACAAGGCCCAGAATTCAGTGTGTAATTTACAGGCAGAATTGGAGAAACTTCGAGCATCCACCAACATGGAGTCTTCAGGAATGGAGGAAACTGTTCAGCTGAAGGTAAATGCCTTAACTCGTCCTTTGGCCTGACTCTTCTGGAGGGCTGGGGGCGGTGCCCTGGGGATGGTCTGGATGGGCTTGTTGGTAGGTAGAGACATCCTGGGGGAGTAGAGAAGGATGGAGAGTTCATTGGCACCATTTTCCTTAACATCTCCCAGTCATTCACTTAATTCTTTTAGGACCTAGATTCCTCTGCAGAGGAGCAGGGAGAGTCAGAACCAGTTTTTATCTTTTTCTCTTAACTATTTCCCCTAAACTTTGGACTTTCTCAAAAGGTACAAGTTGTGAGAACACCAAGGTTTATATATTGGTGTCTGTAGTTTTGTTTCTATTATAAATTAATGCTTTAGGACAGCAATGGGGATAAGAACTGGACTTGGTGTTTCATTACAGTAGAGTCATCTCAGATGAGGAAATTCCTTCTACTCATACAGGCTGGCACCTTTTCTGCAATTTATAGTTTTAGAACAGGAGTTATGAATCTGGGTTCTATGAACTTAAAAAATTTTTATTTGATAACTATTTTAATATAATTTAATATAAAAAAATAATACAAAGTTTTCTTTGTAGCCCTAAGTATTTTATTTTTTGCTTCATTTAAAAAAATATTTTCAAAATAATTGATTTCCTTTGTCCTCTTTTTATTTTGTACATTTAGAACATTATTCTAAAAGAGGGTCCACAGGGCCTCTGACACAGAAACATTTATTACATTGTTTTGAGAAGGGATCCATAGGCTTCACCAGGCTGCTATAAGGATCCATACGAGAAACCCTGTTAGAGGGTAGAGGGCTGCCTAGCATACTTGGAGTGGGGGTCACATGGCCAGTATGTGTCAGAAGCAGGAATCAGATTGGGCCACAGGGCCTCTCTAGGTTACATAGAACATTTAATAAAATCCAACATCACCTCACGGGCACCTTTCTCGTTAGAAGTAACTTTTCTTACCTGTCTGTTGGGATGAGTGTTTGTTTTTGCTTTCTTTCTGGTGAAGCCATTCTGGACTGATAATCTGGGGTTAAGGCAGTTGTACCCCCCAGCCCCCCAGGCTTAAAACTCCTTGGTACAGAATAGTGGATGAGAATTTGGCACAAGACTGTGCTTCCTGTGCCAGGATGATACCCTCAGAGGCTCTTAAAAAACTAGAGAGATGGGACTGGTTCTGAGTAACTCCTTGAATTGGTGACCTACAGGAAAGGCTGGAAAAAGAAAAGAAGTTAACAAAGAGCTTGGGTCAAGCTACTACTAAGCTCCAAGGGCTTTTGAAGATAAGTCAGGAACAGTTAACCAAGGAGAAAGAAGTGGTCAAGAAGTTGCAAGAGAAGTTTGAGAAAACGGTACGGGAATTTCCCTTTTCTTTGCCTCTGGCTGGGGAGGCAGGGGGAACGAGAACAAGCATTTATTAAATGCCTGTGATGTACCAGGTGCTTCAGATATTGCCTCGTTTGGGGCTTACAACAGCCCTGGGAGATACATGATGCTGCTGTTACAAATGAGAGCTCAGTGCCCTGCCCATAGTCACTCGACTGCAGTTACTGCTGCCAATAACAGAGCACTCACTGTGTGCTGAGCACTTTGCAGTTCTTACCTCATTGGACCCTCAAACGACCCTAGGGGGTACGTGCTGTTGTTTTCTCCATTTTGCAGTTGAGGAAACTGAGGCATAATAGAGGAGTTAAAGGACCCATCCAGGGTCACAAAACTAATAATGATGGTGATCGTACTGCCAGACCCTCAACTCAGTGTTTTATAATTATTACCTCATTTGAGCCTCAGAATAATCCTGGGAGATAAGTTCTTCTCTTTAGTCATTACTGGATACTAATAGTTTTTATCCCATTCTGTATTGATTAGCTTGTTTGGGCAACCTGGGATCCTTCCCCCTGGAGAGCCATGGTTTGGGAAAAGGTGTCCAGAAAGTGGGATTGTGCTGTTTTGGGCTTATTACCTAAGAGCTGGGGGAACCTCCAAGGCTCGGGTGAATGGCTCAGCGACAGGGGCTAGTTGTGCAGCCAGAGCCTGCCGCACTTACTCAGGAATGGCTTCCTGCCTGTAGAATGGTCATTTGGAGGGTTTCCTTACTGATTTAACAACACCTTGTCTGACTCTATACCCTCTTCTTCCACAGGAGGATGCTGGTAGTGCAAAGGAAGGGACCTCTGTCTGAAACACCTCTGGAATTAAAAGTTCCTTATTCAACTTTACCAAAATGCCTTACACATTCCTTAAAAACAAACCAACCTGAAATAAAAACAAACACATGTTCCACATCCTGTAGCAATGAGACAGAAGCCATTAGTGAACCAGAACCTTTTAGATTCACAAAAAAACCCCATACTACAGGCACCACCTTTGTAAAGGAATCTTTGTAACGTTTTCTAAAACGGTATTCCCTGGGGCCAGCCCTGGACTGTCAGGAAGCAGACTCCAAAGCCTTTATTAACTCTTCTGTATGAACAGAACCCATGAATGTGTGAAACAGGGGAGGGGGGGAGTGGGAGGGAGAAAGTCTATGTATCTGTACATCAATCAGTGCAATTGTTTTTTTGGTGGGGGTGGGGTTGGGGGTGGGAGTGACTGTTTCTGCAGAGTTATTGAGAATGGGGAGAAAGAGCAAGCTTGAGAGGGGAGTGTCAAGGAAGTGGGCCATGCAGTTGCCAATAAGACCTGATTGTGAATTTCTGGATGTTACTGCTATTAAAACCAATGTTGTAGCCATCAGGGGCATTCCTAGTCTTCTTCCCCACTGGGATTTGCTCTTCTAGGCTGAGGTCCTCAGGCTTCTTTGAACTCCAAGAGCACAGCTGGAGGTTGGGGTGAGAAGTCCTCAGTTGAATTAAAGGGATCAGAATGTTCATTTTTCTTCCCCAAACTAGTGAACACCATTTGTATGGTGCCCATCATCAAGCACAAAGGTGGCAGAGGGAATAGAAGGCACTTTGTCTACCCACCCCTGCATCCCCCCAAGTTTTAACATTAACAGGCCAAACACAGGCAGTAATCCTCCCCAGCTGGGTCACAACTGACACCCTAGCTCCAAGGCATCATCAAGAGAAAAATCTAGTGATGTGCTGTTTTTTCCTTTTGTCATCCCCAGCAGAGAATTAGGGGAAATGAACCACTATAACACCTGGCACCCAGATGGAATATTGTTCACCCACCCTACCTTCAGCCTTGGCGTCTGAATTTGCTAGGAATTGAGTTGTGGGTGGCCTTGAGCACAGTAAGGACCAGACTTTGGGAATAAACAAGGTATCTCTGTCCTAGGCTTGAAAAAATATTTATGCCCTGGCAACAGCTGGCTCTGGCTGAAACTGGCCGAGTGACTGAAACATTGAAAATTTCACCTTGGCAGTGGTTGGGGTATAGTGATTGTAGCTTGCCAACCAACTTGACAGGATGGTGCAGCTGGTACAGATCCATAATACTTAGGTCACTTCAGAAGAATCCATGCCGCCTCCTCAAAATCCAGATAGTGGATGTGGTCCAATGGAGATTGCCCTATATCACTGCTAAGAATTGGAAGGGTAAGGTCCTAGACCCGAGTCTGCTGTGTGAGTTTTGGAATAATATTTAACCTTCCATCTATCTATTTGCCATTTTTTCAAAAGTCCCCATCTCCCAGGATTATTGTTTCAAACAAAAAAACCTTTGGTCCCTCTGGAAGGAAGGAACTTTATGCAAATACAAGATAGTTTTATTACTCTGTTTAAATTGATCTTTGTGTACTCTGTGGGTGTTAGCAAAGTCCGTTTAATCATCTACTAGCAAGGGAGAACTCCCCTGGTTATGTGACAGCAGTCCAAAAGTACCTACTTCCCTGAAGCTCAGTGTTGAAGAAAGGTGCTGGATCTGCAGTCTGAAGATAGGGATTGAAATCCTAACTCTGCAGTTTACTGTGTGACCTGAGCAACTCACCTCCCTGGGACTCAGTTTCATCTGTACAATGAGTGGGTTGTTGCTAGTTCTCTGGTGAGCCTTCAACTGAGCTGGGAGCTTAGGGGAACATTTGTTTAGGGTTCTAAAAGCTGTCCTGGGGGTTTGGATGCTGCTAGTGGGCAAAGACTCCCTCACATCTACATAACTACCATACAGAGTGCCTTCCTCATCACAACTCTGTGTGGTAGTATAGGTAGGGAAGGCCTCCATATACCTAAAATTGGGAGGGAACCAACTCCATGACAAACTTCCTTGTTTTACAGATGAGGAAACTGAGGCCTAGGAATGATGTTAATGACATGCCCAAAGTTACTGAAGTAGTAAAAATGAGAGGTGACGTTTGAGCTGGGCTTTTACTGCAGAGCCAGTGGAGGCTGGCCCTGGGGAGAAGGTGAGGGACTTGTCTGGAGTCACATTGCCAGAGTGGGAGCACTGGGATTTGAACTCGGATCTTCTAAGTCTTGTATTCTTTCCATATACCACACTATCTTCCTAAGAGAGTGCAAGGGAACTAAGAGACCTATGTTTCTCTCCCCAGTCTGTACTACTAACTTGCTTTGTCTGCAGAAATCACTCATGTCTCCAGACCTGTTTTAGCCTCATCTCTATGAGGGTAGGTGGTGCCTGTGAATAGAGCCTGAGGTGGTGCAGTGAGTAGAACACTGGGCCTGGAGGACTCATCTTCCTGAGTTCAAATCTAGCTTCAGATATAGCTCTGACCCTGGGTGAGGCACTTAACTCTGTTGGCCTCAGTTTCCTCATCTGTAAAATGACCTGGAGAAGGAAATGGAAAATTACTCCAGTATCTTTGGCAAGAAAATCCCAAATGGGGTCACAGAGTTGGACTTGACTGAAAAATGATTAAAAAAAAAATTACAGTGAGGACTTTAGATTAGATTAGATTAGATAAAAAGAATCCCTTTTTAGACCAATATGAATACTTCTGAATTTTCAGTGTAAACAAATGTTTACTGTTGTTCAGGAAACTGCATTGAGTTTGGAGCTTAACTCTGCCTGCCTTGGAGGTGTTCTAAGATTTAGTTGTAAAGATGGGACCTGTAACAGAACAAGGAAGCATATGGCAATTCATCAGTGAATGATAACGGAGCTCGGGGCAAGCAGCTGGGTCTAATAGTCAGGGAAGGCTTCCTGGGTCATGTGGGGTTTCAGCTGGACCTTGAATGAGTGAATAATCTGGGCATGGGGAGAAAATAATGGAACTCCTTCATTTCTTTAGCGGTTATCCCATTCTGTTGGTAATCCTCTTGCTTTACAGATGCGGATCCACTATGATCATTTTTTTGTTCACTTTACTAGTATTTCCCATATTCAGGTTGTAGTCCTGGTGCATGATTGTGGCAGACCCCATCCCCTGCTGGCTCTTGGCAGTCTCTTCTGGGAAGCCATTGCATCTGCCCTCTTGACTGCTCATTTCAGTCAGGGCCACCCCACTCCTTTGTTAGGTCAGATGTCACCAACTTGGCCACACTGGGATTGTAAGCTCCTTAAGAGCAGGGAATGCCCTCCATATTTGGATCCCTAGTGCCTAGCACATTCGTCAGTGCACTAACCAGGAAACAGGTACCAGATTTATGTCCATCATTAGTGTATGAGAAGACACCCCATGACAGCCTTGATTTGGATCACAGAAAGATTGTGTGCAGACTGAGCCAGAAACAAAACCAAGGAAGTGCTTAGGGACTTTTCTTAGACCCTTGTCCAACTCAGGAAATGAGTGAAGAGTGGCAGCTATGGAGTTGGACATTGGGAAAATCCCTTTATTTCCAAGTAATATCCTAAATTGTGGTTCTGTTCTTTTCCCCTCATATAGTAATAGTACCAGAGTTTCCTGGTCACTGCAGCCATGAAGGCCTAAGGGACCATTGAAATAGCAAAATTGGCCTGAACTGAGAGGAGTTTCATCTCGTTCCTCTACCCCTCTATCTCTCTAGTGGGCTTGTAAGTTTAGGCCTGTCCCAAACTTAACACTTTATGCAGCCTTCCTGCCTTACAAATTGAGGGAAACTCCCAAAAGTTTCCCCTCCCCCCCCTTGCCAATCTAGATGCTGGTGTTTGTGCCCTTTTCTGCCAGCAGAGGGCACTTTAGTTGCCTTCCACCCTGTTTCTTTGGAAAACTCGATTTGGATTTCATACTGATCCATTAAAATAAGCTATCAGCTTCCAACTACTGTATTTACTGCTTCATGATAATCTGCTTAAGGAAGAGTGGACAGTCTGACACTTAAATTGTTTTGAGGCAAATTCTAGCAGAAGTTTCTTTGGAATAAAGAATGGTACAAGGGATTGAGAGCCTCATATTTCATGTGTTTTGAGTTTTGCAACCTTCCAAGGTAGACTGTAATAACAATATTGTGATTCCTGTTCTTCATATAAAGAAACAAGTTCAGAATGGGCTAGAGATGAAGCTGTTGTGGTCTGGGGGAATGGATGCTAGATCTGGTGGACCTGCATTCATATCCCACTTTTGCTCTCTTGCCACCTGCCAGACCTTGGATTTCTGTGGACCTTTGACCCTTTGTTTAAAATGAGAGGGCTGGTCTGGATGATCTTCCAGGGCCCTTCCAGCTTTAAATCTGTGATCCTATAACGTGTCCATAAACTTGAACCTGAACCTCGACACGAAATTTGGAGCCAAGACCTAGGTCCAAAGCCCGGCTGTGTGGTAACCTTGGGTGAGTTGTTTCTCTAGATCTATCTCAGGTTTTTCATCTGTAATACAAGGTACTGATCTCCAAGGTAGATCTGTTACACCATTAAATCCTATAAGCCTGGAACTCCAGGTTTTTTTTTTTAATACTTTTTCTATCAGTCCTTGCTAAATTACCAGGCTGATCTAGCCATTGGGCATTATTAGCAGTTCCTTGAACTGGCATTAACTTAAAATTATCACCTTTAAATATGACTTGCTGTCAATTGTTTGCGAATCCCCTGGATTTATGAAACAATAGCTACATTCCAGCATAGGCACCTCTCCATCTTGCCCCTAGAGAGTGGTTTTCCATGAGCTTCCCAAAGTTCACCACATAAGTTGTCCAGGTAGCATTGGGTCGAGGCTCTAAGTGATCCCTCTCCCAGCTCCAATCTCTCCTTTGGAAAACTGATCAGCTTTCCTATCAGTAATAATAATCTCCCATTTCTATAATGGCTGCAAGCTTTGCAAAGTGCTTTGTATATATTATCTCAGTTGAGACATCATAGATGAGAAAACTGCCTCAGGTTGTGTGAACTTGCTGGTGTCTGAGGCAGGATTTGAAAGTCTTCCAGACCAAAATCTAATACTCCACCTTTCCATGCCTTCACTTGCATGGTTTCAGTGGTCAACAAATCTGTTTCCTTACCTATAAAATGAAGGGACTGGACGAAATGATGGCTAAGGCTCTTGACATTTTAAAGGGGGAGAATAGCAGCTACTCCGCAAAGTGCCATGCTAAACACTTTACAAATGTCTCATTTGACAATCACCTTGGGAGGTAGGTGCTGTTATCCCCATTTCTATGTGAAGAAATTAAGGCAAACAGGTTAAGTGACTTACACAGGACCACACAGCTATTAAGTGTCAGGCAGGATTTGAAGTCAGGGCTTCCCAGTGCTGTATCAACTATGGCACCTAGCCAGCTCAAAGTTTGGTGCCATCTCAAGGGCTAGGAAAGGAGTATAATGAATGCTTACTGTATTTTATAAGTCTGACAACGGTTCTTTGAGGAATGCTTTGACCTGAAAGAGACTAATGGTAAATGAATCCAGCCTCTCACTTGGCAGAGATGAAGCTGTGGTCCAGAGATGGCTGGTACACAACACAAATTTTAATTTTTTTTTCTTCCTCCTTGTCTCAAGACCAGTTTTCTCCTATTAGACCAGCTTGAAATTATCCTTATCCTTGTTTTATGGAGAGAAGTCTCCAGTATC
Organism: Pseudochirops corinnae; assembly: GCA_028646515.1. Taxonomy (NCBI): domain Eukaryota; kingdom Metazoa; phylum Chordata; class Mammalia; order Diprotodontia; family Pseudocheiridae; genus Pseudochirops; species Pseudochirops corinnae. The sequence continues at coordinate 128,448,142 of CM053585.1, read as the reverse complement.
AAAGTCGCTGCTAATAAATAAAACATCTAGACCCACGCAAATCCTCAGGCTGTGGGGACCCTTTAGCTTAGGACTTTTCTGGATAAGACCTAGGATATGAGTTCTCCCAGATACATTTTTTCTGTCTGTGCCTCTTACCATCAAAATTTCAATCCAGAACTGAGTCTCAATAGTGGCTGAACTGGTCATGTTGTATCTACTGTTCTCCAGCTGCAGCCTGGCTGGAATTCCCTTTGGAGTAGTTATATAAATGGCTAAAAGGAAGTGATGTCTCTCCTCTTAATATTTCCACCCCTGGTGGTCCAGAAGCTCACGAACCAGGTCAAGAAACAGAAGCAGTATTTCCTGTGTCGGCACAGAATGTTATTGCTGAGGCCACCCAGTAGCCCAGTGATTTTAAGACAAGCCAGATTTTATTATTTTGAGTCACTGGTCTTACTGCAGGTACACCTTGCTTAATGTGTTTCTGAACAGTGTAAATGCAAATCATTTTCCCAATGATTCTTGTTCTCTGAAACCATAGCCTTCAGTCCCATCTTTATCAAGCTTTCATTTAACACCAGCTTTTAACTTTTCCTGCCAGCAGCATCTTGGTTAAGCAATAAACTTGCAAGCGAACCCCTAAACCTAGGAGGAATTGTGTACTTTAAGGCACCTGTTTGTGATATGCTTGGCTTGTTCACATGGACTTTCTTACATTAACCTGCACAGCTAGAATTTTAATTGGCAATATGGAACAGGATCACAAAGTGATGGACTCAAAGGGAAAAAATTCCTCTCATTTTGCAGATCACCTATTTCAATTGCTTCATTTTGGAAATGAGAAAATTCATTGTCCCAAGTTTGCCCAAAGTGCTAAGGAGCAGAGAGGCGAGACTAGGACTCGTCATGCTCCTCAGAAATGATGTTACCTTGAAGACAACATTTAAGTGCAAGTTATTTTTTCAAAGTGCAGGAATGTCTGCAAATTTCCCCAGACCTGAACCTAGTTGTCATCTAATAAATGGCTACTTGAGTGATAGTCTGGTGCTGTGTGCATTCCCATATTCTGCATGTACTGAAACAAACTCTTTTTGTTACCTAGCATGTAGGTACTATTAAATTTGACACCCCTGCTCTTTAATAACCCTCTTCCCATGGACACAATAGTTCTGTTCCTGCCACTTACTATCAAGGACTTGCTTCCTGTGTCTTGGCTGGTTCAGTTTGCAGCATGATGACAGAACAAGCCCAGCAGCCCCTCCCTTTCAGTACACTGGCCTGAACAAAGCCAGGTGACTCAGTGGACAGAATGAAGTCAGGAAGACCTAAAGCTCAAATCCTACCCCAGCCTAATTGTGACCCTGGGCAAGTCACCACCTCTGCTTGTTTTCTTAACTATATAAGGTATCACCAATCACTAACCTTAGTTACCAAGCATTAAAACTGTGCTTATTCTCTCCACCACCACCGCCTACCCAAAAGTTCTGCCCCAGAGCCAAAGAGCTGGCATGGAACAATTGTAAAGCCATGGCACTCCTTGCTACATAATGGGGTACCGATGTACTTAGTAGCACAAAACCTGATTTTTTCCTCTGTGAGGCAAAAAAGGGCTTTTCGGGTAGAGAGATGGCCAGAGAACTGCTAGCACTTAAGCCACATTTTAAAGTTTGCAAAGCACTCTACCATCTCATTTGATGTTCACAACAACGCTGAGAAGTAGGACTTCATTATGCAGTTGAGAAAATGGAGTCAGACTTGTGTCAGCTAAGTGACTTGAACAGGGCTAAAGAGCTATGTCTGAAGCCCAAACTGAACTTGGGCCTTCTTCAGCGCTTTGTCCATGATGCCACCTAGCTAGCTACCCAAGAAGAGAAAAACAGGAAGAGAAATAACTGGCTCTTCGTCACCTGAAGCAGGATTTAAATTCAGTCTTCCTGATTCCAAACCCAGCATTCTGTCTCAGTTATGATGACATTTTCCTTAAAAAAAAAAAAAAAATCCAGGACATTACTTTCTTTTTGATGCGATTTCTTCTGAAAAGAGCAATTAGATGAATTAGGTTTTAATACTTCTGTGTCCCACAACTTCATCAAAAGTACCTACTGTATATGACTCCCTCCTTGACTGAGGCAAGTGGTAATCCCACCACACCTTGGTTGATCACCTCATGAGCAGCTGTAGTTGAAAAATTTCATGACCAATCTGGCACCCGCTTCTCCAAATGTAGCTAGAAGATAAGCTCTCAAATGACAGACAACCCAACACCAACCCTGAGCCATCTGCATTCACCATTCTCCTTTCCTACTTGGCCTAAACAAAGGCGCTAACATGGTATGTAAGCTTAACTGGGGCCTCCTTGCTGCAGTCCCCACATCAAATAACCCAAGCTCCCTTTATGCTATTTAGCTTTTTTAAGGTCATCCCTGACTCCATACCTCAAAACTCCTCTACGGTGATCCCCATTCCCCTTTTCATTGAAGAGGTAACCCTTTTCCTCATTTCTTTGATCCTATCCCTCCCACTGCTTCTCTTGAATTTCTCTCTCCTTGGTTTCTACCATCATGTCTGGGTGTCCCATTATTACAAGTTTTACATGGCCCTTCCATGTTCCTTGCTATGTCTCTCCTTCACAGCCAAATCCCTAAGAGTCCATTTCATTACCCCTTGCAAGAATCCACTTCCTGACAAAGTGCCCTCTCCAAGATAACCATATGAAATACAAAACATAATGCTTTTCCCTACTTGCCTTCTCTGCAGCTTTTGACATCTCCAACCACAACCTCTTTCTCTTGGGTTCTAGAATGCTGCTGCTCTCTCCTGGTTCTGCCTGTATGACCAATCCTGGCTGCTTAATCACTTAGATCCCAATTGTCAATGTACCAAGAGCCCCTCTTCTTTCTCTGTACACTCTGGGTATCTCATCAGCTTCCACTGGCTCACTTACATGCCAATTAATCTCCATACCTATGATATCAACCCTTATTTGTTCTTGACTCTAGGTTTCACACAGGTATCCTCTGTATAGTTCCACCTTCATATCTATCACCTTACCACAAACTGAACTCATTTCCTGCCTCCCATAAGCCCACCATTTCCAATTTGACACTTTCCCCCCTTCACTTTGCTCAGACATTCAGCTGCCAAGTCTTGTGAAAACAGTACTGACATCTCAAAGCCATCATTTTTCTCGACTCATAGCTAACACCCTGCTTCAAGACTTCATTACCTCTCCTACAACACTGCAATAGCCTCCTTAATATTTTTAAGACACAGGTATGACCACATGACTCCAGCTCTAAAATCTAAAGTGTCTCCCTAATGCATAATGTACAAACCACATCGTGGCAGTCAAAACGCTATACAATCTGACTCCCACCTAACTTTCCCCTTTTCTAAATTCCCACACCTTACGTTATTCTAAGTAAACTTGAAAACTAGCTAGCTATTCAAATTCCCATCTCTATTCTTTTGCCCAGGCTGTTGTCCTGCCTGGAATGTTTTTTCTTCTTAACCTCTTACTCTTAGAATCCCTATCTTCAAGGCTCAGCTCAGGTGTCACCCTTATGAAAAGTCATGGCTAATGCCCCTAAGTGGGCATTTTTTTCCCATACTGAATTTCCTTGTATTAGCTAATTTGTTTAATTTTATAATCTGAAATGTTCTCGTGGATTAGTTTGTTCTGGCATCAGGATTGTGTAAATCATGAATATTTCCTATCCCAGAAAGACTAAAGAATGTAATACAGGACATTTATTTAGCACTTTAAAGTCTGCAAAGTGCTTCATATATATCATCTCAACTGGTCCTCACAACAACCATGGAAATAAGAAAATCCTCTGTCCTGAATGAACACATGAAGAAATTACACAGGAGACTAGTTAAAAATGCTTCCTTTATTAAATAAAGCCAATCTGCTATCTCTAGATTTGTTTGTGCATCTCTACACTGTTCACAAGTGTTAAAACATGGTGTTAAAACAATCACTGAAAGCTTTCATAAAGTAGATGATTAAAGTGAGTATTATGTTTCATACCTGTTACCCATTTCACATACAATCAACATATCTCTATAAGGAAATTAAGAAGTCTCCCCATGTCCCAAAGTAAACATCTGCTTAATGATCTTCCATAGCTTACAGTACTAGAAGCAGGATAGTTCTGAAGGATACACAATTCAAGACCTCACAAGTCCCTAGCTTGTCAACATAACATTGTCGTCTTCATTGACAAACCAAGTTACTGAAGAGCTATAATTTGTTTTGTGTCATAATTTTGTGTAACATAAAGGTATTCCACAATCACTCCAGAATGCATTGTGATTTCCAGAATGAGCGATTATTTCATCAGAACAAAGTTTCACAGCCAGTGAATAGAAGAGCTTTACCATAGGTTCGAGGAGTTGCTTCCTGTGTTCTATGTGCTTTAAATAGTGCTTTGAAAGATTAGCTTTTACTACTTGTGTACACAAAGTTAAGGCAGTCTTTATCACACATTAACTGTTAAAGTGAAGACAGCCTGACTTGACTTACTACTGTACTTAGTGGATTAGTACTGGTTTTAGAATTTTTGAGGAGAAATGCTTTCCATTCATTCAAACCTTTAACACCAAGTTTCTCTAGCTCAAGGAGTTTTGTTTTTTTTTAAAATGGGCCTAAATTTCCATTAGCATATTATGAACAACATGGTAATCAAAGGAGAGACAGTAACTATACAAGTTACAAAAATACCTATTAATTCTCCATTCTATCCTTATGGCCATTTTTTTCTTTTGTTTTAATTGTATAATTAAAAACCCTGAGCTTAAAATAATCTTAAAGCCAACTTGCCAAATAGACTGTCAGACAGCAAAAATTTAATTTACAACCAATGAAACTTTAGACTTTAGATTTATTTAGGGTTATTTTATACAGGTTTATATAATATCTAGTTTAATCTAGAACAAGGCAGCTCCCCCTCAGTGAAACCCTGGCCTAAGTATATTTGTTTTACATATTTAGCAAGAAGATACATTAAACATGGAAGCTTTTCAACCTTGTGGCACTGAATGATCATCTACACAGGACATC
>CM053585.1:128395092-128442595 GCA_028646515.1 Pseudochirops corinnae | reverse complement strand
GTATATATGTGCACATAGACAGAGGGCACAGGATCAACTGAATAGGAAGAGATGATATTTTAAAAGGTGAAATTGAGAGGTGGGAGAGGAATATAATTAGAGGAGACAGGGAGACAGAATGGGGTTAATCATCTCATATAGAAGAGGCAAGGGATAACTGTTACAATGGAGGGGAAGAACAGGAAGGCAAAAGGGAATGGGGTCAACCTTACTGTCATCGAATTTGGCTCAGGGAGGGAATGACATACACTTTAAATTGGGTATCTTGCCCTACAGGAGAATAGGGGGGAAGGGGATGTGAGGGGTGATGACAGAGGGAAGGGCAGGTTGGAAGGGAGATTTGTTCGAAGCACATTACTTTTGTAAAGGGACAGGGACAAAGTAGAGAATAGAACAAATGGGGGGCGGGATAGGATGGAGGGAAATATAGTCAGTCTTTCACAATATGTCCATTGTGGAGATGTTTGCATAACTACACATATATGGCCTGTATTGAATTGCTTGTCTTTCCAGTGGGGGGTGGGTGACGAGGGAGGAAGGGAAAAAATCCAGAATTTAAAGTCTTAAAATCAAATGTTTAAAATATAGAAAGATTATTATTATTATCATTATTATTATTTACATGCAACAGGGAAATAAGATATACAGCCACTGGCGTAGGGAGATCCATCTTGCTGTACCAGAAAGTCAAAGGGGTGATGGGAGAGCACATTGAGGGTGGGAGTACACAGTGGGACCACTGTTTTGGGGTGGTGGGTAGGGGAAAGATGAGAAGAAATTTTGTAACTCAAAATTTTGTGGAAATGAGTGATGTAAACTAAAAATAAATAAAAGTTAATTTAAAAAAATATCTTGATAGCTGTATTTCATTATGATTGGTTTCCTTTGTAATCCTGTATTTTATGAATTTTAAAATCTCCCATTTTATACTATAATATATTCCAAATGGAGAAATGATCCAAATATAAACAGTCATACCATAAAAGATCAGGGTAGAAAGGAAGACCTGGCTTTCATATTTCTCAAAATTTCCAGAGGAAAAATTATTAAGCAGACTAAGGATAAAAACAATCATAAAAGACAGTTTTAAAATCTAAATTTTATGAAATGAAAAGGCTTTTGTGCAAATAAAATTAATGCAGTCAGAAAAGGAATAAAAGATAGAGAGGAAAATCTTCACATTAATTATCTCTGATAGAAGCCTGATATTGAAAAGCTATACAGAACAGACACATATACACAAGATTAACAGCCATGCTCAACTATTGTCTAAGGACATAACTTTCAAAAGAAGAAATACAAATCTTAATAAACACCTAAAATTTTCAAAATTGTAAATAACCATGAGGTAAAATCTTATACCCATCATATTACAAATTTGCTTTAAAAAACTGGGAAAACACATTGTAAGTACTATGGGACAACAAGATGGATAAGCTAATTAACTACTAGGGGAGTTATAAATTGATTTAGCAGCCATAGAAAATAATTTGAAGGAGCGGCTAGGTGCCGTAGTGAATAGAGCACCAGCCCTGGAGTCAGGAGGAACTGAGTTCAAATCCGGACTCAGACTCAGACTCAGACACACAGACAGACAGACAGACAGACAGACAGACAGACACACACACACACACACACACACACACACACTAGCTGTGTGACCTTGGGCAAGTCACTTAACCCCAATTGCCCTACATTTCCCTCTAAAAAAAAGAAAAAAATTTGAAATTATACATTGTATATTATATTGTTCATGTACTATTACTCAGAGATTTCACTATTGAGATTATCTCAAGTAAGTAATCAGCAAGCAAAAAGAAAAACTCATTCGCATAAAAAGATGTATAGCAGTGTTATTTCTGACTTGAAAAGGCTGGAAACATAAGCCCAACAACTAAGGGAAAGTTTCAGCAAATAAGGAATAAGGAAATACTATGCTGTAACGAATGACAAATAACAAGAATTTAGAGAAATGAGGGAAGACATACAAAAATTAAGCAAAGTTAAAAGAATAGCATAAACAGCAGCAACAACAAAGCCAAAATGGAGAAGCTACAATGCTTTTCGTAATATACTTGTGGGGTAGGTAGTACATTATATTCATTTTACAAATCAGTTAAGGAAGATTAACTGATTTGCCAAAGGTAACAAAGTCTAAGTCAGTGGTTCTCAACCTGTGGGTCGCGACCCCTTTGGGGTTGAACAACCCTTTCACAGGGGTTGCCTATGACCATCGGAAAACACGTATTTCTGATGGTCTTAGGAATCTCCTCTATCTGTCTCCAGGCGGGTCTGCCTACATGCAGACACACCCACATACGACTATTAAAGGGTCGAGGCATTAGGAAGGTTGAGCACCACTGGTCTAAGTGTTAGGGGCAGGCTTGAATCTAGGTCTGACTCTAAATGTAGCTCTCTTTGAACTACAGCATCATTTCTTTAATAGTGCTTTTTAACAAGCTAGACAGGACTAGATGGCCTTGAGATTCCTTTTCATATCTAAGTCTATGATCCCATGGCATCAATGACTATATCTAGTCATTGAAAAAAGAAAAACTCAAGACGAAATAATTAACATCATGGGCATTCTTTCTATTTCTAACCTTAACAGACTGACATATTCCTTTAGTTGTCCAATTATGATGATTTCCCTAATTAAATGTGTAAGTAGCACAGGAAACCCCACATTCAATTCCTGGTAGGTAGCAAGACACAGACAGAACAGCTAACACTCAAATAGCACTTTAAATTTTGCAAAGTGCTTTACAAATGTCTCATTTTATCCTCTCAACTCTAGAAGGCAGATGCTAGTATTCTCATTTACAGATATGAAAACAGGCAGACAGTGTTAAGTGACTTACCCACACACGGGTATGTGTAAGGTGGATTTGAACCAGAGCTGCCTGCATTCTTGGTCTAGCACTGTATGCACCATCTAGCAGCCTCTGCAAATAATGTCCTGGAAACAGTCTATTTAGAGTCCAATAGATTTGTATCCCTTTCCAGTTTTATATATATATATATATATATATTTCTGGCAATTTCTCTAGTCACTGTAACTCTTTGAATTAAAAACAATTATATAATACCTCACTTTTCAGATAATCTGAAAGAGCCAAGCAAAAATAGTCTCTGCCTACCTTATGCAGGCATTACTTAATCTTAAGCACCATAAAAGCCCCTCACAGTCTTCACTAAAAACTTACTTCCTCTACTCTACACAGCCACTATCTGGTTTCCTGGTCTACAAGAGATTGGAAAAAGGGGCTGCTATAAACAGCACTGACAGGAGCAAGAGAATGCTGACTCATATCAAAGGAAGAATGAGTAAAACTATGAGAGGTTATTAATGAGAACACAAAAGGCAAAGCACAAAACACAAAAAGATTTTGAACATTCATGTCAAACTGCATTACATACCTAAAATAACCTCTGAAAGCATCATTTGATTAGTGCAAATTATAATAACTGACAAAAGAAGCAGTAAGGCACCCTAAATAGGGAAATCATGAAGATCCTTATGATACTATACACTAGGCAAGTGATAAAAACTCTCACTGTTCTAGCAACTCTGAGTTGTAAAAAAGATAGTAACCTGCATTGGTAAAGGGGCTTTCCTCACCCAGGTTCCCTCCACAAATGAAATCATGGGTTTAGTCCTTAGCCCTATTCATAATGGTGAGTCAACAAAAAAGATTATTTTCTGTATATTCCGTTTACAGAAACGGGGAAGTATGAAAATCTTTTAAAGATTTCTAGAAAAAATAATTAAAATTTTAAAATGTTTTGCTACTACAAAGTGTAATCTTTAGTTTCCTGACAATGCTGGATAACTGAGATATTACTGTATATTAATTAATTTTCTTCCAATATTCAGGTAGCCTACATGGAAAGCCCACCTTCTGTGGTCAGACACACCTTTCTGATGGTATCTATCATATTACTTCTTCCATGTAACTCTTCCTTGGGAATACTCAAACTTCTCATGCATCTTCCATTTCCCTTCGGGTGATCCACAATGTTAATTCTGTGTGGTTATTATTTGGAGCTATATAATATCACCAGAAGAAAACTGATTAAAAATTTGTGTCAGTTTCAAGAAGTTTGCAATCATTAAAAGCACTGTAACTTTCCAAAGGCAATCCAGCAGCACCCAGGCCAATCCAATTTTGGCCCACCTTCCAGTTTATCTAAGATAGAGGTACAGAAGGCCCATGCCAGGGTTGTCTATACAAGTGCAAATCAAAGCATATACAACAGAAATTCAAAATCTATTCTTGTGTAGTTACACTTCCTACGTCATTAGGTCTAACTCATGAGTGTCTATCATTCAGCTACAAGTTAGCTATTAGCCTGACACAATTGGCATGTCATCCACAAAAAGGATCATCTGGACCATCTCACCATTATTCCTCTTCCTTTTGGCCTTCTGTACCAAATGCTATCAGCATGTTTTATGCCTCATTTGACATTAATAATCATGAAACAATTTGTCTCCCTGCCATTACATCTTTCAAGAAATCCTGAGAACTGATGGCCAGTCTGGGTGTTCCACACAATGTCAAGAGATCTACAGGAAGCTCTCCCAGCATGTTGAATGGACCCTTGCAGAGTTTATGGGAAGTCATGGACAAAATGAGGAAGGCACAGGCTTGGTTGTAATCTGAAAGAGTACCCAAATCAATGAGATCATAGAGCCATCAAAGTACTGAAGTATGCAAGTGGCACAAAATTACTTTTTAAATGAACATCTCACAACACGCTCACATTCGTGTTAACCCCCAAACTGAACATTCTATTTACAATGCCAAGGATGAGTGGGTGGAAAATGAGATGCTGCTTTGACACTAAATGAAATCCCTCTCATTGCTGGCAACAATCTCAACCCTGGACTAATGGTTCCCCTATCAGTCCCTTGCCGGTACCACTTCCTCTCTTTGTATAGTGTTCCCTCAAATCCCAGCTCTCCTCTAATGGTAAAATACATATGCCATGTCCTATGATCCTATTATAAGATATAAATATATGATAATATTCAATAATGTATAAATATAAAATAAAAATAAAATCCTATTCTCTGATTCCCTCCAAAACATCTCTTCTACTTGGAAGTTTTAAACATTTAGTACAAAAGGGCTAAAGGAGAACTAAGAAGCAATCGCCTAGTCCACCCCCAAAATTGTGCTGTCAATGGATCTAGGAGCTCAATAACCTTATCTCCTGACTTCTAGATGAAAGTCTCTTCCCTACCTACCCTCTGAAGCTATTCCCTCCTAATCCTAGTGCTTTTAGGACTCTTGCCTCCTTTACTTGCGGTCTAGCCTGCTAAAAAGAGGAAAGATCTGACCAAGGGGAAGATGGGGAGAGTGGTTTGGGGAAAGACTCATTTCCTCCACTGTTCTCTATCAAGCCTGCATGACCTTTAAATAGGTTGGGAGCTGATACTCTGCAAGCCCTATTGAGCTGACTCTGCCCTAGTAGTTAAACTGCCTCATCCATCAATTGCCCTGGAATGGGATCAAACCCTATAACCCAAAGCCAAGGTGGCTTTCCTGAATCCACTATCTTCATGCTGCTCACAGCATAAGCTTCCCTTCCTCTGACATACTCTTAGTGGCAAAGGAAGACTGAAGAGAAATAGGTGAAAGAGCCATATGCCTAAATGTATTATTTTTAATCATTTAAAAATCATGTCTATAAGATCCGTTGCCAAAGGGAAGGGTTTAATATAAAACTCCTTGAAATACGAGAATAGATCCAGTGGCTGAGGGAATGGATATATGGCTGGTATTCAACGACCCTTGGGTGAATCTACTGGCTCAACCAATGAAGGAAGAGATACATGGTGAATTATAGACATAAGCTCCCTCTATATATTTCTAGAACAATATAAGAAACCAATAATTACAATTACTATTTTAAATCTTTGAAAGCAATGGAATGAATAGTAAGTTATGACTACGCTTTACTGTGTTACTTCTTGAAAAGCAGTGGGGTACAGTGGAAAGAGCAGTAGAACACAATCGACAGACCTAGTCTGGGCTCAATTATGTCTAGTGATGACTTTAGGCAAGTCACAAATTTTCTTACCCTCTCTTTCCTTAGCTGTGACAATCAAGTATTTATTAAGCATTAATATGTGCTAGGCACTAGATTAAGAACTGTGGATACAAAAAAGGTGAAATAGTCCCTATCCTCAAAGAAATTACATTCTAATGAAGTAGACAAAATACAAATATACGTATATTCAAGATATATACAAATCAAATAGAGGTAACCTTGAAACAACTAAGAAAGGTGTCCTACAGAAGGCAGGGCATAAACTGAATCCTGAAGGAAACTAAGGATTCCAAAAACTAGAGGTGAGAAGGAAGACCAATTCAGCAACATGGGGAACAACCAATGAAAAATCACTGACAGGAGATAGGATCATGTGTAAGAAACACTAAGTATTGATCACTCATTGGTTACAGCCCTTCTATATGACCAAACTATTGTACAATGTGAAAGTATTTGCAGATCCTACACACGATTGCACGCCACCATGGGGGGGGGGGGAAGGGAGGGGAGAAAATCTGAAACTCAAGTGATTGTGGAACTGAATCTTGTAAATTAAAAGTAAATGAGCAAATTAAAAAAAAAAAGAAACACTAAGTATATGGTTGGACTGTAGAGAGTATTGTAGGAAGTAATGTCAAAGTAGACTGGAAAAACAGGAAGGGCCCAGGTTGTGAAGACAAACAAGAAAATTTGTATTTGATACCGCAGAAAAGGAGGAATTTGATAAAATTTAGAGATTTGAGGGAATAAGGGATCAATGTATATGTCTTGTACTTTTAACCACTTTGGTGTATGAGAATGGGAAGTGTTCAAACAAGGAGATCAAAAAGAAATCTATTGTAAAAGTCCATGAGAGGTGTTGGGAGCAGTGACTGAATGGAGAGAAAGGGATTTATATACACGTGTGCACACGCGCACATACACAAAACATGTTGTAAACAAAGATAAAGCAATATTTGGCAACTGAATAAACGGAGTGATGGACAATGAGGATGACAATGAGGTCTTGAATCTGGGTAACTGGAAAGACAGTAGTGCCCTTAACAATAATACCAAAATTCAGAAGCAGGAGAAGATAAAAAATTCTATTTTAGACATTTTGAATTTGAGATGCTTCTGTGACATCTAGTTCAAAACAGCTAACAGACAGTTGTGATACTGAACTGAGTGAGAGTAGAGCTGTGTATACGGATCTGGAAGTTTTCTGCTTAGAGGATATTGAACCAATGAAAGATGAGGTTACCAAGTAGAAAAATTAAATAAGCTTTCAGTTTTTTTAAGTTCTTTCCACTTCTAAAATAAATGGATTTTTATTTTTTTAATTTCTTCAAGGAAAATAAAATCTATGAATAGAGAAGCACTGGTTTAAGGGGTTTAAGAACCTAGTAACGTGAACTTAAGCTTTTCCATTCTTCAAGGAGAATAACAGGAAGGAAAAGATTTAGAATTGGCCGTTACTTACCTGCTAAAGATTCCTGGTCAAAAAGCAAATGAGTTTAACTTTCTTCATTCACAAGTCATGTGTTATATATATATATACAAAGCAAGAGGCAGGTGAGGTAGACTCAGGGACAGCCTGATTCAGGTAAACCTGGGTTTGAGACTGGTTTCTAACACATACTAGATCTGTGACCTTGGACAAGTCACAATCTCTCATTGTTGATCAGTCACACTAAAGGTATTTCTCCAAATCTATGAAAACATCTGTTTAGTCATATCTGACTCTTCATGAACCCATTTGGGGTTTTCTTGGCAAGATACTGGAGTGGTCTGTCTTTTCCTTCTCCAGTTCACTTTACATGAGTAAACTGAGGCAAACACAGTTAAGTGACTTGCCTAAGATCACCCAGCTAGTTAGTGTATGAAGTCATATTTGAACTCTGGTCTTCCTGACTTCAGACCTGGTGCTCTATCTACTGCACCACCTAGCTGCCCCATGAAATTACAGGTCCAGACAAAAAAAAAGGGTGGGGATGGTGTGTTTGATAGACAAGACTCTGCCAAGCAGTGTCAAGGAGCTTAGGAGACATACAATATAGAGCAGTGGTTCTCAAACTTCCTGATGCCGCGACCCTTTAATACAGTTCCTCATGTTGTGGTGACCCCCAACCATAAAATTATTTTCAATGCTACTTCATAACTGTAATTTTGCTACTGTTATGAATCATAATGTAAATATCTGATATGCAGGATGCATTTTCATTGTTACAAATTGAACATAACCCACAGGTTGAGAACCGCTGATATAGAGGTACAAGTAAATCACTGTAAAGTTATTTCAAGAGGAAGAGAAAATATTAATTACTTGAGAAGTAAGAGGGACACAAAATTTTGTGGAGGAAGAAAGTGATATCTAAGCAATGCTTTGAAGGAAGCTAGTGATTGTAAGTAGCAGTTAAGAAAGATATAGGGGGACCACTTGGCAGACCTAGAAAATAGAATGTCAAGTACAAAAAGAAGAGCAAGGAGGCCAGTTGATCTAAAGTATGAAGAGAAGTAAAATAATGTTAAGGTAGGTGGAAGCAAATTATGGAGGACTTTAAATGCTAGGCTGAGGATTTTCTATTTTATCCTAGAGCCATTGGTAGAGGGAAGAGGGCTAACAGTCAGCTCTTTGTTTTTAAAATATCAATGTGGCAGATGTGAGAAAGGATTGAAGAGAAGAGAGGTTTTAAGTAGAGAAACTAATCAAGAGACTACTAGTGGTGATAAGGATTGTGTGAATGGAGACGTCACAGAACAGAATTGGTTAAAACTTGGCAGAGTGGATATGGGGGAGACAGAAAAGTCAAGGATCCAAATCGTTAACCAAGTGACAGAAAGGATGATTGTACTATCAAAAGAAATAAGGAAGTTTGGAGAGGGACTGGGTTGAGGGAAATATAGTAAATTCTCATGATACGTTGAGAACTATTAAATTCACCTTCCTCATTTAACTATATTGACAACTTTAAAAACTAATTCAAGATTGTTTTTTCACTTTGAAGGAACTCAGGACACCTCTACCAACAAACATCTAACATCACTTCATTTTATAACTAGGAATGTGATGAAAATCAAAGTTAACAAGACAAAAAGGCAAATTTGTAAAACTAGTACTAGCACGCACACTTTAAGAAGCAATGCTATCAACTATAGTTAAATTATGCCTCATTACCGTATTTAACTTCACAATTTCCTGGTGTTACTTTTGTTTATTTGGGTTAGGGCCACAGCTTCTCTAACAGCAAAATAAAGAGGTTTTAACTATCCTTCCATAAATAGGATAATATAATACATGCTAGTGTTGACTTATAAACATTTAAATGAAGGCTCTCACAGAGGTGAGATCCAGTAAGATAATGAATGGTATGGATGAGAAAAGAACTAGTGATCACAGCAACAATCTCTAAGATATTTTAAAAGTTCCCTCTACTTCTCTACTTGTGAGATTAGACAAGTAGTTCTGCCAAAAACCGAAAAACAAAACAAAACAAAAACAAAAACAAAAAAACAAACCAAACCCATGATACAAAACATATTCATGGTAAATGCTTCTCATAAAAAGCTACTTTTAAATTGAACATATCTAAGTATGTAAAATTATTATTTATTGAATTTATCAGGCATAATCCAAAAACAAAGGTACATTCTTAGTTATGTATTGTTTATTAGCAATATAAAAATATACTTTTATAGATTTTGTGAGAGGAGGCTGGCACAATGCACTAACAGCAGAGGAGACCAGCTCTACCACAAGTCACTTACCCTCTTTGGGCTCCTGTTTCCTCATTTATAAGATAAAGATAATAATACTTACATTCACAGGACTGTTACATGGAAAGACAAATGTGAACTCTTGTTACACAGTCTAATCTATTAAACTAAGATTTAAAACAAAAACATAAGTTTCAAATTCAACTACCTGAGTGACCCTGTATTTTTTTTCAGCCCTGAGTGTCTTTAGAGAAAAGCCTAGTGAAACCTGGCATAGCTAGGTGGCGCAGTGGGCCTAGAAGTCAGGGACATTCCGGAGTTCAAATCTGGCCTCAGTCACCTAACTAGCTGTGACTCTGGAAAAGTCCTTCAACCTTGTCTGTCTCAGTTTCCTCACGTATAAAATGAACTGGAGAAGGAAATAGCAAACAACTCCTGCATCTTCACCAAGAAAACCCCAAATGAGGCTAGGAGGTCTGAAACTACTGAACCACAAAAATGAAACATGCAAAAAAAACCCATCTGTCAGCAACATCACAGTGGAATCCTAAACTGGATGGGAAGCTAGATTAGGTGACCTCGATGGTCCCTTCTAACTCTTAAGATTTTATGATTCTAAGATATATTCTGTAATGTCTCCTAGAGTTTTCAAACTAATGTTTTTCCAAGTGCTGAGCTGAATGGGAAGGAAGAAGAATCACTCACCGTCATCTCCTTTCAGCAACTTTATCACAAACCTTCTATTTGACAAAGTTTGACTCCATTTCCCCATAATCATAAACCAATAAACTGTTAGCTGGATGCTAGAGTACAACAACCTCTTAAATCCCCTTTAACAACAAAAGTAATGCCAACGTTGTGTACAAGCAACTACATAGAAATGTTATGTCCCAAAGCAAAGCAACACTAGTCTGTAGCATCACATTATTAATGCCTTTTTCAGGTTGGATCTCCTTTCACACCATACCTGAAGATATGATTACTATCCATACACAATCAAGTCTACTGCAAAATTTTATAATAAATGGGTACAGGACCAGTTAACTCAGTTGGTTACAGCAGTTTTCATAGGGACTTGGATGCATCCTCCAACAGAACAATTAGTGACTTTGTGCCTAACTAACCTTGCCAGTTACCCTGCAAATACATACACATAGCCTTGAGGACTAGGTAAGACAAATCCATTTCTTTACATGCATACTCAAAAACATCATTTGACAAGAACTGGAATACTGAATAATGAGACATCTTTTTTATCAAGGTGCTTTGCATCTTAACCTCAAAAATTCAGAAAGTGATACTTTGAAGCAGCTTAGTAATTGTAACTGATATTTATGTGGTGTTTTAAAGTTTTCTAAGTTTTATCTGCATTATTTCCTCTGATCCTCACAAGTCAGGTACTAGATAAATTATTATACCCATTTTACAGATGAGGAAAATGAAGTTTGGCTACCACCGACTTGCCTCTGGCCATATAGCTACTACGTATCAGAGGCAAATTCTTTTGACTCCCAAGTCCAGTTCTTTCCATTATACCATTCTGCAGCTCCCCATTCCCACTGGAGATACTTTCATTAAGATCTGAGGAGTAGCTGGCAGTGATTTTAAAGGACAGCTTATTTTAGGTCTGCCATGTCAAAATTAACATTTCAAATTTCATCTTAAAGCCTAAAGGTTTGAAATCAAAATTTGCCAAACTGAACACACCCAATGAAACTGGTACAGTCATGACTTATAAAAGGCCAAGAAAACGACCAAATTCTGCCTCAGGAATTACAAGGGGCTTTTTACACTACAGCGAAGACACCTTTAAGTTTGTATTTTCACTTCAATGATCTGGAACAATCAAGGTATAGAAGCAAATTAAGAAATAATGCCCACTGATTATGACTAACGTTCTTTCCTGCTCTAAAACTGTATGAATTTGGGATAGGAATAATGATTAAACATAAAATGTTAAGTTCAATTTACTATGTATATTGATTGCATAATAGAGAACAGCATCTGATTCAGTCTGCTGAACTACACAACAAAATTCTTAACTGTGGATGTCTGAAATCATTGACTAGTTAAGGGGCAGCCCTGAAAACTTATTAATTCACTATCCATAAGTCAGAGCACCCCAAATAAATGTACTCAACTTGTCCCCAACATATTCAATGAGTTTGAACACAGTGTACAAACTGAGAAATTATTTCTGTCAGCAATAGGAAGTATCACTATTAAAGCATTCAAAGAATCTCATAAAAGCCAAGTTTAACAACTTTTACAAAATGAAGCTTAGAAGCCATCTTGGACATGTGGGCAAACCACTTGTAAACCTGATGCAAATGGTCGTAACAAAATTAACAATTCTGAGTAGCCACATAGAAATTTAAAAAACAAAAACCTTCTACAAGTAGTACTTGAATGTTCAGTTAGAAATCCATTTGAGGTCCTTATAACAGAACTAAGCGAGTATTCTCTAGTCTCTTTATAAGCATTCTGAGATAAAATATGCACTATCTCCTTGACATTACTGGGACAGATTTGAAATGTATTTTTCACTATAACTACCTCAAATTTTCTTTTACCTTTCTTTCCCAGACAAAACATCTCACTCCTACATTTCATTTATGCTAATCTTTATAGACTGAGTTATATAAAGTATAAAACACACATAACCTTTCCAGAAGTGTATGGAAATACTTTAGTAAAATTTTATGAACAATTTAAGAGGCAAGAAGCTTGATCCTATTTATGAGAACAAATACAGCCTTCTGTCTCACTTCAAAGCATCTTACTCCAGTGGTGAGTCTGTACCTATTAAAGAGCCCAAAGTCTAGCCTCTGCCATAAAAATACTATGGTGCTACAAAGGGAAAGGTGCTAACATGTATATCGCTTTTGAGGTTCTAATGCTAATAATATTGAGGGGAAATATCACAAAACTGAATGGTTTATTTTAATATTTAACTACTGTATGCTGAATGAAGTGACTGATTAACTGGAGTTTTTTGGTACAGTTAATCAAAGTATCAGTGTTAAAGCCTACCTTTGAAAGTCAAGAGGGAAATGTGAGTTTGTTTGCTTGTTTTTTACTCAACTAAGTATTATGTATACTGAGACAACAATCTTAACACCTATATTGGGAGGTTTTATATTAGGAGAAAACATTTCTACCAAAGTCTGGTAAGCCTTAGCCTGCAAATCATTGACCAAAAATGGTAATGGTGTGGTGTAGCCTAAAGCAGAACAGAGAAATGTTTTACCTAATCTTCAAGTTCCGTATTCTGTTTTTTCCCCAAAACTAGACCGATAATTTAGCAAAAAAAGACGTCAATTTAAGAACGGTTTTCATTCCTAAAATTCTTAGATCTGTGAATGTTTTTAAACTCGGTGTTATTAGAACTTCTTTCTCTGCTTTTATTAGCAAACAGGCACCAGGCTAGCACCTGACATGGCAAATTTTCACTCAGCAAAACTGTCTATTACCAAATTAAAAATTCTAACCATACAAGCATGAATCAGGCAGGGAGGGGTTAAAACAGACACTGCCAAGCTTGACTAGCAGTACAAGACTGCTGTTGGAAGCTGATTTACAGATATGACAAACAAAGAGGTAGCAAAGCTAGTGTTCTTAATCATGCTGCTTAGTGATCATTTCTTCTTGTATGGCTGTTTCTTCTCTTTCTAAAAGGTCCCTCCTCCCCCCCAAAAAAACTCCCAAATATTAAATAAATGATCTTCCCTTTAGTTTCTCGAAAAAACCGCACCAAAAAAAAAAAAAAAGAATGCATGGTGTTTCGACAGCAATCCAAGACTAAGGCGCTACAGCCAGTCTTCTTTTAAACCATACTTTCCTGCGGTTGTGTATGTACATACGCACACCAACATTTATATTTGCTCGAGAAATTTTTTTTTACTCCACCAAGCATTATGTATCGACACAATGATCTCAACAAGTCTGGAAAGCCTTTATCTACATGTGCGCGCGCACGCACACACACACACACACACACACACACACACACACACACACACGGTACGTGTTAAGAACAGGGAGGAGGAAACCCACAGCAGCACTTTCACAACAGCCTGAAGCAATGCAGCAACCAGGGAGCCCCACCTTAGAGCAAAGGACACGCACCGCGGCGGGGGGATGGGAAGGCAGGGGAGGGGAGAGCGAAGGGGGTCGCGCCCCTCACTTCGCCGGGGCACCCACACCCTGTGGATGTGGAGGTGCAGGAGGGACTGGGGAGTAATGGGGGGGGCGCCCGACAGGCAGTGGAGGAGCAGAGAACAAAGCTGCAGCTCGACACTTCGGGCCACATTGCAGAGGAGCCGAGGATGACGAGGAAGAGGAAGCGAGTGGCCGGGGATGGGCGGTAGAGCCCAGGGAAGGGACTGCATTCAAAAATGGGGGGATGAGGAGCATCAAGCCTATGGGGGGACCCCTCCCCCACCATCAGATCAGAATCCTCCACGTCCGGGGGCCCGGACGAGCCAGGTGTCTGGGGAAGAGGGGAAAGGAGCGCGGCCGGGCAGGTGGCCGGGCGGGGCACAGGCTACCCGCGCACCCAGCCCCGCCGGATTCCCAGATGCCTGGGCCGCTACTGCCTCCCACCCACTCACCATCTTTCCAAAACGGACGATCTGGAGCGCGGTCTGGTCCCTGGGCCGGCGGGGGCGGGGGAGGAGGGAGAGCCGAGAGTCTAGGTGCTGCTACCGTCTAGAGTGCGGAGGAGCGTCTTCCTCCCGGGAGGCTGAGGAAGGGAACAGCGAGAGAGGGCGGGAAGGAGGCGACGGCGCGCGAGGCTGTCGGGGAGAGCGGGCGGGCGAAAAAGTGAGCGAGGGAGGGAAAGAGGAAGGGAGCGGCCGAGCGCGAGCCGGGCGGAAACGCTGCACACGTCACGCTCCTTCCCCTGCTTCGCGGGCTGGTCGCGGTTGTTAAGGAAGAAGCCAGCTAGACAACGGCCCGCCCCTCCCCGCCGCGCCCTCCGGAAGCGGACTTCGGCCAGACTCGGAGGCGAAGGGGCGGGGTCGCTTCTCCCTCACCTACGGGGAGCCTAGCGCTGAGGGTATCTACCGACACCTGCGCGTCAGTCGAAGGGAGGGCGGAGGAGAGGAGGAAGGAACTGGGAGGATTGTCTCAGGCCCCAAAGCAAGGTGGGGGGAGGGGGAGGAGGAAGGAATCACATGACCCCTGGGGCTAGAAGCGAGGACCTTTTCCTTACATGGAATTAACTACCTGGCCCAGGTGTGCGCAGGCGGAGAGGGGTGGGGCGAAGAAGCCTCGGGAGACCTGAATGACTAAGGAGAAGGGGACCCGAGAAGAGGAGGGGTGCAAAGGAGGAATAGGAGGAGGAGAGAGGGGGGAAAAAGGCAGGGAGAGGGAAAAAAGAGCTACGGAAGGAGACAGAAGAAGCGGGGGGAGAAGGAGGAGGGAAGGCGGGGAGCCCGGGGAGGAGGGAAAAGATGGAGTGGGGGAGGGGACGAAACCCTCATTTTTACCTACTTTGGTGCGATTACAGTCATCCGTTTCTGATTGGTTCAGTGAGGCATATTTGGTGCTCGGGTTATGGGAAACTGCACATTTTTTTCTCCCTGCCTTTCAGAGGCGGCGGCAGCAGCAGCAGCAGCAGGGCACGCTAATGTGTGAGTCACACTAATTTCAGGTTTTTAAAACAAGGAGTGATTTATCTGTGAAGCAGACGGGAGAAGGAGTCATGGCTGCCCAGAAGGGCGTGCCTGGGAAATAACTCGAACAAAATTTCCTATGGATTGTGAATCCTGTTAATGTTGCACTGTTTTGGTTTGGTTTGGTTTGTTTTTCCCCAAAAAAATTTTTGTTGAATAACTGTGGTTGCATTAGAAATGCAGTTTTCAGGGGTTTTTTTCCTGCTAGTATTTTTGGTGGGAAGCATACTGAAGAAATGAACTTTTAATCTGGAATGGTGAACTCTTCCACCCCACTGATTAAACTACTTGATTTAGGCTATCAAAATATTCAAATTCTGAAACTAGTTTTAGTGTTTTCTGCGGCACCATGGAATAGTCCAAGCTGCACAGAAATTTGCCATTATCCTGGAAAGACTCCCCTCCACTGCAACTTTTAGTTGGACACTTAAAAAGCATAACCCGGTGCACAGAATGATTTCTTAAGTCTTTTTCTTCCCCCATTACTTAAAGAACTGCTGGCAGAATTAGATAAGGGATGAGAGAGTGGGTATAAATTTAGTCAGACAACAGCCTTCAAGCTACAGAAAACTATTCCACTAAAAAAGTTTCAGAGATGTCCTTGCTTCTTTACCAATCTGGAGCACTTACTATATGGTTTAAGTGATTCCATCATTTCTTTTACAGTTTTAGATTCATTGTAACCTCCATATTTGCGTAGAATTAGTTCCTTAAAACTTGTGGTAAGCTTCATTTTTCCTTCTGAATAATTGAGGTTTGGTATCCCTCTGTGGGGAAATGCTCCCATCCCATGCAAAAAAAAAAAGAATTAGGGATAAGAATCTAATCCTTTCTTTAGAGGTGTACTTTGATGTATGTTGTGGCATGGAACATCGCTGGGTTTTTCAAGGCTATGCCAAGAGAACACAAGCTCTGGCAGGTCATATATCAAATTGGAAAGACTTTGAATATGGGCCCAGCAATGGATTGTGTGTCTTTTAGGAGGGCTAGCTGAGCCAAGTAAAAAAGGCTCATTGCCAGACAGTTGGCCACCAAGTGATGGATTTTCATTTCATTTCTTTTTTTTTTTTGACCACAACATCTCAGGAAAACTAAGAGGGAGAGAGGGTTGAAATCTGCATTTGTGGAAGAAATATAAACCAGTGAAAGCATAAGATGTTGTGAGGTATTAAGTATGTGGATATGCATGTATATGTGTATATATTTGTTACAGCATCACTCTTATTAACTCTGATCTGTGAGTGACTATTTCAGACTGCTTTATTTAAGTACACAATTTCATGTTTATCAGTCAGTCAATAAACACTACCTAAGATGTGCCAGGCACTGTGCTAAGCTTCCAAGATACAAAGGCAAAAGACAGCTCTTTGCTCTCAAGAAGTTTGCAGTCTGATGGGGGAGACAACCTGCCAAGGACTTGGGTACAAACAAGATATAAACAGAATAAATTGAAGATAACAGAGCGGAGGCACTAGAATTAAGTGGAATTGGGAAAGGCTTCTGGTCGAAGGTAGGATTTGAGTTGGGCCTTGAAGGAAGTCAGGGAACCCAAGAGACTGAGACTGAGAAGGGATTGGATTCCAGGGGAGGGGGGGGGGAGCCAGTGAAAATACATGGAGTGTTTTGTTCAAGAACAGTAAGGAGGTGGATGTGTCACTGGATCAAAGAGGATGTAGATAAGATATAAGAAAACTAGGAAGACGATAGGCTAGGTTTTGAGGGGCATAAAAATAAGGTGATAAAAGCTCTCTCAATGTCACTCCACTCATATTTTTTTCAGGATCACTATCATCAGTTCTTCGCTTCTGTGTCAGAAAAAGATGTAACCCTGCTTCCTAAGGTTAATCCTCTCTCCACCTGTGCCCTTGATTCTATCTTCTTTCTCCTTCTAGACCTTGCTCTAGCTATCATCCTCTTTTCCTCACAGATATTCACTATATCATTCTGAATTAGCTCTTCATCCTCCAAGTTTTCCTAATCCTAAAGTAGCTTCCCTTCAACCGTTGTACTCTCCCATTTGTGTCCGTGCTTCTGCTTCCCTTAAAGGAGGGTCTTCCAGACCCAGATCTTTATTCATCATCACTCTACTGCCTCTAGGTAAGGCAGAAGTGTGTGTGTGTGTGTGTGTGTGTGTGTGTGTGTGTGTGGACTATTCAAATTTGAACATGTAAGGTAGGTAGGGCAGAAGGAGGTCAGAGGTAGTCTGTTCCAATTTGGACATCTAAGGTAGACATGGCTTAGGTGCAGGCTAAGTTAAATTGTTTCTGGAACACAAGCCTAAATTGAAGGGCACATTATTAGCATTTTTTTTCAATACTGTCTGTTTTTAATTGCTAGAAAAAAACTTCATTTCAGTCATCCCTCCTGCCTTCAAATCTTCATTGTCTCCCTACTTACAGGTTACTTCTCTCCTGCCTTCAAATGAACCCAAATCTCCCTTTCCTTAAAAAATCTGAACCAGACCCCTCAACCTATCATCCCATATCACTTCCTTTCTTAGCTCAATTCCTTGAAAAAGCCCCTTAGCCCCTTCCTCCCAATGTCAACCCTTCCATGTCCTGCTCCAGTGTTGCCACTCCCTTCTACTCTATCCTCTACAATTCCCATTGCATAGTGAACAAACTTTCTTGGACTTCTTTTGTTCACATTCCTTACACCTACTAGCCCTCACTGAGATCTGGCTCAGCCCTCCTCGCCCCAACAAAACAAAACAGAACAGAACAAAACACTGTACCCCTGGCTATCCTTTCTAGCACTTTTAACTTCCTTACAGGAAGGAGAGTTTGAATACTCATTGCTCCTCACTGCAATTTCCCTTTCCTCCATCACTGTTCCTCGCTTGAAGTGTACTCAATCAAAATTTTCCACTCAGTTCAAATTAGAGTGGTTGTATTATACTGTCCTCTAAAGATCATTCTCGCTCCTTTTTCAAGGAATTCACATAACTCACCAACTTTTTCTCCTTCCCAACTTTTGACCTTATGCTAACGATCTTTGATATTCATGTAAATGCTCCCTCAAATTCCTTAGCTTTCTAATCCCTCCATCTTTCTTAACTCCCATGTCCTAAGCTATACTGTGCATAACTCTTCAACCCAGCGATATCTTTTTTTTTTTTTTTTTGCTTTTTGGAGGGCAGTTGGGTTTAAATGACTTACCCAAGGTCACTCAGCTAGTAAGTGTTAAGTGTCTGAGGCCAAATTTGAACTCAGGTCCTTCTTACTCCAGGGCTGGTGCTCTATTCACTGCGCCACCTAGCTGCCCTGACCCAGCAATATCTTTACCCACAGAGATCAAAGAAAGGAAAAAAGGACTCATGTACAAAAAAATACAGCATCCTTTCTTGTAGTGGCAAAGAACTGGAAACTAAGGAAGTAGCCATCAATTAGAGAAGAGCTGACCAAATTATGTTAGATCAATGTAGTGTAATACTGTTGTGCTATTAGAGGCATCTAGGTGACCCAGTGAATGGAGCACCAGCCCTGGAGTCAGGAGGAGCTGAGTTCAAATTCGGCCTCAGACACTTGACACTTACTAGCTGTGTGACCTAGGGCAAGTCAATTAACCGAAATTGCCCTGCCTTTTGGCAAAAAGAAAAGACAAAAAAATTGACAAACTAGACAGTTTCAGAGAAACCCAGGAAGACTTCTAGAAGTTGATGCAGAGTGAAATGAGCAGAACTAGGAGAAAAAAAATACACAACATCTTTGTAAAGGCAACTACTTTGAAAGACTTAAGAACTCTGATTGATGCAATGACCATAATTCCAGTAGACAGATAATGAAGCAAGTTACTTTCCTACTAACAGGCAATGGATTAAAGATACAGAAGACATATTTTTTAATATAAATTATGTGGGAATTTGTTTTTCTTGATTAAACATATTTGTTGTAAGAGGTTTTGGGTTTTTTTTTTTCCTTCTTTTCAGTGTCAGTGTAGGAGAAAGAGATAATAAATGCACTAAGTGTCTTGGGCAATGGATAGAGCACTGAACCTGGAGTCAGCAAGACTCGATTTCAACTTTGGCCTAAGGCAACTTACTAGCCATGTCAGGCTTAGTCACTTAAACTCTATTTGCCTCAGTTTTTTCACCCATAAGATGAGAATAATAGCATCTACCTCCCAGGGTTGTTGTGAGGTTCAAACGAGATGGTGTTTGTAAAGCACTTAGCATAGTCCCAGACACACAGTAGGCACTTTAGAAATGGTTATTCCCTTCTCTTGTTAACTGAAAAATAAAATTTAATTTAAAAAATCCTTAAACCTGATGTAGATCTCTCCGTTGCCCACAAGCGGGCTATTTTTCTCATTAGAAACTTCGTTGTTCCCCTATTTGACCGTAAGTATCATCGTACGTCCCCCTCAGACTCCTAAACCTATCCTTCATCTTCAAGACCTCTAATCCCTCCACCCCTTAGTACTTTTCTCAGGCTATAATAACTTCTGCTCTTACTCATTTCCCTCCCTCTCCAGTCCCAACCTGATAGCCATTTCAACTCTGTACCATGCTCTGCTCTCAGATACCTGCCCCTTTGTCCTCTCACCCGTCATCTTTGGCCAGACCTCGACCCTGGATTATCCACAGCATTTGTCTCCTACTCTTACCCACTAACTGCTGGACAAAGAGAAAGCCACCAAACGTGCTGACTTAGTACATTACAGATCCATGTTATCTAACCTCAACTAGGCCCTCAGTACAACCAGGCAGTCCTTTTATTCCTCTCTAATTGGTTTCCTATCTCACCACAGAAGCCTCTCTTTCCTCACACCTCCCTCTTCC
Organism: Pseudochirops corinnae; assembly: GCA_028646515.1. Taxonomy (NCBI): domain Eukaryota; kingdom Metazoa; phylum Chordata; class Mammalia; order Diprotodontia; family Pseudocheiridae; genus Pseudochirops; species Pseudochirops corinnae. The sequence continues at coordinate 128,422,381 of CM053585.1, read as the reverse complement.
CACTCCTTTTCAACTAAAGACATTGTCTCTTTATTAAGAAAACTGAGGCCATTCAGCTGAACTCCCGCTTTTCCTATATTATCAATTTCAGAACCATTTGGCATAACTCTCACTCCCTGCTACTTTCCCCCAGTTTCTGACAAAAGAAGGGATTTGTGGTGATTAAAGAGGTTCAAGAGACAAAGTTTCTGGGTAGTTTAATCATTTTATTAATGAGGACAGCATGTTTATTAATAAAAGGACAGCCATCTCTCTTAGACCAAAGACTCCTGATGGCGTTAGGTTCACAGTTTATATGCTCATTGAAGAATTACTGTTCCTGAGGGGTACCAATCAACTCCAGTTGGTTAATACAGTGGCAGGTGGGCTATATTAAAATGAGGGGTTTGGGATACGTGACTTAGGTCACCCAAAATCTTGATCAAAAAGACATCAATTTCTATATCATCCGTCTTGCCAAAAGGTAGAATCAGCATTTTCTGAGACCTGTCTGAGCAAACACAATTAGCAGAAATACACCCAGTAGCTCAAACTTAAAATTTCTTTTACTGTCTGATTAGATTTTGGTCTGGGTATATCTTAAGAGACATTTCCCACATTGGTTTCTGGATGAAGAAGAAGAAAGGGGAAAAACTTTGGTCCTAATATAATAATTAGTTCTTAAATTCAAGAGCAAAATATTTATTTCTTATAGATCATTCTCATTGTCAAGGCTAACCCCTCTATATATGTTCTTGATCCTGTCCCTTCCCATATTTCCTAGAAGGCTGCATTTTAGTCATACCTCCTGCCTTCAAATCTTCATTGTCTCCCTACTTACAGGTTACTTCTCTCCTGCCTTCAAATGAACCCAAATCTCCCTTTCCTTAAAAAATTTGAACCAGACCCCTCAACCTATCATCCCATATCACTTCCTTTCTTAGCTCAATTCCTTGAAAAATCTGTCTATTCTCACTGCAACACTTTCTATCCTTTCACTCAGTTTTCAGCCCTTTGCAGTCTACTTTCTGAGAAACAGGGTATAAAGGCTCCAGAAACCCCCTTGAACTCTCCTTGAATCTTCCTACTTGATCTGGTCTTTGTCTGAGGTTATCCCCTCAACTGGACTTTCATTATCTCTACACCCAGTTCTCTGTTACCCTTAACCTAGCCTAGGCCTTCATTGTCTATTGCCTCTGGATTGTCTCAGGCTGCTTCCCATCCTTGATCCTGTCTGAACTCCATTCTCTTGGTTCCTGCCAAAGTGATTATTTTCTTAAGTATTGATCTGACCAAATGTCAGTCAACTCTAGTAGCATCCTTTTGCCTCTAGGATAAAATATATACTCCTCTGTTTAAATATTAAAGCCCTTTCAATGTGACCCCAGCCTATCTTTATAGCATCATTGGGCATTATTCCCCACTACACATACTCTCATCTAGCTGAACTGGCCTTCTCTTTGTTCCTCAAACATAGCACTTCATCTGCCATCCCTGTACCTTTACGTTAGCAGTTCCACGTGCCTGGAATGAACTTTTTCTTTATTTCCAGTACTATGCACTAGGCACTGTGGTAAGCACTGGGGATACAAAGAAAGGCAGAAAACCCTTCTCTCAAGCTCGAAATCTAATGGAGACAACAAGCAAACAAATATATATCTCATAGAATACCTCTCTTTAAATATGGCCTAAGTACCGTCTTCTGGATGAAACCTCTCATTATCTTTTCCATTATCCTGTTAGTACTCTCTGTCCCAAACTATCTTGTATTTAATTACTTTGTACATATAGTTATTAATTTTATATTTATGCTGTATGTGTATATGTATCTATATACTTGTCTCCTCATTACAATGAAAGTTCCTTGTGAGTAGGGATTATTTCCGTCTTTTCACTTGCATCTCTAACATCTAACACAATACTTGATGTGTAGTAGTTGTTACATAATTGCTTATTGATTGATTGATTCTCTTACCTCTTCAAGTATCCCTTTGTTGTTCTAACTCAGTGGTTCTCAATCTTCTTAATGCTGCAACCCTTTAATACTTAAATGTGGGCTTATCTGCATGTGGGTGGATGTCTGGGTTCCTAAGACCATCGGAGATATGTGTTTTCGGATGGTCTTAGGCGACTGTTCAACACCCAAAGGAGTCGTGACCCACAGGTTGAGAACCAACTGTTTTAACTGGTTCCTTGTCCTCTTTTCACCGCATTAAGATTCGTTTTCTCCAAGGTCTGTATTTGATCCTATAGTCTTCTGTCTTTACATTATCTTCCTTGGCAATGTCACTTGCTCCAATACTTGAGCTATCACATTCAGGCAGGTGACACCCAAATCTATATTTCTAGTTCTGACTTCCCTCTTGAACTCCAGACCCATATTTCTAATTGCCTTGAACTGAACAAACACAATAGGTCATAAACTAAACTTAAATTGCTATAAATATACATATATACACACACACGTAAGTGGACTTATGTGTCTCCAAAAACTTGTTCTTACACTACTGTTTCTGTTAGTGCCACTCCTATTCGCTTAGTCTTCCGTATTTAAAACTTGAGTATTATCCCTCTACTCTAATATCCTATGTTACCAAGTTCTTTTCATTTTCTTTTTATAATATTGATAGATACACGGACAAAACATTTATTAAGCTCTTACTATGTTCCAGGCGTTGTGCTAAGTACTAGGCATACAAATACAAGCAAGCAAGATAGTTCTGTCTTCAAGGACCTTATATTCTAAGAGGGTAATTGTAGAAAGGGGCATAGTTTGGAGCTAGTGGCCTGGACATGAGGTATAGGCAGAAGTTTGCTAGTAAATGTTTAATAACCATCTCTTTGGAAGAAAAAAAGTATGCACTTTTAAATTTAATCTGCATTATTAACAGCTCTATCACTTTCTTGAGTCTAGACAGTCAACAAAATAATAAATCAAGCCCTAATTTGTAGCATTTACTGATTTCTGAGGTATAAATGCTCAGACTAAAAATTTTTAAATCAATTTTTGTAAGTAGGTAGGAGCTGACTCCAGCACATGCTGGAGGCATGTCTGAGTCTCAGTAAGATAAGGCAAAAGTTTACATGGTAGATCTAGGGGTGGAGTCCAAGCTATTTTCAGGGAGCAGGTGGAGATAATGACCAAGTAGAAGCAGCATGGTTTGGATCTGGTTGCCCAGAAATGAAATGGAGGCCTGGTTCTGGCCAAGATAAGACAAAAGCTCAGATGAGCCAAGGTTTGAATTGGTTTTTTCTTATGTAATTCTAATGTCCTCATCTTAGGCTTTTATCACCACCTGCTTGAATAATTGTAGTTGCCTCCAAATTGTTCTTCTTCCTTATGCTTTCTCCTGGACCAACCTCTCCTTTACACCTATCCCAAAGTAATCTTCCTCATGCATAGATACTGTTGTGTCATTCCTCTGTTCAAAACCCTGAAATGGCTTCCAAATACTTACCCTGTATAGTTTGGTATTCAAGGTCATCCACAATATGGCCCCATCCTATCTATATTTTTTCATCCTTGTCTCATATTCTTTTCCCCTATGCTTTAGTTAAACTGAACTACTCCAATTGCTTATATATGTGTTGAACTACTCACCTTCCTACCTTTGCTGAAGCTTTTCTTTAAAGTCAAAATGCCTTCCCCTTAATCCTCATTAGCATGATTCTAAATTGCTTTCCAGAAAGGTTTAACCAATCCATATTTTCACCAGAAGTTTATTATTGTACCTGTCTTGTCTGCAGGTTCTCCAACATCAATCATTTTCAACCTTTGTCATCTTTGCTAATTTGCTAGGTATGAAATGAAACCTCAGAGTAATTTTGGTTTTCTTATTATTAGTATTTTGGAAATAAGTGTCTATTGGTGGGCTTAATAACTATTTATTGAATTGACTACACATATATAGAAATGCACCCATTTACAGATAGACATACCTCTCTTTCCATAAGTAAGAATAGGGACCCTTTATATATCACTTTAAAGTAGAAAAATTACTTGATCTACATTGTCTCTCTTAATTTTCACAACAGAAACAAGAACTATGATGTAACTATGAGTATATTCTTATCTCACAGATGAGGAAATTGAAGCTCATAGAAAGTGAGTGGCTTGCCCTTAGGAATAGAAATAGTGACCACTCAGAGGCCAGTTCAAATCTAGGCAGACTTTTCCTCACTTACAGACCAGCAATTGTTCCACATGACTCGGCCTTTCTCACTTATGTGTTAATTTTAATTCAACTTGGCAAATTTTGCAAAAATTTATTGAGCTTAATATTTGCAAAGCACTAAGCTTTGGAGTTACAAAGACAAAAATCAAATAGTCTCTGACCTCAATGAGCTTATATTAAAAAATATTATTTTTCCCACCTGTCTACTCTAAAATTAGCCTATTTCCTCCTTCCTTATTCCCATGCTTTCATTTCTAGTCACTGGATTCTCAAGCTTTTAAAGCTTAGGGGAAGTGTGACAAGATCTCTCAAAGTTTGGGCTGGGCAGGAAGTTTGATTGACCTCTTTGCTTCATTGACACGGTGGAGATAGTCCACTACAAAAATTGTAATTATCCATGATTTCTAGCCAGGGGACTGTGGGGCTTAAATAAACTGCCCATTCCTTTCAGGGCTTAGTGATTCTTAGTCCCACCAGTACCATAGGATCTTCTGTTGCTGGGATTGGCCAATCTATGTAAAATCCATGGTCTAGCCAACAAAAGTGCTTTCTTCCACTCAAAGGACCCTGGTTCTAGGTTCATGTGAACTAGGTGCATGTCCTGGATGAGCTTGGCCCCTAAAGAGAGTGAAGCAGGTTTTTTTATTCTCTGGCTTATTATTCTGCCACTCCAGAATCTAGGAAAAATCTCTGAAACAAAGGTCAATGCTTGGTTGTCTGGGTTCTTTTCAGAGGTACTTAATGGGATCTCTTCTATAAAAGGACTTAACTTCCAAAGTAGATCAGACTTAAGACATTTTCTTCATTATGAAAAAATGCTTAAACAAAAGACTGATAAGTGTGTGTTGACAAATATTTGAAACATGATGCATTAATCCATCAGTCCTATTATTACTCACCTGGAGGGGGTTGGTACTTAAAACATTAATGAAACACTTTGTGGGAGTACTAAACTGGCATTGTACCTTTACCTCAGCCCTGCACTATCTAAACAGTTCAAGGTCCATATTTTCAGGCTGGCCAGGTTACATGGTTAGGTCATCTATCCAGCAGTAGTCATCTTCTCTGAGACATTGTTTCAGAGATCATTTGATGGACACCCAGACCCAGGAACTCCCAACCTCTTGAACTCATGAGGTTTCTACCAAGGCTAGGAATACCCATCTCAGGATCTTTGGTTATCTCTGTTCAGGGGGACAAAAGACAAAGCAGAAAAGGAGTCTAGGGATTGGGAGCCAGTCTTAGATGTCTCTAGGCCAGGACATGTTCTCACTGCTATATGAGCAGCTACTGGTTTGAAAAGTAGGGGGATGGGGGGGAGGAGGGGAGGGGAAAAAAATATCTGCTCTCCCTTTCAATGGAATTCTGAGGGGTAGGCTCAGAGTCCCAACATTCTCTACAAATGGGAATGAGAATGGGATTTGGGGTGAGGATGCATGGGAACTTACTAGAAGCCTATGGTTATTCATGTCTTTATCAAGAAGCCCACTGGAAAGCATGCAGAACAAATGTGGCAATAGAAGAGTTCTAGACTTTAAAAAAATTTTTTTTGGATCCAGTCTAGGGATTGCAAAGTGCTTTATTAACAAAAAAAAAAATACAAGACATAAGAATGGAGGCTCCTTACCAAGAATGGGAGAAGAGATTACAGGGAATCTCCTAGGAGAAAAAAGGTATATGTACTATGTAGGGACTACCCCTCTCCAGACACAGCTCCCCCCCCCCCCCCCAGGACAGGGGCAGGAGAGAGGACTGCAGAAAGGGGAGAAGAGGAGAAAGGACAGAGTAGAAGCATCTCCTTGGGAAGACCCTGATCTCACATGGAGGGGAAGGAGAGAGATTATGCAATGATATTTACCAGAGGTCGGCCATACGACTGTCAAGGTTTAAGGCTTCCCCATTGAAGCCATTTTTAGCATCACGATTCCTGTTTGTGGGCACATACTTGTGCCTCCATACCTTCATGGGTAAGACACAAATGAGCATGGTGCTGTAGGCATGCTCTCCAAAAGGGGTGACCATTGTTAGATATATTTAAATAAAGCCACGGGAATAATGGATTTAGCTCAGGAGAGGCAATGCAGTGAGTATTGAACTTGGAGTCGGAAAATATGGCTTCCAGTTCTAACCCTGCCTTTTAACAGTGGTATGATCTTGAGATAAGTTATTTAGCCTCTCTAAACTCCTTTCCTCAACTAAAAGTGGGACTAATAATTCTCGAACTACCTTTCTTCTTATTGGTAAATTCATTGTCATCATCCTCATGTTCAAGCATTTATTAAACACTTTGGCAGGCATTGTTCTGGGCACTAGGAATACAAAGAAAAGCAAACAGGTTCCTCATGGAACTCATTCTAATGGGGGATACAACATGTAAATGAATAAGGAATGTAAAATGCGTGTGTAACCAGCAGTTCTTGGTTGATCCCTCAGTCCCCATGGAGGGAAAGATGATTGACAATCAAGCCAGGAAAAGAGACACATTCAGTAGGTTTTGAAAAAGTCAGTCTGCCCCTTCTCCCCACCTTCTCTCCCCACCCCTTACTACTTTTGAGTGAGTTTTGCTTAGAGCTCTGTCAGACCTCTCTTGGACTCCCCAAAAGAAAACAAAAGGGAATTCTTTCTTTCCCCTCCCCATAGGCATCTAGAGTGGCCACATGAACATTGGCACATTGCAGAAAGAGCTCATGCTTGTCTAGGTGGGCCTGAGACTGAAGCTTCTATCCTTAGCTACCTCTTCTGCTTTGGGTTTCTTTCTCTGACACCGGTGATGAAAAAGTAGTCCTGAGAGATCAACATTTCTAGCCCTGGTGCCTACTTCATGAGTTCAAGAAGTCAGGAGTTCCTGGGTGCTGACTGGTAGTGGGAGTTGATTACTGCAACTGCTTACAATGGAGCCAATGACCGTGGACAAAATCAGTCTAGAATTTGAAGCCCCAACTCTTGACCTGTCTGTCCAAAAGAGCTCTACCTGGTCTGAGTTGATATTAAGACAGTCTAAACTTAAGTGAAAGTGAAATCTATTCCAAAGCCACACAAGTTTCACAGGGGTCTTTACCTTCCAGCAGAGTATAATAGAAGTGATGAGTACGTTTCACATTTAAAGTATATGTCAATGTGTGCTTATGAACCATTTTAAGCTTTAAGTATTTCTTTTGTGGTGGAGGGAACAAGTAGAAAAGTAACATATCTGCCACTTTGCACAAGTACCTAGCTACCCATCTAGAAGGCATTTTATTCCTTTTAGGGGAGACCCTGGACATGAGCCATACCTAAGCTTTATTGAATAAATTTTCCCCTGAAACTCTGGGGAAGGAGACAAAATGAAAAAAAGGAAGGAAATATGTAGTTATTAAGTGCTAATGTGCCAGGCACTATAAAAAGTGCTTTACAAATATCACTTCGTTTAACCCTCATATCAGCCCTGGGAGTTAGGTGCTATTTTTACCACCATTTGATAGTTAAGAAATCTGAGGAAGACAAAGGTTACTTGCCCAGGATCACACCTTTACTAAGTGTCTGAAGCTGGACTTGAACTCCGATTTCTGATTTTGGACTGAGTGCTCTATCCATAGTACCACCTAGTTCCCTCTACAGTGAGCCTGAAAGCTTAAGAAAAGCCTGATCTCTTTTTGGGGTTAGACTCCCCAATGTCTGTGAGTCTAGAGCTGAAGATCTTTTGTGGCAGGGTTACCCTTGGGCCATAGGTGACATTAACTTTTGAAGACTAAGCATCATTGTAATGAAGTTTTTGTGCTGGGTGGGAGAGGGAGAATGTCCTTGTGTGGTCTGTTGAGGTATGTAGAGGGTTATATTTCTAAACTAAATGGCACCATATGAGTGCTGTGCTTTCTGAATGATCACAAATGTGACGTGTTCTGCTGTCACTCTGTTAAGCAGTTAGCTGTTACTTCTGTGTATCTGGTAGTAATGGTCCTCCCATTTCTGTTAACTGCTCCTAATCTGCCATGGACTTAGAAATAAGATAACCATGTGTGTTAGTACTATATAACACAGTACAGTAACTGATGTTTATAATAATGACCCTGAGTCATCAAAAAAAAGTTGAACTTTAAGTACATTCTGTTTACGAAAGGAGGGAGTGTACATTTAGGAAATGTTCCATTTAGAATAATTGAAGTAAGAGTTTGTCAAAAATTAGAGTTGATAGGCACTGAGTCAAAATCTGAAAGACCTGCTTATAAATAAAATGCATGGATTTGGTGAATGGATTTATGGCATGTCGTTTGACTGCTCACAGACATTTTTGCTTATGTCCTCTATGCTTTTGCCCAAATAATCTTTCTAATAAATTGACATAGAGACTTCTGGGTTATATGAGCAACAAGATGGCAGACTAGATATTTTCTCTGATCTTAACAACTTCTCAAAGCTCTCCAAAGCAGGAATTATGCACCAAAGATAAATTGAGCTGTTTCCATGTTCTAATCCAAAAGAAGGTTAAAAAAAAATCCTACCACCACCCCTAAACCCAGGAAACTCACTGACCCTGAATTCACTCAGCACCCCTCCCTCAACTCCCACATTACTGGCAGTGAGCCTGCATTAGCAGATCCAAGGACATGATAAAGGCTTACATCAATGCCCACTCCTGCACCCTGGTGCCCTTACCCTTTTTTCACTGCCACAGAGACCCTAGTTCTAGGCTGTGAAAGTTTGTTTGGGCCTTGACAATCAGCTTGGCCATAGCCCTTCTGGATTAAAAGCTTGTCAGGCACTGCCACTTGGAAGTACCAGTGCAGGGGAAAGCAAGTTCTGAGCTCAGGTGCTGGGCAAGAGAACTGAGAAAGAGATTGAGACTGGTCACCAGACACCCAGTATGTAAGGAGCTCCTCCAGGCCTGAGGAAAAGAGCACAGAATCTAGCTGGAGCTAGTTCTGAACACTCAAATATCACTTGGGGCCAAGACCTGGGCTCATGAACGTGAAATTGTAGAAGGAGGCTGAGACACTTTGAGATCTAGCCTCCAAGGAAACCATAATATGAGGGAAAGGAGTCAGGAAGGGAATGATAAGGAAAACGGAATGGGAGAGATGAGACTGAAAATACCAAAGACAGTAGGAAGAAGAAAACTCAAAGACATCAAACATAAATAGATGAATCAACAGGAAAAACAGTAACAACAGAAGGAAATATGGCCTCCAGATCTAGTAAATGAATTCAGTCATCTATGAATAAATACTGCAAAATAAAGGAAAATGATCCAACACTTGATGAGACAAAGGACTCTATAGAATTGGAGAACATGGTACCACAACATACTGTTCCTGGGTGATTTAAAAGAGAGATGAAAATTTTTAGTGTAGAATTTAAGGCTTGCACAACAAAAATAATGAACAGAACAGAAAAATCTTAATTTGTAATAGCAAGCCTCATCAAAGAAACAAAAGAGAACAGTAGATTGGAAATGTAAATATATAGAACTGAAGAGGAGAAACAAAAAAGAATAATATTAAAGAAAATAGGTTCACTACACAATCAAAGCATATTGAACTCAAATACAAGATGTGCAGAGAACCTAAGATCATAGGTCTACCAGAAGAAAACAACCAGAGGGGAAAAAGACCCTTAATATCATAATGAAGGAAATAAAAGAAAACTGCCCAGAACTTCCAAACATCAGAAATGAAATTCCAATGGAAAGAATTCACAGATAACCTCCAGGAAAAAAAAAAAGAAAACAAAGCCAAGGCTGCAAACTCCAAGACACATAGTGGTTAAATTAAAAAACTCAATTCAGAAACAAGTTCTGCAAATCATCAGGGGAAAGACCCTTAAATACAAAAGAAAGGATATTCAAATAATGCAAAACTATTTTATTTACCCACTAGAAAAAGGAGGTACTAGAATGTGTTCTGAAGAGCAGTGGTGTTCAGGATGCAACCCAGTGTGACCTATCCTACTAGTCTGACCCTTTTTTTTTTTAAACATTTGATTTTATAACTTTGAATTCCAGATTCTTTCCCTTCCTCTCTTGTTACCCACCCTTACTGGGAAGATAAGCATTTCAATATAGGTTGTGCATGTGTAGTTAAGCAAAACATTTCCATAGTGGATATATTGTGAAAAACTGACTATATTTCTCTCCATCCTATCCCACCCCCCACTTGTTCTATTCTGTACCTTGACCCTGTCCCTTTTCTTTCTTTTTTTAAAATTAACTTTTGTTTATTTTTAGTTTACATCATTCATTTCTACAAGATTTTGAGTTACACATTTTCTCCCCATTTTTCCCCTACCCACCACCCCAAAACAGCAATCCCACTGTATACCCCCTCCCCAAATCTGTTAGCTCCTTTGACCTCTGGAATATCATATTGCAAGCCATTTGATCCCTTAATGTAGAAGCTGGTAGATCCTGGATTATCCTGATTGTGTTTCCATGATAATCAAATTGTTTCTTCTTGGCTGCTTGTAATATTTTCTCCTTGATCTGGGAACCCCAGAACCTGGCTATAACATTCCTAGGAGTTTTCTTTTTGGGATCTTTTTCAAGAGGTGATCGGTTAATTCTTTTAATTTCTATTTTGCCCTCTGGTTCTAAAATATCAGGGCAATTTTCCTTGAGAATTCTTGAAGGATGATTTCTAGCTCCTTTTTTTGATCACAGCTTTCAGGTAGTCCAATAATTTTTAAATGATCTCTGCTGGATCTATTTTCCAGGTCAGTGGTTTTTCCAATGAGATATTTCACATTGCCTTCTATTTTTCCATTTGTTTGGATCTGTTTAATAGTATTTTGATTTCTCATAAAGTCATTAGCTTCCCTTTGTTCCAGTCTAATTCTGAAGGAATTATTCTCTTCGGTGAGCTTTTGAAATTTTTTTTCCAAATTTTTTAAATTTGGCTTTTTAAGACATTCTTCTCCTTACTAGCTTTTTGGACCTCTTTTGCCATTTGAATTGATCTATTTTTTAAGGTGTTATTTTCTTCAGTCAGGTTGTTGACTCTCTTTTCATGATTTTCTTACATCATTCTCATTTCTCTTCCCAATTTTTCCTCCACTTCTCCTACTTGATTTTCAAAATCTTCCTTTAGCTTCTCTGTGGCCTGTAATCAGTTCATATTTTTCTTGGAAGCTTTTGATGCAGGAGGTCTGACTGTGTTGTCTTCCTCCCATTCTATGCTTTGATCCTTTTTGTTCCCAAAAAAGGAATCGAAAGTTGGAGTGCTGTTCTTGCTTTGCTTCCCTTGCTTGCTCATGTTGCCACTCAATTACTTGAATTTTGAGCTCTTTGCCACAGTAGAACTCAGCTTCCAGAGGGGAGAGCTTTGTTCCAAATCATTGGGGTTTTCACAGCTGCCAGAGCTATTTGTCAGGTGCCCTTTCACAGCCCCCACAAACTCTGGCTTACTGGTCACATACCTCAGGACCACCACCCAAGACCATGATCCAGATCCAGGCAGGTTAAAACAAGAGCAATTACCCTCTGAATGCAGGCAGGAGCTCTGAACCAGCCATGTGGAGGTGGCTGCAGGGCCACCGCAGGGGCCAGACCCGCTCCTCTGTCTCCAGTTCCAGCAGAGTTCTCCACTGACTTCTCACTTTTTCTTTAGCATTTATGGGGTGACAATTCTGAAAACTGCCACTGCTGCTGGTGATCCACTCTCCCGAAGTCTGCTGCAGCTGCTGGTTGGGCTGCCCTGGGGCTAAAACTGGAGGCTCACGTGGGGCTGATCTTGCCTCTCAGCATGCTATGATGAACCCTTCCTGTCCTCCTGCTGGGCTGCCTTCAGTGGGAAATTTGTTTCTCTCTGTCACTTTGTGGGTTCTGTAGCTCTAAAATTTGTTTAGAGTCATATTTTATGGGTATTTGAAGTGGTTTATTATGGGAGCCATGGAGTTTTCCTGCTTCTATGCTGCCATCTTGGCTCTGCTCCTCTTTGAGTCTTATCTTAATCACACAGGCAAAAGATGAATATTCAATAATAAGGATTGGAAATAATTTTTAGAAAGAAAACTAGCACTGAAGAGACTTTTTACCTTTCAGACACCACTAATAGACAAGTCGTCTGAGAAAAGACCCTCAGATTTGGAAATTAAGAGATCACTGGTAACTTTGGAGACAATGATTGATGAGGTAAGAAGTTAGATTGTAAGAAGGGCTGTACTGCCTTCTGTGCTCAAAGTCATACCTATTTTAAATGGCAAAACTGGAGTCTGATTCCAGTCTGGCATGCTTAGTTCCAGATTACTCAATTTGATGTTGTACCCATTATCTGAAAGCTTTTCAGAACACTTTTACATTAGACATCTTCTCAATTCTATTTGATAGTCAAGTCAACCCCAGTGACTAGGAGCATTGGGTAGAAGTTGTAAAAAGACAAATTTATATATATATATATATATATATATATATATATAAAAGAGGATATATATAAGGGGAATTTCCTAATAACTTGATCTGTCCAAAGTTGGAATGGACTGACTTTAGACGGTTTTTCCTCTGTTATATTTTTTTGGTTACATTTTACATTTCAAGCTATCTCCTTCCCTCCTTTCCCCCCTTGCACTAAAAACAGCTACCATACGTATTTTCATATATGTAAAACCATACTATGCATACTTCTATTTATTCTTTTTCTATATGTGGATAGCATCTTCCTTCATAGATCCTTTGTAACTTATTTGAATATTTATAATCCTCAGAATATCTTAGTCATGCACTGTTATTATTTGAACAACATTGCTGTTGTATCTAATAGTCTCTTGGTTCTTCTGCTCATTTCACTCTTCATTATTTCATCCAAGTCTAAAATCAAATCCGCTCATCATTTCTTACAACATAGTAGTATTCCTTCACAAACATATATCACAACTTGTTTAGTCATTCCCCAATTGATGGGCATTTACTCATTTTCAAGCTCTTTGCCACCACAAAGACAGCTGCTATAAATATTTTAGTACATATAGGTTATTTCCCTTTTTTCCTGATCACCTTGGGAAACAGATCTAATAGTGGTATTGCTGCTAGGACAAAAGGTATACACAGTTGTATAACTTTTGGGGCATAGTTCCAGATTGCTCTCCAAAATGACTGCATCAGTTCTCAATTCCACTAATAGTATATTAGTGTCCCATTTTTTCCACATTCTGTCCACCATGTGTTATTTTCCCCTTCTATCATTCTAACAAATCTGATAGGTATGAAATGATATCCCCAAATTGTTTTTAATTTGCATTTCTCTAATCAATACTGATTTAGAGTATTTTTTCATCTGACTATATATAGCTTTGATTTCTTTCTCTAAAAACTGCCTGTTCATGTCCTTTTGCTGCTAATCAACTGGGGAATGACTCATATTCTTATAACGCTGACAAAGTTCTCTATGTGTTTGAGATATGAGACCTTCATCTGAGAAACTGTATGTAAACATTTTTCTCCTAATTTTCAACTTTCCTTCTAATCTTGGCTACGTTAGTTTTATTTGTACAAAACCTTTTAAATTTGATATAAACACTGGAAATATTTTCAAACAAAAGCTGGATAAATACTTGTTAGCTGTGTTATGTTATAGAGGGATTCAGTTACAGGTTGGATTAAATGGCCACCAAAAGCCCTTTCAATTTTGGAATTCTGTGATTCAGTGATAAATGTACTATTAGTTTGTTTTAAGGGCCAGACAGCATTCCTGGATAGGGTATTATAAATCCATACCTAAAATTTAAAATGGCCCCTCACGCCTGTCAACCTTGATATAGCCATCATATACTCCAGTAAGAACTAAATTCATCTTCCCTACCACTTAAGAAGGTGCAGTTGCTTTCCCTTGGCATAGTTGAAGCCTGTTTTGGAAAGACAAACCAAGCACAGTTTTCTGCTAAGCAATAGGCAGGGAAGGAAAATTAACACCCTTGGAAAAAACTTCTCATAACTTGTGGCATGGTTGGAATATACAAATAGACTATTTTTCTTTTAGGAAAAAAGTAATAAAAGAAAAATAATAGAAAAAACTTCTCTTCCCTTTCTTACTTGCACTCTGAAAAAAATATACTTCATTATACTTCACAGACTAGAAAATGTGCCAAGTTTTTAAAATGAAATTTAAGGAAAAATAGCTCTGATGTTCCTCAACTATCAGTAATCTCAATCTTTTCCCATAAATTTAGGCAGTCTCTTACACATATCCATCCCATCCCATTCCCATTTCCAATGGTTATAGCCTTTCTGATATGTAAACAATAAAATAAAAATAGTGTGAGAGCCAAAACAACAGGATACGAAATTGTTGATTCTACCTGAAGCTCTGAATATTTTCTCCACAGTCGCTCAACTCGCATTTATTAAGCATTTACTCTGTACTAAGCATTAGGAATATAAATACGAGTAATTTATATATCACCTACTATGTTCCAGACCCTGTTGCTAAGCACTTTACAATTACTATCTTGTCTGAGTCTCATGTCAACCTTGGGGGGATAAGTGTTATTGTAAAATTATCCCCATTTTGCCAATAAAGTGATTTGTCCAGGATCATACAGATAGTTGGAACATAGGTCTTCCCGCCTCCAGGCCCAGCACTCTGTCTACTGTGCTACCTGGCTGTTTGCTAATAGAAAGGCTTTGACTTCAAAGGAACTTACATTTTAATGGGGGGAAGGATACCACATAAAAGAAAGCTGAAGTGGGTGGAGGTACCCAGTGAGTGTGCATGATAGAGGAAGTACTAAGTGTAACCTGGAGAGGAATGAGATGTGACTGGTGAGTTACCTCCTTAAATAGAGAATCTAGGAGAAGTCATCTAATCAGATGGAAAAGCTACAAGAGCAGAGAGTACTTGCAGAGCATGAATTTCAGGGCCTGAGTGAGGCTTCCAAATGAAGAGATGGGGTATGGTAGAGGTCATTAGTGTACCCTGCAGAGGAATGAGGGTAATAATGATTAAACCTCCCTAATGCAGACTCACTAGGGGGTAGGGATTGGACTAGTAAATTACAGAATATTTTTAAAGAAATAATTGTATTACTTTTGGTTTCACATAGTAGCATACAGGAATGACTAATAGGAATGGCCAGCTAGGATGCCTGCAAGGTCTATTTGAAAGGAATTATTGTAGGGTAAGGTTTATTTTCAGCTATCACCTTAAAGGGCTGTAGGAAAATGATTCTAAGTTAAAAATATAGCTTTAGATAATAAACTTTCCTTTATTAACATTTTAAAATAATCCATTTTTAAAAATGAACTTATACAAAGCCCTTCAGAATTGCCAGAATTCCACATGGAGGTTAGGTGGCAGATTAACAAGGTTTTAACATACCCTAATGATGTGATGTAGCTGGTAATGGAATATATTTGACTTACATTTTTAAATTGTTAATATGATAGAGACTCATTGTTCATTAGTTAAATAGAACTTAGTATTTAAAGGAAGAATAGCAACATTCTTACAAAATCTCCTTAAAAATTATGATTAACACATGTGGATTTTAAATTGTGAATTTGAATTTAAAAAAAAAAACTTTATAGAGGCTGTTATGGTTTCTATCCTAGCTTTACTTTTAGATTAAGGAAGAAGGAAGAAGAAACTAAACTGTTTATGGTGGGAGGATTCAGAGTATATTGAGGCAAGGCCTCATTAAGAACAGATGGCCAGGTTGAAATGAGCTTCATGTTTATTTTCAGGAATCTTCAATAAAGAAAATTTTAATTACATCACTAATGGTCATAGTATTTCTACAGTCAGTCAATGAAAAACGTAGCACACCTAGATTCTATTTCCAGGTCTGCTGTTTATTAGCTGTTTAGTAGCATGACCTTAATCAATCAATCAAAAAGCATTTATTAAGAGCATACCATGCCAGGCATTGTACAAGTCACTTAACCTCTCTAGGCATCATCTGAAAAATCAGGAATTGGACTAGTCAATGTAAGCTCAGTCCTTAGAGCGTGTTTGGTCCTGCCTTTCTTCAAGGACCAGACAGGAATTCATGGATATGGGTGTTAAGAGAAATCTTGGTCTGGGCCTTTTGCCCTCATCAATGAGGCAAATTCAAGAAATAAATCAGGGGTGGTTTATTGGAATACTCAGACAGTAAGCAGTTGGGATGCAGCCAGCACTGATTTTAAACCTCCCATGGCTTTAGACATGAGTAGATAGTAGATGATAAGAGTAAATAACTTTCATATAAGGGCAAAAAAAAGAAAAAAAAACTGATTGGTACATGTATGAAGAAATGGATTTATGCCCCCTGAGATTTTTCACATGTCTAAGTACACATCTACAAGGGTATTTCTGGACCACCATCTCCTACAAGCTGACTGCACACATACCCAAAAGTTAAGCAGGATTTAAACATGAATAACTCAAGCTGGATTTGTGCATAGGTTTTACAGAACATGTACAAACAATTCCTGCCTGGTTCCAATCTAACCCATATAACTTGGGGGAGCCTCTCTCTCCAGCCATTTGTGAGTGAGAGATTGGTGTGATTAACTGGCTACAGAATTGGAAAGATCAATCACTCATGATTTTCTTAGTTGAAACTGAGTATGCATAGAAAAGAAGAGAGATTTGCCTTTCAGCTGGCACCTGTTAGCCTTTTTGAGTAGCTGGTGACAAGGGAGTCACAACTGGAAGAACAGCTGCCTTGTTTCCCACCTGGTTGTCACATTTGTGAGTACATGCCACCTCTGTCTTTTGTGTTTATTCTTTCCTTATCTTTGGTAACTTGGAATTCTAAGAGAGGACAACCAGGTGACCAGGTAATCCATCAAAGACCTCAGAGGTTCTCCTGACACTGACCAGATTCCCAGCAGAGAATTCAGGGAATCTCATAAGAACTCCATGAAGGGAGACAAAGACTTCCGAAGCCTGGAATCTGAAAGTGGCAGTTAGCTATCCATGTTCTCTTTATTACCATTTTATTTCAAGTTTGAATTCAGTCTCCCCAAGGACTTTTTTATGCACAAAAGGAGAGTTTGCCCTGTACTGGGGGGTCACTACTGGTCTTATACTTTTTCAATAAATCCCATTTCTAGAAATCAATAAAATTCTGCTGGGTGATTAGTAATATCATTCAGGATAGGGGTTGGTGAGTGACAGTACTAGAAATCCAGCCTCTCAGGGTTACTCCTAGAATTCTGAGTGGACTAATAGTCACCTGCCCCCTGGGTACCTAAATTGCTAGTATGGGTAAGAGTGAGCCCAGAAAGGATGCTACTAAAATTATGATACCTTATTCTGAAAAATTATTTACAGATTGCCTTATGAACTTACAATTGCTTTCAGATAGAATATGTCACTTGAGTCTTACAACAACCCTATGGTTGTAGGTAAGCAGTTATTATTATCCCTGTTTTACAAATAAGGGAATTGAGGATCACAGAGGCAAAGTGACTTCTCCAAGGTCACATTAAAGATAAATGATATAGCCAACACTTGGATCCAGGCCTTCTATTAAATCTAGTGTTATTTCCATTATTTCCTGTTTCCTGTAAAATCCCTTCTATCATGAAAATTCTGTGATTCTAGGTTTTGTTTTATTATTGCTGGGATGTCTGACTTCCGAGGTGCTGAAACAGGTACTGAAACTTAGGTTTATAAGACCTTATGAGGTTTAAAAATACATACACATTCAACACATTCTCCATTTGGCTGTCAAAGTTCTCAAGGTGTGGGTCTGTTTGACCATGTTCAAGCTCCAAGATAAAATAAAAAAAAATTCTTTGATGGTCAAAGTCCTTCATAACTTAGCTCCTCCTGCCTTTCTAGTCTAATATTTTACTCCTAGTCCCACCTCATTCCCACTCCCTTGTTGTTCCTCAGACAAGACACTCCATCTTCTGACTCCAGGTATTTTCTCTGCTTTTTCCTATACTTGGAATTCTGGAATCCTCTCTCTCCTCTCTGCTTCCCTGGCTTTTTACAAGTCCTAGCTAAAATCCTACATTCTCCAAGTAGCCCTTCCTGATTCTCCTTAATGCTAGGCCTTCCTTCTGTTAGTTGTCTCCAGTTCTTTGTGTATGTATCCTGTTTGCATGTATTTGTTGTTGATTACCGTAGACTCCTTTGAGAGCTCCCTGAGAATGGGGATTATCTTTTGCCTTTTTTTTTTTTTGTATCCCAGTTCCTAACCAGGTGCTTGGAACATAGTCGGCACTTAATAAATGCCTATGTACTTGTTTTGACATACCTACGTATCTTCTCCACACACGCACACGCACACGCACACGCACACGCACATACATACACACGACTTCTAACAAGCTTGTTCCTACAGGACTGCTCTTACCCTAGAAGAATCAGCCTCTGCTGTTTTGGAGTGACAAACCCTAACATAAGCACTAATAGTAAACATTACACCGGGCTGTGATTTTCCTACTGCTGACTTTTGTGGCACCCCTTCTACTTTGTCTTCTCTCCAGTGACATTGCTGGAGGTGGAAGCTTATTCATTTATATTGCCCCTTTCATGTGGAAAACTCCCTCCCACCCTCAGAGCTAGTGAGTCACTTCCTCCTTTTAAACCTAACATTAAAGCTTTCCTTTCCTTTATAACTAAAGACTGACTCACCTAAAGAGTTCTGGGATATTTTGTAGGAAGGGTACTTCTTGCAACTATTTAGTGAGCCATGATTTGATTTTGCATGCTTTTTGAAAAAAGTTTGAATGTAGAATAGGGTATGTTGCAGTCTGATAAACTGCAATAAATTCATTTCCCCCATGTGTTCCTGAACCAAGAAAAAAAATGTACATAAAGGTGGGACCAGCTAGTTTGTACAGTTACATTATGACTTGTGGCTCTTTCTCTAGTGACAAATATGGCTCAGCAATCTTCCTTATCTTATAAGAAACACCCAATTAAAAGATACAGTATAGTTTCAGTCACAACACTAAACTCTAATAGAACAGTGAATGAACTTGAATGCGATATATCTGTATTTCTGTGCTGTCACCATGGTTGAGATCAGCCTCTCCTATTGAATTTGAGCTCTCAGAGAAAATTTGCTGAAGTCAAAATGTCTAACCAAATGTGTATTTGTTTACTTTTAGGCAGAAACTTTTTCTGTGATTGCTGAAGGATCCTACTAGAAAAAGACATTTAATAGTTCTGGTCTTGTGTTTTATTTTGGCAATCGTGGTGAGTAGTTTTGTGTTTTAAACAGTAACAGTTATTTAGGTCACAGGTCTTCTTCAAGTTGGAAGCTTTAGCCCCTTTAAAAATATGGAAACCAAACATTGTGATTTCACCTTTACATATAGAGTTTTGTTACTGAAATTGTGCTAAAACAGAGTTAGGGGTCAGCAAAATCCATACAACATTCTTGGGAGGAAATGATCTACTTCAAAAAATGTTTAAATAGGGTTGAACATAAATCCTTTTTAATGGAATTTCAGAGAATATAGTAATATAGGCTCACTCATAATTTCTGTGATATGAGAGAGACAGACAGAGGGGAGCAATAACTACTGTGTAAGGCTATGCTAGTATTTTTTTTTCCCTTAAAAGGCAAGGGGACTGTCCCTGATGCTTGATTGGTACAAATGACATGTCATTTGTGGACCTTTCCAGTCATCTATAATAGCATAAAAGGCCAGCCCATAAAGAGTCATTGTCCCTCAAACTTAGTGGATATTCCACTGTTGCACAAATCACCATATACAATAAATTGTGTTGACCAGATGCGTTTCCATATGGAATTGAGAGTGGTTTCATACACCTGAACTAGTACTGTGTTCTTGCTGAATATCATTTTCATGTTTTGGCTTAGTAGACCTTCTTTTGTTAACTGAGTTTACAAGTGGCTCATTTCTTTCCACTCCATAAACTGGAGCATGTCCAGCCTACAATACTGTCCAAAGTAGAATTTTTACTTGATGGACAGACCCTGGAGTAATACAGTCAGGAGGATTGTATAGGTCCCCAGGAAGATAAAATCTACCTGAGGACAAGAGAGGTGGTTGTTTAACTCTCTAGAAACTTGAGTCAGAGATGCGTCCATGGAGAGTAATTAGGAGGATTTTCCCTGGGGACAACATGATTCACCAGAGAGAAAAGTTGTTTGACTTTCTAGCAACTTTAAGTACTTTGGCCTTGATTGGGGGCCTTATCCAGGATTGTACTAGAAGTCTCTGGAACTGTACAAGTCCCTTTGGAGAAAGAAAGCCACCAGGGAGGAAAAGAGAGATGTTTTGACTATTCATGGGCTCAGATGTTAGTTGATTGTGGGTTGTTTCTGTTTTGGTCAAATAAAGATTGTTCTAAATTAAATGTCTTGTTTGTCTGATTGCTTACACAGATATTAGGACCCTTTCCTTTTTTTTATGAAGACCTAGGCATGAGCCAAATTTTGATCTTCTCAGGGTAAACCTTGGGTGATAGCATCAGCCACTTAATACCATTATTGAGAGTTCCTTAATAATGAACCAGATCCATGTGAGCCCACAGCTGCTTTTCCACAACAATATGGATCTTGGTTTTCACTCAAATCTTAAATGCACCATATTGATGTCAGCTATTTTTATTATTATCTCAGGACTTGCCAAACCAGTGTGGGAAGATTGCCATAGGAACCAGGAATTTCTAGAATTCAAAAAGTGCACATTTTAAATTGTACTTCAATGATACCACATCGTAGCATGGAGATAACAGAAAGTTCTTATCCTGGGGTCCACTGATTTTTAAAAATATGTTGATAACTGTATTTCAATGTAACATAGTTTCCTTTGAAATCCTATACATTTTATGCTTTTAAAAACATTATTGTGAAATGAGATCCATAGGATTCACCAGACTACCAAAGGGAGCCATGACACAAAACAGGTTGAGACTCCTGCTCTGGATCTTTAAAGGCTATGCTAGTTCTGTGCAAACTCTGGCAGGCCCCACCAAGCCTTCCAGAAAAGGAAGAAATGAAGGACACAGGCATGTATTAAGTGCTTACTATGTGCCAGGTTCTGTAGTAAGCACTTTACAAATATTATCTCCCAAGAACCACCAGGAGGTAGGTACTATTCTTATTTCCATTTTACAGATGAGATTATATGATTTGCCCAGGGTCCACAGCTAGTAAGTGTCTGAGGTCATATTTGCACTCAGTTCTTCCTTACTGTAGGCCAGGGGTGGGGAACCTATGGCCTCAGGGCCATGTGCAGCCTTTTAGGTCCTTGGCTGTGGCCTTTGGACTGAGTCCAGATTTCACAGAACAAATCCTTTTAAGGAGATTTGTTCGAAGTAGTTTGGATCCATCAAAGGGTTGTGCTTGGGGACCTAGAGGGCCATAGCTTCCCCACCCCTGCTCTAGGCCACTATTCTAGCTCCTGGTCTATTTAGCTTCATCTAAGTATGCAGGCTTTTAGTAAATTGTAGGTCTGTTATCTGAAGAATGACCTAGGTTGGTTCAAAGAAGTTTGCCCCTAGAAAGCTGACAACCAGGTGATGACTCTTTCCAGCCCCAGGAGCTCATGAAGACTTTTTGCTAAGTCTAACTAAGAAAGGTTTTGAGCTTCATCCATAAAGGGAGTACACAAACTAATGAAATCATGAATCTTTGAAACATCCAAGTGACATTAATAAATGTCCCTTATTTGGGTCCTTCTCCCACCTGATAGACACTCCCCAGCTACTTCTATTACTCCTAGTCTTGGATGACAGAGTGTCAATAGCATCAAGTTCTGATGATTCAAAGACACTATTATTGAGCAGGCAGAACGGTAGAGAAATAGTTCAAAACTTTAATGGGTCTGTGATCTGGTTGATGTAGGTATTTCTTTCAGTGGTGTAGATTATAATTTATCTCTGTCTTCACATTCTCCTCAACTCCTCTTCATATGTAGCATCATGGTACATGCCTACCTTTCCCATGCTCTTCAGTTCAGCCAAACTTCTCTCTGTTCCTCGCACACAATATTCCATCTCCTGACTCCAAGCTTTTCATTGCCCTTCCCCCACATGCCCAAGCTTCTAGAACTCATTCCTTCTTCACCACTCTTCCTTTGGGGGGAAGAAGCTCAAGTACCCCCTTCTGTATGAAGCCTTTCCTGATCCTGATATGCTAGGGCCCTACTTTCCAAACCACCTTGTTTTTGACTACATTGAATATATTTATATTTATTCTGTATGTATTAATATTGTATTTTGTCTCCCCTATTTATAATCTCCTAGGGAATGCTTATTTCTTTTTATTTGTGTCCCTAGTGCTGGCATGGTGCCTGCTCTATAGTAGGTACTTAATACATATTTGTTGATTAATTGATTTGAGAGTAGGTATTATCTTACTCTCTACTTGGATTCTTAGCATTTAGCACAATGCTTGGTGCATAGTATAAATTCTTTACTATTCTATGTAGTAAACATGGTATATCCTGTCATAAATACAAGTACCTCTGAACTGAATGCACAGTGTTTATCATATACAGTATGTAATCCTACTCTCAGCTTAGGGAGGCTTTTAAAAACAGAATTTTCTCATCTGGAAGTGATTTTTAGAGAGGATCTTTTTAATCTTTTGTTTGATTTTTAACTGGCATTCAAAGTTCTTCTTAGATGAAGTTATTTGTTTTATAAATTAAGTTTTGCTACATATGTGGGGTATATGTTTCTAATAATTTATGTGGTTGATTCCACTTTTCAAATTTAATTCAAATGACATTTGTTAAATGTCTACATATACAAGGTATTAGAGCTAGAATGTTGCTCTCAAAAAACTTAGCTTCAGTGTCATGGGAAAGAAAGAATGGATTTAGATTTCTGGACCATGGTGCTTTACATCATTAGAATGACAAAATTCTGATCAAGGACAGAATATACCAAATAAGACTTGGGAAGAATGTCCTTGCTTGGCATCTTCAACTCCATTAAAAAATACTTTAAACTGAAAAGGAAGGTGGGGTGGCCAAGTAGCACAGTGAATAGAGCACCAGGCCCTGGAGTCAGGAGGACCTCAGTTCAAATTTGACCCTAGACACTTAACACTTACTAGCGGTGTGAACTTGGGCAAGTAGCTTAACCCCAACTGCCCTCCAAAAAGCAAAAAAAAAAAAAAAACAACCCTGAAAAGGAAGGAGGAAAAAAGAAAACTGTTTATGTATCCACAAAGCTAGATGCCATCGTTACAGTTTAGGAAGAAGAACAGGACCGATGAGATAGAAGTTTATAGGAGACAAAATCCAAAATAGAAGTTTGTGGTAAAATGTCCATATGCAAATGCACAAAGTATAGGGAGGGAAAAAAGTGAGATGAACATGAAGTCCTAATGCAAAGAGGGAAATGTGACTACATAGGTATCACTGAGACTTGGTGGACTGACATTCATGGCTAGAATATAGCACAATTATGATCTTATTCAAAAGAAACTGGAAAATGAGAGTAAGAGTTACACTTTAAGAATATATACTTGTAAAGTAATTCAAGAGTCAGAGGGGGAAGTACGGTAAAAAAACAAAACAAAATAAAGTAAAAAACCACATTTGGGTGACTTTAAGGTCAGCAAAAAGGTTTTTTTTCTTCAAGCCATCTTGGGAAAAACAGACACACTGAAGAAGAGATGGGAATGCTGATTGGAGTGATTAGTACGATGACAACTAATGAAAGAGAAAAGACACAGCTACTCAATTCCAATTTTGATTTTTTTTTTCTGTAACAGGGAGAATGATCTTTACCCTGGAAAGAATAAAATTAAAATGGTTCATGGGGAATTAATACACAAGATAAATAAAAACATAGTAAGAGCATATAACTACCTTTGTAGAATTCAAGTCATCTGACCCAGATGAATTACATTCTCAAGTACTGGATGAACTGGTTGACATGATTGCTGAGTCATATATCAGTGATATCTGAAAGATCATAGAGAATGGGAGAGGTAGTACAAACTGGCAAAGGACAAGGGCTCTCTCCCACCCACTCCCCCGGAAAAGAAAGAGAAAATAGAATCTGCAAACTATAGATTAATGAGATTGACTTTGATTCTTGGCAAAGTTCTAAAATGTATTATTAAAAAGATAGTTTACGTAGAACTAAAAAAAAAGGAAGCAGTGATCACAAAAAAGCTAACCAGATAAGAAAATATATATTAAAACTAACTTTTCCCCTCATTTTTTTGCTCAGGATCACTGAAACAATATCTTTCCCCAAAGATACAAACTCTTTAGGTTTTAGCAAAGCATGTGACACAGTATTTCATACTATTCTTGTGAAAAAGATGGGAAGTTGCAGGCTAGAAGATAGCACAATTAGAGGTCTTTGCAGCTGGTTGCAAAATCAAGTTGGCAGGAAGTCTTTGGTGGTGTGTCACATGGACCTGGGCTTCTTCTTGTTCTGTTTAATATTTTTATCAATTATTTTGATAAAGGGTTAGATGGCATGCTTATTATATTTGGAGATGACATGAAGCTGGAAGAGATGGCCTTTGTTGGATGCCCAACACGGGATCCCAAAAGATTTCAACAGGCTGTATGTAACACAGAGCTGAATCAAATGAGATGGTACTTGACAGGAATGAATATGAAGTCTTATGAATAAATGTGAACTTGGGTTCAAAATGGACTCCACAAATGTGCATTGTGGTAGTCATGGCTAGACAGCAGTTTATCTGAAGGAGATCTTTTAGTTTTTGGGGACTGAAAGATCAATATGAGCCAACAGTGTGATAGCAATCAATCAAATAAACAAGCATTTATTAAACATCTACTGTATACTTGCTTGTGCTGAGAATACAAAAACGAAATAGCCCCTTGCCTCAAGCTGCTTCTTTTGGTTAGAGGAGACAACATCTACATATATAAGTACTAAACTTGGGCTCAAGTCTCACCTCTGGTATATGCAAGTTTTGTGATGCTGGACAAATCATTTAAACTCTCAAACTCTAGGCAGCTCTTTGAGATGAGTTGCAGAGAAGGAGCTGACCTATATTGATAAAGGGACTTTCATTACTTGGAAGTTATCATTACCAGTGAAATTATAGGTACAGTCCTGATCATCCTAAATACAAAGCAGATACTTTAGAGAGGGCGGGAAGGAACTAGCAGTTGGAGGAATCAAGAAAGGAATCAAGGTATATGCATCATGGTATTGAGCTGAGTCTTAAAGGAAGTTAGAGAGAAGGCATTCTAGGCCTGGTGGGGTGGCCAATGAAAAGGCGTGGGGATGGAGGATCACGTTTGAGGAAAAGCACAAAAGCCAGTGATACTAGTTGTGGAATGCAGGAAGGAGAGTAATATATAATGCTACTGGAAGGGTAGTTTGGTAGGGTAGATGGAGAAAACTAGATGAATCTACATATTATCCAAGAGGCAGTGTGGAGTGACCCAATTTTACTGAGTAGGGCTTGACGTGGTTAGGCCTGTACTTAAGGAAAATTATTTTAGTTAGGTAGAATATGAATTGTAGTGGAGAGAGACCTGCGGACATCAATTAGGAGGATGTTGCTGCTGCTTAGGCAAGAGATGATGAGGGCCTGAAGTAACAAAGTAGCTATACAAGTGTTGAAAATGGTAAAAAATCAAAGTGACATTGTGTGTGTAGAAATGTCAATATATGTCAACTGACTGACTACGTAGGGTGAGGGAGAATTGGAAGTTGAGGATTATAACGAGGTTACAAACTTGGAAGAGTGGAAGGATACTGGAGCCCTTGACAGAAATTGGGAAGAGGGGTGAGTTTTTGGAAAAAGATAATTCAATTCAGTTTTATACATGTTGAGCTTGAGATGCCCATGGTAAATAGACATAAATCTGACAATAAAAAAAAAAAGGCTAATGAGATCTTTGACTACATCAAGAATGGCACGACTTTTCAGGAATATGGTGGTGACGGTCTACCTGTACTCTGCCCTGGTCAGACCATACCTGAAGTGTTTAATTTTGGGTGATGTGTTTTAGAAAAGATATTGATAAGCTGGCTGGCATTCAGAAGAATGCAACCTCTGTTGCACACAGTGATAGAGGGCTTCAAGTTTATGTCATATGGGGATCACTTGAAGAAACTGGGGGTGTTATGCCTAGAGAAGAGAAGTATTAGAACATGATAGCTCTCTTTGTGTATCTAAAGGACTGTCACATGGAAGAGGAGTTAGACTCATTCTACTTGATCCTGGAGAGTACAACCAGAAGGCTCAATGAGCAAAATTTCAAAGAAGCAGGTTTAGGATTGATATGAAGAAAAATCCCAACAGTACCAATAGTAGAAGGAATCAGGGAATGTGGACTTCCTCTCCTTTGAGGGCTTTGTAACAGTAATTAATTTAGCAGGTACTTAGTCCTTAGTAACTAAGGGCTAAGTACTTCTATGAAAGAAACAGAGGGTGTGAACTCTGTGTCCTGTGTGAAAGAAGGTATGAACTCTGTCTCCTGTTGCTGACGTGGCAGGAGGGGATTGGCTGAGACAGAAGACCAGTGTGTGTATATAAGAAGAGTTCTAAAGACAGAGAATTAGAGAATCAAGGAATTTTCTTCCTGGTGGCTCCTGGTGGAGGGAGCAGAATTGTCTCAGCATCTGGGAGCTGGGCTGCTGGACTAAGAACTGAGCTGGCGTTTTCTATGAGACCAGAATCTGATGAAGGCCCCCTGGAAGGCTGAGAGGGCTGCCTGGAAGGCCGAGATTTCTTCTGGGTCCTAGGGCCAGCTGAACTGCTGGAGGACTGAAGAAACATAACCAGGATAACTTTGTGTGTTCATGGCTTGGTTGATTCTTGAGCTCCTGGCAACAGAAGTGGTGAAGGTTTTGAGATGTGCCGGACCCTGTGAACTTCAGTGTGTACCAAGAACTGCCCAGAGGACTGGATGAGAACCTGGGAGCTATCTGCCCCTGAATCCAGGTGACTATTTGATGGATCAGATAGGAGCTGGGACCATGGAAGGGGATCCAGGGAATCTGAGAGACCACCCTGAGTCAAGATGAAGAAAAGGCCTCTCCTCAGATATAGAATGCCTCATGAAATTGAAGTTTGCTGGACACCAAGGGGTGGAAGGTTTGTGTGGTTTTCTAATGATTGTATTTAGTGACTGATTGCTAGATAAGTGACTGATTAAGTTAATCTATGGTTGCCCCATGAGTGGAGCATTGATTATTGTATTGTGAATTGACTGAATGATTAAGTATTGATTATTGTATCATGAATTGATTGATTAAGTAAGGAGGGTTTCCCCCTTAGGGAAACCAGATGATTATTCTTTT
>CM053585.1:128359177-128388267 GCA_028646515.1 Pseudochirops corinnae | reverse complement strand
TCAATCATAAGTTCATTAGGCTAATGAGATGTACAAAGGTGGAGTTAGGGAGGGACCAGGGAGTGGTTAATATTTAAAGGAACATGCACCCTTGACACTAACTGCGCATGTGTTTTTACCCATAATACACTGGGACAAACAGCAGGAGGGAAGGAGCGGGAGGTGTGGTTTGAGCCCTGAAATGTCATAAGGTCGACTAGCAGTCAGATTTGAGGTCAGGTCAAATGAAATGTTCCCATCCTGATTTGCGAGTGGATGGGTTTGGTTTGCTAGGACAAAAGGAGGTAGTACCTTGAATGAAGAGTTAATGGTTTGAGAGGAAATACCTCTAGGCTGGGGCAGGGAAAGCTGGAGGAAGGGGAGAAACAGTTAAGAAATGTGGCTTTTACAACTTAACACAAAACTGAATTAATAAAATCCTAAAGTTACCCCAAAATATATTACATAGGCCATTCAGCACCTCTTCATTTATAGATTTTAAGTCATAAAAATAGAGATATAGAAGATGAGTTAGTTGCCTTTGAGGGCAGGAAGAGGCACATACTCATGCAGATGTAGTTGGAACCATATATTTGGGGATTTGCCAAACAGGAAACAACCTAATTAATGTTTAACTTGGCCTTCATAACTTTCTATTGGATTTTGTTCTTTTTTCTATGTGTCTTAAATGTCAGAGCTTACCTACGGTCAGCTTCTTGGACTGTATTTGAAGTATCTGAATTAGATGCATAACTTTAAAAAAAAGATATTTTGCTTTCCTCATATACCCAAAGTAGAAAGTTGTTTCTTGTCAATTTAAAAAAAAAATATGTTTCTATCATGTTTGTTACTATTGTTATTCTGCTGAGGACCTTGTTTCTTTCTTGTTTGTTTTGTTTTTAATAGCAGTTTGATACCCTATCCATATATATATGTTCCTCAGTACCTAAGGAAAAAATATCTAACCATTATTTGTGAGTAAAAGAGTAGTTTTCACTAGATGATACTAAATTTGACAAGATCCTTTATAACTACAGTGTCAGCTACTCTCTTTGGAGTTAAAAATAAAAAAGACCAAAGCCACCTCCCATCCAACCATGTGCTTAGATCTTTGGTCAAAGGAAACAATTCCTCTTTTCTCTTACTAATCTTTCTCTTCCCTATTTAAGAGGCCCAACAAATGGTTGAAGATAGGCCTTTCAATACTTAAGAGTTTCAGCTTCTATATCAGGTTTCTAATACTATGCATTAAAAAACCAGGCTATTGTGGATTTTATTTTATCTTTGAAGATTTTTCCACCTTCAGCAGTTGAGTGGTTTGGCAATCCACAAGTGAAACCTGAGATAGAGTCTACTTTGTTTTGAAAATAATTTAGAATAATTATTTCTACTTTCTCTAACTTAAATTAAGCAGACTTAAAAGGACACCTGTCCCAGTGGGGAATCTGAATGGATTTCTTTGCTTTTTGAAGCAACAAAGCAAAATTCTCAAAGCCTCAATTTATCATGTAGGGAGAGAGGGCCCCAAGTATAAAGAGGCCCACCTGTGGCAAGGGCTGTCATTGTGAAGTTTAAAAGGAGGCAAAATAGACATTTCTAGCCTCTTCTCCCTCCACCCTTCTGGTATCAGGAAGGAAAACAGGAAGTAGGGGCTAGAAGCTCCCCTGTTCTCCTCAGAGAGAGGGGGTGTACCAGGCCTGAAGTATCTCTATCTGCTCCCTTAATTATTGTTAGTCTAGGAGGGCATATGATTGGGTTCAATCTAAATTCTGGTCATTGTGTCTTGTTAAGGGAGACCTCAAGCTCTATATTCAAGGGTCAACCCCTTTCCCATGAAATACCGGTTCCACAATGGACACAACAAAAGAGAACCCAATTAACCAAATCAGTAGCAAAATAGAAATCAGAGAAGGTATACAAAGGAGGATATATACCAGATAACACAGAGTGAAGGATCTGTCCCCTTGGAGCAAGATCACTTACCTCATCTAAGAGAGAAGCCTTGCTCTTACCCAAAGGGAAACTCCCTGTGGTTTCTAGTGTACAAGCTGGAAATATGGACATAATGGAGACCTCTGACTCCTCTCGTGTCTCCTCTTCTCAGAGTATTTTCCTTCAATACCTTGAAGTGGGGTTAGCTTCTTCCATCATCGCTCTGGAAAATGGAAGCCAGAAGGGCTTGAAGTGACTTGAAGCTCAAAGAAGATCTGAAGCTTGAAGGGTCCTGAAGAGGAATGAAGAAGGCTGTAACTCTCTTACTCCTGCTAATTCCGCCCTATCCCTGCAATAGGACAGAGGCTTTTCCTCTAGCAATAAGAAAAGAGCCCCATACCATGAGCTTTGGAACAGGGATTACAAATATCAGTACTTCTTTCTAGGGCAAGTGACTTAACCTCTCTTTTCCCTCTTTTGTAGAATGGGGATAATAATCATCACATCACCTAGCCCACAGAATTGTGGTAGGGAAAACACTGTTGTTGTAGGAGCAACACTTGTTTTACATATGCTCCTTCGAAGGACCAGGGAGGCCATTTGGCTTCACTATTGCCTTAGGTGTAAAAGGTCTGTCCTGGGGGAGTTAGAGTTAGATGCCTCACCTTGCTTCTTGCTGCTGTGTGAGGAATTCCTGCCCGGCTATGTTGATTCTATCTAAGGAATCAGGAATTTTTTATTAGTATTTTATATTTTTAAATGATTCTTTCTACTCCTGTTTTAATAAAGTTAGTTTTGTGGTTTATGTTATATAAGTGCTCATTGCCCCTTTAAAACCTGGGAACTTCTCGAGTCTTGGCCTATGATAACTGTTTAAAAGTCCAAAGGCTTATTAATAATAATAAAAACAGTAATATCCACAACATTAAAAGGGAGCTTATTGTTTTGTTTTGTTTTTTTACTTGTTGAGTTATAAATAACTAGCATTTGCATTGCTAATAGCTATTTTCTGATGTTTCAGTTGGTCTTGAGATGGGGCTCTTCAAACTTGGACAGGACCTATTTGGCTAGCCCATAAAATAGCTGTTTTCTGAATATGAACATACTGCTGGACATTTCACATAAAACTTCCTGTGCAGGTTGGTTCTGAAAGTTGAGGACAAAGACTTTTGTAATACAAGCATTCTTCACCCTGTATCTTAAATTATATCTGAAAGAAGAATTTGACAAAAACAACCCTCCAACTCTAGTCTGAGGTTGAAATGTTGGCCAAACATTGTAAAATAGGTAAATTCCTCTTTTCTTGCTAGTGGATGAATAAGAACACAGATTATTTGCTTATGCAATGAAGGTACATATATCAACATTGAACATTTAATGTTATTAGAATATAAATAACAATACTAGAAAAAAAGAAATGGAATTTTGTTAAGATGCTTTTTTATCATGCTGGGAGAGGGGGTCTCAAATGTAGAGAGGTCTTTATGTCTAAAACAAGTAGTTGACAAAACCCATTTCCCAACTCTAGACTGAGTTTAAAATATTGGTCCATACATGAAATATTGGGCAACCATTGTAACATAGGTGAATTCCTCTTTCTTGCTAGTGGATGAATAAGAGTGATATGCTTATTAAATGCAGGTATATATATTAATACTGAGCATTTAATGTTATTGGAGTATACATAGCAATACTAAAAATAGTTATATTGAGGTATTTTTTCATTAATCAGTTATTATATACAGCATGAGACAAATCCATTAATTTTAATCAGTGACTTGCTATTGGGTGGTTCAAAGAGAGAGGCTCAGGTTGTCAAGGCTGATAAGTGTAGGGAAAACAGAAAGAATAGAGGGATTAAGGCATGGTATATTCTGCTTGGAAGATGTGTTGGTAGAGCATGGAAATGAGGACTCAGTAAAGCATAGGAAGCAGGGACTTTGAGATCATCTACTTTAGTGGTTCCCATTTAGTGGTTTGAGAAGTCCTTGGCAGTTTGCAACGATGGTCCAAGGGATTTACACTAAAAATCCTTTAATGGCACCTTAAGCAGTAAATAATTACCTGATTATGTCGCAGATGTATTTTTCCTCTGTGATACTAAGATTGTGCATGTTTGAAGCAGTGTAGGTTTGTTTGTATAATGATTCAAAGCTGTCATGATCATGCACATGATGATTTTGGTATTTGCACATCAATCACATCAAACTCTGACTGCTTCTGACTAAGCATGTGTTCTTTCAGTTTCTCAACCTGCCATCAAATTGTGTCCAAACCACCACAAGGGTTCAATATTCTAAAGCAAACGAATTCCCAGTGGATGGTCAGATGCATGCTCATACTATCATTTGTTTTCTACATACTGTGCCAGTGAAGCTTTCTCATTCCCTTCCATTAACTATATTTCTAGCTCATCAGTTGTATAATTACATGACCAAGTTGTTATGAACCTTTGAGTTCTTGCAACACAAATGTCAGACTGCTTGAAAGCCATGAATGCTGGGCATGTGCCATCTTGAAACCATCACAGATAGTTACAAATGTTCTACAGAAACCAACCTTATATTGTCTCTTATTTTAAATAAAAACATAGAAATAAACTCAACATGGAACCGGATATAAGACTATGTTTGTCTGGGGTTGAGGCAAGATTGCAAATATTTGTTCAAATAAAAAAGTCCAAAATTGAAATTAAATGTATATATGATTTTAATGTTAAACAGATTCCAAGTTGTAACTCATTTCATTAAAATAGTATTTATATTCAATAAAATTTATAAAATAAAAAGGTAACGTGAAGTCTTTTAGATAATGGTAGACATATGAGATCTTGCTGGATTGCTTCTAATTCTTACAGAACATACCATGTAAAAACTTGTAAATATTTTATAATTAGTTTTACATTTTATATTTAGTTTTAATAATTTTAAGTAGGATACAATTTTATATTTTTTACTTGTGTAATGTAAATTTTAGTTTGGAGCTTTTGGGGAGGCAGAAGTATCATTTAAAGTTATGATAAACACTTAATGAATAAGTACAAAATAATACGAATAGTATATCAAATTACCTTCAGGGGATCCCAACACATTATGTTGTTGCTATTGAAAGAAGTTTGTGGAACAAAAATGTTGAGAGTCACTGATCTAGTATAACCTCTTCTTAGTAAAGATAAAAGACTGAGGGCCTTAGAGGAAGTAGTGGAGAAACTCTGCCCTCAACCATTCTGGACCTCTGTTGACCTTGATACTATGATGTTATTAGGCTCATGGGTGACTCAATAACCTCTGCCCTTTCAGGGAAATACTGTGCTCATGAAAAGTACTTGGGTTAGAAAATGGTGTATTCTCTTCTTCCAATTTCCATATTATCCAGAAAATATTGAACTCCCTGAGTTTTTATTAAGAATTCTAGCTCTCTGCAATATATGTTTTTTTCAAATGCCATATTCATACCCTATCCATATAGCTCTCATCTAGTAGTGCTTTGATAAAAGAATATTCCTTGCTGACTTCCTCTTTCTTTCTTTTAGGCTTTCCACTTTCTTGGGTTTACTACTTCAATCATCAAGGATAAAGATAAATTAATATGGAATATTTTAACAACAGCAATAAAATACATTCACATACACACACAACAATCCCACTCCCTTCCTCTCCCCCGCCACAAAAAAATCCCCCAATTTAAAATCACCTTGTTACAGTCTCTTGTCATCTTGTGCCATAGTGATCCAGTAGTCCTTTGAAAAGATGTAGTTGAATGTCAGAATAAAGAAGGTATTAGAGTTATTAGGCTTATCTTAGGGTTGGTCCTAAGGGTTCTGGTCTAGTTCAAGTCTAGTTCTGGTCTAGAAGAGCTGCAGGTAAACAACTTGGTCTAAATCATGGGTTTCTTATCCTTTTTTGTATCATGGACACCTTTGGCAGTCCGTGAAGCCAAGGCATCTTTTCTCAGAATAATGTATTGAGATGTATGAAATAAAATACATAGGACTATGGAGGAAATAAATTACATTGAAATAGTTTTCTATATATACATCTACATATCCTTTACACACACACACACACACACACACACACACACACACACACACACACACACACACACACACACACGAAGATTCTGCCTAATAGATTGAGCCCTTCTGGTGGCCCTGGCCATGCTTGAAATTTTGATTGCTGGTTCTTTCTTAGAGAAACCCTGAATGGACCAAGCCTCCTGTGGGGAGTGACCAGGACTGACCCCACTCCTACATGTAGGAAGATAGAGCTACTTTAACTTGTCACTGGCCTGGAGAAGCTGCTGTTTTCTTCATGTAGGAACACAATCACCAGCAAATAAGAACACACCCTTATGTTTCTTTTCCCTTGTGATATGAAACTTAGTCAGACTTTGAAATCTTGTTTTAGCCAAAGTGGGACGCCAGAAAGCCAGCTGTGGTCTGGTTAGCCTATCAGACAACTGTGCTTGGAAATCTATTCCCAGAAAAAAAAAGAGACTGTGGTCAGGTGTCAGACCAGCTGAACTGTAGAGTGGTGGTATTTTAAAAAGAAATCTTAAAGATGATTATAGAGTAGAAACATGAATAACATAGCTGAATTCAAATTTACAAAAAATTATATATGTAAAAGAGACTTCTTTCAGTTGAGGGTTTATGATAAGGACTGCAAGGGCAATGACTCATTTCTGGGTCCCCACAGTCTCTTGTTTGACCCTTCTACCTTGCCAAAATTATGATGAAATAGCAGCTATGAAAAATATCTTAAATTCTTTTTTTTTTTTAAAATTATTATGAGCTCCACAAACATCAACAAACCTGAACATTTCTGTGGATAAAGGACAGAGAGGACTGTACTTTATGTGAAACCATAAATATCTATTACATAAAAGTACACATGTTTATTACAAAGCTATACAGATATATAAAAATAGATATACATATAATTTAATGTAATAATCCCATACTATCCTGCTATTCTGTATTTTCTTCTGAACTTCTCTCTTCTCTGTATTTTTTTAGATATTTCATTAATGTTCTCTTCTTTCTTTTTCCCTTACCAAGCACATGAAAAATATCTCAATAACATCCCCCAAATGTTCCAGGTCTAGGAGCTCAAGGCCCAGCTTTAATTTCCCTGATTGATATCAAGTTAAAGCCTTTTAGTAGTTACAGCAATTAAATCTCTGTTGACTGAGATTATAATATCATCTTGTGGTTCAAATTGGGGAATTATCTATTTTCCATGTGGTCAGTATTTTCCCTTTTCTTCTAGAGTCCTAACAGCTGTTCTCAACATAGCATTTCCAAAGCACTGGTACTTAATTCATTATTTGTTGAGTTGAGTTATTAGGGGATGCTTTTCTGGGAGTGGGATACAGGAGCAGCCCACATGTAAACTTTACTAAAAAAGACTTTGATTTTATTCACTAATGAGTTCTTTGGGAAAGAGACTGGGAGGGCCTTTAAGGGGCATGTTAAATATTTAGGGAAGTCTTGTGCGGTTGCGTTCAAATAAAGGTTTTCAAATACTTTGATGGTTGTTTCAGAAAAATTTCCAATTTGTGTTGCTGAATTCTTCCCTGGGGACATTTAAAAAAATGACCCCTTACTACCTTTCCTTTCTTATTATATTTTTCTCTCCTCCACTTTATGATTCATCTACACTGACCTTTTTGTTATTTTTCTGTATATGACATTCAATCTCTTGACTCTGTACCTTTGAACTGGCTCTTCTCTTGCCTGGAGTGCTCTCCCACATCACCTCCACCTTTTTTCTTTATAGGAAATTATATAGAAAATTATATTTTCCTTCTTTATAGACAGCTTAATTCCCTCTTGTAAAAGGCTTTTCTCAGTTTCTTCCCCACCCCCTCCAATACACCACCTTCCCTCTGAGGTCATTTCTCATTTACACTGTATAGATCTTGTATGTACATTGTGATTTGCGATGTTGTCTTCTCCATTAAGTGTCAACTACTGGAGGACTAGAATTATGTTTTTTACTGTCTTCATATGTCCAGAGTTTCATACAGTGTGTGGCACTGATGCTTTATCCACTGTACCACCTACCTGCCCAGTTTTTATTTTTATTTTTTAAGGGGATCAACCAAGTTTATCTTGAAATGATATTCCACACAATTACAAATGGGTCCTGGATGGAGGTTTTTCAGAATATTTATAATGTGAGGGAAAGGGTCCCAGTAGCCTCAAACCAGTACTTAATAATCATCTCTTTCTGTATAGGCTATATTGTCAATGCAAGTTATGGATTTCTCTAGGTGTGAATTGAAAGGAGGCATGAATAGAGATATCCAGAGTCTTTTCTACCCACTCTTTCCCAGGGAAACTTTAATTCCTGATAGGAGAGGAAGCAAGAGGTTGGCCACTCTGTTCTCCTCAGAGAAAGGGGAATACTGGACTAGAATTGCATCTGTTCACCAAATTATCGTGAGT
Source organism: Pseudochirops corinnae (assembly GCA_028646515.1). NCBI lineage: Eukaryota > Metazoa > Chordata > Mammalia > Diprotodontia > Pseudocheiridae > Pseudochirops > Pseudochirops corinnae. The sequence continues at coordinate 128,379,902 of CM053585.1, read as the reverse complement.
CATGGGGAAATAATATTTAGGTTTAAGCTATTCCTTAATGGGGAAAGAGTGCGTTGGGGCACTATATAGCCAAGGTTTGCCTCTTTTTTTCCACCAAATACCGGTTCTTTAAGAAAAAAAAAGTAACAAATAGCAAATAAACCCATTTATCCACACTGGTAGACAGCAGAAATCAGAGAAAGGATACAGACAAAAATAAACCAGACAATACATAGGGTAAATGAGTTCCTTTGGAAGTGAGATATCTCAGCTGAACCAAAAGAAAGAATCTTAGATCTCACCTGAAAGGAAAATTCCCCAAAGTCTTTAGAGTATTAAACTGAGGATGGCACACTGTTGAGGTGCTGGTTCCTTTGCATGTCGACTTCTTACTGGAGTTTTTCTCTCTCTCCAAGGTTCTGAAGAAATGTGGAGCCAAAACTGGAAGCCAGAAGACCAGGATCTCTTTTCTCTTTCAAGCTCTTGCCAACTTGACCCTTCATGTAGTTTTGGAGCATTGAGTGAATAATCAGTCTTCACCAATGAAGGAAGTCTTATGCAAATAAGCTTTGAGCCTTCAGGTATGTAGATATGTAGAAGATGAATTATTTTTATTCAAAATACCATTATTGAAGAGCATGGTGGGGAGTGGGTGGGGCTTAACAGCCATTGTTCCTTAGTATTTCTGTTTTTCTATATTCCTTTTCCTTCAAATATTCTACCCCATATTTTTCCAGCATCATTGTACCCATCCTTTGGAATTGTTTCTCCCCAAACCCTCGATTTTTTTTTCAGACAGAGGTTTCCAGTGATTGGATTGAGCTCTAAGAGTAACTTTCTAAGCCTTTCTGTATAGATCTCTGAGCTGATTGGTGCTGGAAAACTTATGTGACCAAGCATCATTGTGTTTTTTTTTTCTTCCTAATTTTCTATAATTCAACAGATGATAGCTTCTCCACTCAGGAACTTTATTGTTAGTGTCTGAATCACCCAATCACTCTGATCCAGACTGTTTTTTTTTTTCTGGATTCTTTTGCATTCTTCTACATCTCAGTGATTACAAGAATTTTGATAAAGGAAAAAATAGCTCCTCAGAACAAAAATTCTCCCCCTGCAGAATTTCTTCCTTATTTTAGCGAATCAATAAGACGTTTTCTTTCCTTTCCTTTTCCTATGCCACTTTTCATAAAGTTAAGAGCACCAGGTTAACCCTAAGATGTCTTAACCTGGTATTGTAAATTCATGTAAGGCATATGGGACACTGTCACACACTTATTCCACACCAAGAGGCACAATGAAAAAAACACCCGACTGACTATCAGGAGACCTGGGTTCTTGTCTTGGCACTATAATTATCTAATTGTGGGACATTGGATAAGTCACCATACTTTTCTGACCATCAAATATAAAATGAAGTGATTGGATTAGCTGGATTCCAGCTATTTTCTGACTTTCTTTGGAACAGATCTGTGATTTCATCTATGTAGAAAACTCCCATTACTGATAGAAATCAATATCCATTCGGTAATTTATTGTCTTAGAGAACTCTCGTGGTCACTAAGAAATTGAATGATTTGCCCAAGGTCCCACCATCAGTATGTATCAGGAGAAGGGCTTGAATGCAGATCTGCCTGATTCCAGGACAAGCTCTCTAACCACTCTTCCAGGGCTGAGTCTGTGACAGCAAAAACCCCCCAAAAAACTCCTTTATGGTCTTAAATTGTTCACTTGTTGTTTCATGTCTATATGTCTTGTCCTCCTAAGCAGATGGGAAGATCATGACTTCTACTTTTTGTATAGGGGGAAACATTATGGTATAGCTGGAAGAGGATTAGATTTTAGAGGAAGAGGTCTTGAGTTCAAACCCTGTCTTTGTCACTGACTAGTTATATGGATCCAAGGTGACTTCACATCTCTGTTTCCTTATCTCTACAATGAGAGGGCTGGATATTCCAGCTGTCACTCCTATGATTTAGTGATATTCCAAAGCATTTAGTACAGGACTGGGGCACACAGTAGAAGCTTCAATAAATTGGTTTATTTTTAAGGGCCTTAATACAGTGGTATTGTCCTTCCATTTTAGAGCTTACTAAATGATCGCTTATAGCTCCAAGTAGATTGGGGAGTTTCAGGCAAGTGATAGATGCAAGTAGTGACATGCTTATGTTGTTGGTGGAGCCATGAATCAGTCTAACCATTCTGTAAAACAATTTGGAATTATGCTACAAAAGTGGATGCATGGTAAATACTCTTTGACTCAAACAATTTCACTCCTGGGCATAAAGCTAAAGGAAGTTAAAAACAGAAATAAGGTTTAATATATTCCAGAATATTAAAAGCAGGCCTTTTGGGGGAGGGGGTGGCAAAGAACTGGAACCAAAGCAATTTTCCATTGACTGAGGAATAACTGAACAAATTATGGTATGTGAATCAATGGATCATTGTATAGCAAGAAGTGATTAAGAGAAACATGGGAAGATCTATTTGAACTGACATAGAGGGAAATAACTAGAACCAGCAGGACAATATACACAGTGACTAAAACAATGTATATGAAAAGATCATGAAAAAGAAGACAAAGTGAGCATCTGAGAAACCAGTAATAGTATTGGAGAATAGAAATTAAATATATCTTTCTCTACTCTTTGAGAAGAGGGGGGACTACCAGGACAGAATGCTGCATACATTGTTGACAATGTATTGCTTTTTTCCCCCTGAATTGTTTTACTTTGTTAGAAGTGAAGTTTTAATTGCAGAGTGTAGGCCCCTTGGAGTAGTAGGGTTGCATATCTAGGATGAATGTGATGTATAAACAAAAAGCATGAATAAAATTTTTTTTTAAACTAGAGACGGCACTGGACTAGAAATCAGAAGACCTACGGTCTAGTTTACTTTCTCCCACTCATTAGCTATCTATGTATATGTATAATTTATTTTCTTTGCACCTTAGTATCCTATAAAGGCATAATCTCTAAGATTCTTTCCAGCTCTAACCAACCCTCTGTAATTCTCTGACTCTCTCTCTCTCTCCTTTTCCCTCCTCCTCCTCCCACCCTCTCCCTTGTCTTCCCCCTGGTCCCTCCTTTTTTCTCTCCCCTTCCCCCTTGTCCTCCTCCCTTCTCTCTCCCCTCTTCATCATCTTCTCCTCCTCTCCCCACTTCTTCATTCTGCCACCACTGCTTAAAATGAATCTCCCTACTCCTAATTTGCTGAGCCATAGTTAGGTTAAATAGTTTAAAACTGTCCATAAATGATCCTTTTCTCATTTCTTCTGCCTTAGACTGCTTTCTAAGTTCTGACTCCACGAGCATAAAGAAAAGACACTATTGCCCTCTTATGGCAACTTTAGAGTAGAAGCATGGATACATACAACGGTGATATATCTTGTTTCATGGGTCATTTGTATTGTATGAGAGTGGAAATACTCACTGTGAACTGGAAAATGCCTCTTTTGTTGTTATATGAAACAAAGCATCCTGAGGGTATAGCTTATTTGCAGAGTATTGTTTTGCAAATTTAAAACATCAGATCAAGTAAAAATTTATTCCATTAAGAAATTTTGAACAGCCTTTGGAGGATTTTTTTAGGTCTATTTTATGATTGTGAGAAGATAAAAATTAGATTTCATGTTCAAGAAATTAAACAACATTTCAGTACGAACCAATTTTTTTCCCTCGTCTTTCAAGAATATTTACAAATTTTCCTTACTATTCCATTCTCCTTCCTCTTCCCCTTCTTTTTCCCTTTCCAACATGGTCTCCTTATCTTATCCAGGCTGGACGTGCAGTGGCCACTCACAGGATGGATTCTCTATGCCAATCAGCACGGAAGCTTTGACCTCTTGTTTTTCTGATGGGGTGGGGGGCGTTTGTCTCTCCTTAGGCAGCCTGGTGGCCCTCTGCTCCCAGTGACTCACCATATTGATGCTGTACTTAGTGCAGACACCTGCTTGGCTTTAGCTCTGCTATGGCTTGGAACTCTTGAACTCAATTGATCCATTAGCCTTAGTCTCTCTAGCCAGAGGGCGCTACTGGCACGAACCACCACATCTGGCCCATCTATAAACTTTTCAAGAACTTTGTAATGGTTCTGTGATTTTAATTTCTGGCACAATATTTGCAGTTTACTTGGTTATAGTTATTGTGTACTATTACTAATCCTTTTAAAAAAAGTTTTCCAATAATGATTATGAAAATAAGACATTACTCAGAATATAGATTAAGGATTTTTTTTTTCATTCAATGCTATTGAATAGTCATTGCTTTACTATAATGTTTATTTTGTCAAACCAATATTTTTCCATTGATAAAAAAATATTCATTCTAAAAATTCCGGTTTTATTTTTATAGTAAAAATAAATAAAAATACCAAAATAAAAGGAAAAGTAATTAACCAAAAAGGTTACCTGTTAATTTTTAATACTTTAAAGAATTTCTAAGCTTATTGATGTGGGTACTTCTTTCAATGATGCAGACTGCAACCTATCCATGCTTGCTCATTCTGTGTGATTCTAGTCCACATTCTTCTATCAATTTTCCATAGGGAGTCCCTTCAACTAGCTGTGAACCTTCCTCTAGAATTCTTCACATTTTATAGATGCCAAGGGAAGTCATTTCTATCCACTGGTTTTCCTTTGCTTCTGCTAAGTGACTGGTCCATCTTTTTTTTTTTTCTCCTCTGGGTTATATGCCAGCGTCCTTACATTACTTCTATTCCTTGTAAAGTGTACTCCCACCATGCTCTTCGCTCCTCTTTCTATGACCCTCAACTTTGATTCTTCAGAGACTCTGGTATTCCATGACTCAGAGTCATGTAGCATCACTGGAAGAGTATCATGAAAAAGACGTGTGTTTGTTTCAGGGAGAAAAATTTAAAAGCCTTGCTCAGACTTTTAAAGGCAATTCAGCCTGCTTTCCTTCTCCATAATTGTAACTGTAGGTCCAGTTCATTTTCCGTTAGCTGTCCAAGATATGTATCCTAATGGACCAGCTTCTGTGGTTCATTCAGTCATTTAATCATAAACAGGACAATGGGTGTTATTTATTCACTTATTTTTTTTCTTTGTGGACAGTTTGACAAAATTCTTTTGAATGATTATAGATCTTATTTATGCAATGGCCTAGAATTTGATGCAATTAGTACAATGTCATTTGTAAACAATGGCATCTGTAGGCCCTTTCCATTTATATGGAATTGGTTAGTCAATCAGACATTTAGTAAACACCTACTATCTGCCACACAATTGTGCAATTAAAAACACAAAAGGGAAATAGGCCTTGCCCTCAAGAAGCTTGCATCCTTTTGAGTTATTGTATATGGGACTTTAAGGTTTAGAAAAGCACTTTACATATGTTATCTCCTTTGATTTTCACAATAACCCTGGGAGGTAGGTACTAATATTAACCTCATTTTACAGAGGATGAAATTGAGGCAAATGGCAGGTTAAGTGACTTGCCCAGGGTCATACAGTAAGTGTCTGAGGCCAAATTTGAACTCAGATCCTCCCGACTCCAACTTCAACACTCTACTCATTGTACCACTTTGCTGAGATTCTAAGAGGTGAGCAGGGAGAGCATTCCAGACATGTGGGACAGCCAATGCAAGAGAGAGAGAAGATGGAGTACCACATATGAGATGGAGTAAGAAGATCAAGTTAGCTAGATTGAAATGTGTGGGAAAAATAGTGTGGGAAGAGGGCTAATATGTAAGAAGGCTGGACAGGTAAGTTGGGCTCAGATTGTGAAGAGCTTTAAGAACTAAACAGAAGAGTTTATAATTGATACAATAGTAGATTGTATTGAGTAGATGAATTAAATTATTAGACTTGAACTTAAGGAAAATAATTTTCACAACTATAAGGAGGATGTATTGGAGTTCAGAGAGGAAAGGCAGGAAGACTTATTAGGATGCTCTTGAAATAGTCAGATCAGAGGTAATAAAGGCCTGAATTAAAGTTATGGCTATGCCAGTGGAAGGAAGGGGGAAGATGCTAGAGACAGTGTAGAGATAGAATTGACTCTTTAATCTAGATTTTGTGCTAGACTTCTTGTTATACCTCTGTTGAACAAACGGCTCTCTGTTTTGTGTCTCACCAAGTATTAAAATATATGTTAATTTAATATGGAAAGCATGTTGTTAAAATTTCTCTGCTTCATCATCCTCTGCAACAGATGCTGGCATATAAACTACAATTGTTTTCTTTTATAAATTGTTATTTTTAAAAAACCCCAATCTGTTTTTTTCTCCTTTCTATTCTTCATTCACCCATTGGGGAAAAACAAAATAAAAGCAACAAAACCCTTGTCCAAAAGAGATATGTCTTATTCCTTACCCTGAGACCATCAATGATTTATCTATCAGGAGGTGGGTAGCATGCTTCATCACTGGTTTTCTGAACTCCTAGTTGGTCATTGTGTCAGTCAGAGTTCTTAAGCCTTTCAAAGCTGTTTGTCTCTGGAATGTAGTTGTTATTGTAGGAATTGTTCTCTTGGGTTTACTTACCTCACTTTGAATCCGTTCATATACATCTTCCCAAGTTTCTCTAAAACCATACCTTTTATAATTTTTTTCTTTTGCTTTTTGGAGGGCAGATGGGGTTAAGTGACTTGCCTGAAGTCACACAGCTAGTAAGTGTGTCAAGTGTCTGAGGCTGGATTTGAACTCAGATCCTCCTGACTCCAGGGCTGGTGCTCTATTCACTGTGCCACCTAGCCACCCACCTTTTATAATTTTTTAAATTTTAATTAAAAAAATTTTATTTTCAATTCAGGGAAGAAAACAAATATTTCCATAACAGTACAATAAAAAAGGATTGCACATGAAATTGCAAATTTGTCATGTACAATTTGCTGTTCCTTCTAATATACAAAACAGTTTTCATGTGAATTTGTATTTTTTTATTTCTTTTTCTTCCCCCTCACCCTAGAGATGGTTACCATTAGACATGAATAGGCACATGTATATGTAAAATTTTTCTATACTTACATCTCTCTGTCAGTTCTTTTTCTGGATGTAGAAAGTGGTTTCCTTCTTAGGTCCTTTATTTAGTTAATCAAAGTCATTCTTAAAACAATTTGCCGTTATTATATACCATGTTCTCTTGGTTCTGCTTCATCATTTCATGCTAGTCTTTCCAAGTCTTTCTAAGATCAACAAACTCACCATTTCTTATAGCACAGTAGCATTCCAGTCACAACCATACACCATAACCTGGTCAGCCATTCCCCAGTTGATAGGGATCCCTGCAATTTCCAGCTCTTTTCCACCACAAAGAGACTGGCTATAAACATCCCATTCACATTCAATCAGAGTTATAATGGCTGTTTGTGAACTTCCCTCCATCTTATTTTTACTCACTATTTTCTTTCTCAGTCTCCTTTTTTATCCTATTCCTGTTACCTTATCTTCTCCCCACACTCTCCTACCTCCCACTTCACCCACTCCTTCAAGAGTCCCCCCATCCCCTCCTCCACTCTCCTAAATCCCACTCCACACATCCCTCTAAAAGTACCTCCACCACCTTGTGCCCCATTTTTTTCACCTCTATACATGTTCAGAAGACTTCTACTTCTTTCACCATTTCTTAGAATAATATTTCATTACATTCATGTACAACAATTTGTTCAGCCATTCCTCAATTGATAGGCACCATTTTAGTTTCTAGTTCTTTGCCACTACAAAAAGAGCTGCTAATAATACTTTTGTATAGATGGACCCTTTTCCCATTTTTTGGTCTCTTTGTCATCTAGACCAAATAGTGGTATCACTGGGACATAGGAAATACATAGCTCCAATTATTTTCACAGTGGTTATTTTACAAATGCTTACAGTATGAAGTGATCAAATTCCCCATGTAATGTTTTATGTCGCCTTTGGATGCACAATAATGCCAATGCTGCCAGCTCCAGCTCCATTTGTTTTGCCAAGGAGGCATCCTTCAGTTTAATGAAAACTTCCTCTTTGTGTGTACGTGGATAATGCTGACATTAGTATGGTCTGTTAGCATTGTTCAGTTTCTCCAGTGGTAGAGTATGCTTACTTGTCAATCACAGGAAAAAGATCTTACATTAAATGAATGTATCGACTCTAAAAATGGTGATTCTTAATAACCCCCCTCAGTCCCCTTTTTCTGACATGCCCTCCTTGTCACTGCAGAATCAGAAGCAGATTGAGGAGGATGGCAAGCCATTTTGTATTCTTTGATTCTTAGGCCGTCATGGCCAGGGAATCCTGGCAGCAGGATATTGGTGATGAAGCTCTACATACTTGTTAGGCTGGTTATTGAAAAGCAAGCACTCTGTCCCTGAGAACCTTATTCAAAGCCTTTACAGAAGAATGTAGCCTGTGCTCCGTGGCACAGCTTTTGAGAATCCAGGGTCACCTCTATGCCATGAGGAGGCATTGGCATATTATTTATCTTTGTAAGTCCCCTAGTGATGACTGAGTACAGCACTTTGTATGCATCAATACTTAAGAAGTGATTGTTGAATAAATGAGTGACCTAATGGTAGGGGGGTCGTATTTGTACAGACTGGGACTTCCAGTCCTGAATGCCACAAATGCCACAAACTAGCTCTCTGACTTTAGTCAGATCATTTAACCTCTCTTGGCCTTAGTTTCCTAATCTGTAAAATGAGGTATTGGATTGAGTTTGTAACATTCTCTGATTCTTTTATTCTCATTATAGGCAGCTAGGTGGTGTGGTACGCAAAAACTTGGACTTGGTATCAGGAAGACCTATAAAATGGGTATGATAACAGCACCTACCTCCCAAGGTTATATGAGGCTTAAATGAGATAATATTTGTTAAAAGAACTTAGCATTATGCCTGGAACGTCAAAGGTGCTATAGAAATGCCACCATTACCATTGTTATTAAGAAATGAAATGTTTGAGTTGCCTATAAGCTTCTTTAATCCTTAATTTGGAATCGTTTTTTTTCCCATCTTCCTTTTATCTGTCTTACCCCATGATCAATTTCATATTGAAGTTAGTCACTGAGTAATCAGTCATACATCACTATGCCTAGAGACTTTTGTGAAGTTCTTTGCAGAATTTTCTCTGTTTTGTACTCTGCAAAAGATTTGTAACACCAATTGCGAATGTCTTCTTGGTGATTTGTTTGGCTTTTTGTTCATTATGAGCTTTAGGAAATGGAATGACAAAGTGACTCATGGACTGATGTCTCTGGTCACCTCTGTGCTCACAAGGAAGCTCACTATGCTAAGTCCTTCATTCACCTCTCTAAGGAGAAGCTTTATGGTCCTACTTTTTCATGTAAATGCTGGAAGAGGAAATGGCAAACCACTCCAGGATCTTTGCCAAGAAAACCCCAAATGGGGTCATGAAGAGCTGGATGCAAGTAACTGACAAAATACCAAGAACAGAGAAGTGTGTATGTGATCCTGTAGAGACTGACTGGGCATTGACTCTAGCTAACTTCCCCATTTTTGCAAAGCTGAGCTGAGCTAAAATCCTCATTCTGACTAAAAGTCTTGGTATAGATTATAGACCATAGTTACTGCACTATCAATTATAGTCACATGGGCCCAGAGACACCCATACCTTGAATATTGTGAACCTACTATAGTTCCTTATTTCTTATAAAGGTTCCCTTTGGAAACCCCCTGTCCCTATCAGATAATAACATAACCTGCTGATGTAAAGCTTTCTATTAATCAATATCTCAGCTACTGGGCAAGAAGAGTTGTTTATACTCCTCAGGAACTGCACTAATTTTCAAATTCCTCTTTTGCTCTGAGCTTTGGAAATAACCTAAGATTTATAAACCTCCATCCAATCAGAAAACTTGGTAAATATATTACTCAAGATTATGTTATTTGATTGATTCGTCCTGTTCGTCCTTGTACCAACAGAGTTGGTCTTAACCCCACTTTATTGTCAGATTGCCAGTCATTGCTAATAAACTGATCATGCTTGGAACTCTGTTTCAATTTCTCATATTCACAGATTTCAGTTGCCATAGTTGGTCAAGGATATGACATTAAGAATCCCCCAAAAAGTTAATCTCTGTAGATTGATCTAAGAGCTGTGATTCTTATTGATGTTTGGTTATTTCAGTCAGGTCTGACTCTTTGTGACCCTCTTTAGGGTTTTCTTGTCAGAGATACTGGAGTGGTTTGCCATTCCTTCTCTAGCTCATTTGACAGAGGAGGAAACTGAGGAAAACCAGGTTAAATGACTTGCCAGGGTCACACATATTAAAGTGTCTGAGGCCAGATTTGAACTTACAAAGATGAGCCTTCTTGATTCCTGGATTCTTATTACCCTTGTCACTATAATAGTGAAACACTTTGTCAGCACCCTTTTTTTGTGTTTGTGGAGGGAGGGAAGGCAAGGCAATTGGGGTTAAGTGACTCGCCCAAGATCACACAGCTAGTAAGTGTTAAGTGTCTAAGGTCACATTTGAACTCAGGTCCTCCTGACTCCAGGGCCAGTGCTCTGGTCACTATGCCACCTAACTGCCCCATCAGCACCCTTTTAAGGGAGATTCTCAGCCCGCAGAACTTGTCATTCCTTCAATTGGAGAGTAGAAGTCCAGATGGAGAGGACAGGGGAGGTGAGGATTCTATCCTTATATCTATTTTTCCCCTGCTCTTAGATGGAGTATTACAACCTATGAGGCAGCTAATTGGTACAGTGGAGAGAATACTGGACCTCAGGAAGACCTGAGTTCAAATGTGACTTCAGATATTGGGTGTGGCACTTGACCTCTGTCTGCCTCAGTTTCCTCAAGCTATAGAATGGAGATCATAGTAGCACCTACTTTATAGGGTTGTTGTCAAGATAAAATTTGTAAAGTGCTTAAAAGGCACAGTACCTGGCATGTAATGGGCGCTTAATAAAAATAAATGCTTGTTTCCCAGCCCTACCCCCCACAAGATAAGCTGCCAGAGATCCAGGATCAAGAGTCTATGCTGAGTTGCTAGTTGCCAAGCCCAGGGAGGTGCCAGCACAGACCCTAGGGAAGCACATGGGCCCCAGTCCAGGGGTCCAGCCCCAAGGGAGTAGCTCCTTCAGTGGCTATATCACATTCAGAAGTGAACAGGTGGGACCAATGCTTTTTAGCAGTGACTACTTTAAGTTTATGTCCACTGCCCCCAAGGACCAAGACCAGTCCCCTCTTATGGATAACAAATTAGGTAAAAAATAGTAATTAGCTCATGGGTAGGCTGAGCCAGTATAATAAAAATTATAACACTACCTAAATTAATTTACTTATTCAGTGCCCTACCAATCAAACTACCAAAAGATTACTTTATAGAGTTAAAGTAATAACAGAATTTATTTGAAAATACAAAGATCAAGTATCTCAAGGAAAATAAGGAAAAACAGTGGGAAAGAAGGGGGGCCTAGCATGATTAGATCTTAAATTATACTACAAAATAGTAATCATAAAAATATTTTCAACTGGTTGAAAAACAGAGAGGTTAGTTATTTGAACAGATTAGGTACACATTATACTAAAGCAAATGAGCCTAATAGCTTTGTGTTTGATAAATCTAAAGACCCCTAGCTTCTGTGTTAGGGGCTCACTATCTGACAAAATCTCCTGGGAAAATTGGAAAGCAGTTTGGCAGAAATTAGCAAGTTTTTATTGATTTTAGATCTTCTTATAACTTAAACTTTCCTAGAATATTTTTGCTTTGGAAAAGATAGCTGAATTTTCTATTTATTGAGTACCCACAGTGTTCTCATAGAGAACTTCACAGACAACAGAGCTCCAGAGACATGCCTAAAAGAAGTACTATACTTTATTAATTACTACATTACTGCTTAATTTACTTACTAATGGCCTCATGAGGATTGAGAGAGCTGAACTTCCTTGTCCTTTGTTTTTTTTTTTTTTGTATACCAACTTACCCTCATTTCCTTCACAATAACCTAACAATGAAACCAATCCCAGAGAAGTCATGCCTCTCATTCTTACCAGGCCTGCCATTCAGTAGAACAACTAGGGGCCTAAACAAATGTAGAACAAAAAGCTACTGACCCATGATCTCAATTTAGCCTTTTAATTCTCAGGGCCTCTGTAGGGCACCTGATCCACGGCCTTCTAAACCAGCTTGCAAAATACAAAGCCCCCTCTCTTTCATTTTTCATGAGCTAGGGGATGGTGATACTCTGCCCAAATGCTGACATGGTTCTAGAAAGGCAGAGAAGAATGACGTGGGGCCACACGGATGTTTATTTAGAGGATTGCTGGAATTCAGGCTCTTGGGACAAATGCAGAAAGCCAAGCATTTAGATATTGTATTCATCTTGTTCCCCTACCACCCAGAAGTGTTATATTTGGTACCCACATCAGATAGAGGAAGACACCGCCCCTGGTGTGGGGCTGAAGAGAAGGAGAGGGGAGAAGGAGGTTCATAGGTACCCCAAGTAGCCATGTATAGGAGCACCTATCTGCGTGAGACCCGGAAGGAGAAATATGAGCGGGCTGATGAATCGCATGGCTCAGGAGAGCTGAGTAGCTTGGGCCAAGCTCAAGGTCTGGAGAATCTACAGGAGCTCAATGAGCGCTTTGCCAATTACATCAACTGGGCCCGGGGGCTGGAGCAGCGCAATGCCATTTTCCGAAAGCAGCTAGAGACTTTCCAGCGTCTAGATGAGTTGACTAGCTTGGAGGAAGCATTTTCTGAGCAAATAGAGCTGAACCTTCAGCGGGCAAGGGACCTGGCTATTGACCGGGCCAAGCTGGAACGGGAGGACAAGGATGCCCAACGGGTACTCGATGAGTTCCGAAATAAGTAAGCTTTGCTGGGGTGGACTCAGAATGAGGCGTGCCTCCCCACCCCCCAGGTGGGAGTCATGGGGATGTTTGGCAGGAGCAGGTTGGGTAGAATAGGACTTTTGTAGGATCAGGGTGGGCAGTGTCCACTCTACCACTTATCAATGGCCACAGTCAGATAACTTCAAAGGGGGTGAAATTATGATTCTAGAAGTTGTTCAGGAAACTGATTTGCTAATTAGTGAATGAACATGGTACTCCCAAGAGTTTTCTAGGGACTGTGTTTTTTTCATATACCATTAAGTACTGCTACATATATACGTGCATGTGTACATATACACACATATATATTATCCACAGAAACATACATATAGACACATGTAAATCCAGAGTTAAAAGTTTGTTTAGATTTACCATGTATATTAAGACTTTATTTTTAACAAGAATCTTTGTTGTTCAGTTACTTCAGTTGTTTTTGATTCTTCGTGACCCCATTTGGGGTTTTCTTGGCAAAGATACTGGAGTGGTTTGCCATTTCCTTCTCCAGTTCTTTTTTTAACCCTTTTATATTGTGTCTATCAAGTGATGCTAATTAGTTACATTTCCCCTGACGTCCTTTATTTCTAGTTCTGATTATTGTTGTTTTTAAAAATGTGGTAAGGACAGAGATTCACATGTGCAATATCCAATAGAAGGATCAGATTTTAGCTGAGTCTGCTTTTAGATTAATTTTCATAAAATTCATTTATGCAAGACATGTGCTGTGAGCTAAAGTGCAGGGGAAAATTGTGTACTTGTCACAAAATCCAAAAAGGTTCTCAGGGTCATTTGGGCCCCAAATTAATCTTTGCCTGATAATGGAGGAAGCAACTTATTTATTTAGATCTTTGAAATAAAGGTGCTTTTAATTAGGGAAATCCCAGTTTTAATTTTAGTCATTTTTACCCTTTATTTTACTTGCTTCTTTTCTTGTCTTTGTGATATATCTAAGAAATTTCATTCCTTTACAAATGATCTGTTAGGAAAGCTTGCAGTTATTTGAGAGGAAAGCTGAAACTTCTTTTAAAAATTAAATTGCTTTTTCACAATATGCCAGTGACATATAACTTGGTTTCATATTCCTCAGTTTAATTCATAACTAGTCCAAGCTAGAAAGCAGTGTTAAAAAAAAAAGTTGAGGCTTCATATGCAGAAATGTATGTAGCCATCATTTATGAACCCTACTAACTTAAGATAACCTAGGAGGTTAGAGGATTCAGAAAGCAGAATTTTAATATATGAAAGTAGCAAGAATTTCCACTGATTGATTTATAGGCCTAGCTTAGGCTATTTGTTTTTGAGTCCAAACCTATAATTTTATCCATCTAGGGGATTCCTCCACACAGACCATCCCTCTACCCATGCAGATAGACAATTGTTCTGCAATTTTTAATTTTAGAGAATTGTTGAGGCCTTGAGAGATTTAGTGACTTGTCCTCAGTCATAATCTGGTATGTCAAAAGGTCTTCCCCAACTCCCCATATAGTTTCCCTATTCACTGTCACATTTCACACTAGACTAGCAAAACAAAATAAGGTATTGAAGCCATAGTTCAGACTATTTAACACAAATATTGCTTTTGTCTCAATTTTATCTCAGTAGCGTATTATAGTGAAAAGAGCATTGCCAGAGGAGTGGAGTTCAAATCGTGCCCTCTGAAGTTTACTACTTGGGCAAATCACTTAACTTTTTCTAAACTTCAGTTTCTTTTCCTGTAAAATGGGAAGAAGAGAGAAAAGAATAAGCATTTCTATAATGTCTATTATGTGCTAAGCACTTTTTAAAATGCACTAGGGGGTGCAATGGAGAGAGCACTAGTTCTGAAATCAGGAGGACCTGAGTTCAAATTCAGCTCCAGATACCCATTAGCTGTGAGACCCTGGGCAAGCCACTTAACCCCAGTTGCATCCAAAAAACCAAAACAAAAAACAAATATTATCTCTTTTGATTCTTAAAGAAACCCTTCAAGGTAAGGGCTATTATTTTCACCCCCATTTTTCAATTGAGGAAACTGAGGCAGACAGAGGTTAAGTGACCTGCTCAAGGTCACACATAGGTAGGAAATATCTGATGCTGGATCTGAACTTCACTCTTCCTGATTCCAGGCCCAGCACTGTAGCCACTGTGCCACCAGCTGCCTAAAATGATGGAGTACGATTAGATGAAGTCTTGGGTACCTCCCATAATAACAACTGCTAGGATTTATATAGAGCTTTAAGGTTTCCAAAGTGCTTTACATATATTATCTCATTTTGTCCTCACACAAAGCCTGTGAGGTGGTGCTTATTGTTATCCCCTTTTTACAGATGGAAAAATTGAGACAGAGGTTAAATGACTTACCTAAGGTCATATAGTAAGCATCTAGGGCAGGATCTGATTCAGGTCTTCCTGACTCTAGGTCTGTTTCTGTATTCAATTTTTTACCCAAATGCCTCTTAGATCTAGCTCCTATGCATTGAAGAGTGTGTGTGTGTGTGTGTGTGTGTGTGTGTAGGGGAAAAGGGTGCATTTACAATTACATTATTTATAATTAAAGAAGTTGTTCATTGTACTGGGTGGCGTCCTAGCTTTACTGTATGGAAATCAAAGGCATTGCCATCATATTATATTGAATGCTAAATATATGTTTGTGGAGAGGGGCAATAAGCATTTGTATAGCATCTATATGTGCCAGGTACTATGCTAAGTGTTTTACAAATATTATCTCATTTGATCCTTAGAGAAACCCTGGAAGATAGGTTCTATTATTATCCTCACTCTCAAGGTTGAGGAAATTCCAGATTTAAGTGTAAAGTTAAGTGACTTGCCCAGAGTCACACAGCTAGTAAGCATCTGAGACTGAATTTGAACTCAGGTCTTCCTCATTCCAGGCCCAGTGCTCTATCTATTGTGTCGCCAAGAAGCCTGGTACCAAAACCCTGGTTGGTGTTTTCAGTAGAAAGGAGAGAGGAGAAAAATTCATGAATTTGACTTCTGTTTCCCAAGATATGCTCAAAATTAATTTTATCTGTTTGAAAAACAACTCTTACCTTGATTAAAACTGAAAACTGTCACAAAATCATAAAATTTTAGAACTGAAAGGGATCATAGAGACTTTGTAGTTTAAAGGGTCATAAAATTGGTTTTTTAAAATACATTTTGAAATACATTTTTGTTTCATTAAATATTGCCCAATTATTAAAAATTTTTTTTTCATTTAAAAAAAATTTGAGTTCCAAATTCTCTTCTCCCTCCTGGCCCTCCCTCACCCCTTGAGAAGGCAATATGATATTGATTATACATGTGAAGTCATACAAAATAGATTTCCATTATTAGTCATGAAAAAAAATTTTAAAACCTTGTTTTTTAAAAAAAAAAATTGATAACCTTATTTTAATGTGATTGGTTTCCTTTGCATTCCTATGTGTTTTATTTTATGTCTTGGAAAACATTCTGAGAAGGGATCCACAAGTTTCACCTGTGGAGAGATCCCTGACACAAAGGTATCCTTGACACACAAAAAAGTTGAGAACCCTTGAACCAGCCTACTGCCTCAATGGGTAGATAAGAGAACTCAAACCTTTCTAGGTGGAGTGTTTTATCTAAGCTCTCATGGGCTGGTAATCTGGATCCTAGTCCTGTGAGTCTATTCTTGGACTGTGGGCCACTCCTCCACCCCCCCAACCCCTGCCCATTATGGAATTCAAGTATATTTGCAAAATACCAACACATTTTCCTATATTGAAGGTCAATAATCAAGATAAAATGAGGCGCAGCTTGATATATTGAACAGAGTGATGTAGGAGTTAGGAAAACCTAGGTTCCAGTTCCTTCGTTGACAGATTAAAAACTGTGTGACCCGGGGTAGGTCACTTGACCAAGCAACTCTCTAAAACTATAAGTTGCAGAGAAGGTGCCAACTGCATTGACAAAGGAAGTTCCCCATGGGAAGTGCCATCTATGATGATGACATTTCAGGTCTTGTTCTCTGCCTTGCAAATAAAAATCACAATTAAAAAACACACAATTAAAAAATTCACCAATTGTATTTCCCCATAGTGAACTCCAGGCTAGACTGGGTGTGTGTGAATACATAAAGGAACCTGTGCTACCTTGGGTAGGTGATGCAGAGGAAGGAGGAAAGCTATTTTGGGAAGCGGCATCTCCGCTCTCCACTTCCCAAATGAGGAAAGATTTCCCAAATTTCCTTTTCTCAGCGGAACATTTTGCTGAGTTGCCCTCTTTTGTTTCCAAAGCAGTGGCATTTTCTCTTAGAGTTAGGGGGAGAAACCCCACAGAAACAAGAGGATGTTAGTCTGTTAAATTGCAGTACTTCAGAAGGTCTGTGATTTCATCTCTGGATACTTTCTCCACTAATGCAGATTTCAACCTCCTCACCCTCTTTACCTTAGTAGCAGATGGTCTTCGTAAAGGGAAAGGGAGACAAGCATTTATATAGCACCTACTATGGGCCTCGAACTGTACCAATAAATGGCTTTTTACAAATATTATCTCATTTGGTCCTCACAACAACTCTGGGAAGTGGGCGTTATTGTTACCCACATTTTACTGTTGAAGAAATTGAGGCAAACAGGGTTAAGTGACTTGCCCAGGGTCACCCAGCTAGTAAGTATCTGAGGTCAGATTTGAACTCAGATCTTCCTGACTCCAAGCCCAGCACTCTATCCACCATATCACCAATTGCCCCCCATATGCCTTCATGAGATGTTGTGGCCAAAAAAGATGTTGCTTAGTGGCCAGTTCACATGCCGCTAGACTGATGGGCCCGGAGTCCATCTCCAGGCTTGTCCTCTAAAACTTTCCAGCTTGGTAAGATATATCCAGAGCTTGGACTGTTAGTAAAACCTTTGACTATCTAGGGTCATTCTTATACCGTGATGAGGTAGCTTCAGAGGAGGACTTGGTGGAACATATACATACACACACATACACAGCTATATACATATATACATAGAATGACTGTATTGTGTGTGTGCAAATATATGTATATCATGAAGGGCAGCTAGGTGGTACAGTGGGTAGGGTCCCAGTCCTGAAATCAGGACGACTCATTTTCCTGAATTGAAATCTGGCCTCAGACATTTTCTAGCGTGTGACCATGGGAAAGTCACTTAACCTGATTTACCTCCATTTCCTCAGCTGTCAAATGAGCTGGAGAAGGAAATGGCAAACCACTCCGGTATTTGTGCCAAGAAAACCGCAGATGGGGTCAGGGATAGTTAGACATGACTGAAAAATGGCTGAACAACAGCAACAACATGTATATAATTCTATATACATTTTTGGAATAGAAGTAACAGCCACCATTTATATAGTGCTTTAAGCTTTACAAATATTACCTGATTTGATCCTCAGAACAACGCTGGGAGGCAAGTGCTATTATCATCCCCTTTTTGCAGATGAGGAAACTGAGGCAGACAGTGGTTAAATTACTTGTGCAGTGTTATACTGCTAGTAAGTAGCTGAAGCTGGATTTGAATTCAGGTCTTCCTGACTCTCTGTCTGGTGTCCTCTTCACAGCACCACCTAGTTACTTTTGAATCTTTTGAAATCTTTCAATCTTTTTGGAAAATCCTAAACAGAGGTCAATTTAGTGTATACTTGTTATATGTTTTATGCAAATTGTAGTGTGTAGTTCTCTCTAAGGAAAAATACAAACTCCTTTGTTTGGCCTTTAAAACCCTTAGCAACCTGGTCTCAACTAATCTTTGGAGTCATAGCATACACAGTCCCCAACACACATTCTGTGGTCTAGTAAGTATGGTCTTCTTACTGTGGCACTCCATTTCCTGTGTCTGTGACTTTGCACTGGCTGAGCCTCATGCCTGGGGCACCCTCTAGCCTCACTTTGACCTCTTAGAATCCTTAGCTTCCTTCAGGGCTCACCCCAAGTACCCTCTACACAAAGCCTTTCATGAACCCCCTAGCTACTCAAGCCTCCCCTCTTTGTGTGCATACCTGGTAGAAAGTAAGGACAGAGCAGTCTCTTGGGGATAGAGACCGTTTAATTTTTGCCCTTGTAGTCCCAGAACCTAGTTCAGTACCGGGCCCATGGAAGGTGTTTAATAAATTTTTGTTGATTGCTATCAGACTGCTTGTGGATTGGTAGCACAGCCTATAGTCTGTGTGATCAGTGAATAAGCTGCTGACCTGTCCTTTATGCGTTCAATTTGCAGGTATCAAAATGAATGTGAGTATCAGCTCCTACTCAAAGAAACGCTTGAACGACTGAACAAGGTGAGCTGATCACAGCCTTGGGTCTGGGCAGCTTCACAGACGATGCTACGTTGAATTGCTGACATGTCTGCTTAATGTATTTCCCCTTTAAGCAACTTTATAGTTCGGATTTGGTTAAGTAGTTATTTTATTCTCTCTGTCTCTCTGTCTCTCTCTGTCTCTCTGTCTCTCTGTCTCTCTGTCTCTCTCGACTCTCCTTTTCTCTGTCTCTATCTCTGTGAGATGGTTACTAGAGATATTATTGTTCCCATTTTATAGGTGATGAAACTGAGGCTCACAGAAGGAAGTAACTTTTCCAGGGTCACAAGATAAATGTTAGAGGCTGGAATTGAAAATTCTCCACAGTTGTTGTGGAGGAATATATTTCCAAAGGGGCTTGTTTGCTTTTTTTGTTGAGAAGTGTCTGTTGTAGCCAAAAAAAGTATCGTATTTAAGAAAAATATGATACATAACCAGAAGGGAGACTAGGTCAAGCAAGGTACTCACTAAGAGGTTAGTTAGTCCAGAAGGTCAAACTAGCTTGCCTAGTGATTATACTTCAGGCAGGTCAATCAGCAACTGAAAGCAGTAGTTTACTAGTATGGGTAGGGAGGAGAGGTGGTCCTGAGATGACCGGAAGCTCAAGGTCAGATAGGCAAATGATTTTCTTACAGAGTCAGGGCACGGCCACCTGAACCTTGGCAGCAGTTCTGGGAGGAGCAGAGTGGTCTAGTGCATAGAGCTCTGTATCAGGGATCAGGAGAGCTGAGTTTAATCCACGCTGTGTGATCAGAAGGAAGTCACTTACTGTCTAAGAGCCTGTTTCCTCAGCTGTAAAATTTGTATAATAATATTTACGCTACCAGTCTTACAGGATTGTTGTGAGTAAATCTTAAAATGATACACACATATGTATATAGATCTCAATCTTTCTATATTCCATATAATCTCTGAAGATCGTTATCCTAACTACTATTCTTACTGATGACTCTCTAGTCCTGGAAAAATGCTCCATTTTCCCGTCATTCTTGGGGTACCTTTGAAAAATCGGGGTGATCTCTAATGCCACAGATACAGTGTGCTTACCCCCGGATGATCTGTTGAGAATCATTTTAGTCAGCCGACCTTTAGTAACTTTTTGAAAGTGTATTTTGCTAAAGTTTTTAAGAAAGAAAGAAAGAGGAAACAAGCATTTATTAACCATCTACTATGTGCCAAGCCCTGGGCTAAGTACTTCACAAATATCTTATCTGATCCTCACAACAACCTCAGGAGGTAGGCGCTACTATTGTTCCCATTTTACAGTTGAGGAGACTGAGGCAGATAGCAGTTAAATTACTCAGGTAATCTGAGGCTGGATTTGAACTCAGGTCTTCAGTAAGAACAGTTGATATAAAACCACCTGTCAAAAGTCTGAGAATCTCTTTCTTTCCCAATGCAGAAGACCAGGGAAAATGGGCTTAAACTTCACCAGCACATGTGGCAGAAGGGTAGCCCACACACAGCTCCTGGTTGTTGCAAATCCCCTTTTCTCATTTGTGAGGTGATTAAATAGTTTCCCTTGGGTGTGATGTAGTTTCTTTCCGGGGTTCCCTGCAGAGGCATGAATTCATGGCCAGTCTATGTTTGGCTCCCAGTACTGATAATGATATTATTTTTTCTGAGGATGCTATAAGTTCACTGATGGGAACATGGAAAGTTTCAAATTCTTCAAAGCTTAAAAGGTTTTCCTCTGGCCCAA
>CM053585.1:128339384-128358677 GCA_028646515.1 Pseudochirops corinnae | reverse complement strand
TTGTAGAGTTGTATTTAGCTGTGTGTTGTTGAGGATAGTCCAGTTTATCAGGGTTGGTCATCATATGTACGATGCGTCTGTGACTGTGTACAGGTTTTGCCTGGTTCTGCTCTTCTCACTTAGCATCAGTCCGTATAAGCCTCTCCAGGTAATTATGAAGTCCATCTCCTTCCCATTTCTTATAGCACAATAGTATTCCATTACATTCATATACCATAGCTTGTTCAGCCATTCCCCAATGGATGGGCATCCCCTATATTTCCAGTTAAAAAATATAATTCTAATGAGCTTGATAATTTATAAGACCCCTGGGGTATGGCCTAGAACTTGCCCTAAACTCAATTCTTATAGTCTTATCTTGCCACTTTTAAGGCATCAGATCTAAAGATTGAATGGTTAATTAATCAGCTACTGAGAATTGTATTAATTTAAGTGGGGGTGAGGTCATTGGAGTAATTAGTAAAGGAATCCATCCTTACTCCCCAACAGCTGAAGAGCTGAAGCTCTCCAGTTTAGAGCCAGAGCTTTGTACAAAGTTCTTACTTCTTCCTCTTATGCTAGGCTATTTCAAACAGCTGTGTGGGAAGGGTGCTCAACTCTTGAGAACGGCTTTCTGTTTCAAAGAAAGTTTTTTTAAAAAAGGAAAAATAAGTCAAATGGGATTTGTGCAATATTCTGGGTTATGAAAGTAGTAGATCCTCTGCTGCTCACTTTGTTCCCTTCTCCCCTCCTCTCCCCCGCCATTCCGCTTGAAAAAATGGGCAACAGTCTTTAAAAGAAGGTGGTTCTCTCTCTCTCTCTTTCTCTCTCTCCCTCTCTTCCTCTCTCTCTCTCTCTCCCTCTCTCCTTTTCTGCACAATTCAGTGGGGATAGGGACTGGACTCATTATTTCATTCATAAAAGGAATTCCCAGATGAGGAAATACCCTCTGCTAGTGCAAATTGGCACCTGCTGTATAACATCTAGAGAGCTGCCTACAACACTGAGCAATTCTGAGTGCCTCACCCAGAGTCAGACAGCCAGTAAGTGCTAGAGGAGCATGAAGCCAAGTTTTCCTGGCTCCAAGGCCAACTCTCTAACCACTGTGTCTAATTCAACTGAAAACAAAAATTTGGACAGTGCAACTCAATAGCCAGTCAAAACAATTCAGGTCTGTTGTCCAACAAGCGTTTTTCTTTTTGAAGAAATAGTTTTGGTCAAATCACAGAAGCTCAGAATTCAATGGAGAAATTGACACTCTTAATCCTGGCTGAAGAAATAAGGAAGAGAAAAATGGAAAAACAGGAAGTGAAAGAGCTGGCTGACAGCAAGGGAAATTTGACCTTTATCTGGATTGTGAAAGGGAGGGTGAGAGGAAGAGGGTTGCCATCTTGTCCTTCTGAGTCATGGATCAGATCTTGCCCAAATGCCTTAACCACCCATCTGTTCCTGCCCATTTTCTCCTCCACCTTTGCTCACACTGCACGGTGATTCCTCTGAAGCTGCCCACTTTGGGCTTCCTTCTTCTCCCTAGAAGTCTATTGAAATTCAGGGGCAGGAGTAAGAGTGCAGGAATCTTATACACTCTTGGATAATCTGACCGTCCAGTAGGTATGTCCCCCTATGGAGTCTTCTAGGCAATTTTTGTGGGTATGGCAAAGGCAGATCACACATAAATATTAATTAATTGATTTATTTGTGAGCATGGCAAAGGCAGATGAGATATGAATATTAATTAATTATTAATTGATGAGAGTGAGTTTGGCAAGTGGATAGAGAGCAGATCTGGAACCCAGGAAGACCTGATTTCAAATACCACCTGTGATTCATATTGGCTGTGGGTCGCTGGGCAAGTCTCTTAAGCCTTTGATATTCTAGGCAGCTCTCTAAGACCATATAATTTTCAGAGAAATGACTTATCTACATTGGCAGCAAGAATAGGATCCACGAATACCTTATAACCAATGAAATCACAGGTAGAGTCCTTATCTCTATCCTTATTGATTGATGGTTCATCCATGCCTATACCCAGTAACAAGGCAAATTTAACTTGTTAAAAGTCTAAGTGACTTTCTTTGAACTGCAAACCAGTTCAGAAATGTGTATACTCTGTCAAGCTCCCTCCTTGTAACTCCATCCACCTCATGTAATTCTTCTTATACTTTGTTTCCATTGTCATGTTTTTTGGTAATATGACTTCCTTGAAAAGTCCATGCTACTTATAGGATAGTTGGATAAAAAGTTGGCTGGCTCTTTACCTCAGGGAATGGGACAATTTGGAGTAGGTGGGGGAGTAGGACAATTTGGAATAGGGGTAGCAGAGACAGAAGCTACTTTACAGTCATATCATAGAAGTCTTCTCACTGTGGATGTTTACCTTGCCTGCCCTTGCAGATATTGGGGAAGTCAGGGGAGCTGAGCCAGTCTGGGAGCAGAAATAAGAAATGTTAGAGCAGGAGTGGCCACTGGCTGCTGGATACAACTTGCTCTCCTCTCAGGAAGCTGGGCATTGTGGAAATACAATGGCTCAGATTTCTTTTTTCAATTGTGTATTATACTTTGGATTAAGTATGTATAGTAACTGAGCAGCCAAATCTGGCTGAGAATAGCAGTTGTGAACACATCTCTGACCAAATAAGTAGATCAAATAAACAGTTTTATTGTTCTTGCAGCATCTTTATCTCCAATATTTCACCACCTTTTTCTTAGTTTTTTTTTTTTTTCATCCCAAATGGTCTCCTAAAAAAAGGCACAACCTAGAGTTATGGAAGTATTCAAGTCAAGTCAAAAAACATTTCTTTATACCAGGCACTGTGCTAAGATCTGAGAATATATATACAACCACTCAGAAAGACCACCCTTGCCCTCAAGGGGCTTACATTCTAACAGGGGAAGACAACACATCAAAAGAAAGCTGGAAGGGATACATGTCTTGTGGGAAGGGTATCCACTGGGGTTATGATGAGGAAAGTCTGGAAAGTCAGGAGTGGAACCCAGAAGAGAATAAAGATGTGGCTGGCCCAGTGCTTTCCTCAAAATGGGGGATACTAAGTGGAATCAACCAATGAGAGAAAGGATTTGCAGGGACACTATGTATGCCCAGTGTTTTTGAGAAGACCCAAGGCAGAGACAGCTGCTAGGGTGAGGAGGCTGCAGGGTTAGGCAAGGTGAGCATCCAGGTTGAGAAGATTGCTATGATATGGTAGATAAAGACTAAAGAATCAGAAGTGAAGCCCAGAATAGAATGAGGGAATTAAATTCAAGGGTAAGATAAAAAGAAAGAGGCTTTTTAGAAATAATTGGCTGAATAATTGCTTCTCCAGGCTAAAATGCCATTATGCTTTGAAAACGCTTAGTTTTTAAAATTATCTTCACAAAACCATCATACATAAGCAGTACTCATCTCAGGAAGAATGGTAGCCCTGTGGCTACATCCATCAAACAGGTTAGAATTAAATTTACATCACAATTTCTCAAGGAATTCTTTTAGTGAGTGATTTTAATGAGGAACTCTGATGATGCCCAAATCACAACTTTTCAAACTTTAGGAATTGTTATGAAATAAGTATTCTAGTCAGGTGACTGAATACCCAGAATGCTTTTGGAACTCTTTGTAAGTAATTTAATTAGACAGGCTTTATTAAGTGACTACCACTGGAGTGGGGAGAGACCACTACTACTGTGGTCTCTAGGTCACATGTGGCCCTCTAGGTCCTCAGGTGTGGCCCTTAGGTCCTCAGGTATGGCCCTTTGACTTGGATTCAGCTGCAGCTAAGGACTTAGAGGGCCACATGTGGCCTCAAGGTCACAGGTTGCCCACCCCAGACCACTCTATCCATTGTATTTGTATGTGGGATGGGCAGGGTGGAGAGGAGGGTTAGAGGTTAAAGGAGGGAGGATATAAAAATTCATCCATCCATTTCTCTAACAAAATACGTTCAGGGCCTATCACATGCAGAGCACAGAACTCCTAAAAAGGGATAGATTCTGGGCAAGACAAAAAGTTTGGGTAAGATAACAGCCCCTAGCCCTTGTGGACTTTAGTAGGAGGGCTGAAACACAAATACAAATAACTATGGTACAGAACATTATATGGACCTTGGCAGATGTTGACATCGTGAATAGAGCACTGGACTTGGAGTCAGGAAGTCCTAAGTTCAAATTCTGCCTGAGATACTTACTAGATGTGTGACCCTGGGCAAGTTACCTCACCTCTTTATGCTTTGGTTTCCTCATCTGTAAAATGAGGGGATTGGACTTGCTAGCCTTGCACTTCTAGCTCTAAATTTATGCCTTAGAGAGCTATAAAACAAAGTGAAATTCAAGGAGAAAGAGCAACTGGGATCAGCGAAGGCTTCTTGGAGAAAGAGGCACTTGAATTAGACTTTAAAGGGTAGGTTGAAATTCAGCGGGCAAAAAGGGAGAGGAAAGACATTCTAGGCTTCGGGAATAGTGCAAACGAAGGTGTAGAGATGGGGAGGCGCTTTGAGTGTAGGGAATAGGAAGGGCAGTTTTGCTGAAATGCATGGAGGGTGATACTCTGAGATAAGACTGGACATGTTTGATGTCATCAGACTATGGGGGAGGTGATGGTGGCCTTGAATACCGGGGTTCGAGCTTTACTTATTAAGAATTTGGGAAGCCCTGAAAGGTTTTGAACAGGACCAACCAGCTCATTTCTGGCAGCCACATAAAGAAGGTATTGGAGTAAGGAGTCTGTTATAATAATACAGGTGGGAGGTAACAAGGGTCTGAACTAAGGTAGAGCAGCGAAGATAGAAAGGAGGGGTGCAGAGGTGAGAGAGACTAGAGAGGCTAAAATAAGGGAACTTGAAAAGGGATTGGATTTTGGGAGGGCCAGAGAGAGGAAGGTGTCAAAGGTGATTGAAGTTAACAGACTGGGTCACTGGAAGGATGGTGGTTACATCAAAAGGCACAGGGAATTTGGAAGGAGGGGCACGTTTTAGAGGAAACAGGATGAATTCACTTTGGAACATAAAGATTTGGTAATTCTATACAAAATAAATGGGATGTTGAATTGAAATTGTCAGGCAGCTTGAAATCTAGGTGACTACAGGTGGAGATACCTAGCAGAAGGTTGGGTGTGTTGGCGTCATAGCTCAGGGTGGGATGAGCATGTCTGAAGCCGTGGCAGTGGAGGAGATCACTGGGTGTAGAAGGAAGAGAAGGGGATGAGTATTTATTAAGCACCTACGGTGTGTCAGACAGTGTGCCAAGGGCTTTACAAATATCATCTCACTTAATCTTCATAACAACCCCGTGAGGCAGGTGCCAATATCCCCATTTTAGCTGAGGCAGCTGAACATTGTAACCTGGCCAGGGTCACCTCCCCCCTCATCCCCTTCCAATGCGTGTCTGAGGTTAGACTTCCTGACTCCAGACCCACGACCTTTATCTGTTGCTCCATGTACCTGACTGTAAAAGGCAGAATTTGGGGGGACACCTTTAGAAGATAGGAGGAGAAGGAAGGGCAATTAGCCAAAGAGACAGACAAGGATGGAAAAGATTTATTTCCCTACTTGGCCTAATTTTGCCTATCAGGTCAGCAAACATTTATTAAATACCTACTAGGTGCCAGCAATTGTGCTAAGCTCTGAGGATGGAAATATTAAAAAAAGGTAGTTCCTGCCCTCAAGGAACTCACAGTCTAAGGAATAATAATAGCTAGCATTTTCCGTAGGGCCCACTGTGTGCCAGGTACCATGCTAAGCATGTTCCAAATATGATCTCATCTGAACCTCACAACAACCCTGGGAGGTAAGTGCTATTATTATCCCCATTTTACAGTTGAAGAGACTGAGGCAAACAGACATTAAGCACCTTGTCCAGGGACACCCAGCCAGTAAGTGTCTGAGGCTGGATTTGAACCCAGGTTTTCCTGACTCTAGACCTAGTGTTCTCTCAAGCAGGCAACAGATTTTAAGGTTTTCTTTCTTTTTCCATTTAGATTATTTTGAGAAAGCCCTTTTAAAAATGTTAACATGCTATGTGAACGTGAGTTGTCACTATTATTATTTTTATTGTTGTTGTCAGGAAGAAGAAAAAGAGGGAGATGAACAGGGGAATAAAAGTATGGGAGTAGTGGTTGGGGGAAAGGATGAAAAAGGTGATTCGGTGTTCCCCCCAGTGGGAGAATGTCATCTGTTCCATAAGCTAATTAGTCGCCCTTGTTGAAGGATCTCATCAGCAACAACTCTCCAATCTGTTAGACTCACAAGGAGTCGTTCAGAAGATGGTTCATGCTAGCCCCACGTTCAGGTACCAGAACTTGATGCTTTGGAAACTGGACCTGAAACCTGCCTGTCTGCTCCAATACAAATACAGTAAAATCTTGATGAACTAGTGTAATGACTGCTTAACTCAGTAGCCTAAGGGCCAGCCTTAGGCTGTATTCTCAGGAGGGACTGAAGAGACCGGAGGTGAGAGAAGCCTACAGCAGCTGTCCTTTATGGCATTGTAGCATCCTCCTTTTAGACCCTATGGGCAACATGATTAGAGCATGATCCCCTCGTGCACAGGAGGTATGGACCAATGGAGGAGAGCTGAACCAGTTGTCTCAGCTGCTGCTCATCAGGTGAGGGGTCTCCTGAGAGACTTTCTTGTGAGCTTAGCAACTGGGTTGTGACTCTCAGCATCACAGGTGCTTTTGGACTCACATTGATCTCTACAAACTAGAACTGAGCTAATTGGAGTCAAGCAAAGTTTATCTATCTGTGCCTTAACTTATTTAATTGAAAAGAAAAAAGTGATTTAAAGATTTTGTAGAGACAAACAAATGACTTTCAGGGGTTAACCTGGGGTTGTAACAAAAATTGACCCCATCAACCCTGTCAACTATATATCTTACAGCTATTTCTATAATAAAAATTGACATGAATTATGGCCTGGAGAAATGGAAATATCCTGAATTATTTGCGAAAGATTAAATATTGAGAGGTGCAATGTTGTAGTAGAAAAACCAGAACCAGAAGCCAAAACACCTGGGTTTAAGTCTCAGATTCCATACTATCTAGTCATGAGGCCAGGAACAGATCATAGAATATCTTTGTACCTCAGTTTCCCCATATATAAAATTAAGAAAATAATCTTGTGGTAGCTATCTTTCAGTATGATTGTGAGCAAAGCACTTTAGAAACTATAAACCTATCAATATGAGCAATTATTAAATTCTAATATTATATTTAATAAGGCAGGAAGGAGATGGGAATAAGTACTTACAGTGTCTACTAGGTACCAGGTACTGTGCCAAGTGATTTGAAAATATGTTGTTTGAGTCTCACAAGAGTTAGGTGTTATTAGCCCCATTTTACAGTTGAGGAGACAGAGGCTTATGGAGCTTAAATGATTTGCCCAGGGTCACATAGTGAGTGTCGGAGGCTAAATTTGAACTCGGGTCTTTCTGATTCCAGAGCCAGCCCTCTAACCTAGCTTCCCCTTTGGACTTTCAATAGCAAAAGCTGAAACAAAAAGAACTTTCTGGTTAAACATAATTTAACCAGAAATTCAAATAACATCCATTCACCCGCTGAGCCTTCTGGATTTGAACTGAGGTTGTTGTTATATTTATGAATTCTGTTGGTGGTTCTTATTGTAAAGCCACACCAGGCACTCATTGTTACTCTGATCCTCTTTTCAATAGCTGACCCTAAATGTGATGGGGCACATGCATGTTTTTGATGACTGGGTCAGAATAGGTTTTTAGAATCAGTCAGGTTCTCAATGAGGAAAAAAGGAGAAGTTTTCACTGATGGTCCATCTAAAAGACCAGCTGACAGCATCAGTGGCATAATAAAAACACATGCATCTTCACTTCTTAGTTTAGAAGCATGGGGTGGTGAGGAGGTCGGGGAGGTCAGTGAGGGGTTGGGAAACACAGAGAGACAAAGACAGAGATAGAGAGAATTCCCTCAAATGTAGTAGCAACTACAGTCTCGTTTGGGGACAGGCTAAGGTAGCAACTTGTATAGCTAGGTGGCAGTGGATTGGAGTCTGGAAGACTCATCTTCCTGACTTCAAATCTGTCCTCAGATACTCAGTTGCTGTGAGACCCTGGCCAAGTTGCTTAACCTTGTTTGCCTCAGTTTCCTCATCTGTAAAATGAGCTGGAGAAGGAAATGGCAAACCACTCCAGTATCTCTGCCAAGAAAACCCCAATGGGGTCACAAAGAGTAGGACGTGACTGAAAAAAATGCTTTAACAACATGGTAGTAACTCATCAGATAAAAGCCCTTAAAGGAAGAAGAAATGCTGCCAGAAGCAAGTCAATAACCCTTTATTTTGATGAAAAGAATTACTTGAGTTTTAATAAATACCCAGAATAGGTACAACTTTAATTTGAAAGACTTCATGTGCTGCAGACCCAACCTTGACTCAAACAACATCTTCTCCAGGAAGGTTTACCTAATAGCCTCTCCCCAGGGCCATAAAGACTTTGTTCCACTTGGACCTCACATGGTGTTTGGCTTGCATCTATCCTTCTTATGCACACGACATTTGTTATTTCGTGTGATAATAGTTTCTGCATGCATCATGATTTCCTACTAGATTGTAAGCTCTGTAAGGGCAGGAACCACATTTTATCTAAACTTTGTTTCTTTTTTAGGGCTTGGTATAGCAGGGTAGATGCCATCTGTGTTCTGTAGGTGCTTAACAAGTATCCATTTAAATTTCATTGTTGGATGATGTTTCACAAAGAATTCTGAGTCAAATTTGTTTTCATTTAAATGGCCTAAATTAAGAAAAGACGAATATGCTACACTTTTTATTCTTTCCAATTTCAAAGATTTTTCAGACTTTGTTCTCATTCTGTTTACTGTTTTTGATCCTTTTTGGAAACTCTGATCCTGTTAGCACATATCTTGTAACTTTGGTTAGTGGTAGATCACTGCAAACCTGGAGGCTATAACAATGGGGTTTTCCCTAAGACTTTGCATTAGGCCCACTGATGTTTTCAACAGTGACTTGCCTGATTTTGGAAAAAAAAAATTGCTCATTATGTTGGCAGATGACCCCAACCTAGATATAGCTGAATGCTGACTCTGAAGGTTAGGATCAGAATTCAGCACTTGTAATTGAGACTTTCTGATGTAGATTATAAATGGGTCCTCAGTTTATTCCAGAGGTTAGTTCTTTGCCCTGTAATATGCTATAAAATGTGTCTTTTGCCATGTGGTCTCCAGAATAGGTACCAGCTTTTTGCTCATTTAATTAAATTGGATTTAACTGCTTTTGCATTGTTTGTGTTCTCTTCACTGCTAAGAAACAGACTATCTTTTTTCCTGTTCCAAAATCAATCAATCAGTCAGTCACTTGACAAGCATTTATTAAGCCTCTGCTATTTGACAGGCATTGGTTCAGATGCTGAGGATTCAAATATAATTAATAAACCAATTCCTACACTCAAGAAAATTACATTCTAGTGGGGGATACAGCAAGTACATAAACTAATTGGTTTTTAAAAATTGTCCATCAAACTCCTGTTTCCATGTGAGGGACATCTTCAAACTGATTGATACACTTTGACCTTGATGAATGCTCAGCCCTTCTCTTCATGCTCGTTGGTTCAGTTTGCTAAGTCCTGTAGGTGACTCAGACTGTAGGAGTAGTTTTCCTAATCATCTTATTACATTTTCATATTTGTAAAACTTTAAATATACAATTGAAGTACTGTAGGCATAAATCTCACAAATGAAGATGGAATATTAGAATTGTTTAAAATATAGGTGAATATGAATAAGGACCTTAAGGGTTTTCTGAGAAATAAAGCATATGAGCTTCTGGGGCACTAATTTTAGCTTTTGAGAGGACTTTTATGTTGAACCAATCAATCAACTAACATTTATTAAACTCTTTATATGGACCAGATAAGCTGATTTGGGTCTCAGGGGAGAAAAGCCTATGAATGTGAGCAGTTTCTCCTAACCCTCACTGTGATTTTCTAATAGTTGACCTGTATTAGAGATATATGGAAATTAGATGTATTCTCACTCACAACCCAAGAGGAGAATTCCTAAGTTCTGGAATCCAGCCTTTTGGAAAGAAAAGAGGGCATTCTTGGGCAGAACCACCTGTGGGGTTGCAAGCACAAGTTCCAGAATTTGGGGACCCAGCCTTTTAGAGTTTGTTTTTCTTTCATACAAAGTTCAAGTCTTTAGGATAATATCAAATTATGGGAAGCCTATATGCAAAAAAAAAAATATGTTAGTAACTGTTTAATAACTAGCTTTCCAGGAAGAAAAAGTTCCTATGGCATACTTTTAAATTTAATTTTCATTATTATATTTTCTCCATCACTTTTTAAAATCTAGAATGATTAACAAGACAATAAATCAACCTCTGATTTGTAGCATTGGCCAGTTTCTGAGGTATAAATGTTCAGACTGAAAATTTAACAGTCTGTTCTACTTAGCTAGCACAAGTTGGCTCCAGAACATATCATTGCAGTGGGGTCCTTGGGGTGGAGATGAGACTTGCTGCAATTTTTGGTGGCTGTTTCTCTAGCAACTGCAAATTACTTCCTTTTCTGAAGAGAATTCATACTACAGGGTATTACCAATGCATCTAGAAGTCTTTGGGGATTCTGGCTAGAAATAGGGGATTCAATAGAGTGAGAAGAAAATTGTATTGGCTGTTTATGAGTTATTGTGGCTATTTTCTGAGGGTGAAATAAAGGTCATGCAATCCATTCTCCATGGATTCTATTTTTTAGACTGAAAGATTAAGCCACCCTCTCTCCATGGCTGGGGTCAAGAAATTTAGGGTTCAGGCACTCATCTCTTGGGCTATGTAGGTGAGAACACATACAACTCCTATATACACTCTTTGCATCCTTCAAAGTACAGCTCAAGAACCTACATAAAGTTATTCCTGATTCTCTTAGTTGTTAGCACACTCTCTTTTGTTAAGTTAATTTGAATGTACTCAATGTTTCCTTACTCGTGTACATGTTACATCCCTCCGTTAGAATGTAAGCTTCTTGAGGATTTCTTCCTTCTCCTGAATTGGGGAGACCACTGTAAAATGTTTCCCTTTTTGACATTTCAGGAAGCAGATGAAGCCTTGCTGCATAATCTGGAGCTTCAGATTGAATCCCAGTTTCTACAGGATGACATCAGTGCCGCAAAGGACAGGTACAAGAAGGTAACTGTGAACCATTTCCTAAAACCTTCTCCCATGTCTTAGTCAGATAAATCCAAATAAATTTCAAAGGGGCTGAAAACCTGAGGCCTCAATCGCCTTTCTTTTTGTCTAACAAAATCTATGAGGTCAGCGGGTTGCTCAACAACACTCATTGCATATTTTCTATATGGGGGCTGAGCTCTGGACTATCTGGTCTGGTCATTGGGAGAAAGAGTGATTGATTATCAGTTGATGGTTATCAGCTATTCAAATTAATCAAACATGGTTACTGAATCTAGGTTTTCATGAAATCTATCTTGAGGTTAAGGAAATAATGAATGCCAGTGAATCTTTTCCATATGGTGGCAATGGGCTGACCTGAGTGCTGGAGGCTGCTGTCATATCTTTCCACCCCTTCTTCATTTAATAATTCATTGAATCATCTTGTACTCTTCACATGGAAAATGAACCTAAAGATAGTTTGTTGTCCTTGTGTTTTTCACTCTGTTTTCTCCCTTTGTTATAGAACGTTTGCCCATTCCCTCATCCCCTTCTTAGATGCTCCATTTCTTCTCCATATTTGCTCCTAGCTTTGCCCTGTTGGGAAATCAGAGAGGAGAAGATGTTGAG
Organism: Pseudochirops corinnae; assembly: GCA_028646515.1. Lineage (NCBI taxonomy): Eukaryota > Metazoa > Chordata > Mammalia > Diprotodontia > Pseudocheiridae > Pseudochirops > Pseudochirops corinnae. The sequence continues at coordinate 128,346,929 of CM053585.1, read as the reverse complement.
TGGGCAGAAGTGTTCCAAGGCTACCTTTAGGAGCTGTATGGGAAGAATATCTGCGTCAGGAAAGGCATTCTTTGCCCTCCCCACACGCAGATCTTAGGTGGATGATTCTTTCTTTCTCCATGTGCCTCCTGTATTTGCTCATTGAGTCGGGTGATTCACAAGACTGGATGGGCTGTTGTACCTGGTATTTGGGCATTTCTCTAATAGCATGCCTGGCAGCCTCCACTTTTGGTGCACATTCACTAGGTCCTACTTTTTCCATATAGTAGCATCCCAGAATGACCTGTCTTGATAGTCAGAGGACCACAGGGCAGGTTAAGAGTGAGAAGAGATCTTAGAGGCCATATAGTCCAACCACTTCATTTTACAGATGAGGAAACTGGGGCCCAGACTGATTTGTCCAAGGTCAAATAATGACAAATGGCAGAGGTAGGATTTGAACCCAGATTCTCTGACTTCAGATCCATTGTTCTTTCCATTTGTACCACATAACTTCCATTATCACTCCTAAAAAGCTTAGAACTATGTCCTAGAATCATGAGAACCTGTCTTACTTGACAGTGAGCCCTGACTCTCTGATAATCAACTCTAATTTTCTGTACCAGTGGAAGAAAACAATGGCACAGACAACTCAAAAGCCAATAACCCACAATTCTTTTTTATGGGGCTTTGGAATTATGTATGTGTACATATGTGTGTGTGTGTGTATGTGTGTGTGTGTATTTATATATGTATATATATATTTTAGGGTAGGATGCAGCAAATTAACTTTTATGGTTATATGTTGCCTAGGTCAATATTATAACTAGCTTGAATTTCCTGAGCATCAGGAAGCAGGAAGTATGTTATTCCTTTGGAAAAAATGACCTAAGATCAAAACTTTCCATGTCTAATCTTTAAAGCAGAGGAGGGAAATCAGAATAATCTAAATTCAGAGAAATAAGAATAGTCAGACCTATGACTTTACAGAAAATCTAAACTTTGAGAAGTCAACAGTAGCAGAAAGCACTCATAGTCAAATTAAAAGATTTAGGGTCCCCCACCCCATTACCTAAAATGCTCTTAAAAGGAAAACCTTGGCCATGCAAAGTTTCAATGGAAATACTTCTATTCCTCTAACAGAATCTCTTGGAAATCCAGACTTATGTCAGTGTCCTCCAGCAGATCATACAGAACACTCCTCCGGTGTCCACCATTACCATCGGCATAAATGAGGTAAGAACCTGGGACAGGGTTTAATGGTCCAACCTCTAGAAAGGGAAGGATTTTGAGAACTGAAGTGTGATTGGTAGAAGCCAGGGTGGCATTTTTAGGTCCTGAGGTGGGTGTTTCCCTAAGACATGGTCTCTCATGTGAAACAATACTCACTTTCCTTACCTCATCATTTAACATTTCCATAGGACTTTCTGATGATTTCTCATGATATCTATTTTAGTGGAGCAGTATGAATATTAGTCTTTTAGTATCTAGAGTAGAAGAATAATTTAGAGATTGATTTTGTTCATCCCCTCCTTTTTATACATGAGGAAACTGACACTCAAAGACATTGAGTTACCCAAGGTTGCCCAACTGGTGTGTGGCAGAGATTGGATTTGAACTCGGGTCTTCTGATTCTAAGGCTACTGATTCCATCATGTCTATTCTCTTCTTCTGACAATACACATAGGCATGAGCTATCCTTTTAACTCATGATACCCAAATTCCCAGGGGAGTTACTCCATTGTGGGGACCACATGTTTTACATGTTGCCTGTACTGGGATGGTTCACCATTTCCTTCTCCGTCTCACTTTACACATGAGGAAACTGAGGCAGACAGAGTTAAGCTTAGGGTCACACAGCTAGTAAGTGTCTGAAGTCACATTGAACTCAGGTCTTCCTGACTCTAGGCCCCACACTCTTATCTATTGTGCTACCCAGCTGCCCATATGCATAGCCCTGCTGCTTCTACATCATGAGTTACTTTTTTCTCACTGATCAACACTAATTTCAAAATAGCAGTTTCACTTTTGGCTTTCCCTAATTTTTTGAGAGAAAACAGCAGGAAAATGCTTATTTGTAAGGGACAGCTAAGTAGCATAGTGGCCCGAGCACTAGAACTGGAGTTAGGAAGATCTGAGTTCAAATCTGGTCTCAGATATTTACTATCTGTGTGATCCTGGGTAAGTCACTTAACTTATGACAGGTAACTAGGTTTTGTTTTTCTTTCTTCTCAAACTAGGCCTTTCATTTTCCATTTGGGCCTTTTATTGTGCTACCAACCCATCTGCTTTTCCCTCCCTTACTCTTTTCCTTCTAGGCCCAGTGGGACAGGAGTACTTCATTGGGGACCCTGATTCCTTCTCTGCCCCTCTTCCCCCACCCTTCCAGGAGTATGGCTTGAGGAGGACCAGAAGGAGTTTCCTTGCTTAAAGGAAGGGAGAATTAAGGACTTTCTTGGTCCCAAGTGCCAACGAATTCAACTCGTAATAGGCTCTTAACAAGAATTAGATAACTAGATTTGGTTTTTAGAAAACCCTTTGCACTCAAGTGCCTTGTGTCTGCTTCTTGGGCTCCTCTGCCCTTGGTAGGAGAGATTAAAAATAAAAATCTCTTTTTCTGAAAAATGGCAATAACAATAACTGTCTCCCAGGGTTGTTGTGAGAGTCAAATGAGACAGTGTTTGTAAAGTGCTTTGCAAACCTTAATGCTCTATGTGAATGCTACCTGTTACTACTACTACTACTACTACTACTACTACTACTACTACTACTACTACTACTACTACTATTATTACTACTACTACTACTGCTACTACTACTACTACTACCACTTCTTATACCAACTCAGAAAGTAACTTATCAGCAAGACACTTTTAGGTACTTTGCTTCAGGCATATTTAGATTTCCTTTGGTTTAGAAGAGCTGATGGAAAGAGATGCATTTTAGGGAAAAGATTATAGGTTCAGATTTAGATAGTTTGAATTTGAGTTGCCTATAGGATATCTCATTAAAAATGTCTAATGGGGGTGGTGGTGGGAACGTAGACTGGAATTCAGGAGGGAGGGCTGGATATATAAATATGGGAGTCATCTGTATAAGATGATAATCAAACCCATGAAAGCCAAGATCACCAAGAGGGAGAGTATTTATGGAGATGAGAAGATGGCCCAGACCAGAGCCTCGGAGGTACATTCACAGTAAGAGGAGGAGTATGAATGATGATACAACAAAGGAGAATGAAGAGGAACCATTAGACAGGTTGAAGCGGAATCCAAAGAAAGCAGTGTTGCAGAAACCCAGAGAGCAGAGTGACTAGGAGGAGAGAAGGTGGTTATTAGGATGAGGACTGAGATAAGGCCATTTGATTTGGTAATTAAGAGGACATTGGTAATGCATCAGAGAGCAGTTTCATTTGATGAAGAAACAAGTAAGAGAAGAGGAATTGTGGAGTTTTCTCAGTTGTGTCCAGTTCTTCATGATAACACTTGAGGTTTTCTTGACAGAGATACTGGAGTGGTTTGCCATTTCCTTCTCCAGCTCATTTTACAGATGAAGAAACTAAGGTAAACAGGGTTAAGTGACTAGCTGAGATGACCTGTGTCTGAGATCAGATCTGAACTCAGGAAGATGAGTCCTGACTCTTGGTCCCACCCTCTAGCACCACCTAGATGCCCCAAGAGAAGAGGAAACAGTGAGTTCTATAAGCAGTTTTTTCCCCTATGAGTTTAGTGATGAAAAGGAGAAAAATAGGACAATAGCTTGAGTGGATAATAGGGTTAGGTGAGTTTTATTTTTTTAAGAATGGGGAAGACTTGGATATGTCTGTAGATAGCAAGGAAGGAGCCAGTCTATAGGGAGAGACAGAATACTGACGAGATGAATGCTTGTAGGAATCATCTATAGGAGGATACTTGCATTCTTGTATTATTTTTGTTATCAAGAATACAAGAAGGATAAAGGCCTTGGTGAGGAAATGGAAAGCTAGGCCCTCATTGGCATGAGAGGCTGAAGAAAAGGAAGAGAATGGAGAATGATGCTAATAAGGGTTTTTAAAGATGTTAACTCAAAGAAGGAGCCCAAGTCAACTGGCCTTTATTTCCTCAGTAAAGTTTGAGTGATGTGCTCTGCTGAGAGGGAGAGAGGAGCTGGTGGTAGGGTGGGGAGGCTTGAGGAGATGAGAGAAATTTCAAAACAACTGCTGTGGGTGTGTTAGAGAATCAAACAGGAAAGTAAAAGGATTTCCTCCTGACAATGGGGTGGCCATAGGAGATTAGATACTATGAATGTACCCAGACAGGAATTGTGTGATTCTGATAACATTAAGCAACAAGTGAATAGGAGTGGAAGAATAATGCAGGTAGAGATAATACAGGGTTGGAGCTTGGCCAGACATGAACAGCAATAGGACTAGGGGGCAAGAGATTTGAGAGGGAAATTATGACTTTTCTTGTTTATTCCTTTTATCCTTGTCTACATTATATGTATTTTACATCTCAGAATGGTCTATTTTCATTCAGATATAATGCTTCCTTTTTTGGGGGGGGGAGGGAGGTAATTGTAGTTAAATGACACACAGCTAATAAGTGTCTAAGGTCTGATTTAAACTCAGGATCTCTTGACTTCAGGGTCTGTACTCTATCTACTTCACCACTTAGCTGCCCCAATACTTTCTTTTTAAAAAAAATTTATTGATATCTTTTGTTTTTGTATTTTTAAGATTTCCAAATATACCTCCATTTCTCCTCCCAAGGAGATATTCCTTATAACAAAAATTTTTTTAAGAAAAGAAAAAAAAAAGGAAGAAGAGAAACACAACAAAACTGATCAACATAGTGAAAAAAAATCTGAAGTTATTTGTAATGTTCCACATCTGGGCACCCCTCCTCTGTCAAGGTGGTGGGGACATGTCTTTTCACATTTTTTCTTTTGGAGCTAAGATTTTTCTTTATGCCTTCACAACAGTCAGTTTTGATGGTTTTGTGGTTCTTGTTCTTTGCATTTACATAGCTGGAGTCAATGTTTTCCTGATTCTGAACACTTTATTTTGAATCAGTTCATAGAAACACTTTTGTACTTCTTTATATTGATCATATTTGCTATTTCTTGATATTCCATAAGGACAAGTAGGTGGTTCAGTGGATAGAGTACTGGGACTGGAGTCAGGAAGACCTGAGTTCAAATCCAGCCTCAGATACTTACTAGTCGTGACCCTTTGAAAGTTGCTTAACCCTGGTTGCCTCAGTTTCCTCATCTGTAAATTAAACTGGAGAAGGCAGTGGCAAACCACTCCAGTATCTCTGCCAAGAAAACCCCAAATGGGGTCACAAAGAATCAGACACAATTGGGAACAACTAAACAAAAATAATATTCCATTGTATTTAAACATCACAATTGTTTAGCCATTCCCCAACTGACTAATATCAACTTTGCTTTTTTTTTTTTGCTACCACAAAAAAGTGCTGCTATAAATATTTTGGATGGAGGATTTCTTTTGGTCAATGACCATCTTAGGTTATATGCCTAGCGTCAGAATCTCCTAGACAAAGAGTGTGGAGTTTTTAGTTTATTTGTATAATCCCAAATTGCTTTTTCAAAACAGTTGTACTTACTCATAGCTTCACCAATAATGCGCTGTTGTGCCTATTTCTCTATAACGTCTCAAATATTGGCTCTTCTCTTCTGTCATTTCTCCCCATTGCTTGATGTGAGGTGAAACCACATAAATTTTTTTTTTTTTTGCTTTTTGGAGGGCAGTTGGGGTTAAGTGACTTGCCCAAGGTCACAAAGCTAGCTTTTGTGTTAAGTGTCTAAGGCCGCATTTGAACTCGGGTCCTCCTGACTCTGGGGCTGGTGCTCTATTGACTGAGCCACCTAGCCACCCCTAAAACCACATAATTTTTAACTTTAATTTCTTTTGTTTGTGCTTTGGAGCAATATTCCACATGGATTTTTAATAGTTTGTCATTTTCTCTTTGAAACTGGTTTTTCACGTACTTGGACAACTTCTCCACTGGAGCAGTAATACTTTCTTAACAATTCTTTCTGTGTCCCTTTTCCTTCCAGCAGCTCAGTTTCTTTTAAACAAGCTGTATGTACTCTTACATTGTCGGATGAGAGTCTTACGTCTTCTCCCATGAGACCTCTGTAGTAACCATGTGATTATAGCCGTCTCCTTGTGCTAAAATGATATTTGAACTCTGTTTCCCACATTCTGTGCCTCAGGATATACGTATCTGAGGTCAGAATATTGTTCATACCTTCTTCCCAGTTGCCATTGTTTAGGCAGCTAGCTGGCACAATGGATAGAGTCTGGAAGATGTGAGTTCAAATTTAGTACCAGTCACTTATTAGCTGGGTGACCTTGGTCAAGTCACTTAATCTCTGCCTCAATTTCCTTATCTCTAAAATGGGATGATAATAGCATTTACCTACCTAGGGCTGTTGTGTGGATCAAATGAAATAATACTTGTAAAGTGATTAGCACATTTCTGGCTATATAGTAGGCACTTAATAAATGCTTATTTCCTTTCCTTAATATTTCTCATTCTATATTTACTGGATATTTTATAAAGAATCATAGAATCTCAGAATTAGAAAAGACCTCAAAAGTCATCTAGTCCATTTTATACCTGAAGAGGATGGCTCTCTACCATATTCCCATGGCTAGTCTAGGGTTTTATACCTGCAAGGTTTTCCCATCTGCTCTACTAGGTTGTATCAAATACCAAGCTAGCCCACTCCACTTTTTGATAGTCCTAATTGAGGAGAATTTTTTTTCTTCAAACAGAAATTCACCTCTTTACAACCTTCATTCATTGCTCCTAGTTCTGTCCTGTGGGGATAAACAAAACAAATCTAACTCTGCTTCCACCCAACAATCCTTCAACTATTGGAAGACAGCCACCATGACCCTCCATAGGTCTTTTCTTCTTCCCTGTGTCAGACAATCCCAGTATTAGAACTGTTATAAATATCCAAATTAACCACAAAGGACCTATGAAGGAAGATGCTATTTGCATCCAGAAAAAGAACTGATAAATAGAAGTATATATAGAATAATTTTAAATATATATGCACCTATTTGTGTCTGCTGGTAGCCATCTCTAGGATGGGGGGGAGGCAGAGAGGGAAGGAAAAAAAAGGAAAAAAAGAAATTTACATAACTTTATTATGTATTTAAAAGGAATAGCAAATTGTACATAATAGATTTGCAGTTTCACATGCAATCATCCTTTTTTATTATACTATGTTATGAAAATGCTTGTTTTATTCCATAAAGTAAAGATAAAATAAATTTTTTAAAAAATTAAAGATTGCCTAGGAAAGTAAAAGAGATGTGCCTCTGAGATAATAAGAGGTCATAGTTGTTGGCGCTGTGATTAATAATTACTCCCCGCTCCCCCAGCTATTTAGTATCATTGCTACTGGTATTAGGTAAGATATGGTGGTATCTAGATGAAAATATAGTTGTCAAAATATATTTTAGAAGTTCACAGACTGGGACAGCTAGGTGGCTCAGTGAATAGCGCACTGGTCTTGGAGTCAGGAGGACCTGAGTTCGAATGC
>CM053585.1:128290908-128338884 GCA_028646515.1 Pseudochirops corinnae | reverse complement strand
GGGGGGCAGTTTCAATCATATGCTAGTGGACTATATATATGTGTGTGTGTGTATATATATATATATATATATATATATATATAATATATATATAAGAGTACTTTTTGCCTTCTCAAAGGGTAGGGGAGAAGGTAGAAAAAGAAAAATCAGAACTGAAATTAAAAATTAAAACTTTAAAACTGTAGACTAAAATAATCATGTGCTAGTAGAATGATTACATATACTGAAAAAAAATCTTTGATCCAAAATATAAAAGATTTTGCATATTGCACCCACATACGACTGTCACTTTGGTCTAGGAGTAAAAGGAATTGGAAAAGAGGATATAGCTCACATTCCAAAAGTCTTTCAATGCATTTAAAAATTAGCCAGTATTATCCGGATTAGGTTCTTTCATAATTTTCAGCATTTATACAGAAAAAGGGAGTTGGTTTACACTTGATAATGGAAAGTGTAAACCCCACGCTCAACTCAAGTATTTGAGCACCTGCCATGTGCAAAATCTTATGTACTAAAGTGCATACAGTACGGAATTTTTCTTAAATTTATTGGCATTCTCCCAATATGAATGAGGGTCAAAGAAAGTTCTGCCCAGGAGAAAATAAACTCGTGAACAAAGAATACAAGAGCGATTCGTTTTTAAAAAATTGACAAATTCTCGACATTCGTTACAAAAAAAAGTTAGCACAAAAACGCCAAAGGCAAAAATTCCAAAACACAATACTGAGTTTCTTTCATAGTCCTTTTATTGTACTGTCAATAAAATAGTTGCAAACTCTCATCTTTCCTATACTCTCTGGGGGACTATTAACTAGACTTTGGGGAAACCATCAGAGGAACTGTTAGGAACAACATGTACACACAACACCATGGTACTTACTCAGTTGAAAGCCACTTACTGAATACAGTTCACTACACGATTTTTTTCAGTAAATATATATTAAGCACCTTGTCCGTGCAAAGAACTTGGGAGACAAAAGTGCTCTAACGTAGTCAACAGTCTAGTGGAAAGATGCAACAATCCTGCACAGTGCTTCGAGGGCTAGCCTACACGCGTTCAAATACTACCTAAAAACACAAAACCAGCATGACGTCTAAAAAGTAATTTAGCCTCTCTGGCCTTTTCCTTCATCTGTAAAATGAAAATCACCTACCTCACAGGGTTACCTGACAAACATCAAATGAATTAAACTAAGCAATAGTGCTCAGCAAACCTAAAATAAAGAGTTAAACCATTCTTTATTATCATTCCACTAACATCACACATACACAACCTTAAAGTGCTAAAAAAAAAAAAAAAAAAAATTATTGTCATCCCACTGAGAATACACAAAACACACACTCCACCGACTGCCTGGAGAGCAGGAGGTATGATTTCCTCTCACCACCACCCCCCGCCCCCGCGCAAAGAATACATAGAGAAGCTCTGAAAAGCAGCTTTCAAGAGGAATGCAGAGAGTCAATGAGGGCGGGGGAAGTGTTGGGAAAAGGTATACATTGTGTTAATTTCAATCTGTCTACCGGCATGTCAATTACCAGGTGCAGGTCAATTACGCGGGGAGGAACCCGAGTAAAGGAAGCGAGTAAATTTGAAGAGGCAGAAATGCAGCGTGTCAATTTCAAGGACTAGGAAACGCGAGAGAAGGAGATATGCCCAGGAGAAAAGAAACGAAGCGAAGGCGCAGGAACCGGTAGCAGGCCAGGAAGATGGGGAAATCTGAACTAGAAGAAATGCGGCGGCAGAGAGCAACAGACAAAGAAATAAAACGGCTTCTGTGGGGCTCTCGACAGAGACCGAGGAAGCTAGGGTGGGTGAACAAAGCAGGCAATCTACGTGGAACAGGCGGCCCCCGCTTCACCTGTGCTCACCTTGCCGCAATCGTCTTCCTGCTTCAGCAGCTCGGGAACAGAGGCCATAGCGAAGAAGGTTCCGAAAGGAAGAGAAAGCTGTGACTGCGGCTCCTCTCTCCCCCGCCCCCACTAAAGTACCTACTCTCCCTCGGGCCGTAGCTCCGCCCCTGCCTCTCCACGCCGCTGGACTCCTCCACCATCCCAGCAACGCCCTAGCGAACCGCACGTGGCAGTTTACAAGGCCAGGCCCGGTTCCGGGCCCGCCGCCCGCCCACCATTTTGGAGCCGGGCAGAGGAACTCGTTCCAGATCTAATCCCCTTCCTTGCGCACTCTCTCCTAGGCGCTGATCTCAAGTTTGGAGAAGGAAGAAAGGAAGGAGGAAGGGAAGAGAGGATGCTATCCGCCCCATCCCTGGGAGAAGTCTGCTCTTCTTACAAGAGGAGTCGCTGCGCAGAACTCACTGTTCATGCCAAAGCCCTAACTCAAGATGGTGGCTTGGAGGCTACGCTTGAAAGGAAAAAGAATCGAGAGCCGAGGCTGGCCACGTGACCGCTCCCCGGCGCCTCGTTCTGAGTCTGTTTTTAATGGGCCACAGCTCATAGCGACGAAAGTGAGTGAGGGATGGAGCGGAGAATGGCAGCTGCAGACCATGACGGATACCGTCCCTCCGTCCCGCCAGCCTTTTGCTAGGTCTGGTATGTTGGAACCGATAAAACTACGAGTGGCGAGAAGTCTCGCGGGAGCTGCCGTCCACCACATCTTGGCGCTGCAAGGAGCTATCAAAAGACTGCCGCCCGCAAAAGGTACTAACAGGCTTTTGCTTCGCGTCCAATCCTCCCTCTAGCCTTAAGCTGCTGCTAGGGCTTTAAACCGACTGCACTGTTGGGGCGCACCCTGTGACCCCATTTCCTTCCAGTCAGCTTCAGCCCGGACTCCTTCCCCTGTCTCACGCTTCTACGTCGGTACGCGCGCGAATTGCGTGCACCTTCCCTTGCGGAGGCGCGTCCTCCTCCATTGAGCGCCAAATTCTTCTTTCCCGCCGCCTGGTAATCCTAGGCTCTCTGCAAATGCTACCTGTTATTTTATAGTCATTAACGTTGTCATAAGAAAGTCACCTGCATGCCCTCAGCGGCCGCTCTGTCCTCTTCCAGGATTGGGGCCCATGTTTGCAGCTGTCGTCTTCGCGGCGAGGGACGATTAACAACCCCCCAGGTGTGTTTAATTATAACAACGACGTTTCGTCTCTTTCCTTGGTGCAGTCTGCAATCCCCTTCCTTTCCGCCTCTCTCGGAATATAGCACCCTGCAAAGAAACACGCGGGTGCCATCTCTTTTTCTTATAGGAGACCTTTTCTGACATTCCTCCCCTCCACTCCAGCTCTTAGCTTGCTCTCCCTCTTGAAATATCTTTGCAGAAACTTGGTGTTTACTTACGGTGTATATACTGTATTCTCTGAGTTGAATGTAAAACCACCCCTTGGGAACAAACTTTCCTTTTTGTCTCTTCTCATTGCTTTGCACAGTCCTATTAATAATTGCTTTTTATGATAAATACCTTTTATTTGACGCTTTTAAGGTTTGTAAATTGCGTTACAGACATTTCGTTTTATCCTCGCAACAGCCGTGGGGAAATAGGTGCTATTATTATGCCAAAACTGAGCCTGGGAGATTTTAAGTAACTTGCCCGGGGTAAAATAGCTAGTCTGTGCCTGGGCCTGGATTTTCTTTTAATTTCCTCTTAGGTACATCTGATACCCCTATCCGAAGCACTGGGCGACCTGTCTGCCTCCTAACTTACGTAACTGACATAGAGTGCTTTAACATTTTCTAAGTGCTGTATGCAGCAGATGATGTGATTTGAGCTTCACCAACAATCCTGTGAGGCACAGAGAAATGGTCACAGTGCTAGTGTCAGAAGTAGAATTTAAAACCCAATTCCAAGGCCAGTGTGCTTAGCACTATATAATTGTTAGCGCTTGTCATTTTAATTATTATTCCAAACAGGTTTTCTGGTTAACCACTTCACAGCTCATTGTCTCTTAGCTCAACGAAATATCAAATACTTGCTGTGTACAAACTGAATTTCTTTCTATTCCTCATAAATGGCACTCTGTCTCCTTTCTCCATGCTTTTTTGCACTGGTTGTTTCCCATGCCTGGAATGTGTTCCCTCCTCACCTATGCCCCCTTGTTTTCACCAGAACTCTGCTCAGCTACCACCTTATACATAAAATCTTTCCTTTCCCAGTTCCTCATGCCATCTCTCCACCCCGCCAAATAAAAATTTATCTTTTATCAGTTTTGTATATACTCACAAGTTGCCTCCCTCGTTAAATATAAGTTTGTTTTCGAGGAGAGGAGAAGAGTAGTCTTTGTAGTCCCAGTAGACACTTAATAAATGTTTGTTGACTAATTGATGGATACCTTGCTAGGTTATCAGATCAAAGGATTAGAGTTGAAAGACAGGTTAGAGCTCATCTAAACCAGCTCCCTCATTTTACAATTAGTGCCACTTTGTCTTAAACTCTACTAAAATGTTTTTGTTGTTTACTCATACATAAAATGAAGAAGATAGATCATATAATCTTTGTTCTAGCCTTTCCAGCTTTGAAATTTTATGATTCTGTGAGTATTGGGAAATTCATTTTATAAAGAACCACAGGGCAGCTGTCTGCTAATTCTGAAATTTCCCCAGTGATCACAGAGCACATTCCAGGTATGTCTTTTTTGCATGATTTGCAGAGGAAAGATCAACTGGATGATCAACATAAATGGTTCAGTGCCCAGAAAAGTCAAATACAAGTTTTGCTAAGTAGGAGTGCTAGCATGGACAATTACTGGGGGAAAATATTAAACTGCTTTGTTGAATCTTACTTTCTTCAACTTCCATTTCTATACTGATCACTAACATTATATTTTCTCTTTCATAGGACACCCCCAAAAAACCCATTGACATTTGAAGTGAAAGAGGGAGAACTTTGGACCAGATTGTATTCCATGTTTGTATTCCATGTAAATTTAGAACCCAAAAAATGCAGTCACTATCAAGCATATGCAAGAAACTTGGAAGATCAAGTAGGTTTTTCATAGAACTAGCTCCTTCTGTGGGTTTCTCCACTTCATGTTACTTTTGTAGCCAGAAGAAGAAAAAAAACCCTTATCAAGAAGTAGACCAAAATAAATACTCTAATTTAATACATTCTATCATATCAACCAAAATTAGTTCTCAGACACCAGAATCATTGTTTCAAGAAGATGATTTATTATATGGACCTATGAGTAAATGTAAGGTCCAAGAGCAAGAATCAGGACCAATAGTTACACAAAATACAATTCTTCTCCTCAATCCAGAAAAAAGAAGTGGATCAAGCACTCTAACTGATTTGTCAGTTCCTTTGAAAATACCTTTGCAAAAGAATAAAATGCCTAGTGTTACTCGAATCCTTCAGCAGACCATGACAGCAAAACAAATCTTAAATCTAGAGAAGTGGAAACAGGGAATGATTCTGGAGCTGGGAGAGGATGGCTTTGCAGAATATACTTCAGGTAACACTATTTCTGAATGAATTCTATTTTCTAGAATATATAGTGCTATTTTATACCGAATAAAAGAATTTTTTATTCTGTGATAAGGGAACCATTTTTTAAATGTTGCTTAAAATCCACTGCAAATTTCCATATTAAGGGCAGCTAGGTGGCACAGTGAATAGAGCACCAGCCCTCGAGACAAGAGGACCTGAGTTCAAATGCAGCCTCAGACACTTAACACAAAACCTAGTCGTGTGACCTTGGGCAAGTCACTTAACCCCAATGCCCTCTGAAAAAGCAAATATATATATATATATATATATGTCCATATTACAATTACTTGTTTTCCATGATTAGAGAGAGGAACTCAACATGTGATTTCATTTTTACACGAAACTACCAGTTAAGGAAATTCCTATTAATGCAATTTGGCGCCGCCTTTTCCACATGTAATCTTTAAGCAGAGGTCAAATAACCAAGCCCACATCACTCCCAAGTACTGCCCACACCAGGTTAAAATGTAGTCCCTATCTGATTTTAATGTGTTGATGTATTAATAAAAAAGAGAACATGGTTTTCTAAGTCATGATGCGGCCCACAGGGTCCTTTATGTGGCCTCATTTCTATCTGAGTCTGACACCACTGTCTTAGTTTCTAACACTCGGAGGTTGACATCCCCAAGATCTGCCACTGTCAGAAGCAGAGACCAGTGATTCTTGGCTGTGAGGCCAGCTTTCTATCCACTGTGCCACAATGCCGTTCTCTGATTAAAAGAAATTTTTTTTCAGCTGTTCATATTGCATAATATTGAAGATAATAGGAAATAAACTCTTTTAAATTCTAATTTTTGAAAGACTGTAATATTGAAAACACTGTCAATAAACCCTAACACATAGTCTGAATTCAGATCTTGGTAAAACCATACTAAACTGTCAAATCTAACATCTTATTGAAAATAAGTAAACTAACTTACATTATTACTGTCTCAGCTCCTAGGGCCTACTTTGAAGGCTAAGTATCAGACTCAGCAGGATTTTGTAGGCAAAAATATCTTTCGGCAGCAGAAATTCCCTTTGGATAAGTGGGTGCCCCAGCAAATAACAATAGAAGCCGAGAGAAAACCGGTTATCAAACCACGAGGGAAGCAGCCGGAACAGGACCCGAGAATCCTTGAGGTCATCCAGATTTGGAGGTGGAGGGTGCCTGAGAGAGTCACAGATTCTACTTTATTCTCACTTAACCATTTAGGAAATAAAACAGAGAACTTAAGTACCTTTCCTGAGGTCACAATCCTGATTGTGCAAGATTTGCACACAAGTCCTCCGACTCTGTTGTAAGAAGTTGATTTATTTTATGAACCTGTGAGTAAACGTAAGTCCAGGAGCAAGAATTAGCACAAAAATACAGTTGTTCTCCTCAGTCCAGGAAAAAGAAGTGGACCAAACACTCTTAACAGAGTCTAGCTGATTCTCAGTTCCTTTGAAAAAGTTGTTTGCCACTAGCAGAGGCCTGTTTAGTTCACAGTAGAGTGTTGTCATTTAAATTCTTTTCATTGTCTTGAAACAATTCAAAATGATTATAATTTTGAAAATATTCTTAATCTTCTCTGTTCAGAAACTATTTTAAAGAAAGTATTTCTTTGATAATTGTGGTTTTAAAATTGTTTTGGTAAGGTACGCTTGTTTTAATTAGGGATTTTCTTAGTGCCAGTTTTGAGGTCTTATTTTTTTTTTCTGCTTTTTTTTTTCTCTCAGACATCTTTTTGCAAGGAAAACACTTCCATGAAGCGTTAGAAGCCATGCTTTCATCTCAAGAGCAATTAAAGGAATTAGATGAAAAAACTATTAGCTCTGGTTATGTAGCAAGTGTCCAGCATGTCCTAAAAGATATAAGTGGAGTAAGAGCTCTAGAAAGTGCAGTTCATCATGAGACCCTTAAGTATCTGGGCCTAATGGACTGTGTAGCTGAATATCGGTAAGTACTACATTATAGATACCCATAGCAGCTGGAGAAAAGTTATATGTTACCTTTTACTTTGTTCATTGTTCCCAAGGCCCTACTCTTCTTCTCCAGGCTTTTCTCTACCAGTCCTGAAAACTGCTTATTTAAGGTAGAAATGAGCATGATCCATAACAGGATGTTATTCTGTATTACCTACCTTTGTTAAAAGTCAGAATTTTTTTTTGTTTTGTTTTTTTGCTTTTTGGAGGGGGAATGCAGGGGAGTTGGGGTTAAGTGACTTGCCCAAGGTCACACAGCTAGTTTTGTGTTAAGTGTCTGAGATTTGAACTCAGGTCCTCCTGACTCCAGGGCCAGTGCTGTATTCACTGTGCCACCTAGCTGCCCCCCAAATTTTTTTTAATCTAGGTAATACCTCAGTAGCCCAGAGCATAACCCATTCCTTAGCTGTTTCCTCCTGTCTACCAAGCACAGTACTATATCTGAGGTAGTCCACTGTTCCCTATAATGCCCTAGATTGAGAAAGAACTAATTTTGACAGCACCACCACCACCTGTTAGCTGTAGCTGTGTGAGTGAGAAAATCACATAATCTTTCTAAGTTTCTGTTTCCTCATCTGCAAAATGGGAATATCAATAGCACCTAATGCAGGGTGGTTGGGATCAAATGAGATAATGTAGGTAAGGCACTTCCCAAACTTTAAAACACAGTATTCATGTCATTTTTGTCATTTATTATTCTTGTTATCATCAGCTGATTAAACTCTTGTTTTGAGATTTTAAAATACAAATAGTTGGTTCTGCCCAGTGCAGACAGCAAAACTTAATTTCTTCATATGTTTCCAATTTTCCTAAGGATAATATTATGATTTATTGACCTTAAAAGTCATCTATTCTTGGTTCTTCCTCATTTTGTGACCTAGGCAAAAACTGCCAAGTTTTTTACCATCTCCAAATTCCAGAGATAATTCATCAAAGATCTTTATCTGTGACCTGACAAAACTCCCAGTCACCTTTTATTCTTTTTTCGAGCAAAAGATAGTAATGAAAATCAGTGAGCAGGAGACAGAGTAGTACATACTGGGGTATAACCTGATGATAATGAATCTTAAAGTACAGTTTAGTGCTTTTTCTAAAAGATTTGAGACAGGATGGTAAGTTGGGTTATTCAGCAGCTTAAAGACTAAAAGAAGGAAGATATTAGCTCTTACTCTCTCTAGATTGCTACTTTGAACCACTTAATAAGTATGTGCTTCAATTGTTTCATCTGTAAAATAATAACCATTGCTGTTGTTCATTCATTTCAGTTATGGCTGATGCTTTGTGACCCCATTTGAGGTTTTCCTGGCAAAGGTTTGCCATTTCCTTTTCCAGCTCATTTTACAGATGAGGATCTGAAGCAAACGGTTTAGTGACTTGCCCAAGGTCACACAGCTAGTAGGTGTTTGAAACCAGATTTGACCTCAAAAAGATGAGTCTTTCTGACTCCAGACTCAGTACTCTATCTGTTCTACCACCTAGCTGCCTGTACATTGTTAATTATTTCAGTGGGATATTAAGAGGATTAATTAATTAATAAAAATTAGCAAAAAAAAAAACTAAGGCCACACCCAAGGCCAAAATTTTATAAAGTTTTAATAAGTTCATACACTGTGGGTATATATATATATATTTTTTTTTTTACCATATCATGGTGATTGTGAATAGGGAAGTAGAGCAATTTTTATGGGGAAGATAGTATATTTCAATGTCATGACAAAGTTATTTTCTGAAAAGTGCTTTATAAAGCCCTACAATCCAAATACTGTAACAACACACACCAGTATTGACAGCAAAAATCCCTTTATAGCAGTCAACAGTCTCTTAAGGGTGGCATACTCTATTTTTATCCATCCTTCCCCCCATCTTGAGAAACCATTGCAGTATGAGATGGGAACTTTGAGGAACCCACGCCCCCCCCAAGAGAAAACTCCCCTAAACTTCATGATTACATGGTTGGAGGGAAGGAAGATTGCAGTGAGGAGCCTCAGCCGAAAAATAGCTCTCATTTCAGTAACCCTTTAGAGTTTACAAAGAGCTTTCCTCACAAACCTAAGAGGTAAATAGTGCATGTGTTGTTATATACCATCTGCAGATGATGAAATGGAGGCTCAGAGAAGTTTAATGATTTACTCAAGACAGCAGCTTATGAAGTGGCAGAGCTGATGTTTCAGCTGAGTGCTCTGACTCTAAATCTAATGTTGTTTCCAATAGTGTGCTGCCTCATTGTACGTTCCTCTATCTTACTCTAAAATTGTGGCCTCTATGCCCAGGATCACCCTTAGGAAGTAAAGTGCCCCAAAATAAGCCCAACCCCTATCAGGCTCCCAATTAAATTTCTTTTTTTTTTAATTTTAAAAGCTTTCCTGTCTCCAGGCAACCCCTTTAAAAATAAAAATATCCTTAGAAATAGAATACCTTAGCTTTTAAAACCTTGGTTAAAAATCAGAAATAGAGAAGATGAAGAAAACTAGATGTTTTCTCTGATCCTCATAACCTCTCAAGCCTCTCTAAAATAGAACTTAAGTGTGAGGGGTAAAATTAGTTTAATTTCAGCTATCTCCATGGTGCAGGACACCAAAGACCTTAACAAGGTAAAAACCTGATGAACTAACAGCATAGAAGGCTCATCCTTAACCCTTAATGCACTCACTCAGCATTTTTTCCCCTACTCCCCACCCTGTTCAGACAGAACTACACAAGCTTATAGGCTTTCAAGAGCACAACTCTACCCTCCTCTCAGTGCTGTGAAAACCAGAAGGCAGAAACTTGCTCTGGCTGGAACAACAGCATGGCAGAGGACTGAGGGACAAAAGAAATGTGAAGCACTCTACCAAGCCTGAGGGAAAGAGCCTAGCATCCAACTGGGGCTAGTTCTATCCCCCCAAAAGTCACTTAGGACAGAAACTGAGGCAGATGAAATGTGAATTGCCCAATATGGGAGGAAGCTGAGATGGCTTTGAGATCTGGCTCCTGGGGAAACCACCCTCAAAGGGGAGGGAGTCAAAAAGGGGAGAAGAGGGAAAAATAAAAAATAAACACTGAAATTGCCGAAGATCTCAGGAGGAAGAAAACTCAGTTGAACACTTTGAACATAAGCAGATAAACCAATAGGGAAGATGTTAATAAACAGAAAGTAAAAGTGGCCTCCAGATCAGGGGAAAGAGCATAGGCATCTGTGAATAAATATTTCAAGACAAAGGAAAATAAATCGGTACCTGATAAAGCAAAAGGACATGGGACCACGGCAGGATGTTCCTGAATAGCTTAAAAGAGAAATAAGAATGATAAAAGCAGAATTTAGGGTTTATACACAGCAGAAATAATTAGCAGAACAGAAAAACTTTCATCCATGATGGCAAGTCTTGCCAAAGAAACAGGATAAATTATTGGGAATGTAAGTGCACAGAAGTAAAAGACAAGCTGAAAGAGGAGAAGCAAAAAAACAGTTAAGTTAAAGGAAAACATGATCTCTATACAAACAAAATATATTGATCTGTAAACTCAATAGAGATAATTTAAGGATTATGGAAATCCCAGGAGGAGCACAAGTCAAAAAACCTGAACACCATAACATAACAAGGCTGTCCAGAATTTCTGTATATAGAAAACAAAGTGCCAATTGAAAGAATCCACAGGTTGCCTCCGCAAAAAACCTGTACAGCAAACTCTAATTTACATAGTGGTTAAACTTAACACTTCCAATGACAAGTAAAAATTCTTCAAGCAACCAAGAGAAAGGCCTTCAAATATTAAGGAAACGAAATTGGAATAATATAAGACCCACCAGAAGCCATAGGAGAAAATGGAGTAACAGTTTTTAAGAACTTTAATTCATAAGAACTGGAAATAAAAAAGAGAGATACCCATTGATTGGGGAATGGCTAATAGTGTGGAACACAAACATGACGAAGTATTGCTGCCCCATAAGAAACAATTATGAGGAATCTAAAGACAAATGGGAAAACTTAGATGAATTAATGAAGAGCAAAGGAAGCAGAACCAGGAAAACAACATACGTAAGCCCTGCAACAATATAAATGTAAAGAACAGAAGAAGAAAAAAGAACTAAATGCTAAGTGAAGTAAATTAAAATGACCAAGCTTGACCTAGAAAAGGAGAGGAAAAAATGTACTGCCTTCGCTCTGCAGAGCTTGAGGAGAATGGGAATAGGACAATGCGTATGTTGTCAGACTCACTTGACATGTTTGTTTGGGTGGACTGCTTTTTCTCTCTCGTTGTTTCTCAGTTCTTTGTTAAAAGGTATGATGGCTCTTCATGTAAGGAAGTAGGGGAGGAATATGTTTGGAGATGAAGGTGATGTAAAAAAAAATTTTAAAGGACCCTAGTGCGCTATAAATATGCAAGGTATTTTGAATTTTGGGAGACTGCCCTTTTTATCAAATTTATTTTTTTATTTTGAACTTAACAAATACCAAATAAAATAGACATTTCCATATATGTAGTTGAATAGAAAAAGACTACTAGAAACTGCAACTCTTGATTATGTACAGCTTGCTTTTCTTTTTAAATATATAATAAATTCAACATGTAACTATAGCAACATAAATAGAAAGAACAAAAAAAAGTCAAAATTAAATACTAAGTAATTAGAATGACCAAGCTTGACCCAAAAAGAAGAGAATTGAGAATGTACCTCCCTTCTTTCTTTGCAAAGGTCAGAGGCACATAATATCACATGTAGTTGAAGTATTTATTTTTGCAGAATTGCCTTTTTTCCCTTTTTCATTTTTATTCTTTTGAGTTTGAAAAAAAAAATTGTTGTTCTACTTCCCCCCCATTTGGAAAAATAATAATAAAATGAAAAATAACATACACATTGTTCAGCAAGACACAAAGCCTTACGTAATGTTTTTCACATCAGGGAATTCACTCAGCACATAGTGCTCAGTAATAATAGCATTTATACAGCTAGAAGTTTCCAAAGTGCTTTACAAAAATCTCATTTTATCCTCAGGACAACCTTGGGAATTAATAACCATTGTTATTCCCATTTTACAGATGAGGAAACTGAGGCAGAGTGCAGTCAAGTGTCTTGCCCAGGTTCACACTGCTAGGAAGTGTCCAAGGAAGGATTTGAATACAGGTCTTCCTGACTCCAGACCCAGCACTCCATCCACTGCCCCCCCAGCTGTGTCAGTAAATTTCATTGATGATGATGGACTTTTTCTCTTATTCGTTTCAGACAAGAAATACTTTTGTCATCATTTTTAGCTTGTAATAATAGAAGTTGTGGTTTTTAATTATTCATTCCAATGGAAACCTGAAGTAGAATATAATAACTAACCTGTAGTTGGTACTTTAATGTTTATCAAGTAATTTACATACTTTATCTCATTTGATCTTAACAACAGCCCTTTGAGGCAGACACTCCAGATATCATTATCCCCATTTTACAGATGAGAAAACTAAAGGCTAGAATATGACATAGCTATTAAGTACACAAGTAGTATGTCAAGTTGGATCTCTGCTGCCCTTTCTTTCTCACCCTTCTGTGTGAAAATGAGGCCACACAGAAATGTTAAGGAAAGAGTAGAGAAGACAGAATTAAGAGAATGAGGACTTCAGTGAGCAGATGCTGTTACTGTAGCTAGTACTCACATGTGCCCCCCTGCCTGAGGTACTCACCATAGCACCACAGGAAGCAAATTACATCGTATGCCCTGAAAGGCAGCAGCTAATAATTACTTTGAATTAGCGTGTCAAAGAAAGGTTAAAGAGCTTCTCGCTGGGAAAAAGGAGCTAACAAAGTTATTATTAGCAACAGTGTCTTTTTTCTCTAAAAGGATTAAAAACCCAGGGGGAGAGTCTTTTTAAGTGGAATGCACCTTACTGTGAAGAATTGAGACAGACTTTGAAAATGTCATGAGTTATATATAGCAAAGGGCATGTAGTAAGGGCCTTCACTCCAGTATTGTTCTTGCTTAGCAGCTTAACCTGAAAGTCAGGCTTTTGTATTGTTTTCATTGTAGGGGTAAGCTGTGTGTGATCGATTGGAAGACATCAGAGAAACCAAAACCATTTATCCA
Source organism: Pseudochirops corinnae (assembly GCA_028646515.1). Taxonomy (NCBI): domain Eukaryota; kingdom Metazoa; phylum Chordata; class Mammalia; order Diprotodontia; family Pseudocheiridae; genus Pseudochirops; species Pseudochirops corinnae. The sequence continues at coordinate 128,325,459 of CM053585.1, read as the reverse complement.
GAACACATTTGACAACCCCTTACAAGTGGTAGCATATGTTGGAGCCATTAACCACGATGCCAACTATAACTTTGAGGTCAGTCTTTTGACCTGAACTTTAAACTTTGCTTGTTTTTGTTTAAGTACCTCGCTTCGTTTGTGCTTTATTTCTTCCATCTTTGTGGTCCCTTATGCTTAATCTCTTTCTTGCCCCTCAGTCTGAAAAGGATTTTCTTTCATTCCTCATCTTCTCTGGACTTCTCTACTTATCATCTTCCATTCCAGTCCATCAAGCATTTATTGCTTTCTGCCTATTGACACTCCAAAGCCATCCCATTGTCCTTTATGATGGATATGTCGCTTGATCCAGAGTCTTATGCCAAATGCACCCTGGTGAACATGAAAACAATTTGTAGATTGCTTTATTCTGAGGTTAGGTTTTTTTTTACCTGGAAGATGAAGAAAATATACCAGAACTCTAGACTCATTTTAGAACTTGCTGAAAATATTATGTGTTTTTCCTCAGGTTCAGTGTGGTTTAATTGTGGTGGCCTACAAAGATGGATCCCCTGCTCACACACATTTCATGGACTCAGAGCTCTGTTCCCAATATTGGCCCAAATGGCTACTTCGACTAGAAAAATATACAGAAAAAGAAAAGAACCAAACTTCTCCGAATCCAGACTAGGATATAGAATACTATTCTAGGCCAGTTTACCCTTTCTCACAGTTTGGGGAAAAGGATGCTTCATTAATTTAGTGAATCCGTGATCTCATTGTGGGAGTACTCCTTCCAACTCATTCACTTCTTTGCTATATAATGAAATCTAAAAGTGGTCATGCTTAAATGCTGAATTTTTTTTTTTAATGTGGATAATGGTTGCCTACCGCACCATCACCAGCAAAGGTATCATTGATTTTTAGTAGTGAAAACATGGATTTCCAGTCAGTTCACTGAAACTGAAATGAATAAAAATCTAGAAGACTTTTCAGTTGAAGAGCTATCCATCATTATAAGAAAAAACATCTGTGTCTTATGTTAATGTGACAATCGTTACTTCCTTGAAAAGAAAAATAATATATTGAACAAAGACTCTAGCTAATCTTGGATTATATTGTAAAACTTTTTATGTCATTTTCATTCTGAGCATTAAAGGACTATATCCTAATGTGGCCAAATGTAGGAGTTCAAGAAGTGTTTGTTGATAGAATTTAGTGAACAAAGCCTATGCCTAGGTCATAGTTGTATTTTTCCCAGCTACAAATGATCACTAATAAAACTTGTAAATTGTGACCTATGTGTGACCAGTTACATGTATGTGTGCATATGTTTATATAAATTCGTATGCATGCAGTATATGTGTATAAATATATATGTGTATATAAATGTACATATTGTATTTAACATTTCATTGTATTCACTGGTAAATCTCTGGGGCAGAGCACAATCCATAATACATGCCTTTTCACCCTATGTAATTCTTGTCCATCAATCGATAAATAAACATCCAGTACCTGCCATGTGCCAAGCATTGTGCCAAGTGCTTGGAATACAAAAAGAGGCAAAAGACAAATCCCAGCTCTCAAGGACCTTAAATCAAATGGGGTAGAAATCATGCAAACAAATATGTACAGAGCAAGCTAAGTAGAGGAGAAATAGGAAATAATTAACAGAGGGAAGACACTAGAATTAAGAAGGGCTGGAAAGGGCTTCCTAAAAGATGAGATTTTATGTTTAAAGGAAGCCAGGAGAGGTAGAGTTGAGGAAAGCATTCCAAGCATGCAGGACAGCCAGAGAGAATGCTTAGATCCAAAAGATGGAGTATCTTGCTCATGAAACAACCAAGAAGTCAGTGTCACTAGTACACTGATAATTTCTCCGTATCATTTGAAGAGTATCCAGTGCACTAGAGGCTTTTCTCTATAATTTTTTTTTAACTTTTTGTTAAATTATATATCCTAGAAAAATTACCAAAAAGGCTACTGGTTCAAGTACTTCCTTAGTAAAGTAAGATGTATTCGCTTAAAAAAATTTTGTGTGTGTCAAAATATTATCAAGAAGTAGATGGAGTTGCTTCTACTGAGTTATCTATCCCACAAATATATGTATCTTATACAAGTTCTGAAACGTTGGTAAGGAGGTTATTATTTTATGAAGTTCTCAAATTTAAAAAAACTTAGTTTGCCACAATTGAGCTTCAGGGTTGTCGGGATTATAGTTTACAGGACTATATAATAGTGATGGTGTCTAAAGGCGAGTTTGTGATGAAACTGGTGCTGGTGCTGTTAAAGGAACAAAACCTTTATACTTATGGCTGAGGACTCTTAAGAAACTCTACAACCTTCATATCTTAATATCCAAAAACAAAAAAAAATGTACAGTGCCTTGTTTTGTGTACAGTTTATATACAGAAAAGTTTGGGTCTGTGTTTTTGAAGATGGTTTGGAACATTATGTACAATTTTACTTTACACATGACGGGAGTTTTTAAAAATTTCAGTTTATAATAGTTAACACATTTTTTTTTTGTGATATAAGATTCCAAAGTAAAAGTTTCAGAATGAAACTTTGGCAATGAAAAGAAAATGGCCACTAGTCTCCAGGAAACCTGGATAGCAACTATTGCCCTAGGAGTTCATCCACTTTGGGGCAAATCTAGCAGTTTGGTTTATTAAGTCAGTTTTGCAAACATTTTAATAGATACAAAATCAGAAACCACACAGACATTCCCTGACCTGAATAGTTCAATGACTGAAATTGATTTGCCAATTAAAGGAAGGTTACCAAAGAAATATGAGCAAACTGTTCCATGATCCTATTAGAACTTTGCTTCTTAGAGCTCTAAAACTACACCCAGAAGAAAATAAATTGTTCTGTGGGTTTCATCACAAACTCGCCTTTAGACACCATCACTATTATATAGTCCTGTAAACTATAATCCCGACAACCCTCAATTGTGGCAAGCTAAGTTTTTTAAAATTTGAGAACTTCATAAAATAACCTCCTTACCAACAAAAGACCTAAGAAAACAATAATCAATTTCTAAAGCTGTTGTGAAACCCCTATAAATTCTATCTACAGTTATTTATATAAATTGAATTTCTATGTAGATAATTCACTGCTGTTTTGGAGTCAGTGCATTTATGTCATTGATTTGGGACAGGGCTACCTCTGTTAAGCATAGAATGTGAGTTTTACAAAAGCTCATGAATTGTTAATTTGTGGCACTAGGAGCTTTATTTTCCATTTAAAACACAGACTTTCCTACAGGCCCATTGTCCATGCCACTGTTATCTTGCACAGCTTTATTTAAATCATGCTTCACATCCCATCCAGCCATCTCTCCTGGTGGTATCCCACTTCTCCCCACCTACAATAGCACATCTAGACCAAACACTCCTGAGCGAGTTACCTACTCATCTTTGAGATTCTCATCCCAGGCTGAGTTATCTTGTTCCATGACTAAGTGAGTACTTAGCCAACTAGCCAATCTAGACCAGACTGCCTTCACATCCCATCCATCAGTCCATTCTGGCCATCTTGCTATCCACCCTATCCCACGATCATATCCTTCCCTCTTGTTCAAATCAATTCTATTTTACTAACATTGCTCCTTATTGGTTTTCCTGTGGATCAACTTACCATTGGTGTTCCTCCCCAGCCTATTTTTAGCCTGCCCAATACTCCCCTAGATACAATGGTCTTCTGTCATTAGAATAGAAGATCCTTGAAGGCAGAAACTGTCTTGTTAGTATCTCAATATCCCTAATGCTTAGCACAGTGCTTGGCATATAGTAAGGACTTAAATAATTTTTCATTCATTTATTAGGACCTGAAGATACTTGTCTCTATAAGTATATTATTATGCAGAGAAAAATTAGGCTATTTATGTCTTCTCAGGTAACTCATTTGCCTGTCAGACCCATAAGTGTCAAGAGATTGATAAATTCCTGCATTATTTTGTTTCAGAGCAGCTGCAGTTTATGGGACAGCTAGGTGTTGTAGTGAATAGAGTGCCAGGCCTGAAGTCAAGAAGATTCATCTTCCTGTAAGTTTTACTCTGGGCAAACTGCTGAACCCTGTTTGCCTCAGTTTCCTCATCTGTAAAATGAATTAGAGAAGGAAATGGCAAACCACTTTACTGTCTTTGCCACGAAAACCTCAAATGGGCTCACAAAGAGTCAAACAACTGAAATAACTGAACAACAAAACAAGAATAACAGAGTTACAGTTTGCCTAGGCATGCCCTTGGCCGACCAGTTCTCTAGAGGCCAAGCCTCTTTTCAGTCCCTCATGACTAGGCAGGAACCCCATGAGGACAAGGGGAAATCAAAGGAATAGTCGTGTTCTACAATTGCTTAGAAATGGGAGTTTGAGAAGATAAAAATGAAAACTACAGCTGCCTCATGTAAATTGGATGGTAACAACAGGGGTTTTAAGAGAAAAGACCAATTAGCTAAATGAAATTTAAAATGTAATTCTTTCCATACTGTTTAGGATTAAAACATGAAACTTAGAGGACAGAGAAGGTGGGCAAGAAGAGGTACAGTCAGAAAGCTTATCTGCAGAAGTCAATCATTTGTAAATAAATGAAGAAATGTCAAGACCTTAGATCAATAAGGCCTTGTACCCCATATCAGAGGGCTCAAAAGAGCTCAGAAGGCTAGCTTAAATCCTACCTCTCTATCACTTGTTACCTAAATAAATAGGTCCCAGCTTTCCTCTTCTGGAGAAAAAAGGTGGGGGCAGGCATGGGGGTCATAATAGATCTGCTACTCTTTTAGTCTCTAAAGCCATGCTTTGAAGTGGGCTAAGTGACTTACCCAAGTTCTCTCACATAAGCAGGCAGTGTCAGAGGGATGAGATTTGAACCTGGTTCTTCTGATTCCAGGTCCCTTGCTTTTTCTAGTATACCCCACTGCCTTCTCAGAGAGGGCACTCAAACAGTTGTCAAATGAAGATGTTTCTCTGACAGTGCAGTCATCAAAAATGTGTTTTTAGTCAGTCAATAAACATTAAGGGCCTCCTTTGTGCCAGGCACTGTGTTAAGGGTTAGAGATACGAAAAAGAGATAAAAGACAGTCTTAACCCTGAGGAGCTCACAGTCTAATGGGGGAGACTGCATACAAACACAATGTTGTACAGTCTATACACAGGATAAATAGGAAATAAGAGAAGGAAGGCACTACAATTAAGAGGGATTGGGAAAGGCTGTGGAAGATGGGATTTTAGTTGGGACTCAAGGGAAGCCAGAAGGCAGAGATGAGAAGGGGGAACCATTTGGGGGGGGGGGGGCCGGGAAGGCAGCAGGCAGTGAAAAGGAGGAAGCCAGAGGAAATGCTGGTGTGAGGGATAATTTATAGTGAAGGTTCCCCATTCTGAAAAATCGAATCTAGAGTGGCTTCAGTATTCACTAGGCCTAGGTTTAGAGGTCACCTGACCTTCCAGCAATCTGGGGCTTAGAGCAATGGAGACCCTCCCCAGTGTCACCTCAGCACAAGATATGCCAAATAAGGTTAAGACTGCTTTCGTTGGCTACCCACGTTTCCGGGTCCTTTGTCCATAGATTTCCCATACTTAGGTTGTGGCCCAGCTCCCTACCAATGAGAGTGAAGGCCAGTTGGGGGGTTGGGTTTCTGCATTAGAAGATTATATAACCATGGGCTGGCTTCTGCCTGTTGCTCTCTCCCTGGCAGACGCCATGTGGGTGACAGGGACAGAGTCTTTTCTCATGAGAAAGAATAAAGACCTTTTCTAACCTCAGATTCAGACTCATCTCACACACCGGGACGCAAGAGACAGAATGCCTTGTTTCAGGAACAGCAGAGAGGCCAGGCCAGTTTCACTGGATTGAAGAGTATCTGATTTGAGTTCATTGCCCTCTCCAAAATGATAAACTTCTTACATTCTCTGTAAATACCCACTGTCTAAAACGAATAATCTTGTTAAAAACTTCAAAGACTCGTGTGTGCCATCTAGTGGTAAAATAAGCACAATGTAGATTACAGGAGGATTATTACAAGCAAGGATCAGTATGTTGTAGGTCATTCAGACGTTTAAGTTGAGATAGTCATTTTAATTAAGATACAGATTTTCTGAACTGGGTTGAGTTAGTTGTAAGAGCCTACACTATCTATTTCCCATCTTCAGTCAGCAGTTTCCAGGTTTTTTCTATCCTTATATGGTAATATCCCTAGCTAATGTTTTAAAGGGAAGGGTCAGTGAGCGTTAGCACGACAAGAAACCTTGGAAGTCATTTAGCGCACACGCCGTTATATACATGGAAACGGAAGTGCAGAAAGTGAAAGGCGTGGGGGAAGAGCCCTGGATTTGTAATGGGAGGATCTGGCTCCATCATTAGGCAAATCACTTAATCCTTTTGGGCCTGAATCTCCTCATCTGAAAAGCAGAAGGGAGGTAAGAGGAAGTGAATGAACTCCAAGGTAGTTTTATCAAGAAATCTATAATCCTATGAACTAAGTGGTAAGTGACTGCTAGGACTAGAACCTAGCTCTTACTGTAAAAAAAATGTTTTTATTATCATGAACTTAATAAATATCAACAAACATGAACATCTCTCTCTGCAAAGAGCAGACAAAGAAGACTGAACATGAAGCTGTGAATCTGCACTACATACATGTCTCCTGTTTGGCTTTTTGGTCCAATTTAACATGGTAATCAAACCAGGCTCCTGACTCAGTCCAGGGAATTTTCCTTCACACCAAACACCTTGCCTGCATTGAAATCCTAGCTTTGAAGTACAGCCCAAACCAGATTAAGATTTAATTAGGAAATATATTTCTAATTTTTTTTTTTTTTTTGCTTTTTGGAGAGAGGAAGGCAAGGCAATTGGGTTAAGTGACTTGCCCAAGGTCACACAGCTAGTGAGTGTCAAGTGTCTGGGGCTGGATTTGAACTCAGGTCCTCCTGACTCCAAGGCCGGTGCTCTATTCATTGTGCCACCTAGCCACCCCGGAAATATATAACAAAATTAAAAATGCAATAAACCATAGATAATGTTAATTTGTGGTTTCCTAAGTCAACATTTAGCTGCCAGGGATCCTTATGTATGGCTTAGTGGCCTATTTCCATTTGAGTGTGATACCCACTACTGTACAATACACTACACTGCTTCTTCTGAAAGGAAAGTCTCCTGTAAGGAAAACTGCCCTCAGAACCCTGATCATTTCAAGCTGTTCATAGCAGATTTGCAGTTTCATGTACAATCATCTTTTTAATTGTTCTATTATGAAAATTATTGTTTTGTTCCATAAATTAAAAATAAAATTTTAAAAAACTGATAGGGAAGTTAAATTAGGAGTTAAAACCAATCCAGACCTATAAATACTTATTAATCACCTGCTTAGTATTAGGCATTAGAAAGTGAAAGTGAAAACCTGCCCTCATTGGGCTTGCATTCTACAGGGGGGGTAGCAGAGTTGATATGGGAGAAAACTCTCCCAATGCACATCCACAAGAATTCTTCAATTTAGAATCTTTGAGAGTTACTTGTGGTGAAGAGCAAGGTCACATAGCCAGAGTTGGGATTTCAACTCTTCTTTCTAATTCCAACTCCAGCTCTCTCTCTCTCTCTGCTGCCTTGATGAATCAGGACTATTACCTGTAAAAAAGGAGTTATATACATGATAATTTGAGGGAGATTGAAACTCTTTAACAGTTAAGGGTATTAAGGTCTTCCCACCAAAGATGATGTTTGAACTGAGCCTTTGAAGGAAATAAGAAATTCTAGGAAGTGAGGAGGGAGTGTATTGCAGGAATGGAGGACCAGCTCTTCAAAGACACCAAGGCAAAAGACAGAGTGTTGAGTATTGACAATAGCAAATTAAGGCAGTTTGGCCAGACTGCAGGTTGCATGAAGGGAAATAATATGCAATAATCCTTTAAAGTAGGCTGGAGCCAAGTTGTAAAAGACTTTAAACATCAAGCCTTTTTTTTTTCATCCTAGAGGTAATAGACAGCAACTGATAGTTAACAAACATTATTAAGCACTGAGTGAGTGCTAGGTACCTTGCTAGCTCCTGGAGATACAAAGGCAAAGACAAGGTCACTGCCCTCAAGGAGTAAGCAAAAATCTACCTTCTTTCCTACTCTTCTTGCCTGTGATGCACCTGTCACAGTGATAAGTGCTACCCAAAAAAGGCAAAAACACAGTCCCTCTAGGAACTCGTAGTCCAATGGGAGAGACAATATGCCCATGAATGACATGCTTGTATGTAAATATATAGGATAAATGACAGGTAATCTCAGAAAGAAGGCAGTAGAAGTGGTGGTAATTAGGAAAGTCCTCTTGAAGAAAATGAAATTTCAATTGAGTCTTGAAGGAAACCAGGGAAGGTGGGTAGAAAGCATTCAAGGCATGGAGGACAGCCAGGGAAAATGCAGAGGTTTTCTAAGGCTTCCAAATGATCTCACTGATCTCCCTATTCCCCCAAATCTTTTTTTAAAATTTGTTATTTATTCATTTATTTTGGTCATTCTTTTTAAATTTTGAGTTCCAAATTCTCTCCAGCTCTCCCACCCTTCCCCCAACCAATGAGAAGGCAAGCAATGTGATATCAATTATACATGTGAAATCATGCAAAATATATTTTCATATTAGCCATATCACAAAACAAAGTAAGAAAAATAAAGGAAGTGAGAAAATTGTACTTCAGTTTGCACTCAGAGTTCATCAGTCCTCTCTCTGGAGGTAGACAGCATTTTTTCATCACAAGTCCTTTGAAAATATCTTGGATCATTGTATTGATCAAAGTTGCCAAGTCTTTCACAGTTGATCATCATTACAACATTGCTGTTACTGTGCACAATGAATTCCCAGTCCTTCTTACTTCAGTTCATATCAGTTCATATAATTCTTGCCATGTTTTTCTGAAACCACCCCCCTTGTAATTTCTTATAGTACAATAGTACTCCAGAACAATCATAAGCCACAACTTGTTCAGCCATTCCCCAATTGATGAGCATCCTCTCAGTTCAAATTCTTTGCCAACATAAAACAAGCTGCTATAAATATTTCTGTACATATAGGTCCTTTTCCTTTTTTTTTTTTTTAATTTCTTTGGAGTACAGACCTAGTAATGGCACTGCTCAATCAAAGGATATGCAGTCCTTTGGACATAGTTCCAGAACAGTTGGACCAGTGTACCAACAGGGCATTAATGTACCTGTTTTCCCCTGTTTATCTCTACCCAGACCACTGCCAACTAGGGCAATCTAGACAAAGGGAATCTGCCTCCATTCAGATCTGTCTGACTAGAACACAAGTCAGAATTCACTTAGACTAGAATCTCTTTACCTTTTGGTCAGATCTAAGCTTTCTCAGTTGAATAAGCCTCACTAGAGATTTCATCTCATCATTAAGCCTACCCTTCAGAGAACTAAGCTTTGACCTAAACTCAAATGAAGAAATAAGGAAGGGAAAAAATCCTGGATCTCCAATATTAACCATTGGTAATTTAATGATCATTTCTCTCAAAAAATATATATTCTAACTCCTCCATTCCTTTAACATGGAAGTTGCTAAATCTTGTGAGATCTTGGCCTAACTACACTACACAATATTTGAATGGTGTCCTTCTGATTGCTTGCAGTATTTTCTCCTTGATTTGGGAGCTCTATAAAATTTGGCTATACTACTCCTGAGAGTTTTCATTTTGGACTCTCTTTAAGGAGGTAATAGGTAGACTCTTTTAATTTCTGTTTTATCCTCTAGATCTAAGATATCATGGCAATCTTCCTTGATAATTTCTTGAAATATGATTTCAAGGCTCTTTCTTTGATTATGGCTTTCAGGTAGTTCAATAATTCTTATATTTTCTCTTCTGAATCTGTTTTCAAGGTCACTTTCCAATGAGGCATTTCACATTTTCTTCTATTTTTTTTTTTCATTCTTTTGACTTTATTATATTGTTCTTGATGTCTCATGGGGTCATTAGCTTCCACTTGCCCAATTCTAATATCAAAGAAATTATTGTCCTCAATGAGCTTTTGTACCTTTTTCTATTTGGCAAATTCCACTTTTTGTTTTGTTTTGGTTTTTTTGAGGGGGGAAGGCAAGACAATTGGAATTAAGTGACTTGCCTGAGGTCACACAGCTAGTAAGTATGTCAAGTGTCTGAGGCCAGATTTGAACTCAGGTCCTCCTGACTCCAGGGCCAATGCTCTATTCACTGTGCCACCTAGCTGCCCCAAGCCAATTCCACTTTTTAAGGTGTTATTTTCTTCCATATTTTTGTACCTCTTTTACCAAACTGTTGATTCTCTATTCATATTTTTCTTGGATCATTCTCATTTCTTTTCCCAATTTTTATTCTCCACCCTTAGCTCTTTCTTTAACTCTTCCAGGAATTCTTGCTGGGCTTATGTCCAATTATCATTTTTCATTTTCTTTTTTTTTAATTAACTTTTTTTAATTTTTAGTTTACATCATTGATTTACACAAGATTTTGAGTTACAAATTTTCTCCCTGTCTTTCCCCTACCCAAAACAGAGATCCCACTGTACACTCCTTCCCCCAATCTGCTCTCTCCTATAGCCTCCACCATCACCCCTCTGACTTTCTATTAGGGTGAGATGGATCGCCCTATCCCTGTGCCTGTATATCTTATTTCCCAGTTGCATGTACATAATAATAATAATAATAACAACAACAATAATAATAATAATAATAATTTTATACATATATATAATATTTTTTTAAACATTTGATTTCAAAACTTTAAATTCTAGATTCTTTCCCTTCCTCCCTCATCCCTCGCCCCCACTGGGAAGACAAGCAATTCAGTACAGGCCGTATAATATGTGTAGTTATGCAAACCATCTCCACAATAGACATTCTGTGACTATATTTCCCTCCATCCTATCCCGCCCCCCACTTTTTCTATTCTCTACTTTGTCCTTGTCCCTTTACAAAAGTGTGTGCTTCTAACAACCCTCCCTACTACCCTGGCCTCCCCTCCATCATCCTCCCTCCCATCCCCTTCCCTCCTACTCTCCTGTAGGGCAAGACACTCAATGTAGAGTGTGTCATCCCCTCCCTAAGCCAAATTCAATGAGAGTAAGGTTGACCCATTCCCTTTTGCCTTCCTGTTCTTCCCCTCCATTGTAACAGTTATCCCTTGCCTCTTCTATATGAGATAATTAACCCCATTCTGTCTCTCCCTGTCTCCTCTCATTATATTCCTCTCCCACCTCTCAGTTTCACCTTTTAAATATCATTTCTTCCTATTCAATTGATTCTGTGCCCTCTGTCTATGTATGCCTGTACACATATATACACACACTCACATATGTATTCATACACATATATATCCTCCTATATAGACATGTGTGTGTATATATATATATATATATATATATATATATATATGTACATTTATATTCCCTTCAACTCTCCTCATACTGAGAAAAGTTTCATAAGTTACAATTATTGTTTTTTTCCATGTTGGTATGTAAATAGTACAACTTTGATTTCTTTTCCCTGTTTATCTTTTCATGCTTCTTGTTTTTGAATGTCAGACTTTCTATTCAGCTCTGGTTTTTTCATCAAGAATGCTTCAAAGTCCTCCACCTCATTGAATGACCATATTTTCCCCAGAAACATTATACTTAATTTTGCTGGGTGGTGATTCTTGGTTTTAATCCCAACTCCTTTGATCTCCAGAATATCATGTTCCAGGCCCTTCGATCTCTTAATGTAGAAGCTGCTAGATCCTGTGTTATCTTGTGAAACGGCCACTTCTTAACTCTGTAGCCCAAGGGCCAGCCTTAGGCTGTATTCTGAGGAGGGACTGAAGAGAACAGAGGTGAGAGAGAAGTGTACAGCAGCAGTCCTTTATTGTATTGTAGCGCCCTCCTTATATACCCTAGAGGTACGTGATTAAAGCATGATATCCACATGCACTAGAGGGATGGACCAATGGGAGGACAGGCCCAGCCAGCCAATCTCAGCTGCCACTCATCAGGCGAGTGATCTTTCATGACTTATCTGTGAGCTTTAGCAACTGGGCTGTGACCGTCAGCACCAAAGGTGCTTTTAGACTCACACTGATCCCTACAATCCTGCTTGTGTTTCCACAATACTCAAATTGTTTCTTCTTGGCAGCTTGTGATATTTTCTCCTTGATCTGGGAACCCGGAACCTGGCTATAATAAGTTTTCTTTTGGGGATCTTTTTCAAGAGGTGATTGGTGAATTCTTTCAATTCCTATTTTGCCCTCTGGTTCTAAGATATCAGGGCAATTTTCCTTGAGAATTTCTTGAAGGATGATTTCAAGGTTCTTTTTTTTGATCATGCCTTTCAGGTAGTCCAGTCATTTTTAAATTGTCTCTCCTGGATCTGTTTTCCAGGTCAGTGGTTTTTTCCAATGAGATATTTCATACTGCTTTCAATTTTTTCATTTGTTTGAATCTGTTTAATAGTATCTTGATTTCTCATAAAGTCATTTGCTTCCATTTGCTCCACTCTAATTTTGAAGGAATTATTCTCTTCAGTGAACTTTTGAGATTCTTTTTCCATTTGGCAAATTTAGCTTTTTAAGGCATTCTTCTCTTCATTGGCTTTTTGGGGCTCTTTTGCCATTTGAGTTAATCTATTTTTTAAGGTGTTATTTTTTTCAGTCAAATTGTTGACTCTCTTTTCATGATTTTTTTGCATCATTCTCATTTCTCTTCGTAATTTTTCCTCCACTTCTTTATTTGGTTTTCAAAATCCTTCTTAAGTTCCTCTATGGACTATAATCAGTTCATATTTTTCTTAGAAGCTTTTGGTGCAGGAGTTCTGACTGTGTTGTCTTCCTCCCATTCCATGCTTTGATCCTTTTTGTCCCCAAAAAAGGAATCTAAAGTTGGACGGCTGAGTTTGCTTTGCTTCCTTCGCCTGCTCATGTTGCCAGTCAATTAACTTGACTTTTGAGCCACAGTAGAACTCTGCTTCCAGAGGGGAGAGCTTTGTCCCAAGTTGCTGGGGTTTTCACAGCTGCCAGAGCTATTAGTTGGGTGCCCTCTCTACAGCCCCCACCAGCTTTGGTTCACTGGTCACGCACTTCAGGACCACCACCCAAGACCACGATCCCATTCCAGGCAGGTTAAGACAAGAGCACTTAGCCTCTGAATGGTCACATGGCCCCCCTGCAATCTGCAGGCTGGGAGCTCTGAAGAGCCATATGGAGGCGGCTGCACGGCTGCCACTTCCGCAGCTTCTGGCTCTGGCGACAGAGGACCATACCCACTCCTCTGTCCCGCCCAAATTCAGGCAAGTTTCACTGACTTTTCACTTTGTCCTTGGCCCTTATGGGTTGATAATTCTGCAAACCACCAAAGCTGCTGGTGATCCACTCTCCTGAATGCTTCAGCTGCAGCTGGTCCTGGCTGCCCTGTGGCTAAAACTATGGCAGGGCTGGTTTCAGTTCCCAGCATGCTGCAATGAACCCTTCCTGTCCATCTGCCGGGTTTCCTTCAGGGGGAGATTTGTTTCTCTGTTACTTTGTGGGTTCTAGAGCTCTAAAATTTGTTTAGAGTCATATTTACTAGGTATTTGAGGTGGTTATGGGGGGAGCTGTGGAGTTTTCCTGCTTCTATGCCGCCATCTTGACTCCATCCCCCAATTATCATTTTTCTTTAAGGCTTTGCTTGTAGCTGTTTTTACATTGTTGTCTTATTCTGAGTTTATGTCTTTGTCTTCAACCCTGGTGTCATAGACCTCTCCTGCTGACCTCCTACGTTTTCTCAGGCTGGAAAAATGTCTCATCTTGATCTTTTGTTGGTTCTACTACCCCAAAATTTCATTTGAGGTATTATTTTAAAGTTGTTTGGAGGGGAATGTTGAAAGAGTTCAGGTAGGTTACCACTTCTAATCCACCATCTTGACTCTGCCTCCTCTTCCCCCAAATCTTATAGCATTCATTGTCTAGAATAAGCAGTTTTGCCTTAAGTAACAAGAATTATAATAACCTTGATTAAATACATTGTTTTCTCAATGTTTCTTGTGTGTTCATCTTGTTTCTCCAAATAAATTGTTACAAGGAGCCATGTCTTCTCCTTTTTGACCTCCACAGCATGGAAATGGTACATAGGAGATACTCGATAAATGATTAGGATTGAGCAGGGAACAATTCTTTCATCTCATCTCACTTGATAACCCTATATGAGCAAGGTGGGTTTCTCAGACTTATGGAGAGAAGTGGCTAGTAGAATGTAGGAGAAGCAGCAGTAACGTGTAAACAGTACTGTCAAAGGGCTATAAGACCCAAAATTCCCCTTGCTGGGAGGCTATGTACCTCCCCCATAACCATGGGGTGAGTTTGATACCAAAGGAAGAGGCCAAGAGGCTCCAGATTGATTATAGGAGTTTAATCAATCATTATAAATACTTACAAACATAACCATTCTGGAATGACTGCTAGATAATTCAGTGGATCCTAGCCAAAGACCCTAGGAAAGTTCAGTAATGATTATAGAAATCAGACAAAGGGAGGAGGAACCATAGGGTGCTTCACTTCAGACTGGTGGATATTTTGGATTTTTCTACTTGGAAATTGGCATCAAGCCAATGTTATGCCCAAACACAGGTTTTGTGTTTTGATCATGTACCAGTCCTATATGGGTCATAATATTCTTATGGCTTTCATCAGTCATAGTATCTAAGCTATGACTCAGTGTCAGAATTATGATTCGGTATCTAAGTTATGATTTTTAACAAGTTGCCATGTCTGGGCTTTTACCTTTCACAAAGTTTTAAGTTAATGACTTTTCACTTCTTACTCTGTATTATGGCTTTTCCCCAATTGGGACCCCACAAGGGCCTACATTCTACTTGGTGGGGAGTAGGGATAGGATGAAGGGGTCCAGACATGAGGACACTCCCTCTCCCAAAATAGATCTGTAAGACTTCTCTAATTTACAGTCTTAGAGTTACCTGAGGTAACTTTTTCTTTTTTTTGCTTTAAAACACTTAATATACCATACCAGTTCCTTTTGATAATGAAAGCAACAAATTGGACAAAAATATTTTTGCAGAGTTTCTTTGGGCTAAAGTCACCTGCTTATAAGCCATAATCAAGGAACAAAAAGTTGAAAAGCTCTAATGTTGAAAAATCAATAGCCAATTGTCAAATTATTCCATTATTTTAAAATAAATTCCAGCAACTGAATATCCTAAGAGAATTAAAAAGAATAACATGCTTCTATTGAGAAGCTAAATGAAAGCTGGATATCAAATCCCCCCTACCTCCCTTTCAAAATCTTTTTTTTCCTTTTTTGGAGCGAGAAGACAGGAAAAGTTGGGGTTACATGACTTGCCCAAGGTTACACAGCTAGTTTGTGTGTGTGTGTGTATATATGTGTCTGAAGGCAGATTTGAACTCAGGTCCTCCTGACTCCAGGGCCGGTGCACTATTCCATGCGCCACCTAGTCACTCCTCAAAAATCATCACCAAAAAGGGCCCTGTGAGTGCTTGCTTTGTCACTGGCAGATAGGTGTGCTGTGTAGAACCAATAACAATGGTAGTCCTCTGAGTCTGACTTCTGGTGAAAAAGAAAAACTTGACACCCAAAAGACAAAACCAGCAAAATATGGGTGAAAATGTCTAAATGGTACAACTCCCCTTGCAGAATGTCTGATGAACGGTGGAAAAACTGAGCATTACAAATGCTGTTGATGTCTTGGGAGCAGGAGCCTTGTGTGCTAACACCCCACAAAAGTATCTTTCACAAACTGCAAACTGAATTCCGGTGCTATGGTTATGGGGCCTTTTGGGGTGACAGCTATGCATTGTGGGGTTAATCTCCAAGTCACATCATCCTTACAAACAGAACACCTATTTAAACTGCCAAGGTTAAACTTAAAATGATTACTTTGTATTTATTTCTATTGCCCAGTTGTTGGCTTAGTTTCAGAATCACCACACACACCTGACCTGACTGTATTTCTCTTGGTACCTACAATTATTTTTACCAATCAACTTACTTTCCTAAAATTTTTTGGATGATAGTGGTAAAGATGGCTGCAAAACACATGCATGTGCAGTTTTTTTTACAGCCCTTGTGAGCTAGGATGGTTGTAAATGTGTGATTTTTTGTGGGAAAAGCACACAAGGCTACTTTTAAGTATGCAGGCAAAGCACTGAAAGCAGCCCGTGCAAACAGATGCACCTGAAATAATCAATGATCAAGTTCAGTCTAGACCAGGGGTGGGGAACCTGTGGCCTGGAAGCCACATATGGCCGTGTAGATCCTCAAGTGCTACCCTTTGGCTGAATCCAAACTTCACAGAACAAATCCCCTTAATAAAAGGATTTGTTCTTTAAAACTTGGACTCAGTCAAAAATCTGCACCCAAGGACATAGAAAGCCACATGTGGCCTGGAGGCTGCAGGTTCCCCGCCCCCTGGTCTAGACTGCCCTGGGAGAGCTCTGTGTGTCAAAAGCAGCATCACACAGCTACAAGTTGTAGCATCAGGGCCAATTAGACTTTATAATCATGTCAATGGTGACCTCTCCAAGATTCTATGGGTTAGAATGAAGAGCTAATTAATTTGCATGACTGTCTTGTAGCTGCAGGCCTGGATTATATATAGTAAGAGATTTGTTTATATGAAATCAGAATCCAAAAAAGCTGGTGATGCAAAACTGGAGGACAAGAGAGAGTTTAAGCCTAGGTAACAAGATGTGAGAATCACCTACATAGAAAGGATAACTGAGTTCATGGGTGCTAATGAGATGGCCAAATAAAATAATATAGAGGGAGAAGAAAAATGTGACAAAGATAGACACAAGGGGGACAAAGATATAAGTGGTGATGACCTGGAAGAAAATCCAGCAAAGAAGACTGAGAAAGAATAGTCAGAGAGATAGGAGGAAAACTGGGAGGGCTCAGTGTCACAAACGAAGAGAGGACAGGGTATCCAGAAGAGGGTGAATGATAGGCAAAGGTTACAGTGAGATCTGTAACAAAGAGGACTGAGAAAGGCCATTAGATGTGGCAATGAAGACATCATTGTTAACTTTAGAGAGAACAGTTTCAGTTGAATGGTTTGGTCTGAAGCCAGATTACAGGGAGTTTAGAAGAGATTGAGTAGGAGAGAAAGTAGAGGCAGCGAATGTAGATGGCTTTCTTCTGGAGTTTATCCATGAAAAGGAGAGATGCGGAATGACAGCTGACAGATGAAATGAAGATTTTCGAGTGCGGTGGAGATAAAAGCATGTTTGTAGAGAAGGAACCAGCCAATAGACGGAGATTGAAGGTTGGTGAGAAAGTGGTAATGAGAGGAGCATGTTGTCCTCCCCATTGACAACGAGCTCCTTGTGAGTAAGTCTTTGCTTTTTTGCTTCTCTTTGTATCCCCAGTTCTTCCCTCAGTACCTGACATATAGTAGGAGCTGACTGAGTGGCATGGGAGGCCTTAGAAGGGATAGAAAGGTTTGGAATGGCCAGTATATGGAATGGGATAGTGAATCAATTACAGAGGTGTAAAGGGATTGCCTTGCTGCAGTCAGGAGAACCCAACAGGTATTATATAACAGAAATTTATAGTGGACCCAATCAGCATGGTTTTGTGATCTTCTCTGGCTCTGTTGTACAAGTGGAATCAATCAAGAGTGGTCAACTAATTGGATATAGGAAGTAAGGGGGAAAGCATCAAGATTACACACCTGGGTAATAGGAAGGATCATGGTGGTTTCAACATAATGAGGGAAGCTTAGAGAAGTGAGTTTAGGGAAGAAATAATGAGTTCCATTTTAGACGTGCATTTAAGAGACCTATGAAACATCCATCTGGAAATGCCCAAAAAGCCTCTGGTGAGGTGCGGCTGAAGCATAAGAGAGAAACTAGGGTTGGATATTATTAAACATGGGAATGTTCTGTGTAAAGATAATAATTGAATCTATGGGTACTAATGAGATCACCAAGAGAGGAAGCTGTAAAAAAAAAAATTATATATATATATATATATATATAGTCTTGGAAAGAGCGTCAGGAGCTGGTAGGAGGTGGGACATTTCTAATGATTCAGCACAAGAGACTAAGAAGGATCAGTCAGACAGGCAGGAGGAGAACCAGGAAAGAGCATTGTCAGGAAAATTCATGGGAGGATGAGCATGGTTAAGGCTCTCAGATGCTACAGAGAAGTCAAGAAAGGGGAAGGGCTGAGAAAAGGCCACTGGGCTGAGCAAATAAGAGATTTTTAAAACTGTAAAAAGCAGTTTCATTTGAGTGATGAGCTTCCAGACTGGAACAGGTTGAGAAGTTAGTGGGAGGAGAGGAAATAGAAACAACCATAACTAAGGTTCCTTTTCACTTAATATAATCCTAGTTAGAAATCTAAAGGAGATTTTCTTAAGCAGTACTAATATATTCCAAGGGGAAAAGCTGTGAGATACATGCATTAGTCTAAGACCTTCTGTTATATACCTTTAACAGGAATTAAAGTGTTAAAAATAACCTGCACTTTTTAATTCTTTATTATAAGAAATGTTTCTCTGGGTGGGGCAAAGATCAGATATATATTGGGAAATGAAGGTGTAAAAATAAGAGGTAGCAATAAAAAATGTTTAAAAATAATCTGCCATGCCTAGTATATTTTCAAAAAGAAATCTGCCTATAATGATAGGATTGCTGTGCCAGGGGTACTGATTTGAGACATGTTACTAGAATTAATTAATGCCTCTGACTTCTGGGGACTTGCATTCATATTCTGACTATGAGGCTTCCTATTTGTGTGACCTTCGGTAGATGGCCTAGTCATCCATCCATCCATCCATCCATCCATCCATCAATGTCTTTTGATTAGCTCTAGATCCTGCAGTTGAGTGGGATAGACAAGCTTGGCATGTTACTGTCCAAAACACCAGATTCATTCTTGAGTCCAAAACTTTGCTCATATCCTCTCTTCTTCCCTCTGCCTACCATTCCAACCTACCCATTCTTCAAAACTCAGTCAAGCCCAATCCAGATCTTCTTCATCTCTGGACACTTTTGTCTATACCATTCATCTTGACAGTTTATTACATATTTCGTAACATTTAGAGCTAGAAGGCACATTAGTGTACATCTGGTCTAACACCCTCATTTTACAAAGGAAGACATTGAAGCCCAGAGAAGTCAAGGGCTTGCTTGAAGTCACACAGGTGATAACTGGAAGAGCCAGGCTTCAAATAGAGGTCTTTGGACACCACCATTCTTTCCTATTGGACCACACTTCCATTACTGACATTTCACAGGTGATTTGTGATAGTTCTTCAAATGTATTATCAATACTGGGATAATATCTTAGTTCTTTGTATCCCTCTGAACCCTTCTAGCACAGTACTGTGCACAAAGGAGCACTCAATAAATTTGCTGAATGAATTATCCAAGACTTTAATAATTAAACTTAAAAATTTTCCTTAACCTCAATACCATTGATAATAAAGCCCTGCTAGATTTTTATTTATGACCTGGGTAGTAACGACAAAGCATGCTTGTCAAGTGTATCAAAAATTCTTTAGCATCATTATAGATTAGAGTTTAATCCAAGCCCTTGTTTTACAAATGAGAAAATCCATGTCTAAAGAAACTAGACTTAAAACTGTTCTTAAATGATTTACTCAAGCTCACACAGTAAATGAAAGAACTGGAATTTGAACCCAAGTACTCTGACTTCAATTTTACTGCTTTCTCCTGTATCATACAGCGTATTTGGATTAAAATTCAAAAGCTTTGAAAAGTGGGAAAAATCATAGAAGCAAAAAGAATGAGGTTTCAGTTGAGTTGAAATGCAGTGAGGCAGCAAAAGAGGGGATCTTGATCAGTTTGTCTGTAAGGCGCTGGAATCCCGTCCTGGGCTGTCACTGTTTAGGATGTTTAATTTTCCTGGTGTAAATGAGGAAAAACAGGGGAGCTGTGTGCGATTGTATAATTCAGATAGAATCTAGTCCTTTTAGGTCACTGTGTGATCAGGGTTCCTGATCTTCAAAATGATGAGATCGGATGTGTTATATTTCAAATCACTTCCGTCTCCCTCATGCTATGACTAATACCCAGCTAGGCACATGCTACTAATTTCACAGAACATGCCTGGAACTGTGTTTAGAACACGTGGATGGATAGCCACCACATAAGTCTCTCAAAGGTACGGGAAAAAGCAATTCTCAGCTCTAACCACCATCGTGCTATTTGTCATCCCGTCCATCTGCTGCCCCCATGAAATGCTCACCCACGCCAGCTAAAACGGTAAGTAGCGGTACCCGGAGTCTGCCTGGGAAATGTCAGGCCAGCCGACTGACAAGACGTGTACGAGGAAGGAGACC
Source organism: Pseudochirops corinnae (assembly GCA_028646515.1). Classification (NCBI taxonomy): domain Eukaryota; kingdom Metazoa; phylum Chordata; class Mammalia; order Diprotodontia; family Pseudocheiridae; genus Pseudochirops; species Pseudochirops corinnae. Next base: position 128,305,175 of record CM053585.1, on the reverse strand, counting down.
AGAATAGCAAGCGGGCAGAAGTGCGGGGCTGCAGATCTTCCCGTTCCTGGGGAAGCCAGAGAGCCCCAGATCACGGAGCCGTTACCTGGCCAGGCCCTGGTATTAGGAGCTCGGTCAGGGAATCCCACATATTGGTTTCCATTTTCTCTGTCCCGTAGAGAGCCCTCTTGGTACGTGTGCATCCGTTGCTCCTACCTCTAATCGGCTTTAAATCAGGCTACAGTTTAACTGCCCTGATCTGTGGGGCACGAGGACATAAGCAGTATCTTTCCTACAAAGATCTGGATCCCTGGACTTCCCAGTGGTACTTTGCACATCACAGAAAGGCAACCTGGCAGAGGTTTTCAGCACTTTCGCGTTGGACCTGGAGTCCAACTTAACGCCTCCCTTCTATACTTGAGAAACCTTGGACAAAGTCACTTGATCTCTAAGCCTCACTCTCCCCAACTGAAATGTGAGTTTACTTCACAGGATGTTTGTGATGATCCAAGATATTGTTAACCAAATATTTAAAAGTACTAAAGCATAATTCTGACCATGTCCCTCCTCTATTCAAAAAGCTTCAGTGAATCCCTATTGACTTAAGGATGAAATACAAACTTCACAATATGGCTCCAACTTATCTTTACAGATTGATTTCACCCACTGTACCTTCTAGCCAAACCTCTACTTAATTACCCAGGGCATTCTGCTCTCTGCCTCTACCTGTGCTCAGGACTGTAATGGGTTTTCTCCTCACCTTCACCTCTTCTAACCCTAAACTCCATTCAAGACTCAGCTCAAGTACCAACCCCTACAAGAAGTCCTTGCTCATCCCTTACCACCTTAACCCATATTACTTTGCAAACATTTCATGTTTAGTAAGGCAGCCTGATTGGTCAGAGAGCTGGCTCTAAGTCAGGGAGACCTAGGCTCAAATCTTTTTTCTGAGTATCTTAGATGTACTCAACTTTCTAAGTTGAAAATAGTGGTTGATCTGCAGTAGTAAAGAGAGCTTCCTCCCTGGGAACCTCCTATACCAGTGGTAAGGGGTCAGCAACAATGGGCCAAGGAATTGGCACTAAAAATTCTTTAATGGTGCCTCAAGGAGTGAATAATTGCAGAATATTATGAGTAGTATATTAAATTACCTGGGGGTGGGAATGGAGTGGTCCACAACACATTTTTGTTATAGTTATTGTAAAGGGTCCAAAGAACAAAAAACACTGAGAACCACCATAACTTACACCAGTGAAATCAGTGGTCTGAAACTACATTTTCAAAGGATTCCATATTAAGTATCCTACCCATCTTCTGAAAAGACATGATGGACTTAGGAAGCAGACAAAGGCACATATTTTTTGGACTTGACTGACACAGAAATTGGTTTTACTTAATTATATATATTTATCACAAGAGTTTTGTTTTTCCTTTTTTCTAATGGGTAGAGATGAGAGTGAAAATAGATTTTCTGTTCATTGAAAATAAATGAAAATTTTTAAAAAAGAAATCACAGTTCTGAAAAAAAATTATTTTGTATTGAATTTACCTGCCTACATGTAGTTTCCATTCAAGTGAGCTTAAGATATTCTAAAGCAGGGATTGTTCAACCTATCTTTGTATCACCAGCACCTAGTATAGGGGACACTTGAATGGTCAGCTCTTATTTTATGTGCCTCATGAATATTTTTTATTTGACTTCCTAAGAGTAACTGCAGGATCACGTTTTTAGTAGACAAGCACCCAGAAGTTCTTCCTCCTTGCAAATAAATGATCCAAAATTTGAAGCAGATGTTCTCTCTGCTGATGCAGTTCACAAACTTGTAACCTAAAAGGTAGTTTTGAAAGTTGCCATGGCTGAAAAATGTATCGCCCTGAAGCTAACCTGATGCTGAACTTCTCCTGAACTTAGCAAGACAGCTGATGGACAGCCTGTCATCTCCATTTCATGCTGTGAGCCTAAATCCTTCTGGCTCACTCAAGGATGTCTCTTCTAGAGTTTATGTTCTATTGATACATCAGTATCCTTTGGGAGGCCAGGTTCTCCTCCATACCACAAGGCTTTGGAGTGATGGCCTCAGTAAAATGAGGGTAAAAGTTCTGCCCCTGGGCAGGTGTTCAAGATGCTTTGGGTATGGAAATTTATTTAAATACCATGAGTTACTCCATCTTCCCCGAAACACAAATTTAGAGAGCCCCTAGTCAGCCTCCTCGTTTTTCAGATGAGGGAGTTATTGAGTCCCAGGTAGGTTAAGTGCTTCGTCCAATGTCAGAATTTGAATCCAGGTCCCCCGACCCTCACAATGCCTCCTTCAGTCCATTCCCTTCCATGTCTGTTCTGCTTTCTCATCTTTAAGGGGTCTTGGCTCCATAGGACGAAGTCCCATCAGTTATCACAGTGGGCCCCAACTATGTGTCCGTGAGAGACCTTTCTTCTCACTTTACCCTGTGATATATCTGGGACAACCCTTCTCTCCCAAGTGCTACAATTAGCATCGAACCTTTTGCCTCTGTCTCTTCTCAAATGTGTCACTGGGGCTGGGGCAACCCCCAATGTCTCCAATCCCCCTGGAAAAGGGGGCATGGGCTGAATGAAACCTCAACAACTAGCGAAGGGTTCCACAAGCTAACAGGACAACCCTCTCACTCCCAGACCAATACAGGGATTGCCTCAGTCCTAATGCCTCTCTAAGAAAGAAAAAGGAGAAATAAGCATTTGTTAAGTACCTACTATGCACTAGGCACTATGCTAAGCATTTTACCAGGGTTACACAGCTAGTGTATCTGAGGCTGGATTTGAACTCAGGTCTTGCTAACTCCAGGTTCAGTGCACCATGTGTCACCAACTGCCTTGCTAGCTCCCCAGGAGTTCTTTATTTGTGGTTTTTTTGTTTTGGGGGGAGGTAGGGTAGGGAAGAACAGGGAGCAGAAAGACTTTATCTAGCAGCTGTTACTACAAGAAGACAATAAAGAAAATGCATGCAACATCCCACCCCCCCCACCCCCCACCCCCCGCCCCAGCAAGCACTTAGGTTCCTCAGCTCACATTCGCACATGCCCATGCATCAGGAGCACCTGTGGCCCCTTTATCCAGAGCCTCTGCCCTCTTCCGTGACATAGTTCCAACAGTCTTGGTTATTCTGTCATCTAAGCTCACTGAGACTTAGCAGCAACCAAGTAGAAAGTAGGGGGATGGCAAGAGGCATATTGACAGCAGTGAAAATAACAGCTGACATTGAGGCGGCTAGGTGGTGCATGAATAGAGCACCAGCCCTGGAATCAGGAGGACCTGAGTTCAGATATGATACTTGACACATTTCCTAGCCGTGTGACTTTGGGCAAGTTGTTTAACCCCAACTGCCCTCCAAAAAAAAAAAAAGAAAAGAAAAGAACAGATGACAGATCAACAGCATATAAGCCAAGAGACAAGAAAGCAGTAAGAAATAGAAGACCTCAAGAAGCAGAGAAACCTGGGGATGTTTCGTGAAGGGGTAAGCTACAGGGCACCATAGTCACTGGGGGCCTTCCTCCTGGCCTTGGAGTGAGGAGCCCTGGGCTCTAACACAGCCTTATAAACTATGTGTCCATGGGCAAGTCACAACCTCTTTCTACCTGTGGCCACATCTGTGCAAGGGGGATAAGTACAGTACTGACCTAACACAGTTCTTGTGCAAATCAAATGAGATCACCCACGTGAAATGCTCTGCATTTTTATGTAAAAATCCTGGTATTCATAATTAAGGTCCTAAACCTTAATAAGCTAGGATTTGAACCCAAGTCTTGAGTCCAGAACCAGTACTTAGTCATCATCATCTTGGCTCACATTTCCATAGTGCTTTAAGGTTTACAAAAGGCCATAAAGATGTTAAATTACAACTATAAATTGTTTGGAGTATAACTTCATTTTTGTGGATGGTTAACAATTATTTTCTTTCAAAGAAAAGGTCAGTTTCTGTTCAGTACACTGTGTTAGAAGGAAAGGGAGAAGCTGACATATTTTAAAATAATGTCCATTTCCAGGAGAAGCAGGGTGGAGCAGGTGGAGCTAGGCCTGGCGCCATTTTGAGGAAGGGCCCAGACCAGTCACACTCACTCAATGGACTTTGATATCATGTTTCTGCTGCCTCCTCCCTCTTTCCAGATTAGCCTTCCTGTATTCAGTGAACTTTGCCACCAGCCTCCAGAAAGCTTCTCCTTTCCTGCCCTACCCTTAAAACTCCCATTTATTTGTTGCCACCTCCATTAAAATGTAAGGCCTTTGAGGATAAGGGTTGTCTTTCTTTTTGCTAGTATTTGTCTCTGCAGGGTTTAGCATAATGCCTGGTACATAATAAGTGCTTAATGCTTGACTTGGAGCCAGGAAGACCTGAGTTCAAGTCCCACTTTCTTCTGAGACAAACCAAATCACAGCATTTCCGTGTCCTAGGCCAGTGGTGTCAAAAGCAAATAGAAATGGGGGGGGGGAGGGAGATGTCCGCTAATTTGTTAAGGATTCCTCTAAGGCAAATACTTAGTTTTAAAATATAATATTAGCCATATTTTATTGAATTTTCATTTATTTTGTCAAACATTTCCCAATTACATTTTAATCTGCCTTCCAGGGTTGGCAGCCTTATCTTTGACACACCAAAGTTGTGTCTGGGCAACCATTTTGAGATTATCCCTGTAGTGTTCCTCATGAAGAGTTCCCTCAACGATGAAATCACATCATAGGTCCAGTCTCTATCCTTTCATCTAAAATTGTGTGTTCTTTTTTTTTATGACTTGTTTATTTACTTTTAATTTACAAGATTCAGTTCCACATTCACTTGAGTTTCAATGGTGTGTTCTTTTGAATGTTGCCAAGACCATTTTTTCAGATTTCCAGTCTAAATAGCAGCCCAAACATCTTCAAACATCCCCTCCCCCCATTTCCATATTTAACAAAGCAAAGTTTTTAGCTGAGGTCTGGCCTTGATTAAAATATGTATTTAAAAAAAAATAAACCCACACCTCTAAGAAGTTTAAGTCTAAACCTGCTTAACTGATCCCTAAGAAGTTAGGAGGAAGACTAGGAGGGAGGGAAGAATAGGAGGGAGACTGCTGTAGAACAGGATACCCCTAAAGACTTACTTGCTGACTTCAGCAGCACATAGTGGGCATTTTACAAATGGTTTTTGACTTGAAAGAAGGGGAGAATGCTCAGAAGTCCTCTCATCCTCCCTCTAGTTCTTCTGTTTTCTTAATGCCAGTCCACGAGCCAGAGTGAACTATGGGTTAACTTCCGGGCCTCTCACATCTGCCCATGCTCACCTGAGCCCAGAGAAGTTTCTAGGAACCTTGGCAGTCTAAGGCTATGAAGTGGAGCTTGTTGCAGCCTAAATATACCTGCCAGGCCAGCAGGGGCCGTAGGCCCACTGTGGGATGATTGGGAGCCCCACTAATTGTTGAGCCACAGCTCAGCACTCCAGTTGACTGATCATAGGTGGACACTCCCCTTTCCCTAAATTAATCTCACTATTCTGGATTATTTACTGTTACCTATTCCCCCAAATCTCTTCCTCTTCCCAATTTTCCTGTCCTGTAGAGGACACCACCATTTTCCCAGTATCATTCAAATTACCGGCCCTGTCCCCACCCTCCCATTCCAATCTGTAGTCAAGTGTTCTCATTTCTACTTTCAAATCACATCCCCTTCTGTCTTCTCCTGCAGTCACAACCCTAGTGCAGACTGTCCTCACATAACGTCTCTCCTGGTAGAATGCACGCTCTTTGTTGTCTAGGATTTTATTTCCCTTTTGTCTTTGAATCCACTGCACCAATTATTCTTTGGCATACAGTAGGCGGTTAATAAATATATTGACGAAGAAATCCCTTCAGACCTTCTTCCTCCATTTAATTAGCTGTGTTACTTTGCATTAGCATCTTGACCTCTACTGGCCTGTTTCCTTGGTTAAAAAATGAAGGAGCTGGACTAAGGTTCCTTTCTAGCTCTAAAATTTTGTGATTTATGAGGCAAAGATGAATTTATGAAGGTAAATATCTACCTGATCTTTTCATTTAGATGTTGGGGAAAGGGAGTCAAAATACAAGTCAGTCAACCAAATAAACAAAAATCTGTTGCTTTTGCTAGAATTGGCCCAATTGTAAATAAAACAGAATTTGCCTTAATTATCTATCATTTTACCAGTCTTGGCACCATCAAGATTTGACCACATTTTATAGTGTTCTGAGCAATGGTACCCTTGACTGCAAAGAGAAACAACCAAGCAACTTGGCGGGGGGGAAGTCCCTGCTCTCAAGCATCTCCCAATCTAATGGGGGAGGTAACATACAAGCAGCTAGTTACAAACTAGGTCCACACAGGATAAGTTGGTAGTCTCCAATAACTTTAAGGAGGATCATGAAAGTCTCCTTTCAGAAGGTGGGATTTTAGTGGAGACTTGAAAGGCAGCAGGGAAGCTAGGAGGTAGAGATAAGGAGGGAGAGAATTCCAGGCATGGGAGACAACCAGTGAAAACGTGCAAAGGAAATTGATTGTCTTGTGTGAGAAATAGCAAAGAAGCCTGTGTCACTGAATCTCCAAGTACGTGGAGGGGAGTGCGATGTAATAATACAGGAAAGGTAGGAAGGGGCCACCAGGTCATGAAGAGCTTTCAAAGTCTTGGAGATTTTTCAGGGAGCTATGGGAGTCCTTGAAAAGTGTAAAGGGGTCCTGGGACTAAGAAGATCAGAGCAGTTTGAGGACTTTTGCTCCAAACTTCCCAGGTAAGAGCTAATCCTTGAAAGTAACTCTAGGGACCCCAGAAACTTCCAATGTGAGAACATTGCCTTTATAAAAGGCAATGACATAGAGACTAGATTACAATGCCTCCAAAAAAATCCCCCTTAAGGTTAAAGGGGAAAAAAATGGTGTTACTGATACTAAAATTCAGTAACAGTTCTTGATAAACACTGATAAACAAGACAGCAAGACAGAATAGAAAGAGCAGTGGTTTTGGCATCTGAGGCTTGGCCCTAAACTCAGATCACTAATCTAGAGGCAGCTGGTGGTACAGTGGAGTTGCTGGGTCTGGAATCTGGAGGATTTGAGTTGAAATCGAGCCTTAGATACTTACTGTCAGTAAGTTAGTAAGCACCTACAACATGCCATGCAGTGTGCTAAGCAGATATAAAAAGAGGCAAAAGGGAGCAGCTGCCCTCAAGGAGCTCCCAGTCCACCTGGGGAGACAAGCAAACAAATGGGGACAAACAAGCCGTGTACAGGAAAAAATAGGAAATACGAGAGGGAAGGCACTAGATTCAAGAGGGGTTGAGAAGGGCTTCCTATTCTAAAAGGAAGCCAGATAAACCAAGACAGAGAAGAGGAGGGGAAATAGGAGCGATAACCAGTGAAAACAGCCAGAGTGGAGAGGAGAGGTGGGGTGTCTTGTTTGTGGAATAAGAAGGCCAGTGTCACTGGATCAAAGACCTCACAAGCAGTCCGGTATAAGACTGCGAGACCCTGGGCAAGTCACACAACCTGTCTCATTTGTAAAGCAGGAAAGATAATAGCACCTACCTCCCAGGGTTGTTGTGGGGATCAAATGAGATTATATTTGTAAAGTGCTTATTAGCATAGTGCCTGGTACACAGTAGGAGCTTAATAAATGCTCCCCCTTTTATGAGTTAATATTTATAAAGTACTTTGTAAACTTTAAAGCACTATATAAATGCCAGTTAATCATTATTATCATTCAGCTATTTTACTCATCACTGTGATCTTGGGCAAGAAATCTAACTTCTCTGGCTCATAATCTCCTCCTCTATAAAATGATGAGGTTGCACCAAGTCCCCTTAAAAAAGGATTTATTCTGTGAGGTCTGGACTCAGTCAGAGGCTGAACCTGAGAGCCGAGAGGGCCCCATGTGACCTCAAGGTTCATGGACTAGAAAATGCCGAAGGCTTCTTTAGCTCCAGATCTCATGCTTCTCTTCTGCCAGTCTCTTTCTTAAATTGTGAATTCTGGAGATTTCCAAACACTCGCATCTGGGTCCAGGGTAACTGCCCAGTAAGTACTGATGGAGATTGAGACCACACAGCCTGGGGCCATAGCACTTCTCACTTTGTCTTGGTTAAGAGATGCTTAATTTGTTTTTCCTCATAAAGTGGCTTGGCCTCATTCCAGGTACAGAAAGTTATAGATAAAGGTCAATTAACACACAGGCTAGTGGTAAGATTTCTAACCACCCACCCCCATTTGTTTAATCATAGAAATAGGCTTTAAAGTGGAACTTTCTTAGAAGAGCACTGGCTTTTGAGTTGGAGGAATCCTCATAAAGGCCACCTCTTATATCCCCAGATCTCAGTGGGGTGCCAGATGGTCAAATCACTGGCCTTTTCCCCAACCTTCCTGCCAATGCTCTCTTTCCCACCCCATGGAAGGGAAGCAGGAATCCCTTTCTTTCCTCCTGGTAGTGGTGGGCTGCATCCCTCCAGGTGCTCCTATCTTACAGGCCAGAGGAGGCCACTCACATCTGTTGTATAAACAAGAAGATCCTATCTATCACCCTTCAGGCAAAATGAGAGGACCACCAAGCCTAACCATGTACCCTGCTATCACTGCCTCCAGACCTCCAAAGACTGCCTCCCCCAACAAGAACGCAAATTTCATAAGAACAGGGCCTGTCTCAATTTCCCTCAGGTAACCCTGGAATTAGTGTGAACTTAAAATGCTTTTTCATTCCTTCCCTTCCAGATGAAGAAACTGGGGCCTAAGAAGAGTAAGTTAGTTACCCAAATCACACAGAAAGTATTAGACTTTAGTCATCTGGGATTGGGAATTAGGGAACTCTAGCAACATAGTACAATGGAAAGAGCTCTGGATTTGAGATGAAATCCTGGCTATGCTGAGTAGGCCATTAGCCTCTCTGGACTTCAGCTTTCTTATCTGTAAAGTGAGAGAGTTGGACTAGATGGTCTTTTTAAGTCTAGGAACTCTGAGATATCCTGGCCTCTGTAACAGGTACAGAATTAGGACCCATCCTGCCTACCTGTGGGATAGATAGTGCAGAGAGTGAGACTGAATTCTCAACAATGTCTTATATATATTGTGGAGTTGCCTCCATGACAATAAAGCAAAATGAAGGGTTTGTGAATTTACCTTCCTTTATTTTATTTTATTTTTTACAGTTGCAGCAAATACCTTGCCAGTGTGCCAACAAGATGCCCACACTACTGCCAAGGGAAGGTGGGGGATCTTGAAGATCTGAATTTTGGATGCTGCACATTTAGCTCTGATTTTTTTGCCCCAGCTTTCAACAGCCTCAATTAAAAAAAAAAAACAACCTCCCTCCCCAACCAATCACAAAAACAATCAAAAACATAATCTGAAGTCAAAGTTCACACCATAAAGCCTGACATGAAAATATAGTTGGTCTCTTCTTAGAAAAAAGGTTCATAGGGCCATTTCATTTATTAAAATTCTGTAAACTTGGTTAGAAAGGAAATAATCCTATTCTCATTTTAACAGCATTTGAGTGAGGATACTTTCCTTCAAGGTACCAGTAACCCAAGATCTCATAGAATAAAAATGGTAATGTCTTCAAGAAGACCTTTACCCCTTTTAACAGAGTCCTAGCAATGATTGTACAAAACACAACAGTGGCCCCTGTTAAAAAAATACCTTTTTGCAAGTCTTGCTTCAATTTCTCTCAGTTTCAAGACTAGACACCAACATTACAAGTGGTAGTATCATAAAGGATCAAAGGTGAATGAGGCCACTATCTTGAGGGAACCAGAAGGAACAGAGAGATCTCTGAACTTTCCTTAATTTAAAAAAAATCTAAAAAGAGAGGGGAACAAAACCAGCACACGAACTTATCAAACATGTAAACTTCATAACATCAGTCCCTCTCTTTTTCTCCTTCTTTCCCCTCATTTGTCTTCCTCGTTTAGTTTAGCGTTCCTCTGGAGAACAGAAGTCAGCTTCGTCTGTAAAATGGCAGCCAGTTTTTTCGATGTCTTTTTAAGGAAAGCACTTCCCGGGTGGGCATTGTTCACATGCAGGTACAAGTCCTCTTGTGTAGGGCCTGTGTAGCCACAGTCCTCACAGACGTACAACTTGTCCCGACGTTGCTTGTAGGCATACTGCTGCTGCACCCCGTGGATCTTCTTCAGATGAGACTCCAAAGAACAGCGCTGGGTGAAGGCCTTGTTGCAGATCTCACATTTGTAGGGGCGGATACCTATAAGAACAGAAATAAGAAAGAGTATGAAATCCATATATATATACCACACACACACACACACACACACACAGACACACACTTCCTTTATTGGGGGTTAAGTTTTTTCTTCTCATATGCATTATTTTTTTCATTGAATGTTTCCCAATTAAATTTTTAAAAAATTTTTAACCTTCATTCATCTAATAAAATTGAGTTCCAACTTCTCTCCTCCTGCCACTCCCTCACCCCTTGAGAAAGCAAGCAATATGATCTTAATAATAAGTTCCCTATATATATTTAAGAGATGAGGTTTTTACCAGAGAAGCCTGCTGTAAAATTTTTTTCTCCAGTTTCCTGCTTTTCTTCTAACTTTGGCTGCGTTACTTTTGTTTCACATATATATTTTCTTTTTTTTAATTTTAAATTTATTTATTTTTAGTTTTCAACATTCATTTCCACAAGATTTTGAGTTACAATTTTTTCTCTCCCCCTCTTTCCCCTACCCCCACCCCAAAATAGCAAGCCTACTGAATACCCCCTTCCCCCAATCTGTTCTCTCTTATATCTTCCCCCTTCACCTCCCACCTAACTTTCTAGTAGGGAAAGTGGGTTTCTATACCCCAGTACCTGTATATCTTATTCCCCAGCTACATGTAAAAAAAATTTTTTAAACATTTGTTTTTAAAACTTTGTGTTCCATATTTTTCTCCCCCTTCTTCCCTCCTCATCCACCCCCACTGGTAGATATGCAATTCAATATATATTGTACATGTGTACTTACCCAAATCATTTCCATAGTAGTTATATTGCGGAAGACTAACTATATTTCCCTCCATCTTATCCTGCCCCCTACTTATTCTATTTTCTTCTTTGACCCTATGCCTTTACAAAAATGTTTGCTTCTAACCTACCCTCTCCCCCAATCTGCTCTCCCTTCTATGCTCCCCCTTTTGCCCCCCTTTTTTCCTGTAGGATAAGATACCCAATTGAGTGTCACACATATATTTTCAGTTTCAGTTTAAGCTCAGGCTCCTAGCACTGTATCTTCATGGCGTCGGTACCTTAACTGATATCTACTGAACTGAACTGAAGGATAGTATAGGGTGTCAGCCCTGTGTTATTAAGGGACAATCAGTAGCCAAAAAATCTCAGACTGAGGGAAACCTCAGTGGCCATCTCCATCTAATCCAACCTGTACCTGAATAAGAATCCCTTGCAGTGGAGAAAGTGCCAGGCCTAGCTAGCGTCATGTAGACTTGAGTTCAAATCTGTCCTCAGATATTTACTAGCTGTGTGACACTGGGCAAGTCACTGAACCATTTGCCTCAGTTTCCTCATCTGTAAAATGAGTTGGAGAAGGAAATGACAAACCACTCCAGTACCCTTGCCAAGAAAACCCTAAATGGGTTCATGAAGAGTCAGACTTAATTGAAACAAGTGAACAATAAACAATACCCTCAATGGTAAGAGGAAAGTTGGGCAGAGGAAAGGGTTATAGGAAAGAAAAGGGGAAAAGATACTGAGTTCTATTTTGGATATACTGAGGCATTTGCCTCTGAAATATCTAATTCAAAATTTAAAAAACGTATTTTGGCAACATGGGACTGACACTCAGGAGAGGATCAGGAGTGAATAATATATAGATCTGGGAATCGTTAGTTCTAGAAATAGCAGTTGAACCCAATGGAGCTGATGAAATCCTCAAACGATGTAAGATGCAAGGAAAAGGTGAGAGGCCTAGTACAGAACCTGGGGGGTCACTCAGAGTTAATGAGCCTGCGTCAGAGGAATACCCGGCAAAGATGATAAAGAAGGAGCAGTTAGGTAAGAAGAGAACCAGGAGAGAACGGTGGCACAAAAACAGGAGAGAAGATCCACAAGGAGAGGTTGATGGATGGTGTCAAAGGGTTTCAGAAAGGTCAAGAAGGATGCAGACCTATTAGGAAAGAGCATTGGAGGTGGCAGTTAAGTGATCACCGGTAACTCTGGAGAGAGCTTTTTCAGCTGAATGGTGAGGTTGGAAACCAGATCACAGAAGCTTTAGAAGAGAGTGAGACGAGCAGAAGGGTAGAGACCAATTATAGATAACTATAGCTCAGGGCTTCTTAAACGTTTTCCACTCTGGACTCCTACAGCACTTCTTAAACTGGGGGGCCATGACCCACAGTTAGTTACCTGTAATGGAGGGGGGTTTGCCCCCACAAAGAAAAGACCCATGTCAGGTCCTTGTCCCTACTAAAGTTTCTTCTTCTAAACAGCCCCAATTCCTTCAACCAATCATCAGATTGCACAACTTTGAGGCCCTTCACAATCCGGATCACTCTTCTTTATACGATCCCAAATTCATCTATATTTTTCCTAAAATGTAGCACTGAGCACTGAATATGATGCTGCAGATGTGGTCTGACTAGGAAAGAGGTGAGAGACAGAAAGGACACAGTCCATAGAAGGATAATTCAATCTGGAATCAGGGAAACTCTTCTTATACCATCTCTTCCACTTACTCCCTGTATAACCATAGGCAGGTGCCTTTACAAGGGCCTTTGGTTTCATCTTTACAATGAAGGCTTTGGCCCTCAGGGTCCCTTCTGGCGCTTCATTTATGATGCTATGAATGATTATCACCTGCTAATTCATGAAAGCTACATCTCTTAATTTACTTTTTGTGGCTTCCATATTAGATTGGTGATTTGAATTGAGCATGAAGTGCACTCATTGCCCTGGAATTTTTCAGGTGAAAGGTCATTTGACTATCTCACCCATCTTGTATGTGTGAAGTTGATTTTTTGAACCCAAGTCTAAGACTTTACATCTATCCATATTAAATTATCTTCGTAGATTCAACCCCAGGAACATAAGATAACAAGGTCAGTCTAGTGTTCTTGGGGTACAGGGAGGGGTCCAGAGAACTAAAGAGAAAATGATCCTTAGAAAATGGTGTTGGGCAGAGCCAAACTGGTGGAATAAAGGTAGGGATTCACCTGAGCTCTCCCCTAGATACCCCAAACCCCTCCAAATACCTTTAAAAATGACTAAACAAATTCTAGAGCAGCAAAACCCACAAAAAATGGAGTGAAACTATTTTCCAGTCGAAGACAACTTAGAAAGTCAGCAGGAAATGTCTACTGCACCAGGGTGAAAGAGAAGTGCAGTCCAGCCACACCAGTGAGGACCAGGCCCCAGCAAATCAGGAGTGGGTCTCGGGGGACTGAATCAGTGGTAGCAGTAGCATTTCCAGACCTCTCATCCCACAGACAGTGAGAAGACTGGACAATGGGTCAGAAGGAGATCTGCAAGGGTCCCTTTGCTGGTACCAGGGGCTTAGTCCTGGTGCAAGCAGGAGCACTAACACACCAAAGCTTGTGGTGGAAGGGGAACAGGGACCCTGGTCACAGTTTCAGGAATGAAAAGAGTGCTTGTGGTCACTCAAAAAGCAGTGCATAGTACAAGAGAGTAGTAAATATGCTTCTCCCTATACCACCCTGGAAGAGTTGAAAACTTACAGATCCCTAGGAATACCTCTGAAAATGGTTGCACAAAAAACCTGAAGCTTGGGACAGTGTTCCCTCCACTTAGGAAGCAGAGCCCTACTTTAGCATAATTAAAAGTCAAAAAAAATAAGCTGGAAAATAAGCAAAAAAACAGAATAAGATTCTGACCACAGAAAGTTACTATGGTGACAAGAAAGATCAAAACACACACTCAAGAAGACAACAAAGTCAAAATACCTATATCCAAAGTCTCAAAAGAAAAATATGAAATTGGTCTGAGGCCATTGGAAGAGCTCAATTAGGATTTTCAAATAAAAGAGGTAGAGGAAAACTGGGAAGAGATATGAGAGTGATGCAAGAAAATCATGAAAAAAGAGTCAACAGCTTGGTAAAAGAGGCACAAAAAATACTGAAAATAACACCTTAAAAAACCAGAAGAGGCCAAATGGTAAGAGGTACAATAAAATACAATGATCAGAATGTCTTGAATTAACCAAATGGAAAAAAATACAAAAATTCACTGAAGAGAAGAACTTAAAAAGTAGAACTGGCCAAATGGAAAAGGAGCTACAAAAGCTCATTGAAGAAAATAATTCCTTAAAAGTTAGAA
>CM053585.1:128260420-128290408 GCA_028646515.1 Pseudochirops corinnae | reverse complement strand
CAGCTCATCTCTAGCTTTAAGGCATTCTTCATGTTTATTGGAGGCCTGTGGTGGGGGCGCTCTGGCTGCGCTGTCCTCCTCCCTCTCTCTCCCATGATCTTTCTTTTCCCCAAAAAAGGAATCTAGAGTTTGGGAGCTGTTCTTACTTTGCTTCTTATGCTTATTCTTACTCATGGTTGTTCAGACCGTGAATTTTTTTTTTAAAAATCTCTGTGGGGCTCTGCTTCCAGAAGGGAAAGCTCTGTCCCAAATCGCTGGGGTCCTCCCGGCTGCCGTAGACTTCCGGCTGACTGGATAATGAAGACTCCAAGACCGAGGCCTAAGACAACAATCCGGATCCAGGCCGCTCAATGCGAGAGCCCTGGCCTGAAAACAATCACTCAGTCTCCCTGATGTCTGCAGGGCGAGAACGGAGGCGGGTGCAAAACCTCTGCCTTTCACTTTTCCGCTCTGGAGACCTTTCGGCCAGACTGCTTATCTCCCCCTTTCACAATCCCCACTCGTGCAGCTGGTGCTAATCCCCCCTCCTCGCAGCTGGTGCTAATCTGCTCACCTGAGAGCTTTCTTTGCACCTCCTGCCTGGCCGCCCCCAGGGCATAGCCGTGGCTTCAGGCCAGGCTGGTTCCGGTTTGCAGTGCTGAGCTACACCGCCATCTTGGCTCCGCCCCCCTTCACTTTCATCTTGACATCATTATTGCTCAGTAGGTCCATCAACAAACACTACATGGCTAAATGAGAGATGTGTAGATGATTTCTCTCTACCCTTCACAAGGGGGCAGCAAGGTGGCACAATGGATAGAGTGCTGACCCTGGAATCAGGAAGACTGACCTTTCTCAGTTCAAATCTGGCCTCAGACACTTCCTAGTTCTGTGACTCTGGGCAAGTCACTGACCCCTGTCTGCCTCAGTTGCCTCATCTGCAAAATGAGCTGGGGAAGGAAATGGCAAATCACTTCAGTAGTTTTGCCAAGAAAACCCCAAATGGAGTCACAGAGAATTAGACAGGACTCAAAAAATGACCCAACACCCTTCACACAGTTTGCACAAAAAAACTTCAACCACTATTCTCATAAATTCAGACAGAACTACAAGGTCATCTACTCTCATTCTCTCGTTTTATAGAGGAGAGGACTCTCTTCTCATCATCACTCTTAATTATGTACTTTTCCATGATATCCAAAAATAAACTCTAATAGACTTACTCTGACCTTTACATGACACTCAAGTTTTACCTGGCTTCGTGGTTTCAACCCACTATTTTACTTCCTGAAGGTCTACAAGTCACATAGGGTTTGTCTAAGATTAGTTTAGAAAAGATAGAGTGTAATTTTCATTGTGGAGGGTTTAACAATCATGTACTTAGTAATTCCTTTTTTATGAGGTTCATGATGATAGACATAAAAGTAGAAAATACCCCTGGAGGTGATCTAGTGACTAGATTCTAGATCGGACTAGATTATCATCCAGTCTTTTCATTTGACAGATAAAGAATCTGAGGACAGAGAGCTTTAAGTTATTTGCCTATGGGCACAAAAGTATTGAATAGCAGAGCCAGGATCTGAACTAAGGTCCTTAGATTCCAATGATTTTTTTTTTTTAACTTTTTGGAGGGGGGAAGGCAGGGCAATTGGGGTTAAGTGACTTGCCCAAGGTCACACAGCTAGTAAGTGTTAAGTGTCTGAGGCCTCATTTGAACTCAGGTCCTCCTGACTCCAGGGCCAGTGCTCTATTCACTGAGCCACCTCGTTTGCCCCTAAGGTCCTTACATTCCAAATCTCTCTACAGGTGTTCTTTGAAAAACAAAAAAAACTTATCATTGATGTCTTTTGCTTTTTTGTATTATCTCCCCCACCTACAGCCCTTTCATGGAGTCAGGAAGACCTGAGTTCGAATTCTGCCTCAGACAACTTAGTAGCTGTATGACCCTGGGCAAGTCACTTAACCTGTCTGCCTTAGCTTCTACACCCTTTGAATCTTTATCCACTCTCCTCTAGGCTATCTTCCTCAAGAGATTACAGGAATTCTTTTCTTTCATTTTTAACCTCTGACTTGATTAAGGTATATTATATTACATATTCCCCTCTCCCCTTTATGCTCCTTCCCATTCAGTAATTAATTCTTTCCTACCAAAAAATACTGACTGCTCTATAGGCGAGTCATCATAAGGTTCAGTCCATGACATTTTAGACCTATCTGCCTTCTGCTTTCATCCTGGTCTCCCAGTACACTTTTGAAAAGAAACCTCTTAATGGTCTCTCTGTCATTGTTTTGTTGCTGTCCTTGGCTACTGTATCTGTGTTTTAGTTGTCTGGGGTATCTGCAAAGCAAATAATTTGTTCAGGTCTCACTTTATTTCTAGAGATGCTTCAAAGGACTCCTTTTTTAACTGAACATCTCACCTTTTTCATTACAAGTTAGGTTCTGTTTTGCAGGGTAGGTCACTCTGGGTGGCATACTGAACTTTGCTCTTCCAAAAACGTTACTTACACCATCCCCTCTAGGGTGAGTACAGAATGCTTTTATGTTATTCCAATTAAGTTTCTATTATATTTGAAGGTCTTTCTCCAGAGAGGCAGAATTTGTCGTTAGACGCTGGATATGTTAAATTTAACCGATCCAGGTCTTTGCGTTTGTAGCATAAGGTATTTTTCCTGGAGGTGATCTGTGTTTTCTTTCAATTTGCTTTCTGTCCTCAAAAGGTCTGAGCAGTTTTCTTGTATTACTTTTTACAGGTTTATTACTACACTAAGAGGTTTAGGTTTTCTTTTAACATTATTGCTTTTTGTTTCTTTTCTTCCAGATTGTCCTTCACTTCTGTGTATTTGCATTCTCAATAAATTATTCTCTCTGAGACTTGCTACTGTGGATTCACATTTTTCTATTCTGCAAATTATTTTAGCTGTGTAATCCATAACTACTGTCTTCACACTTCTGATTCTCTTTTAAACCAGCCTTCTGGGGGTGGAGCCAAGATGGAAGAATAGAGGAAGCTTCCAGCTGAACTCTCACCATTCCCCTCCAAACAACTTTAAAATAATGCCTTAAATTGAATTCTGGAATGGCAGAGCCAACATAAAGTCAGGAGGCTAAGAGGAGAGATCTGTGACACAGGAGTGGAAGCTGGCCTGGAGCCCACATGTAGATAACACCCCAATGGTGGGACTAGGTAGTGGTGATGGAAGCTACAGCAGCTTCAGGAGCTCTCAAGCTAGAGACAGTAAAGGGAACCTAGCAACTTGCCAGAAAGAGATTACAGGGGTCCTCCTATTTTAGCACTAGCTGTATGACTAGAAGCTGTCCGGCAGCTCCACTGCCTATATTCACTTCTACTCACAATTCAAGGGCAAAAAGAAGTACTCTTGGTCAAGGCAGAGCAGAGGCCTCGAGGAGCAGAGACACAAAAGAGGAGCATCAATTGCCATCCCAAGAGATATGGGGCCCTTCTGGAATACGGTTCAAAGTATAAGCTCAGAACAGTAATGATCATACCTTCCCCCGGGTCACATGACCTTCGAAGTGCTGAAAACTTCCAAACCCCCCAAATTAGCTCTAAAAACAGGATGAAAAAATGTGAAGCTTAGGATAGTCTCCCTCCTGTCCCCCCCATGCCAGGGACAGGGCCCAGTTTTAACATAAATTCAAAGTCAAGTAACAGGCAACAACTAAAAAAGAACCTGCCCATAAAAAAACTACTATGGAGACAAGGAAGATCAAAACACAAACTATAAGCAAAAAGTTATGGGGTTCAATAAGGTTAAATTGTTCACATCTTTTAAACCATTCAGAAATATTCTGCTATGATTTTATGCTCTCTTGGGAACCCATAGGATCCTCTACCTCATCAGGTGTTGGTGCCTCATCCTTTGTCTTACAATAATTACTGATTCCTGAATAAATCTTTTCTCTGATCTGAAGGTTATTTTCCTTTCTGCTATTAATATCCTTCTTGTTGTTTTGTTTGCTTAAGATCATATTTTTTTTTTTTTGGAACACTAATGCATTGTTGGTGGGGTTGTGAACTGATATAACCATTCTGGAGAGCAATCTGGAACTATGCCCAAAGGGCTATAAATAATTGCATACCCTTTGACCCAGTAATACCACTTCTGGGGTCGTATCCCAAAGAGATTATCAAAGTGGGGGGAAGATCCATAATGTACAAAAATATTTATTGCAGCCCTTTTTGTGGTGGCAAAAAACTGGAAATTAAGGGGATGCCCATCAATCGGGGAATGGCTAAACAAGTTGTGGTATATGAATGTAATGGAATACTATTGTGGTATAAGAAACGAGGAGCAGATGGATTTCACATTTACCTGGAGAGGCTTATACGAACTGATGCTAAGTGAGAAGAGCAGAACCAGGAGAAATTTGTACATATGACAGACACAACATATGTGTGACAACCAACTTTGATAAATTGGACTCTTCTCAGCAATGCAAGGTTACAAGACAACTCGGAAAGTCTCAGGATGGTAGGAGATCTCTACATTCAGAGAAAGATCCAGAAAGAACAGTGTTTAAATGGAGACTGAAGCAAACTATATGCTCTCTTTCTTTTCCATGTTTGGTTTTGTTTCCTCTTTCCCATTGTTCATTCCTTTGGGTTTACAACCCTTCTATACAACCAGACTAATGTCCACTGTGAAAGTACTTGCAGATCCTACACTTGACTGCACGCCACTATGGGGGGGGCAAAGAGGGGAGAAAATTTGAAACTCAAGGGATTGTGGAACTTAATCTTGTCAACTAAAAGTAAATAAACAAATCAATTTAAAAATTAAAAAAAAGATTATATTTTTTAACTAAGCTTACTTCCTCCTGAGATCTTTTCAGATTTTTTCCGCTTCGATATTCCCCTACTGCTTACTTTCTGACTCCCTCTCCTTTGATGGTGGTTCCCCTTGGGGTTTGACCTCAAAATCATCTTGGCTTCCTCCCATGCTGGGCAATTCATATTTTATCAGCCTCATTCTCTGTCCCAGACTGCTGCTGAGGGCACAGAACTGGCCCTCAGCAGGGCCAGTTGGATTCTGGGCTTTTCCCTCACACTTACTAGAATGCTATAAGTGCCCACTGATAGTTCCCTTTATTCCTCAATTCCCATGCTGAGCTATGCTGCATCATAGTACTTCTATACTCCTGTCCCAGCTAGGATAAGCATTTGTCTTTTAGATTTCTATAACACTGGTAAGAGGGAGGAGAGTTGAATTTTGTTTGAAGCTGAGGGTTGGTTTGTCAGTCCTGCAAGGGGCTGAGTCATAAATTATGTTAAGGATTAGCATTCTCTAATATTAGTAGAATAGACTGTTACCTCATTACTTGGAAACATTCACCAGAAATGTCTAACTTGTGGTCTGTAAAACTCCCCAGTACAGCCCAAATCAGATTAAAATATAATTGGGAAATGTTTAACAAAATAAATAAAGATAATGTTAATTTGTAATATTGTAAGGGGTTCGTATCTATTTGAATTTGACATTACTGTCCTAGACCACTGAGAAAGCTAAAATTGCTAGTTATCTCTTACATATAATTCTTATTTCGTGAAAGTATGAGAGACCATGAGAATCTAAGAAAATGGCTAGTCCTCCATCTTGCTGACACAGTAGATAGAGCATAAGGCCTTGGCAGTCAATGTGACTTATTCTTCAAGACCCAGGTCAAAGCCTATATCCTCCAGAAGCATAGGCCTATCTAGAAATATATACACATTATGACTGTCTCCCTTTTTTTCTTTTAGGGACATTCTAGTCCAACTTCTTCCTCATTTCCAGGTTTCCCTAACTTCCCTACTTCCTTCCCTCAGCAACAACTGGTAAACAACTGGTATTGATCATATTGATCACCTTCCCCTTTCTGTTCTAACCTTCTCAGGAAAACTTTGGTCTCTCAGAATAAAAAGATATTATTACTCCATGCTTTTTGGGGGAAGGGGAGCCCTAATGATGGCGGTCAGAGCTTCAGGGATGAATCGATTACAAAAAAAAAAAGTTTGAAGATAAGGCAAATTTTGAGAATTCTCTGTTGTTTAGTCTTTTTCAGTGTATCCAATTCATCATGACCTACCTCACTTGGGGTTTTCTTGGCAGAGTTGTTTTGCCATTTCCTTCTCCAGTTCATTTTACAAATGAGGAAACCGAGACAAACAAGGTTAAGTGACTTGCCCAGAGTCACAAAGCTAGTTAAGTATCTGAGCCCAGGTCTGAACTCAGGTCTTCCTGACTCCAGGCCCAGCGCTCTAGCCACTGCACCACGGAGCTGCCCAGAGAATCCTCAACCTAGGCCTATTACAGGTAATAGTCGACACAGCTCAGTATTAGTGAATAAACATCACTTGCGTCTAGACACGGAAGGGTAAAAAAAATGGAACTGAAAACATGAAGCATTAACAAATTTAGTTAAGTTACTGAGAAAGTTGCTGGGAGCAAAGCTTATAGGGTACAAAAAACATATGAGTTATGATTATAAAAACACAGGCAGTAGAGGGTATATTCTAACAATGAACTGGAAGGCAGAGGACTTCATCCGCTTGACCTCTGGGACTCAGTGTCTTCATCTGCAAAATGGAGACTAAAAACTATTCTTACCTAGCTCAAGGTTATTGTGAGGGTTAAGTGAATAATATATAGAAAAAAGCACTCAAACCTTAAAGTCTATATTATATATCTGAGCAGTATCAGTGATATGAACTACAGCCCAGTTTAAGAGCTAGAAGGAAACTCCGTAACTGACTACTCCAACCCTCTCATTTTACAGACCAGTAAAAGGCAGGTTAAATGAATAGCCCAAGGTCACACAGACTCTTTCATTCCAAAACCTCCATTCTTTTGATTGTATCACAGTGTACTTCCCCCATGCAAAATGAAGTTCTTAAAAGCTCTTTTTCAAATGGGTTACAAAAGGAAAGTCTTTCTTAAATTATTTTTGTTTCAGCTGTTACCAAATCTAGATATTCTCTGAGTTACACACCAGTTACCCAAAATGAGGGGGACAATATCTGCTGCTTAATAAACATCCTGCTAAATCTTTCTTTCCCCTTTTTTATAGCTAAGAAAATTAGACAAATTAAGTGATTTGTCAAAATTCCACTGGTAATAAGTGGGCAGCTAGGAGGGACAGTGGATAGAGGCGGCCCAATGTAGACTCAGAAAGACCTGAGTTCAAATCCGGCCTCAGACACTTACTAAGCTGAGTGACTCTGGGCAAGTCCCTTAACCTTGTTTGCAGCAGTTTCCTCATCTGTCAAATGAGCTGGAGGTATCTTTGCCAAGAAAACCCCAAATGGGGTTATAAAGAGTGGAAAACTACTGAACAACAGCCAATAAGTGGGAGAGCCAGGCCTCCAGTCTCCAAATTTAACAGGTAGCTACCTCCCCTCCCTCTGAATACCTCTTTTTTCCATTTTAAAATGGAGCTTTTGTTCCTCCCTTGTGTTGGGCCAGGTGGTAAATAAAGGTGGTCATTCTCTCCATTGAGGTGTTTTGCTTTTCCCCCTCTTACCTTTAAAAAATTTTTATTATAAGGGATGGCTTACAGATAAAAGGAAGGGGAAAAGATAGATTCAGAAATGAAAGTTATTAAAAACAAAAGGCTACATCAAAATAAGATTTAAAATTTTTTTTTAAAAATGGAAGTACATTTTTAAAAGAATTGTCATTAGAAGCTATGAAGTGGGGGAAAACAGTTGGTGAAGATTAAAATTTATTTAATTTTATCATCAGTTATATTATGTACATAATGATATAAATAATAATTTTAAAATTCCTTTTTTCCATTGGTAGCCTGTAGTTATTTTTCTCACCTCACCCTTTTCTTTTTGCAGCTTCTCTTCCCAGGCTCAGTACCGAGCATCTCATCCCTACAGTTCTAGGGAGGTAGTCTCTGGGCAAACACTGTTTACAGCCATCAGCTCTTCCAAGACTATTTACCTTCTTAGCAATCCCATTGTTTCCTGACCCCCAAACGCAAGCCAGTTAAGGCAAAGGAGCAGCACGGGCATCAAAGCATAACAGTAAACATTTCTGAAGCCACCAGCCCCACTTGACTCTCCTCAAAGCCAGCTCTCCCCTCCGCCAAGGATTGCCCCACCTCAAACTCCGAAGCAGAGGGAGAGCTAGGTTTAGATTATCTAGGCTAGGGTTTGAAGGTTATATCCTCCTGCCCTCTGGGCTCCTTAAATGTCACGAGGGAGAGGGGGCTTTTGTAAGGTTTGCAAACAGCCCTCATGCTCAAGGCTCAAACTCTCACAAATGAATTACCCGGAGCAAAAAGGGAACTAGGTGAGCCAAGCGAGCATTTCTATCAAGGAGACAGCAACAACAATTAGCACCAACCCCTCCGGGAACTTACGTCCTGGGAACTAAGGAATAGATGGCACAATGGCACTTGAGCTGAGCTTCTGAAGACAAAAACAACTCCCACTGGCTAAAGTAGAGCTGGACAATCCTCTTCATAGAAAAAAAAAAAATACATGGAGAAGGGATCACTGGGGAAACCAATTACCTTGGATCACCATGGGGTTTTGCATCTGGTGTGGTCCCTGGCTCCTGCTTTGGATCTGGCCTCTACGACAGTGGTTCTTAGTCTCAAATCTGTACAGTTGGTCTTTTTTCCTTAATTTTGATAACTGTATCCCAGTATAATTGGCTTCTATCGTGATAGTAGATGTTATATTTTGTGCATTTAAAACTGTCATTCTGAGAAGGGAAACACCAGACTGCCAAAGGGCACAAAAAAGGTTTGGAATCCTTGCTCTAGAACAAACTAGGCCTAGACTCTTACAACTGGCCTCTCTGCTGTTCACACCTGCCAGTGTGATAACCACCCCCACCCCTAACCTACAGGGTTGGAGAGTCCCCAGCTATCTTGAGCTTGAAAGCAGGATCTCTGTTATCAGTTCCATTTATCCTCTGACTCCAGTGCTAAACTGATCCCAACTTGGCCTTATCTCTGCATCATGCCTGCCCAAAAGATGGTGCCCACATGCCTCTGGGCTCCATGCTTTTTGACCTGCTGCCTTTACTGATCTGCATAGTTGTTAAGGCTCTGACTGAGGTCATGCAAAGCAGGAATTGTAGGTTCAGAATGTCACAATAACAATCTTTATGTGGTAAAAACATCATACTTCAAGGGATGATTGCAGAATGAAAGTGGTAAAAGATGGTGGATGCCAGAGTTCAATCTTTGTTGGTACAATGAGTTCCCAGGTGAGTCCTTCAGCCAATCTAAGCTCCTAGGTTTTCGGATCCAAATGAAATGGCTCATGGACCCATGTGTGCCTTTATGTCCTAACCCAAGGAATTCTATTCCAACTGGACAAAGGTGGCCTATGTTACATCATGAATACCGGGGCAGGTTGCTCACTGGCTCATACTCTATCTGAGAACAGTGCCCTTTTGAGCTGTTTTAAGGACTTCATCCAAAAGTTCCAGATTGTGGATGATCTCCAGCAATCAATCAATCAACAACAATTTATTAAGCACTTACTATGTGCCCCGCATTGTAGCAAGCACTGAGGAGACAAAAGAAGAAAGGGGGGAAGGGAGGCCTACCTCCAAGGGACAGAACATTCTAATGATGTAAGCAATTCATATAAATCAGCACATGGAAGATAAATACAAAATCAACCAAGACTGCTAACTGCCAAGACAGAAGTCAGTCACTAACTTCACCAAGGCCTTCAGGAGTCAGTAACAAGATCTGTAACAGAAGAAAAAAAAACTATCCCTGATCCATTAGTCCTTAGAAGATCCATCAGAATCCTCATGGGGATGACAATAACCCACCAGGATCATCAAAGACTGCAGACTCCAGTTTCTCTGGCCCTACCCCAAAGGCCTGAACACTGGACCTGAGGATCCTCAGCTCAAACCCAGCTCATGCCTGAACTTGCTTGATAACAATTCCTTTATAACAGAGAAACTGATTAAGTCTCTTCAGCTATCTGACCAACTATTTTATACCAAAATGCCAATACAATTGTGATTATCAGTGGATGGCAATAACTAACACATTCTGCAGTAGATCTGGGAACCACAACTTAAAGGAGGAGCTTGAGAAAGGGCAGCTAGATGGTGAAGTAGATAAAGTATAGGGCCTGTGGTCAGGAAGACTCAGTTTCTTGAGTTCAAATCTGGCCTTATTGAGTAGATATGTGACCCTGGACAAGTCACTTAACCCTCAATCCTCTAAGTTACAGAGAAGGTGTCAGTCTACAATTTGTACAGAGTTTCTTCCTCCTCTCTATACTAATGGAATCACAAGTTCCGTCCTCAAGAATCAACTGGAGTGTCCAGAGCAAGGACGGTGGAGTGGGAAGGGCATGGCATGGAAAGATCAGTTAAAGGAACTGGGTATACTTAACCAACAGAAAGAAGACCCAGGTGAGAACACGATAGTCATCTTCAAATATCTGAGAAGACATCACATGGAAGAGATATTATTAGGCTGTTTTTTGTTTGACCTGAGAGCATAACTAGGAACTATAGGTATAAGCTGCAAAGGGGAAAATGCACACTTAAGATCTAGAAAGTCTTAACCATTAGAGCTATGTAAAAGTAGAACAGCCCCCTCAAGAGACAGTGCCTCTGCCTCCAGCCATGGAGGTCAGTAAGCAGAGGCCAAATGACCACATGTCTCCTGTTATCCTGAGGATTCTTTCCCAGTAGGTAAGCCTGACGGAATTCAGGAAATGTTTATTAAGCACCTACCTCATGCCAGACTCTCTACTAAGTGCTGGGGATACAAAATCAGGGAAAAGACAATCCTTGCCCTCAAGAGGCGTAGAGACAAAATGCAAACAAATACATACAAAGCAAGCTATGGGCAGTTTTGAGAAGCAGGAAATGATTCACAGAGGGAAAGCAGCAGAATTAAGAGGGGACAGAGAAGGCGAGATTATAGGTGAGAGTTTAGTTGGGACTTAAAGGAAGCCAGAGAGGTCAGCAGTTGGAGTAGGGGTCAGAGAGCACTCCAGGCATGGGACAGCCAGAAAGAATGCCAGAACTGAGAGGCAGAGTGTTTTGTTTTTGAATAAATGGGAAGCTTCTCCAATTGGCGTGTAGCTCTAGTAGCAGTATGACACCCAGTAGCCACTGGGGAAACATACTGAGCACCGTGGCCATTGCATATCCCCCCATTCCTGGCTGTGTTCTGGCCTTACACCTAAATGACCTCTGGTTTTATGAATCACCATTTCATCCACCAATCTTCTCTGTGAACAGAGCCCATCACTGATCTAATGAAGAAGCAAAATGAATTTTCATGGGCTAAGGCCACTTTTTTAAACTGTAAGATAGGTCATTTCTCTTCTCCACTCCACCCCCAACACACACACACACACACACACACGCACGCACACACACAAACACACACCCCTACCTCTTAATTTATGAGAAGCTTTTCATGGTGCAGAATGACCCCTTACAAGGTTATGGTAGGCACCATCCTCAGGCTGGCCAATGTGTTCTTGGACCTCTCTAGTACTACATCAATTTTTCCTGAAAGTTAATTACTAAAAAGAAATATTCTACTTTGGGTGGAGAAAGGGAGGGAGAGAAGAACGAGGAAGGGAGAAAGAAACTCATAGCTGAAGCTACATTTTAGAGGAGAAAATGAAACTTTGCAGCCCATACAGCCCTATTATCTTGTGGAACTACCACATACCCTTGAACACACTGAGACTGCCCACCACTTCAATGAGCAGTAAATCACTGATGGGCATTGTGCTTTAGTATATGCCAGACACTACGCAACAAGCCGAGAAGACAAAGACAAAACCAAAACAGTACCGACCCTTGAGAATTTTATATGCTACTGAAATGATCCATCCTGTACACAGATGAGCAAACACAAAGCATATGAAGAGGTAGAGAGAGCACTGGCCTCTTGATTCTGGAGTATAAGGGAGCCGTGGGGGGAGGTGGGGAAAATCAAAGGTTTCATTTAGGAGGCGGTACTTAAGGTATAGGGTTCACATTTGTTGTTGCTCAGTCATTTCAGTCATGTCTGACTCTTCATGATTCCATTTGGGGTTTTCTTAGCAAAGATACTGGAGAGGTTTGCCATTTCCTTCTCCAGCTCATTTTACAGATGATGAACTGAGGCATCATAAGAAATGGAAATTAGTTAATATACATTCTATACTTGAGGAACAGACTGCAAAACCCCACAGGTGGGAAATGGAACACTATGGATGAAAAACAGCAAACAGGTCCATCTGTTTTCCTCCACTGAACACTGGACTGGAGAATGTGTGAAAAGGAGTAATGTAAAGCTAGAAGTTTGAGGCAACCAGCATGTAATTACCTCACCCTGGACATGAAAACAGGTTCTCCACTGACCAGTAAGGATGGCTGGGCAGTAGATTTAAAGTTCTGTCAATTTTGCAGCAATTTCTGGGCCTGACATGTCAGCAGTACCATCCCAGGCTCAAGAAACCATTGTTCAGTCATGTCTGACTCTTTGTGCCCTTATGAACCATACTGTTCATGGGGTTTTCTTTGCAGATACTGGCACAGTTTGCCATTTCCTTCTCCAGTAAATTAAAGGAAAAAGAGCTTAAGTGACTTGCTCAGGGTTACACAGCTAGTGTCTGAGGCTGGATTTGAACTCAGTTCTTCCTGGGTCCAGGCTCAGCACTCTATCCACTAAGTCACCAACTATCTCCTAAAGAACTGTTCCAGCTAACTGCCTCAAATGGCCATGCTCTGAGCCAGCGTGCTATTTCCAAGGGGTCCACAATTCTATTCCCAATATGTTACAGGAAGGATTCATCAAGAGCTATTCCAACATTTTTGACACAGGCTCCATTAGGTCCTGTAGGCTGTGCCTCAATGTTTCTGGTGGTTACATGTTAGATATAACATCACGTACTATATACAATCAACCAAGGTATAGGCTTACCAAGTTAAATCTGGGAAGACAGCAGGATTTTATGACTACTACCAATACCCCATCTCCCTGAGCAAAAGAATGAGTTGGATAAGAATCATAAAGCTATCAAAAGCAAACGTTGCAAAAACTCAAAAAAAAAAAGCAAAAGTAGAGATAAGAAAAGACTTCCTACCCCAACATTCTCTCCCTCCCCCCCATTTCTTAGCAAAGGAATATGTGGGAGTGGTACATATCTGTAGGATATTGAATATATTTTCAGATTTTTTTCAAAGTATTGATCAGTTTTGCTGATTAGTTTTTTTCTCTTCTTTGTCTTTAAAAATATCAATCTGCAATAGAGAATGGCTCTCTGAGAGGAGAGGGAAATTTAGGTGCAACATAAAGACAAACTATATCAATAAGAGTTTTTTTAATTGACAAGCATTTATTAAGTGACTACTGTGTACCAAGAAGCATTCAAGGCTCTAGAGATACAAAGGCAAAAATGGAAGATAATATGAATATACTGAGATATATGCAAATAAGATAATTTGGGGGGAAAGGTACTGGGCAAAGGAAAGGAAGGCCCTCAAGGCAGCACTTGAAATATATTCAAGAGTCTATGCCAAACACAGAAATGTATTATATCTGATCATAAAGGTAACAGGAAGACAATGGAGTTCACTGAGTAGGAAGAGTGACCTGATCAGATCCATGCTTTCAGATAATCATGTGACAGCTGAGAAAAAGAGAGACAAGCCTGGGGAGACAGCAATTAGGGGGACTAGTGGCATGTCTGTCTGGTTGTATGAGTGGAGAGAAGGAGATGGATGTGGGAGGCACTGTCAAAATAGAAATGACAAGATCTGGCAATTCACTGGATATGTGGGACTGGGGAGAACGGCTCTAAGGCTGCAAACCTGGATGACTGGGAGGATAGTGCAGCACAAACAGAAATGCAGTTGTTCAGAAGAGAAGCTGAGCATCTACAGCATTAACTGCCCAACCATGATCAAGTGATACCTCTGGATTTTTAGACACAAGCTCCACCTCCAGCTATATCCCCACATGGGGTAAGCAGGACCCTATAATAAGGCATTTGAAGGAGAGGACATGACGTTTCCAAGAGATGTTCATGTTAAAGAACGGATAGAATCTGTACATTTGTACAAGACTGTGAGATGAATTCCAAACTAGCAGAAATGGAGGTAGAGTGTAGGGGACAGTGTGGATAGCCGAGCCAGAGGACAGAGTAAGAAAGGGAGGGGTGGGATGAACATGAAAGCACAATCTACCAAAAAGAGCCCGCTTCTATAGAAAATAATTTAAGCCAAGGATGTTAGCTGGAAGTGCAGCTTTCATTTCAAAAGACCAAACCTTCTTTTCAAAAGGTTGATTAAGATAATTCTAAAAACAAAATAAAAATACCTAGACTAGCTAGTAACAGTTTATATCAACAGAGCTCTTTAAGGTTCACAAAAACACAACGGGAAAGGCAGAGCAATTATTCTTATCCCTACTTAAGACACGGAAATGCTCAGAGAGGTAAAGCCTAAGACCACATGGCTAATATCAGAAGCAACGCACAAACTCAAGGGTGGCTCCCAAGTCACCCTCCTTCCACTTCTGACTTGATGCTTCTTATTTTCTTACAAAACAAGTGCTTATGCCTTTGTTCCTAATACTGATTACTAACAGATATAATAAAACTTCAACATTTAATGGAGGTGATCTCAATCACTCATCCTCTAGCAATTCATATCACAACCTAACGGTAACATCAACTCATTGTCTATGTCATTTCACAATTAAGACACATAGTTTGTTCATGTCAATTTACAAATCATCTGCAAGGATCGATCCTGAAGAGTAGAGGCTGCCCTCTAATCTAGATCTTTGAACATTCTGTAAGGACAGTGAATAGAATAGAATAGAATTCTGTGGTGCAGTGAATAGAGCACCAGGCCCTGGGAAGGAGGACCCAAGTTCAAATGCAGCCTCAGACACCTGACACTTACTACTCCTAGACCCTGGGCAAGTCACTTAACCCCAAATGCCCTCCCTTCCCCCCTCAAAAAAAAAAAAAGCAAAAAAAAACCATTCTGTAAATATCAGTTTCTACATCCAGGTTACCCATCTTTACCTTTGCTAGACCTCTAAGAGGCAACTGAATGGATAGAGTACTGGGCTTAGAGTCAAGAAGACCCAAGTTCAAATTCAGCTTCAGACACTTGAGGAGTTGTTTAGCCTATCACTACCTGCTCAAATCAATTAACCTCCCTCTAGTTTAGTTTCCTCCGGCTGTAAAATGAGATGGTTAAACTCAAGCAGTTGATTATTCTGAATTTTACAAGATAGGGCCACCTGAACTGTTCTATCATTATGGGACAAATTCAAAGGACTAAAGATGGAAGGAAAGAATGCAGTCATTAACGGTAAGCTAACATTAACTGTGAGGGGTTGCTCACAGTCTGACCCAACAAGATAAGATGAGAGAGAAAGATGAAAGGGAGTTTTTAGAATTGCACTGGCTGAATTTGAAGCCAGAAATAATAGATACTACAGTTGCTGCTTAGGAGTTAAGTTCAGCTGAGAAGAAAAATGTCTGAAAGCAGAGAATCAGAGAATTCACGGGATAGATCAACTAGTTTGGCTGAAGCCTAGTCAGACATTAGTGAAATGTAGCATGGACCTAATCAACTTAGCAGTAGAAGTATTGGCTCAACATAGAGGCTATGATTATGAAGAAACTTTTTTAGACGATTCCTGAGACAGGACAAACAACAACGACTGAAGTTTACAAGTCCAAAGATGTAGAATTCTTCAAGCATATGTTTCCCTCATTTGGGGGGCATTTTTTTGTGCATGCCCACTCTCCTCAACAGCTACTGGCTATATTGATGAGAAAATGCAATGCAGGATTATTTCTACATTTGCTGTAATATTATACTAGGTTTCAAATCTAAAAGTGTCATGATGATGAATGTCTGCTTTTGTGCAAATGGAAACACACTTGCAGGGGCTAAAGTGGTGAGCAGAGAAATTATAATCCCCCACAACCAACTATGCTCTAACAATCTGAGAGAATATGAGTATAACTGTGTGGTGGTAGGACTCCTCTGTGAACTTCTAACAGTCCGAGTGAAGGAATGACCAAGTCAGCTTGGAACCATGCCCACATGAGAGGTGTAAGACACTTCTGGAAGCTGCATTTACCCATTACACTGGCAAAACTCTTTTGCTGACCATGAGTTTCCTTATTTTATAAGCTTAGCTGATAATGACAACCAGAGCT
Source organism: Pseudochirops corinnae (assembly GCA_028646515.1). Classification (NCBI taxonomy): domain Eukaryota; kingdom Metazoa; phylum Chordata; class Mammalia; order Diprotodontia; family Pseudocheiridae; genus Pseudochirops; species Pseudochirops corinnae. The sequence goes on along the minus strand of CM053585.1, from coordinate 128,274,237 downwards.
TTAACGAATAGTTATGTTCTTTTTCATCTATGCAAGGAAAAGACACCTTGCCGAAAGAAAGACTTTAAGCTTACACTTGCTCTACCAAGTCAATTTGTTTTTTTAATCAACATATCACAATTACAGTGGGAAAAGTGGCAAATCATAAAGCAAACATATTTAATAATAAAGAACAAATCCTGCTGTCTCATCTGACCACAGTATGGGTTTTCTAGCAATTCTGGTAAGGTGCTTTGGGGCTGGCGGTACAGCTTACAGAACCCTGACACCGAACCTGAAGGAACCTTTTGAGGCCTTTTAGTTTAGCCCCTTCATTTTATTAATAAAGAAACAGAGGCCTAGAGAGGAGACCTTACTTGCCCATGACCATGACTGTGCCTCTGTGGTAGAGTCAGGAATCCAGGTACTCTGACGAGAGACTCAGTGTTCTCACCCCTACAATGAGAAGACCCATACCAGGGTCTTTTGTGATGGTGAAGTTGTATACTAACCAGAAAATATGCAGAACCTCAAACTTCTGCCCTCCACCCACTAGTACTATTTTATACAAGAGCAGAATTGCCCAGAACTAAGATGGGGATATGGCGGCTAGTGGCACTGTGGAGAGAGAACCAGGCCTCGAGTCAGGAAGCCGAGGTCAAACAGGGTCTCAAACACTTGCTGGCTATATGACTCTGGGCAAGTCACTGAACGCTACTTGCCTCAGTCTCCTCAACTGTAAAATGAGCTAGAGAAGGATACAGAAAACCATTCCAGTATCTTGGTCAAGAAAATGCCAAAGGCGGTCACCAAGTATCAGATAAGACTAAAATGACTCAACAACAGAGAAGGGTGAGTAGTGGAGAGACCCAAAAAGGGTCTTCTCCTCCTGCTAGGAAGGAATCCCAAATGAGTACTTTTATACCTGGAGAACTATTTTTAGTTGTTCCTGGGCAGATTATCCAGGCACATGACAAAATTTACTAAGCGCCTTACACACACCGGGCAAAGAAAGCACTTCGGATACAAAGAAAGACAAAAAATTAATCCCTGCCCTCAAGGAGCTTATAGTCTAATGGGGAAGACACTGTGATAACTATGTACAAACAAGCTATTAGACAGGATAAATAGGAAGTAATTAATAGAGGGATTGACAAAGGCTTTCTGTAGAAGGTAGAATTTTAGCTGAGACTTGAAGGGAGCTAGGGAATCCAAAAGGCGTTAATGAGAAGGGAACTGAGGCATGAGGGTTGGCTAGAAAAAAATTCCAGGAGCCAAAGGATGGAATATCTCATTCAACTGAAGAATAAGGAAGCCAAAGCTCCTGGATGGGAGCTTGTGAATCACTTGGGCCCCTCGGCTCTTTTTTTTTTTTTTTAACCTGCCATTTCAACACCTAATAGCACCTCCACCAAAAAATGAATTGGGGCAGGAAGAAGAGGGAAAACTCACTTAAGTCAATCTGCCTATTTATTACAAGCTCTGTTAAAGTTACAACTGATTAAGAGTGAAATGTCCTTAAACTCTAAACTGGGTATCTTGCCACACAGGAGAGTAGGGGGGATGAGGATGAGAGGTGGGTTGATGGAGGGAAGGGCGAGGTGGGGGGAGAGGGTTGCAGAAAGTACACGTCTGAAAAGGGACAGGGACATGGTAAAGAACAGAACAAAGGGGGGCGGGATAGGAAGGAGGGACATATAATCAGTCTCTTACAATATGTCGACTGTGGAGAGGTTCTGCATAATTACACATGTACAACCTGTATTGAATTGAAATTATCCTTCCAGTAGGGGTGGATGATGAGGGAGGAAAAGAATCTAGAATTTAAAGTTCTATAATCAAATGGTAAAAATATATATGTATATCTATATTATTATTATTATTATTAACTACATGCAACGGGGAATTAAGATATACAGGCACTGGGGTAGGGAGATCCATCCTGCCCTACCAGAAAGTCACAGGGGCAATGGGGGAGGACATAGGAGAGAGCAGATTGGGGGAGGGCCTATACAGTGGGATGACTGTTTTGGGGTGGTGGGTAGGGAAAAGATGGGGGAAAAATTTGTAACTCAAAATCTCATGGAAACAAGTGAAGTAAACAAGAAAATAAATAAATTTTTTTAAAAAAGAAAAAAGTGAAATGTCTCATGTTGTAAAATTGATTTAATTTCTATTATCCGTGTTTTACAAATTTTCTAACCTAGTGGTGTCAAACTCACAGAAACCAGTCATTTAAACCCAATGTAAGGAACCCTACAGGCCACATAATGACTTGGAACACTGCAAGTTAAGGGGCAGCTAGGTGGCTCAGTGACTAGAGCACTGGCCCTGGAGTCAGGAGGACCTGAGTTCAAATCCAACCTCAGACACTTGACCCACTTACTAGCTGTGTGACCTTGAGCAAGTCACTTAACTCCAATTGCCCTGCCTTGCCCCCTCCAAAAAGATTTTTTTAAAACCTGCAAGTTAATATTATCTACATTATACTGTATTTTTATTTATTTTCTTAAACATTTCTATCTTGTTCACTCTGGAGTCAAGAGAACATCGCTGCTCTAGATTTCTATCAGCGAAATGGGAATTATCTTCTCTTTTCCAGTAAGATCATGCACATAAAAAAATTTTTTTAAAAAAAGGTAGGGAAAGAACTCTATGTAAAGGTATATTTTTTTTATTTAATATATGCTGATATATCTTCTTTTAAAGAATCATTAGCATTATCTTCAAGTGAAACATAGAGAAGCAAAATCCCATCATGTCAAGATCTACATGATTTATCTGTATGTTTCTACTCCAAGTGGGACTCAGAGGACCAGGCTGTCACTTGTGTATTCAGACATCAGCTAGCCATGGCCAAAGGGGATAAACTGTTCTACTCCACCGCACTCTGTCAGGGTCAATCCAACAGGTGTTATTGGGGCTTTTTTTTTTAACCCTTGAACCCTTAAACTGAAAACCACAGACTTTAGTAAAGTAGGGGGAACAGAACTTAAGCCCTGAATTCACTGGCACATCATGAAGTCCTAAATCCAACGGGCTGGAAATTCTAGTTTGGGTTGTCAAAAAAAAAAACTCAACTCTTACTTGCTAAACATCTAATCATCTTTCTCAAAGAGGTCAATTTATTTTCTCATTCCATCCTGGACTCCTGCATACACTTACTTTGTAGTTCTTGGACATTCATTTTATTTGTTTCATTCACGGGTTTTTACCATCTCCTCTTCCAGACTGTAAGCTCCACGGAATCCCAGGATTCCATCTAATGTAGATCAACTTAGTAAAACCGCCACTTAATGAATGTTTGTTGAATTGTTTGAACTAAAATAAGTTAAATTTAATTCCAGGCTATTTCCCCATGTGGAATGCCTTCTCTGTTCTTCTCCAGCTCAACTATGCCCTTCTCCCAAGACCAATTCACATTTAACCTCCTTTACAAAGACTTGTATAATACCAGCTGATAAAAGATTTAGAACTGGAAGGAACCTTAGAAGTCATCTAGTTCAAATCTCTCCTCCCCATTTTACAGATGAGAAAACCAAGGCCCAAATATTAAAAATGATTTGTCTAAAGTCACATAGATAATAAGCATCAAAGGCCAAGATGTAAACCAAGGTACTATGATTGAAATCCAGCTCTCCTCACTTACTCTCTCATATATATATATTTTGTGTGTTTTTCATAAACCTGAATTAAGTTTACATTTCAACTCAGCAAATTAATATGTGAAAAATCACTGTATTAAGCTGAGACTACAGAGACAAAAAAAGAACCAGGCCCTGCCCTCAAGAACTTACAGTCTACAGGGGAGATGGCATATAGAAAGAATAAATATTTAGTGTCAGGGCAGCTAGGAGGTGCACTGAATAGAGCACTGGCCCTGAAGTCTGACAGACTGGAGATCAAATTCAACCTCGGACACTTGACACTCAACTAGCTGTGTGACCTTGGGCAAGTCACTTAAGTTCCAACTGCCTTGCCTTCTCCCCTCTTAAAAAAAAAAAATTAGTGTCCTATCTTCCTTTTCCCTTTAGACTATAAATTCTAGTTCAGGCACTCAGCTCATTTTTTAATCCAAAGAACTTTAAATACAACGAACACTCAATAAATGTTGCTTTACCAAACCTGAAGGGCTAGCTAAATTCTAGCTGCCTCATATTCTGTTGAAGAAGGATGAGGATGTGGAAATACATGCGATTATACACACACACACACACACACACACACACACACACACACCATTAAATACCATTAATGGAGCTCTACATCTGTAACAAAAATTTTTCAATGAGGACCCTCTACTTCCATATGCTCTCAGAGTTCAATTTAGGCACGACAGATTTTAACCTTTTATGGTCAAAGCAATTCCATACTCTAACTTTAGTAAAATGTAATTAACCATATAATTAATGTCACATAGGAGACAGCTCAGTGTACTGGGCAGTGGTGTAATAGAGAGTATAAGCCCAATACATACTGGCTCTGCGCCCTTTGCTGGTCACCTAACCTCCATCTTGATGTACCCCAGCCAATTCTCTAAGACAATGAATGAGAACAGTTGCTGACGCATCAGCAGAGGGAGTTTCCTCACAAAAAAAGCCCCATGCCAAAGAAATCATAAAAAATAATAATGTCACATATCCTAAAAACCACACACAGATTTTTCTTCATCATCCTTATGATACTGACATTTATGTAGCTCTGCCAAGTGCTTTACATAATATCCAATGGGATCCTCACAACAACCCTTTGTACAAAGTAAATGTGCTATGGATATTTTTAATACTCCCATTTCACAGATGAGGAAAATAAGCTTAAGATCTATAAAGTGACTAGCCTTGCCAATCATCAGACAGCTAGTATTTGAGGCAGATCAACCCCAGGCTCCACCATCCACTACTGTCAAGTCTCCTCTATCCATTCGGATGATGAAGAGACAACTATTGAAAAATTTTGAACACTTTCAGCACATCCACTGAATGACAAGAGAATTACCAGAGGAGCCCACCAAACTGAGATTAGCAAAGATGTGGGGCCTTCAGATGATATCTGTACTGAGCAGAACCCCTCACCACACTGCCTGGATTCTACAGACATTTTAATTGACTTATTCTTTTTCCTGAATCAGTTAGTTGTCTGTGCTGTCCAAATACAATGATTACTTCCTATTCTCCTTGCAGGCTATATAGACTCAACGTCAGAGAACTCTTCAGTTCCCTTCTGTGCTCAAATCATTTTCCCATTATCAGTGTCAAACACTGTCAAGTGCAGCCAGAACGAGACTAAAATGTAATTGGGAAAATTTTAACAAAATAAATAAAAATACAATAACACCTTTACATTTTAAAACTAAGTCAGTATTTGGGCTGCAGAGAATCCTTATGTATGTATGATCAGTGGCCCCCATACTATTTCAGTCTGACACCACTTGAGTGGGGCAGGGAGTTTGGTGCAGCAGAGAGAGCGCCAGCCCCAGGGTCAAGAGGAACTGAGTTCAAATAGGGCCTCGGGCACTTACTAGCTGTGTGACCCAGGGCAAGTCACTTAACTCTGTTAGCCTCAGTTTCCTTGTCCGTAAAATGAGCTGGAGAAGGAAACAGCAAACCATTCCAATATTATCTGCCCAGAAAACCCCAAACGAGGTCAGGAAGAATCAGACGAAACTAATCGACGTAAACACCACCACCGCGGTAGAAGACAAGGAAAACGCTATGCCTTTTCTAAACGGGAACATGAAGGGACAAGGAACGCAAGCAGTATATGCCAGGTCAGAGTGGGAGGCTGGGGCAGAAATCTCAAACAGAACCAAGATCTCCCTTCTTCTGTTTTTGTCCTCTCAACAGGAACAGAGTGCCATTTAGAACTAGGCTCATTTCCCAGGAAAGTTGTATAAAATATCAGTGGGAACAGTGCCATCGAGAACTACATCTTAGCAGTCAAACAAGACAGAGGAACATGGCATAATTAACAGTAACTTGGATTTGTCTGGTTCTTCACACTTTTCCAAATGTTTTCACCTGTACCATCCCGCTTTGTCCTCACACTAACTGTGAGGCAGACAGAATAGGTCTTCTTATGCCCATTTCACAGATGAAGAAACCAGGGCTCGGATCACACAGCTTCCCCCAAACCCTGTGGCTGCTGAGCCAAAGAGCTTGTGATAAAAACCCAAACATTCTCATTTCAAATGCAGTGCTCTTTCTTCCACACTGAGGGGTGGGAGAGGAAGACGAACAACCATTAAGTACCTATTTTGTGGGAGGCACTGTGCTGAGCCCTTTTCAAACATCCCATTTGCTCCTCTTAACAATTCTGTGTGATGGGGGCTATTACCACTCCCATTTTACAGCTCAGGAAACTGAGTAAGACAGGTAAAGTGACTTGCCCAGGGTCACACAGCTATTACGTATCTGAGGCTGGAACTGAACTCAAGTTTTCTGATTCCAGGCCCGACATTCTCAACTCACTGAACAATTTTTCCAAAAATGTTTCCTCCAAGAGATTTTGAGAGCTGGAAAAGGAGCAAGGCTTTAAGAAATGACTGAGAAGTTTGAAGAATGGGAAAATGTGTATGAAAAAGTTAAAAATGAGAAAACAAAAGAAGCACCAGGCAAACAACATATACACTACCTAAAAATAACAACAATGCATCAGCATAATTGCTATCATATTTCCTGCTTTCTCAATGGATGGGGAAGAAGGTAGACAAGAGAGGGGAGAGAATCTAGAACTGACAATAAAAAGACAGAAGAAAACAACAAAGAAAGGCAGCTTAACTTGGGGAAACAATCTTGGCCCCAGAGAACCAACAATGAAACCCAATTCCCCATCTCTTAGTCAAAAGGTAAGGGCCTAGGACACTATGAATGCAGAAGGCAGTAAATGTATCCAACCTCGCCCCCTCCTGGACTGGTTTTGTTATAACTGTTAGGGGTTTTTTCCTTAGTAACTGGCAGGTTCAATGGGCTAGAAAGAAGCTTATCAGGAAAGGATTGCAGCATAAAACAAGAACATTAATAAAACTTTCAAAGAAAAGGAATGTGGTCCTTCTGTAAAAGCCCACTGAATCACCTATGCTTTTTTCCTCAATGGACTAATGATTTTTCATTGGCGTGCCAAAAAAATTATTCTCATATGAGTAACTGTGACTGTCTCAGCAACAGGATGACTGTATGTCTCATGGTGGTATTACTGTACCCCCAGCCTGAAATGCCTCCTCCTCTCCTTTACACAAGTTTCACTGGTGTGGGTCTGGTTCTGGCTGCACTTGCCAGTGTTTGACACTGATGACGACACTCAAAATGATTTGAGCACAGAAGTGAGGAGAAGGGTTCTCTGAGGTTGAGTCTATACAGCCTACAAGGAGACTAGGAAGTAATCACTGTATTTGGACAGCACAGACAACTGATTCAGGAAAAAGAGTAAGTCAATTAAAATGGCTATAGAATGCAGGCAGTGCTCAGTACAGAGCAGACCATCACGCTTCAGGACCTTAGGTAGAAGGAAGTCCTTTAAGAGCTGCTGTGGCCAAAACATGAACCACCTGGGGATGAGTGTACTTGGCCAGACTGGTTCTCTCAGGACAGATTCATACTGAAGTCTACCACCAGGCCCAGAACAAAGCCCTTCTGGCTTGGCAGAACCAGTCAGGGTTTCTGTGATCTTTAGCACAGCCTCGAGATGGCAGAGTCAATCTCATACCAGGAAGAGACATGAGACCTGAGCAGAGGATGCGACTTTAAAAACACCACCAACAACAACCCCTTCCTTACCTGTGTGAGTCCGGACGTGTCTTTTCAGGTCGAAAGTATCATTGAAGCCTTTGCCACAAAAGGTGCACAGGTGTCTTTTCACCTGGTTGTGGCACTTGAGATGCCTGTTGAGCATCCGCTGGAGACGGAAGCCTTTGCCACACAGCTCGCAGCTATACACCATAGCTTCATTGCAGGTCCCTGTTGTGAACTAGTAGGCAGAAAAAGAAGCTCCATTAGCAGAGAAGGAGAAACTAAATATAAAAGAGGGGATGAAGGAATGGAGGGAGGGGATGTCTGGGTTCTAATTCAATAAGCATCCAATAAGTTCCTATTATATGCACTGTGCTAGGAGCTGGAGATATACAGACCAAAACAAAGAGAAAAATAAAAATCCCTACCCTCAAGGAACTTACACTCTACTGGCTTCTAAAGTTCCCCCAAAAGGCCTTTTAAAAAAAGGTCGACAATCAAATGGAGGAAGTGTAGGCAGGGGCTTACTTTGAAGCATGTTTTGCCTAAAATAAGCCTCTAGCTTTGGCTGCATGTGGTTTCCACTATCTAAAAATACCAGGCAAATGCTTCATGTTGCATCAGAATCCAAATGGGAATGAGGAAGGCGTAAATTATTTGTATTCTGTTTTTCCTCCTCTTAAAAGTTGAGCCTGAAAACCAGAACAGGGGCAGGAACAAATCATGGGATCCTTGAATTTGCACTGGAAGGGTCTTCTGAGGTAAACTACAAGATGAGGAAACTAAGGCCCAGAGGTCAAGTGACTTGACCAAGGTCAACAGTAAGAAAGCATCGTACTTCTGTCCTTCTTGAAGAGCTGTCACAGGGGTTAAAATTGAGGCCGTACTATGTGATTTAAAACAAAATGAAACACTAAGGATCCAAAAAGCAAACTACTTAGTGATAACCACTGTTTTCCATGGTTTCCTACTTACTGATTGAGACTTTATGATTGAACCAGTCACTTATGTAAGGAATCAGTCTCTGTGATCACAGATGGCCAGAACTGGAAGAAATCTTAATGATCATCTGGCCAGATGAAGAAAAAGGCCCAAGGAAGTAAAATAACTTGATTAAACTAGTAAGAGGCAGAGCCCAGACTGACTGCAGATAAATTATTCTTCCACTATACCACAAAAGGTGACTGCCAAAAAAATTATTCTCATATGAAAAACTGTGACTGTCTCAGCAACAAGATGACTATATGTCTTATGGTGGTATTACTATACCCCCAGCCCAAAACGCCTCCTCCTCTCCTTTACACAAGTTGTGCCCACCCTTCAAGATGCAGCTCAAATTCTTCCTCCCTCTCTCCCATCACAGAAGTTCAGATTTGGAAGGAATATCAATGGAGCTCAAAAAAGAAATCCCCACAACAACACACCTGACAGAAGGTCAGACATTCAGCTTTTTCTGGAAGATTTCCAATGACAAGGAACCCACCATCATCCATCTCCTAAAGCAGCCCATTCCACTTTTGGCTAGGTCTAACAGCTGATAGGTGGAAGAGCGGATAGAGTGTTGGGTCTGGAGTCAGGAAGACCCAAATTCAAATCTAGCCTCAGACACTGCAAGACCCTGGGCAAGTCACTAACCCTGTTTATCTTGGTTTCCTCATCTATAAAGTGAGCTGAAGAAGAAATGGCAAACCACTCCAGTATCTTTGTCAAGAAAATCCCAAATGGGGTCAGGAAGAGTAGAACACTACTGAACAGATTTATTCAACGCTCAGTTCAAAGGTGACCCTCCTACATCAGGGATGGCAACTAGGTGATGGAGTGGATAGAGTGCTGGGCCTGGAGTCAGCAAGACTCATTATTCCCGAGTTCAAATCCAGCCTCAGACATTTACCAGCTGTGTAACCCTGGGCAAATCATTTAACCCTGTCTGCCTCAGTTTCCTCATCTGTAAAATGAGCCGGAGAAGGAAACAGCAAATCATTCCAGTATCTGTCTCCAAATGGGGTCACAAATAGAAAAGGAATGAAAAAATGACTCAACAACTTCCACCAATTGTCTCTGGTCCTGCCCTGTAGTTTGGATAAGCAGGACAAGGCTTTTCCACAGGACAGTTTTTCAAAACAGACTTTGGCCTCCCTTTGCCAGAAAAACACTTGCGATCTGTGACACCCAAATTAGCAATTGATTATCTGGTATGTATTATTGCAGTGTAAGGGCTTTATAACTGTCTAGTTTCCACAACTAGATTATAAGGTTATAAATGCCTTGAAGATAGAACCTTTTCTTTTATTTCTTTCTCAGTATCCACAACATTGCTTACTTAATCCAGTCCTGGCACTGAAAGGACTGTCAGTAAATACCTGTTCTCTAATTAGGGCCTGAAATTCAACATCTTTCCCTAAAACTCCATTCCTGTCCTTCCAAGACTGAAACAGAAAGAAATCTGAGCATCACCTCTGACTCTTCCCTTGCCCCCATCTCACTTATCCGTCTTCAAGTACCACCAACCTTAACTCCACAACATGCATCCCTACTGCTCCCACCCTAATTCAGAGTTCTCTTGATGGTCGTAGTACTGGTATGGCTCTAAGCCTTCCTCTACACTACTGCCAATTTAGTCCTCATAAAAATGCATCCCTCCAAATGCCTTACATCAAAAACCTTCTATGGCTCCCCACTGTTTAATGAATAAGGCCAAACTCCAGGGTTCCCAGGCCTACCTTACAGTATACTTCTTATATTCCACACTCTGCTGGGCCAAAGTAGCTCACTAAAAATCTCCTAGATGTTTCTTCCCATCTCTGCCTTCTCCCCGCCCCCATCTCACTGTTCTTCAGGTTCGGAGTAAACTCATTCCATCTGTTTACTACCATTTAACCATCATTCAAGGCCAAGTTCAAATCTATTCTCACAGTATTTTGGAGGAAGGGAAAACAATTGGGTTAACTAACACATATAATGTGTCATAATATGGGTTTAACTAGCCCAGGATCACATAGCTAATTAGTGACAAGTATCTGAGGCCTGAATTTGAACTCAGGTCCTCCTGACTCCAGAGCCCTGCTCTACTCACTGTGCCCTAGCTGCCCCAAGGATCCATATCTTAAGGAAATGTATGACCAACCACTTTTGGCTTCTTCAACATCCCAGTAACTTTCCAGGACCACAGCATGGTACCTTGGGCACCACATCCCAGTTTGTTTTATCTCCTCATTAGAATATAAGTTTCTTGAGGAAAGATGTTGCTTTTTTGCTTTTTTTTTTTTTAAATGCTTTGGCATTTGTAACCCCAGGGCTCAGAAAAAAAGTGCTTGGCAAATAACAAGCCTCAATAAATTCTTTTTCATTCATTCCTTTACTCATTCATTCTTTAGCCTATGGGGTAGTCTACAGAGTGTAATGGGAAACAAGAGCGGACAAGTAATCTAATGAAACTGAGCTGCACAGAGCAGAGAAAACAGAGGAAATGCACAGCATGTAACAACAATGCAAACAAAAACACTCAGAGGCAACAGAATTCAGGACAAACACAACGGACACTATTTGCTCCAAGTTACAGAAATTTAGATGTGATTCCTTCTTATCAATCTGTTAACAAACAGTAAAATACAGACTGTCAGTCACAATTATTGGGTTTTTTTAAATGGAAAGGTACTTAGGTGGGAGGTGGGACTGTGGCACTTAATTCTTAAGTAACTGAGGTGTGCTCCTAAGAGGACAGAGGCTATTTCACCCGTCTCTGTATCTCTAGCTCGGGCCATAGCACCAAGCTTATATCATCAGAGCTTTGTGAAATGCTGGTTGATATATGTGTTGAAAGAAATTAATAATTTCTAAAATAGTAAATACCAATTCATATGAGATGCGAAGGAATCTACCAAAAAATTTGTAAAACAACTTAATGATTATAAATTTTAAAAATTAAAATAAAATTAAGTTATATAGACAGCTAATGTAGCCAGAGCAAGGTTTAACAGACAACCTGAGTGCTGCACTGGAATCTCCACCAACTTGAGTCCTAAGAAGATACAAGTTGCGGGAGAGGGGGGAAGGAAACAGGACATACCAGATAATAAGCTAGTCCTGGGCGGTTTAATTACTTGAAAGATGATTAGGAGTTAGGAGTCCACAATGCAACATGGTAGCTACAAAAGCCAACTGGATGTATAAACCACATGTAGAGAAGCATAGTGTCCAGGGCAAGGAAAGTCAGAGTTCTGTTCTCTGGCCTGGGGGTGTTCAGTTCTGACCTCGATTTTGGATAGGACATTTGATAAGCTGGAGAATGGCCAGAGAATGACCTCACTGTAAGTCTTCAAGAGAAGGCTGGATAGACTTTGTCAGCTATTTTGCCGGGAGTCTCGTGTAGGTACAAAAGAACGGGCAAAGTTGTTATGTGGATGGTAGCCTTGAAGGCCTCTGAGGTCCCTTAGCAACTCCTAAGTTTTGTGATTTATGGAAAGACTTAGATGAAAATTGTACAGGGTGGAGAGTAGACCAGTTGTGATCTGAAATGGGAGAAGTCTCAATACCAGACCCATCCACGTACCCATCCAGATAATTCAATAAAAAGAGTGGATCGACTGAATATCAAGGCAGACACTACAGCAAAATGATGAGGTCTTTCTTCAGAGTGGGAGAAGAATCCAAAGAGCCAAAATCCTCAGTTTTCTCCATTCAAAGTCTGTAGCAGTTCACTGTCCCCTAAGAAGACCCAATGGTATAGGCATAAAATCATCCACGTTCCTCATTTTTGTAAATCCCCATTTAAAAACAACAAGAAATGTAGTTTCTTTCTCTTTACAACCTCAGTTGTTCAGATCAAAAAAGGTACTTTTTCAGACCACAAAAAGCCTAAAGAAATGATATTCCCTCAGTAGTAAAAGCTGGAGGGAAATCACAGCCAAGAGAGCAAAGGCCCTTTAGAAAGCCAGTATATAATCAGCCTCAGGAAAAGATAACAGCCTCCAACAGGGAGAAACAATGACTATGTATTCCCATTCACAAAGTGTGACCTTTCCTCTCCTTTCTAGGATAAAGACTGCACTTCTGCTTTTAGCTCTCCATCAAGACCTGCAGGTTCCACAGTTTTCTCAGGCTGCTAAAGTGGGCAAACAGAATTATCTCCATTTCAGGGCGGAAAAATAAGGTCCCAGGATGTAACAGCAAATCACTAAGCTTTGTATTAACTCAGCATCGGTTCTGCAGGTGGTCTGTGGAAGCAGACTGGGTAGTGGCTATCCAATCTACCCCTAAGTTTCATTTTTCCTATTTTACCCACTCCATCCTTTATCTCTGCGGTTCAGATCAGATGGTCCGACTTCCATTATCAGATTTATCTATTTATTATAATCTGATCATCTTCATTATTAGCTTTGTATCTCTAGCATCTAGCATAGCTCCCGGCACACAGTAACTCTCTAGATAAATGTTTATTTAATACAATAAAAAATTCTATTAATCTAATCTATTTATCATGACTACTTTTTTAAACTAGTGAACCAAGAAGAATTTATTAAGCAAGCATCTACTACGTGTCAGGTACCCTGCTTCAGGATGGGGAATCAAATACAAAACTGGGATAATCAGCTCCCAAGAAGTTTATATGATAGTAGGGAGCTAGGGGGTGCAGTAGATAAGACTGCCAGGCCTGGAGTCGAAGACCCGAGTTCAAAGCCAGTCTCAGACACTTAACAGCTGTGTGACCCTGGGCAAGTTACTTAACCCTGTTTGCCTCAGTTTCCTCATCTGTAAAATGAGCTGGAGAAGGAAATGGCGAGACATTCAAGGATCTTTGCCAAGAAAACCCCAAATGGGGTCAGGAAGGATGAACCCTGAACAACAGGGAGCTACATGGTCAATTAAGTAAAATATAAGACACTATACGTAAGTAAACATAAGATATTGCATATATAGCCTATATAAACTAAACATGAAGTGATGGGAGTCAGGGTGGAGCACACTGACAGAATAAGGATATGCCTCTGAAAAGAAGTGAAAATTTAATTGTTTTGAAGAGAACTAGCAGTTCGTTGTTTCTGGGGAGACTTTTTTTGAGGCAGTCAGGGTTAAGTAACTTGCCCGGGGTCACAGAGCCAATAAGTATTCAAGGTC
>CM053585.1:128235483-128259920 GCA_028646515.1 Pseudochirops corinnae | reverse complement strand
GGTGGCAAAAAACTGGAAATTAAGGGAATGCCCATCAATCGGGGAATGGCTAAACAAGTTGTGGTATATGAATGTAATGGAATACTATTGAGCTATAAGAAATGGGGATGAGATGGACTTCATATTTACCTGGAGAGGCTTATACAAATTGATGCTAATGAGAAGAGCAGAACCAGGAAAAATTTGTACACAATGACAGACACATCATATATGTGACGACCAGCCTTGATAAACTGGACTCTTCTCAGCAACGCACAGTTATAAGACAACTCTACAAGTCTCAGGATGGAAGGAGACATCTACATTCAGAGAAAGATCTAGAAAGAACAGAGTTTAAATGGAGACTGAAGCAACCTACATGCTACTGCTCTTTTCCGTGTTTGGATTTGTTTCTTTTTTCCCATTGTTCATTTTATGGGTTACAACCCTTCTATATAAGCAGATGATGTCCAGTGTGAAAGTATTTGCAGATTCTATACTTGACTGCATGCCGCCATGGGAAGGAGGGGGGAAGAGGAAGGAGAGAAAATCTGAAACTCAAGGGATTCTGGAACTGAATCTTGTAAACTAAAAGTAAATAAACAAATCAATTAAAAAAGAAAAAAAAAGAAAATACTTCTATTTTCCTGAGCACTTTTTATCCTAATAGCTGGCTGACCAAGCAGAGCAGTCAAACCAGACATGTAATTCTTCCAGTTAAGGCAGTATTCCGCAGACAAACTTCAAGTGATTACTCTGTGTTTAGAGATCGTGTAGTTAGTTAACGATGTACACTGAAAAGTCGTCTAAATTTCTGGAAACTCACCCAGTCACGTGGGTTAATGTTAATCCCACAGGCCATCATTCTGAGATGTTCTTCACACTTTGAACTACCTAGTACTGTGGCTGTATAACAGAAATGCAAGAAATTTTTCTTTTCCTATTGGGGACTAGGAGTTCGGATGAGAAGAGACACAACTGGTTGAAAACCTAGAAATGCAAAGAAAGAGGGAGAGAATTCCTATTCTGCTCATTATGGACTTGAGGGAAATGGAAATTATTCCACAGGGGCACAAGGTGCCACTAAAAACTAAATTTGCATCACAGCCAGATCAGGAAGAATGCTTTAATCCCTAGCCTTATTCCCCAGCAACTGATTCTCCCCGTAACACAAAGCTGTGGGGAGGAGGGTGAACAGGATGGCTAATTGCCCCAATTAGAAAAAATCTAATTCTGGCAAGTTTATGGATAAAGTGACTGGGATGCTCTCCGGTACTCCCACACCTCCCTTGATGCCTTTCACTTTCATCAAGTGGAACAGTGTGGAGGGAAACTGGAAGTATGGGGAATAAATAAATTCCTTCCTCTTTTCCGACCCAAGGAAAGAATTTTAAAATCAATGAATGAGACCAAATTAATATAATCAAAGATAGTAATTCGAGACAAGCCACTTCCAGCAAAGACTACTAACTACAACCTTTAGAAACATCCCTTATTGACTCCAAAGTTTGGTGCTACTTGGCCCCCTCCACCCCACATAATCCTAACAATGGTTAAAAGACAGTCCCAAACAGCGCCCAGAACACATCCAACCCCTCCCAACGGAAAGCACACAGAATTAAACACTAGTCAATTTCCTCGGAAATAAGTTCTTCCCTTCTGAAAATAGTTTGGTCTCACCAATTCACATGGAACCACATAAAGTGTGAGGTGTGATCAAGGCTGGGGTATGAAGCATTGAAAAAGTTCAGTAGGAAAAGCTACTATCTCATTTTCCAATTAACTGATTTCCTCGACCTTTGGTAGGCCCCTTTGTCCTTCCATTCCCTTTAAAGGAGAATGTCAGTTTGCCCTGAGCGGAAGGGTGGGAATTCCCTCCACCTCCCACTCTACTAAACACCACGAAACAACAGAGATCAATGGAAATGCAAACTACTTCGGATTACAAAGCAAACCCTCCGAAGTCCAACCCCTTCTGTGGTCCTTACAAAACCCAAACATTTTCAATATGGATTCCAGGCAACTTTAGATGTGCAGATTGTGTGGGATCTACCTCCGCTACAAACCAGTTACTGAACAGCAACAAAAATTGCACCCGACGCCTTCACTAAATGACGCGCGAGGGCCATTTTGTAACTAGCAAAAAGCTACAAAAGGTGTAATAAAAACACCTACTACTAGAGTGTACGTGGCTACGCTCCCCTTTGTGCACACATCCATTTGTGATGAGAAAGCAATCCATCAGGGATCATGACGGTGCCCAAGCCCTGGAGGCAGCTGCTGTGGCTGCCGCCCTGCAGGAAAGCGCAGCTGGCCCGGGCCCAGAGTCAGGTGCACCGAGCCGGCGACGGTTGCGTGCACAGGTTCTCGGGCGCGGCGCAGAGCGGGCTTGGGGGCGGGGAGGGGCGAGGAGCGGGAGAGGGGTAGACGCCAGGGCGTGGTGGTGGTGGCGGCGCGGCTGGGGCGGGGGTGGGGGCACAGTCTATCTAGTACCTTGATTTTAGACCTGGCGGTGGGGCGCTTTCCTGCCAGGTGCAACACTGGCTCCTCGTTGGTCCTGGGTTCCGGGCCTCCCGACTGGGGATCGAGATGGTCCCTGGGCTCCGGCTCCTGCACGGAGCCGCCACTGCTGCTCTCCAGGCAGCGGAGGTCGGCACCCCCGGGGTCCCCATTGCTTCCGCCGCTGGTGCTGCTCTCACTGCTGCTACTGCTGCTGCTCTCGCTGCGGTAGTCCTCGGTGCTGTAGTGGAGCATGCAATCCAGGCTCACTGGGGGGGAGGGGAAAGCACAACACCGAACATGGGCGAGTCACCGCTGGGGTCCGTCCTGGGAGTCCGGGGGGTGGGGGGGGGGAGTTCGGGGGAGGAGAGGACTAAGCAAGCTGTTTGACCTCGGGGCGGTGCCTTAGCAGTAGCGCCACAGCCTCGGCCCCAGCCCGGGACCTGGGAACAGTGCCAAGTATTCCCAAGTGGGAAAGGCGTTTGGGTGGGGAGGCTAGAGCCTCGGGGAGATGACAAAGTGGGTTCTCTTGCTTTGTCAGTAGGAGATGAGAATGGGGTAGGGGTAGCGGGAAGATGGCCCTCCCACTCCCAATTTCATCCCAACAGCAGCTCCAGTGGGCGGCTCTGGGGGTCGCCACCGAAGCTTGGCAGGGTAGCGTTGCGTAGGCACACGGGTGGGCATTGTGCGTCAGGGTCTGAGGGCAAGCTTTCTGTGAGAGGCAGCGAGCAAGCTGCAAGGGTCTGATCAGTCAGCTGAATTGCATCTCCCGCTTCTAGCAGAGATGAGTTAAAGGAAGGTCCTCGGGCAGGAGTGCTCGAGAAGTGGAAATCAAATCTGGGAAATAGGTATCGCCCGTAGAACCAATTCCCCCCACACACACACAGACACTAAATTTCGTATTGGCTCTCCCCTACCCCCCCCCAAATCTACAGTCGGGGGTCCCGTCGTGCCCGGGTAATAGCGCCCACTGGGGGCACTTTGTCCAATGTCCCCGCCTCCCCCCTCCTCTACCCCTCCTTAATCTTTCCAGTCCCCCCCCCCGCCCCAAGCCCCTCAGCGGAGATGGGAAACCATGCTCTGGCCCATCAGCGCCCCCGCTTCCTTCCTATTTGGGGAGGGGGGGCCCACGCGGTGAGGTCCCATCCCAGTACCGCTTTCCCCGCTCACCTGGGATGTAGGTGTCGGCTCTTTCCTCGTCTGGGAGCTCATCCCAACTGCGAATCGTAGTAACTGGGTTTCTTCTCTTCACCAGGAAGACTTTGGGCATGGTGGGGTTTGGAAGAATAGGAGAGAGCGGTTGGAGTAACCTTTACCTTTACCTGGTTCCAGCTTCCCTCTCAGAGTGACGAGCTCGCGTCCCTGAACTTTTCCGCGCGGGTAGCAGCCCCCTTCTCCCCCTCTTCTCTTCCTCTCTCTCAGAACTCCCGCAAGAGGCGGCTGCTTCTCCTGCCCGGGGATTCCAGGGTTCCCCACCCCACCTTCCCGCCTCGCCTTGCCTCGCCTTTCCTCTGCACTCCCCCCAGGGCCCCGAGCCCTCCGGTATCCTAGCTGGGCCCCTACCCTGGCCTCTATCTCTCCGCCTGCTCCTCGCTTATTTCTTAAATCGTGGGTGAGACCACACGGAGAAAAAAAAAAGTTTCATAAGGAGGAATAGAAAATGCACCAGGAAACTTGGGAGTGAGCATGCGCCCTGCAAACATAACGGTGTCAACAAGCCTCCTTACCTGTCTGACCGGTTCAGGCGGCTCAGGTTTGTTCCAACCCTTCCTTAGGCATGAATGTTTGCAAAAGAATTTAACGTCTGAAAATTTTTTTTTAAAAGGGAACAACATTTTTTCATGATTCCCCCCAACACACACACACACGATCCTTCCCCCATTACATACATAGTCTATGCAAATTCCAGAGGGAAATCCCAACTCAGGTTATTTTTTTTAAACCATGCATCGTGCCTTCTTACCCACCCACCCCTTTTGCGAAATGGCCGGGGAGATGAGTGGGTTTGTCTCAGATCGCTTTGCAATCGAATGGTTCCGTTCTTTCGGGTACTTGAGGACGATTCCCTGGGCTTGCTTAAATCATGGCGAGAGGGGGAGAAGAAAGACTGAATTTCATGGGATTGCAGATGCAGTAGTTGCGGGGTGGGGGGTGATACCTGGAAAGAAGGGGCTGAGAAATGCCCTCTCCTGGAACTTAGGGACGGGAATATATATTTACCTCCTTTCACTGCACCTCTCACTCCCAGTGATGATGGTGGGGTTCTGCCTTCTTTCTTGCCCAGTTGGTAGAGCACAAGTAATGGGGGTGGGGATGGAGAGTGGGGAAATAATCCTTAAGAGTTATTTTTACATGTAGTAAAACATTCTTAGAGAGAAATTGACGCACGTTTGGAATCACAGGTCTGCTCCTTGAAAGCGGGCATGAGGGAATTGAAGCAGCTCTTCACCTTGAGCACACCTCAAGGGTCTGGAGGAAGGAGGGAGGGAGTGGGGAGATGGCCAGTCTTCTGAACCCATCTTCACACACATGTGAGACCAGGGCTGGCTTTGTGGGAACATATAGTACATTCCAAACTTATACAGTAGCAGCGTGGCTGGGTTTGGAACCCGACCTCCTAAGGAAGCTCCAGGCACTTTGCCGTCTGCTTTGCACGGAGGATCTTTAGAAGTCTGTCTCCTCCTGAGCTGGGTAGTTGGAGGTGCCGGCCGGCCGTGAGCCGGAAAGGAAAGCTGGATTCTCTAGCTCCTAGATCTAAAAATCTCACCTGTCTGTGTTTTCCGTAACCCGAGAGGCTTCGGGCCCTTGCAAACACAACAGGGAAATAAACACAGCGGTTTTTTTTTCTCTCTCCCTCTCTTCTTCCGCCTTGAAGTGGACCTTTAGAAACGGCAAACCTGTTAACGGATTTCTTTGCTTTGTCCTAGGCTGAGTCTTTAGTTGTGTACTTTGAGCCCTCAATATACAGGTCACCGTGTATGAGAACAGAGCATGCTCGGACCCTTTCCTCAAGGAGTTTACATGCAGACAGGAATTCTGGCCTAAGAAAGCAAAGAAAACAAGAGTTCACCCAGCTCGTTTATGTCCTTTTTTTTCACCTGTGGCTCAGCTATGAAAACTGAGATATTGTATGGATCCCAGATGTGACCCACGAAATTCTGCTGACAAACAAAAGGACTTTGATCTCAAACAAGCCACCTGAAAGATGTATAATATTCATGGCAACGATGAAACATCACCTTCTTCCTCAACAGTACACATTTATGTAGAACTTTGAGATTTGCAGAACATTTACTTAGCAACTACCTGTGTGTTATTATCTTTGTGTTACAGAGGCCAGAACTGAGTCTCAGAAATTCCTTACCCTACCTGGAACTTTCCCGTACTGAGAAAGCAGGGTTGCAACTATTATGCAGGCCTACGGACTGATAGGAGAGGGCGTTCTTTCTACTATCGCACAATACCTCTATTACAGGCTGATCTTTCCTCCCTCTTCCAATAAATAGGGAAATATCCCAAAAGCTATCAGCTTGGCTGGATGAAGTTGCATAAAAGTAGCATCAGAATTATCAGGTCAGTTAATATGAGAGAGAGCTGGGTGACATGAACATGTCTGAGAACATGTAATCCAACCTCATGATTTTACAGTGGAGCAAATCAGTCAAGCCAAAAACATCTATTAAGTTTTTACTGTGTGCCAAGTCCTCATATTCTTTAACACAATATTTGTGGCTTATTGCACCCAATAACTGCCAACAATGATGTGCTGGTAAATGTTTAACAACCTGTTCTCAAGAAAAAAAGTGTACAAACTTTTAAGTTTAATCTGCATCATTATTAACAATTTCTCCAGTGAGACTAGACAATCAAAAAAAAGGTTAAATCGGGCCTTGATTTTTGTCATTTTCTGGGGTGTAAATACACTGAAAATTTAAGTCAACAGACAGGGTGAAGTAAGAATTGGCTCCAGCATACACAGATACCATAGCCATGAGTCCCTTATGGGAGTTTTTGTTTTATTTTTTGGCTAGATGGTTAGCGCTTACCACTCCAGTAAATGAACCAAGAGGCATCAAGATACCATTCTCATAAAGACATGGAGAAGAACAATCTGAGAAATCTGTGAATGTGACATAAGGATGAGCCAAGGATGTTCTCAGAAAATTCATAAACTAAAACAAACTTTTCGGATTGTGCACGCCTATCAGTAATTCTTTTTTGAGCACACACCCTAATTCATTATATGGAATATCCCCAAACTCTTAGTGAAGTTTTTAAGTTATTATTTATAAATCACATATATGTCCTACTGTACTACTAATTACAAGGGTACATTATAAAATAAAAATGAAAACAGCATGAGAAAAAGATGAAATTGTATATTTGATCCCATAGTCAGTAGGGAGCCACAGGAATCATCTAGTGGAAGAGAGACATATTCAGACTTAGATTGAGAAAAATAACTGGCAGCTATGTGGAGGATGATGGACAGGAATGGAGAAAGGCTTTAGACCCAGCTGACAGAGGCCTTGACAGTGGTTCATTGGAGCACTGACTAGGGCCTCTTTGTGTGAATGCAGAGCAGCTGGATATGAAAAATGTAGAAAGAGAATGTGTACGACTTGGCAGTTTACTCAATGGTTAAGGGGAATGAGGGAAAAGGAAGAATGAAGGACACCAACTTTGTAAAAACCTGGGTGGCTGGAAAGATGGTGATGCCTTTGACAGTGATTAGGAAGATGGTGGAGTGGAGAAAGATTATGAAATATCTATGATATGGGGCCATACTTCCTTTCTACCTCCTGATCCTGTATGACTGAATCTATCCCACCTAAAATTAAAAAGAGAAGGTTCCCCAGCCACAGCCCCCTAAGCGTGAAGGTGGAATTTCCCTTATGGCATCTCCACAGCCCCTAAGGAGAGAGGTAGGTTCAGGCCCTAGAGGTATTTAGGCCCAGTAGTGGGGGTGGGCTGGAGAGGTGGGGATTTGCCGAGAACTGGGAGGGAACCCTAAGGGTTGTGAAGATAAAGGCAGATATGATTGTGTTGGAGACAGGCCCTGGGATTAGCTATTGATTTGCTATTCAGCAAGGGTGAGATGAGAATACCCTCTGATTGTTTGATAACAGTAGGGTCTAGATGTCCCATTCCTCCCTTTCCTTTCCTCAACTCCCCAGGAGACCCTGGCACCAGATTTGGGGACCATTGGACTAGAAAACAATTATGGGTTCATGGCTGAACTTTTTAAGTCTTTAGGAACTTTCACTAAGGCCCTTTATCACAGGCGTGAGGTCCTTTATTATCTCTCTCATATTGATTTGTCTTTAGGTTTGGGAGCTGGGTTAACCTGAAGAGCTTGATAAAATGATAATTGCATGAAAAGTTCCACAATACCTTTTTTTTTCCCAGCATGGTGTAAATATAGAAGTCTTTTTGAAAGATAAATTTTATTACCTTTTGTCTTTAAATAATTCCCTTCCAGATGTGGTATGTAGCATTCCAGACCTATAATCCCCCACCTCTATCAAAAGGAGGAAATTTGCATTTGTTTGATCGTCTGTTTTCTGGAACCAAGATTGGTCATTACAAAATATGGCTTAAATACTGATCCAAGAGTATTGAATTTATGATTGATGATATGTATTATGACTATTCTGAGTATCTAATATCCATCAGGCTGGTACTATCCATTATGTAATGGTACTATCTGTTTCATTAAACATAATAACACCTCCTTTATAAAACATCTATTTCTGAGGAGCTCAAAGCATGATATAGATTTTTTTTTAAAAAGTATTCCATCCTCATCATATCTCTGTGAAGCAGGCAGAGAAGAGAGTAATATTATTCCCTCTTTACAAATGAGAAAACCCTAGGCTCAGAGAGATTACGACTCTCATTCAGCCAGACATTGCAAAGCCAAAACTACAACTTCTGTGGCTAAATTAGAAGTCTAAAACAACAACATTCATTCATTCGTTCAACAAACATTAAGTCTGACCAAGAAAATTAAGTTCCTACCATGTGCAAAGTACTGCATATCCCTAGTTTCTTACTCCAATAATTTCTTTATCAACTAACAATATTTCAGGGACAGCAGTATTTTTCGCAGGTTGGTTTTGTCTCCAGTTGTCTCCATCACCAAGATCCGGCAACCTTTCAAATAACCAAATACTGTGTAACCACTCACCTTGTGCCCACTAAAGAATGTGGAATTACCTGCAAGGCTTCTCCACCTGCATGTAACATCATCTCACAGTTATTATGTCCAAAAGTGAACTCCTCATCTTCCTCTCAAAACCTTCCTCTTCCCCTAAATTCCCTGTTTCTTTTGATGGCACCACCTCTGAATCTCAGGATTACAACCTCAGAATCAAATTTGTTCTTTCTCTCTCCATTTACCTCACACATCCAAACAAATAGTAAGTCCTGTTGGTCCTACTTCCACATCTCAAATAAATGTGCTCTCTTTTCTACTCCTGATAGAACTACCCTGGTTGAAGCCCTCATCACTTCTCACTAAATTATTGCAATAGCCTCCTAACTAGTCTGTCTGCCTCTAGTGTTTCCCCTTCTGCAATCCAACCTTCATGCCACTGCCTGAGCAATTTTCCTAATACGAAGCTAATTTCATGCCATTTTTCTATTCCAGAACCTCTAATCGTTCCCCATAGGTATCAAAGAAATTATGAAATCCTTATCCTGGCATTCAAACCCTCCATAATCTGCTTCCAACCAGATGTTGCCTCGACAGAGTTCTCAGCCTTATTTCAGGCTGCTTCTCTTGACATACTTTATGTTCCCGGTAAAAATAGATTACTCTCTTTCCCATTCCTTTCCATCTTTCTTCCATCTCTGTTTTTGTTCATGTTGGTCCTCAAGGCAGGCATGGATAGGTTCCCATAGAGAACTGCTTAAGTACCTCCTTTCCTTCAAGGCACAGCTCAGGTCCCACCAACCCCATGAAGCCATCCCTAGCATCCTCCTCCCCTTACCACCCTCACTGGACTCAACTAAAAAGGATCTTTCTCCTTCATTGCTTGTGCTTCTTTGTACTTACCTCCTCCTTCCATGTATCATAATTGTCTGTGTATTTACGTCCCTCAACCCCTCCTCACTTGGATTATAAACTCCTTGATTGCAGTCCCTGGGTCAACTCTTATCTTTCTATCCTCAGCACCTAGCCAAGTGTTGATTTGAATGTGACTTGGTGAATTTGGTTAGCTCTTGATTATTTGGTTTTGTGGTTTTATGATTCAAGCCTCTGCGATATTTTCTTGTTCATTTAAGTCACTATGAGAGGACTAGACAAGCTGAGGAAAAAGGAGAAACAAGCACAGTTTGCTACCTGACTGACCTAAATCTGCTATACATTTTGGTTTTGTTAACCTCATGATTTCAAAATCTCCTTATCACTTTCTTCTTTCTAAACAAGCCACAGATTAGGAAAAGAGAATGTGTCAGCAAGGCTTCAACTGAGAAAGACAGATTAATTTTATACTTAAAACCAGTGAATAATAGTATTGCCAAGTAGTCAAAAGTACATGAGCTATTGACTCAGAAAAAAAAAAGGAATTTGCATATTGCTTTGCATATGATTTGCTGGTGATTCATTTAATTTTTAAGAGATTTGTATTGATATCTTTTGTCTTTACTTTCCCTAGATTTTTCCCTATATCCCTTCCTCTCCCCTCCCACCTATCCATTATAACAAAGAATTTGTATAAAAAGAGAAAGACTGGAAAAAAATTTAGTGAAACCTATCAACACAAGGTAAAAAATCAGATGTTACATGTAGTGTGGACCCCAACCTTTGCAAACGAGCAGAGGGGAGGTGTCTTCTCATATCTCACCTTAGTAGCCAAGCTTTCTTTTGGAACATTCAGTTTCAATCGTTTTTGGATTCATTAAATTTTAAGTTTTAAAATGAATAGGGCTTATTGACATCTAGCTTCAACTCTTTTTTTTAAAATAATATTTTGGTTTTCTACCCCAATTACATATAAAAACAATTTTTAACATTTGGGTTTTTTTCTAATTTTGAGTTCCAAATTCTATCCTTCCGTCCCTCCCTTTTTCTTCAATTCTTACGTCTTTCCTCCTAGTAACCCACAATTCTCCTTTGTGAGACAAGATGTGCACACCTATGTAGTTAGTGAGTGGCACTCTGATCAGCCAAAGCCAAAGGAATTTTTTTGCCTGGAACCAGGGTATTTTTGCAAGGTGGAGAGGAAGAAGCTCAGAAATTAATATTTTAACTATACTTGTTAATTAAGTGCTAAACTCAGTTATTTCCGTGTGCTACTGAAGGACTTTGAGTGTTTTCCAAGCTCCCTAAATTTAGGTGCCCAGGCTAGGCACAAAGTCTTGGGTGTTGTGCTCTGGTTATGGCTCTCTGGATGCAGCAAAACCCAGAATACTAGAACTAGGGGACTCCCTATGAAGTTGAGGACAGCATTTTAAGAATAATGCAAAGATAGGCTACTTTACTCAGTAAGTAGTACATTTATGGAAGATATTACTTAAGGAAGCAATATAAACTTAAACAACAAATACTGAGCATCTCCTGTGTGCCTGGTAGTTTCTTCCCACAAGGAATTTCCAATCTAAAAGAGTTTGAGTCAAAAGGTATCCTTAATCTCAACCATAGGATACACAGGAAGCTTTTAATGAATTGTAGAGCACAATGAGTACAACCAGAAAAATCATATATACAATACAACTTGGAAAATGAAAAGATCTCTAAAAAGAAGATGAACTAGATGAAAAAACCAATAATGGTCCTTTACAGTAGTTTAAAAGACCATAGAATTAGAGCTTGAAAGACTTGAAAAACTAACCTCCTTTCCTCCATTTTGCAGATGGAAAAAATCTGAGTTCCAGAAGGGTTAAGTAAGTTGTTAGTTAAGTATGTATGTGTATGTATGTGTGTGTATATATGTGTGTTTGTATATATACATATATACACATATACTATACATAAACATGCAGAATAGAAATGTTTTCAGTTGAATTCATGGATGATCAATGCATTCAGACTTAATAAGAAACACTAAGGATCTCTAACATTTTGTGTTTGGTGTCATGGAGGACGATTATGTCTTCCAGCCAGGAATCATTGAAGGATATTTCTATCCCTGCTTATGTTCAATATTCTATGGATCTTCTACACTGTCAGTTATTACATTTCTTATATCCTCTCATCATCAACAAACCAACTGGCATTTGGAGGGACAGAGTCATATTTGTGCTTTAGGAATATCAGTTGAGCACCAGGGTGGAGGAGGGTGGACTACCAAGACAAGGGATTTGAGCCTGAGACCAGTTAATAGGCTACTTACAGCATTAGGCCAGATAAGAGGTGATTAGAGCTTGTATAATGGTGGTGGTGTAGGAGTGGAGAGAAGGGGGCAGACACAACAGAATCTATGAGACTTGGAAAATAATTGGATTAGATATGTTGAGTGACAGAAATGAAAGAGTAAAGGATTACCTCCAGTTTCCTAATCTCGATAATAAAGATTAGTGGTACCCTCATCAAAAATATGTAAGTTTGGAAGAAGGACTGGTTTTGGGATAAAGAGAGAGAGAGAGACCTGTTTTGGATATATTGAATTTGAAGTTCCTATAGTACATTCAGTTCAAAATATTCGATAAGCATCTGGTACTATAGGACCGGAGCTCAGGAGAGAGAATAGTACAGGATATCTCAGGGAGACATCTGAATAGAAATGATAATTAAACAACTGATGAGGTTAGCAAAGAGCAGCTAGGTGGTACAGTGGGTAAAGCACAGGACCTGGAGTCAAGAAGACCTGGGTTCAAATTCAGCCCCTGACAGTTATTAGCTATGTGACCTTGGGCAAGTCACTCAACATCTCTTGCCTTTAGTATCCTTATGTGTAAAATGGGGATGATAAAAGCATCTGCTTTCCAGGGTTATTATAAGGATAAAAGGAGATAATATTTGTAAAGCACCTGGCACATGGTAGGTGTTAGAAAAATGCCAGCTTTTATTAAAGTACAGAGTGAAGGTTCTTCATATTTTTTTCTATCAAAGACACTCTTGGCAATTTGATGAAACTTGTACGTCTCTTATTATAGAATTATGTTGGTTTTTTTTTTAACTTTTTTTTTTTTGCAGGGGGGAAGGCAAGGCAATTGGAGTTAAGTGACTTGCCTAACGTCACACAGCTAGTTAAGTGTCAAGAATCTGAGGTTGAGTTTGAACTCAGGTCCTTCTGACTTCAGGGCCCGTGCTCTATTCACTGAACCACCTAGCTGCCCTTAGAATTGTGTTTTTAATGCATGAAATAAAATAAATAAGATTTCAAGGGAAATCTATTATTGAAATAGTTAGAAAAAAAGTCTTTTTAATTTCACTAAGTCAGATTAAGAACACTTTATATACTTAGAGAGCCTGGGATAGATCATTAGATTATGAATCCATTAGGATATAGATGCTTATCTAGCAAAGAAAATAAGAAGGAACAGCCAAACAGGGAGGAAGAGAACCAAGAATCCTGTCCTGAAAACTCCATACTCCTGGAGAGTATACAGGAAGAGAGGAGTAGTCAATAGCGTCCAGTGTTTTAGAGGGGTCAAGAATGATGAAGTCAAAGAGACTGGCAGATCTGGCAGTTTCAAGATCACTGATAGTTTTGGAGAGAGCAATTTCAGTTTAAGGATGAGGTTTAAAGCCAGACTGCAAAGTGTTAAGAGATGAATGAGAGGAAAGGAAATGAGAGTAAATTGTATAATAGTTTGAGGAGATGGTAGTTAAGGATGGAGGAGACCAGAGAATAATTTTAGGCAGCAAAGAAGTCAGTAGAAAGGGAGAAATGAAAGATTAGAAAGAAAGGGAATGATTAGGTGGAGTGTGCTGGAGGAGATAGGG
Organism: Pseudochirops corinnae; assembly: GCA_028646515.1. Classification (NCBI taxonomy): domain Eukaryota; kingdom Metazoa; phylum Chordata; class Mammalia; order Diprotodontia; family Pseudocheiridae; genus Pseudochirops; species Pseudochirops corinnae. The sequence goes on along the minus strand of CM053585.1, from coordinate 128,246,545 downwards.
AGGGACAGGATCGAGAGTATGTGTAAAAGGATTGTCTTTGTCAAGAAGAACCACTTCAAGGGATCATGGTAAAGGGTTGTGAGCTGGAGAGAAGGGGAATATGGTAGCTCACAGTGAATGAACTCGATTTTTTTCAGTAAAATAGTAGTTGAAGCCCTTTATTGAGATCATAAGTGGAAAAAAGAGTTTTGAACTGTTGTGGGGAATTCTGTAGGGAATTAATTAGGGAGTAGATAAAGGATTGCCTTGCTGTAGTGAGGGCCCCATTGAGATTAGATAACAAATTTTTATAGTTTTTTGACTTTTTTTTTTATTCTTTTTTGCAAGGGATGGTTTTCTGAGTGGGGAAAGGTGGAGGAATATATATGAAAATAACAATAACAAAAGATGTCAATAAAAATATTTTTAATTGTTATAGTAAGATGATTATCCAGGTAAAATAATCATTCTAATTTCATCACCATCGAACACTAAGTGAACATTTATATCAATTAGGAGGCTATATAAATTCCTATTAAAAAGCCATGGTTCCTGTTAGAATGATTTTACTGTTTGCTAATATGAAACATGTCAAAGTGAAAAGAGCTCAGGGGGTTTGGGTCAAAGGATCTGGATCCAAATGCAAGGTCTCAGAGCTTCCTATATGACCTTGGATAAGGAATTTAATTTCTCTAGGCCTTATTATCCCTTCCTGTCAAATGAGGGGGTTGGATTAGATGATCTCTAAAGTTCCTTCAAATTCTTAATCCTGTGCTTATTAAACTGGTTTGTATATGATGAGCTCTGACAGAGGGGCAACATGGAACAGTAGAGGGCTGGATTTGGAGGTGGAAAGACTTGGGTTCAAATTCTGCCCCAGACACTTACAGCCACATGACCCTTGGTCTTAACCTCTCAATCTAAGTTTTTTTTATCTGTAGAATGGGATTTATAGCAATGATTTCACAGGATTTTTGTGAGGATCTAATGAAACAATACGTGTATAGCATTTTGCAAAGCTTATATCACTCTACAAACATTAACTATTATTATTTTGTGGTTATTATTATAGTGAATAAATGGTTAGCCTTGGAGGGAAAAAGGCCAAAGTTAGAATCTGTTTCTCTAATACTTATTACCTGTGGTACCTTGGCCAAGTCACTTAACATCTCAGTGCCTCCAGACAATAAACTCTCTAAGACTACAATTGACAGATGATTTGAGGATCTGCATTGCTGAAGTTTTCTATGCCTGGAGTTCCTCACACAAATAAACCCAGACAATTGGACCTGCTCCCTCTCCAACAAAGAAAACCCTAAAAAGCCGTAATAAGCTGTTTCTAAAAAAAATTTCATATCTGGTCATTCTTCTATATAGTAAGGTCTTCCACAGGTTCCTTTTTGCAGTTAATATTGTACCAATTTCATCAGGCTTCAGAATACTGCAGAGCCTCCTAAATGAGATCCATAATACACAAAAGAGATTTAGCTGACACAGGAAAAACCAAAGGGATAAAAAAGACCTATTGTTCAAGCTACAATATTCAACTGGATGAACAACCTCTCCAACATTTCTGCCTCTCCATTTACCTTGATCAAACCTTCTCTGAAACCTATAATCTTAGAGAAGTACCTGGAACATTCATGGGCAAGGTTCCTCAGCCAGAGCTAGGACTTGAACCCAGGCTTTCCTGGCTCCAAGGTCAGATCTCTGTCCACTATGCCATGCTGCCTTTTGTGTATGGTATTTAATAATATGTTAATATAATATTAATCTTGGACAGACATTGCAAACGAGTAATTAGCTGGAATCAAAAATTGAACAGGAGGAGAGCAAATTGAATTGCTTTTGGAAAATGATAAAATTATTTTCGTGATCCTAGGCTTCTCCTTGAAACAATGATTCATCCTTTTTTTGGTGGGGGGGGCAAGGTTAAGTGACTTGTCCAAGGCCACACAGCTAGTGTTAAGTGTCTGAGACCAGATTTGAACTCATGTCTTCCTGATTTCAGAGCCAGTATTTTATCTATTGTGCCACCTAGCTGCCCCAAATTCTATCATTTGAATACCTGTATTCTTCTGATGTTGCAAATCATTAAACAAAATCACAAAATTTCCAGGCTGCAGTGGCCAGAAGACAGCTATCTAGCCCAACCCATACTTGAAAATGAATCTCTACTATGCCTTCTCCAATAAATAGCTATCCAATCTTTTCTTTTCTTTTTTTCCTTTTAATTCTGTCTATAGGATCAGGAAGTTTGGCTTTTATACTGAGGGGGGATGCACCCTTTAGGGTAGTCCCCAATGGAACCCATTCCCCTTTGTTTTTTTTTTTTTATTTTAACTATTCTGAATTTAACAAATAAAAAAGAGGTTTTGTGAAACACAAAGTAAAACACAAAAGATGCTTATACATGAAAGGAACCTCCATAACACTTGCTTTTAATATACATATATACAAAACATGTTACTTTTAAAACTGTCCTGCTAGTCTTTGCTTCCTTCTGAACTTTTTTCAGTTCTTGTGCACTTTTTTCTTCTTTTTTAACATTACCATCACCATCTCCTTCTCCATACTCCCTCAATTAAAAACAGAAGAAAAAAAAGGCCCTCATAATAAATAAGAATCATCAATTATAAAAAAATCCTAACTACAGCCATGTCCAAAAATGTATGTCTCTTTCTATGCCTTGTATCCATCAGTTCTCTGGCATTACCTCCCTCTTTAACTGCCCCCCTCCACACACACACCCTCTGCCTGTTTCCCTGTTGAGTTTTATGTATTCCTACAATTAATTCTTTCAGAGTGTGTGTAAATGTGTGCATAGGTATGAATGTTCAATCTTCCTTTGTCTGATTCAAATAGGAGTGAGGTTCACCTAATGCTTACTCCCCACATTCCTTCCTCCATGTCTGTATACTGTTCTTCTTTTAATCCCCAAATAATGAGAAATAGCAAGTTTCATCTTCTTCTTTTGCCTTTCTACACTAGTATATTCCTTTTACCCTACCTTATCTTTCCCTTAAAAATCCCCAGAACAGAATTAATCTACTCCCAGTTTCCCTGTTGGTCTTATTCAACTCCCTCAATACCCTTTAAAGACCTTAAGATCCTGTAAGGATGTTTGTTTCTTTTCCTATTACAATGTTAGTACTTCATCATCACATAGCCCCTTTTAAATGGTCAAATAAATTTACCTTTCTTGGAGGGGGAAGAAAGGGAAAAGACATTTCTATAGTGACTACTATGTGCCATGTGCTATGCTAAGTGGTTTATAGAGGTTGGTGCTGATATTTCCCCATTTTACAGTTGAAGAAATTGAAGCAAATAGAGGTTAAGAGAATGAAAACTACACTAAAGATTCCTGAACTCAGTAGAATCACAGTTACCAGCCTTGTTCCAGGAAAGCAAAAGAAATGTGATTTTCTCCTTTCTGGAGAGAGGTAGGGAATTATGAGTACAAAATGTCATACATGCTATTAGGTATAGAATCTTTATTGATTAGTTTAACTTAGCAACTTTGACACACATTGACTGTGTGTCCCTAGGCCAGTTACTTAGCTTTCCAATGCCCTAGTTCCTCTTTAGAACTCTGAGTTTCAGAAAAGTCAACCTGCATCTAATCTCTATTCCTGTCATTCTATTTTGTATATGCTTTGGTCAGTACATAGTAATCACAGCTTGGTTTTCTTTTTTTTTTAACTTCAAACTATTTTGTTGAGACTTTTGCACATTTCTATACATTATTTATTTTTGTTATAAATAGGAAACTAATGTAGTTAAAACAAAATCATGAGACTTGGAATCAGGAGACCTGGGGGCAAGGTTTGTCTCCTCTCTTCCTGAGCCTCAATTTCCCCAGCTGTAAAGTTGAGATAGCAATACCTGTCCCATCTTTCTCAGGGTTCTTATGAAGATCCAATGATGAGGATGATGTTGCTGACAATGATGGTGATGCTAACTGACATTTGTAAGCAGGTGACATAGTAGAATGCCTTGAATCCTCACTGTCTAGCACAAGCTTGGGTAGAACACAGGCCCACCTTGTTATCCCAGTGATGAGGTGCAGGCTCTGGGACCCCCCTTGAGCTTCTCTTGAATCTTTGAGGTACAGGCTCTGGGAGTCCCTTGAACTCTCCTTGAATCTTCCCACTAAGGCATTTGCCTGACGCCATAGGCCTTTTATTGTGGCTCTGCCCAAGTCTTTAGCTAGCCCTCTTGTCCAGCAATTTCCCACCCTTGATCCTCCAGTTCCACTCTTGAACTGGCCTAGCCCACCATTGTCTGTCAGCTCCAGGTAGCCTCCAGCAACTTCCCACCCTTAATCATTCATTACTGGAGCCTGCTCCTCATCTCCAGGATTGAGTGAACCCTTCAGTTGTACTTCTGGACCACATTCCTTCACTAAATCTGTAAGCTCTATATCAGTTTCTGGTAATGACTTCTGACTTCCATTGCAGACATGAGCTTTTGCCTTTTGCTCTTGATCATAAATACTGGATCTAGCCTTGCAAGTTCAGTCCATGTTTCTGGCCCTTTTTAGAAGTGAGTGGGAAGGTTCTAAGCCTGGTCTATCTTTTCCCCTGGCCTTGGAAAATTCAAATATAATCACAGAAGATCCAGCTCAGGGAAATTCCAGATCCTAGAACAACTTTAGGGCAGTGTTAGGATTAATACTACAGCATTATCATCAGAAAAAGGAGCTGGGTACTGTTCTTACCCTCAAGGAGCTTACTATGTAGTAGGGTTGTAAGAACTGCATATGAATAAATATGTTAGACTAAGAAAAGTGAATTGGAAGTGCCAAAGAGGCACAAATGAGATTGACTGGAGTGAACCTTAGTCTCTAACTATGTCTAGAGAGGGAGTCCTTAACCAAACAAGGGATAGAAGAGATCACAAGTGATGAAAATAGATCATTTTGATTACATGGAATGGAAAAACTTTTATATGAACAAAAAGACCAGAACTAGGACACAAAAGGAAACTTTTGAATGGGAAAAAAAATTCTTTGCTTCAAATATCTCTGACAAGAATCTTATATCTAAGATAAATAGAGAAATAACAAACACATAAGACTGATGGTCATTTCTAATGGAGGAGTCAAAGGATGTGAACAAAAAATGCTCAAATGAAGAAAAGCAGACTGTTAACCATATGAAAGAGGGTTCTGAATCACTAATAGTAAGAGAAATGCAAGTGGAAACAACTTGGAGATTTTACTTCATACCTAGCAAACTGTCAAACATGACACAAGATGGAAATAGTCTATGTTGGAGGAGTTGTGGGAAAATAGGCACACTAGTATACTAGTAAATTGTTGGTGGAGCTGTGAATCAGTGCAAACATTTTGGGAGGCAATTTGGAATCATGAGAATAATGTCCATGCTCTTTGACTCAGAGAAACTACCATTAAGCATATACCCCAAAGAGGTCAACCAGAGGAGGAAAGGTCCCAAATATGTCCAAATATGCATAGCAACATTTTTTTTTGTGGTAGCAAATGAAGTAGCTACACATCATTTGAGGAAGGTGTGAGGAGAAAAGATTGAAAGTTAACTCCAAGATTTTGGTACTCTGTGACCAGGAGAGTGATGGTTCTATCAACAGAAATAGAATAGTTAGGGGAATGGGTAAAATTTGGTTTGTGGGGCAGAGTTGGGAAGGGAAGGATAAATTATTTGGTTGCATATTGGGTTTAAGGTGTCAGTGGGACATCCAGATAGAGATGCTGGAAATTTGAGACTGGAATTACTAAGAGAATTTAGAGAGAGAGATGAATAGGCTGTAAATTCCATATAGTTGGTACTGTCTTATCTGAATTTTCCATCTCCCCTAGCACCTAGCAAAGAGCTATTAGCACTGTAGGTGCTTAATAAATAATTATTGAATGGATGTAGAAATTAATATACTGTGAGAGTCAGTGTTCTGTGGTAGAATGCTAAATCTGGAGTGAGGAGAAACCAAAGTTCAAGTCCAAACTCTGATACTTGCTGGTTGTGTATCTATAAACCAGTAGATTAATCTATCTGAACCTAATTTTCCTTATCTGTAAAATGGGGCTAATAGTAACTGTTTTACTTAGCTCAAAGAATTGTTGTAAGGAAAAAAATGAAATATATATAAAAGGCTTTGCAAAAATATAAATGTCAGTTATTATAATCATTATGATGTTTGGGGAATCATCTGCACAAAAATGATCTCTGAAGCCAATAGAGAGGATGAGATCATCAAGAGACAGTGAGTATAGAGTGTAGAGGGAGAAGAGAAAGGGACCTAAGATAGAGCCTTAAGGTATGCCCATATAAGAGTAAAAGAAGAAGCAGAGCTAGTGAAGGAAACAGAGGAGGAACAGTCAGAGGAATTGAAGGGAAGCCATAAAAAAAAAAAATCAATGTCACATACCTCCCACCCATGAAATAGATGATAAAGGACAAAATAATTGAACTGTGAGGGGCTGGGTGAAAGGCAGACACACCAATTTACTATTGATGGCACAAAGAGTTGGTCTATGTATTCTGGAAAACTATCTGCAATTATTCAAGAAAACTCATTAAACTATTCATGCCCTTTGGTCCAGAATCCCAATAGTGGGCATATTACCTAAGAGACAAGGGGAAAACGTCCCAAATATACCAAAATATTGATAACTAACACTCGTTCTAGTCCAAAACTGAAAACAAATTAAAAGTCTATCAATTGGGGAATGGTTAACTAAATTATGCCATATGAACATAATGAAATATTATTGCTCCTTTGGAAATGATCAGTGAATTCAGAGAAACATGCAAAGTCTGGTATATGAGTGAAGTAAGCAGAATTAGAAGAGTATTTACACCAATCAATGAGCATTTATTAAGCTAAGAGCTGGAGATTCAAGTACAAAGAATGAAACAATTTCTACTTGCTAGGAGTTTATATTCCAAGACACAAATATATTTCCCACTATATATAATGAAAGAAACAATCTAGACTACAGGAGCAGTAAAAGGCAGCACAACCCTGGATAATTATAATAATCAGTCTTGGGCCCAGAGAACAGATGATGAAACACATCTACAGCCTCATGGTAGAAAGATGGGGGATTAAAGATGGGGAAGGTCATACAGACTGCCAGATAGAGTAACTGGATCAGTTTGTCTTTGTTACAAGGGAGAGCACAATGTATGTGTCTGTGTGTGTATGTGCATATGCATATATGTACATGCATGGTCAAGTGTGTATGCTCAGTGTGTGGGTTGGGATAAGGGGCAGGGAGGAATATATCCAGAAATAACTATAATGTAAAAAGGCATCAATAAAAGGTTGTTTTCCACAGGGGTGCAGAGCCCAAGAGAGCAGTATTTAGAGAGAAAGGGATAATCAACAGTGTCAAATAATACAAAAAGCTTAAAGAAGATGAGGAAAAACAAAAAAAAGGCCATAGCATGTACAGGTCATTAGTGGCCTAGGAAAGATAAATTTCAGCAGGATGGAGGGAATGGAAGCCAGATGACAAGAGAGTAAGGAATGAATAAGTACATGGGAAGTGGCCAGTATAGATTAGTCTTTTTAAAAGTTTGTCAGTGAAGGGAAGAAGAGATGTAGGACAATAGCCTAAAAGGAGTATTAGGATCAGTGGAAGATTTTTTTTAATAGGAGTGACTTGATCATATTAGTAAGTTGAAGGGAAGAATTTTGTTGAAGGTAGAGCTGGAAAATGCAAGAGGCAATAGGGATTAAGAATGATTCCAATAACTATCGGTATAATTGACCATATCAATAACAAAAAAACCCAAATTTTATGATTGTATTAATAAATGCAGGAAAAAAGCCTTTGACAAAATGCAAAACCCATTCCTATTAAAAGCACTAGAAAGCATAGGAATCAATGGAACCTTTCTTAAAATGATAAGTAGACTCTATCTAAGACCAAGAGCAATCATTATCTGTAATGGGGATAAGCTTGAAGCATTTCCAATAAGATCAGGAGTGAAATAAGGATGTCCATTATTACCACTATTATTCAGTATTGTACTAGAATTGCTAACCATGGCAAGAAGACCAGAAAAAGAAACTGGAGGAATAAAAATAGGCAATGAAGAAACAAAACTTTCATTCTTTGCTGATGATATGATGATACGCTTTTGAGAATTCTAGAGAATCTACCAAAAAACTAGTTGAAACTATTAGCAACTTCAGCAAAACTGCAGGATATAAAATAAACTCACATAAATCATCAGTATTTCTATATACTACCAACAAAACCCTGCAGAAAGAGATAGGAACAGAAATTCCATTTAAAACTACCTACCAAAACAAACCCGGAGATTATATAAACAGAATTACAAAACACTTTTTCACACAAATAAAGACAGATCTAAATATTAGAGAAATATTAGTGGCTTATGGATAGACCGAACCAACAGAATAACAATGACAATTTTACCTAAGTTAATTTACTTTTTCAGTGCTATATTAATCAAATTACCAAAGAATTATTTTGTAGAGCTAGAAAAAAAATAGTAACAAAATTCATCTGGAAGAATAAAAGGTCAAGAATATAAAGGAAATCAATAAGAAAAAAAGATGTTAAGGAGGGCGATTTAGCAGTTCCAGATTTCAAACTATATTATAAAGCAGTAATCCTCAAAACAATCTAGAACTGGCTAAGAAATAAGGTAGCGAATCAGTAGAAGAGATTAAGTATACAGTACACACCAGTAAAAGACTATAGTAATAATTTAGTGTTTGATAAACCTAAAGATCTAAGCTTTGGGGGTAAGAATCAAAATTTTACAAAAATTGCTAGGAGAACTAGAAAGCAGTCTGACAGAATCTAGGCATAGACCAATATCTCATACTGTATAACAAGATAACAACAAAATGAATAAAAGATTTAGACATCAGGGTGATATCATAAGTAAATTAAGGGAGCATGGAAAAATGTACCTGTCAGATCTATGAATAAGGGAAGAATTTATGAACAAACAAGAAATAGAAAGGATTGTAGGAAGAAAAATGGATAATTTTGATGACTTGAAATTAAAAATCTTTCACACAAACAAAACTATGCAGCCAAAATAAGAAGAAAATTAGGAAACTGGGGGCAAAATTTTATAGCAAGTTTCTTTGATAAAAGCCTCATTTCTCATATATGGAACTAAGCCAAATTTTTTATTAAAATAAGAGCCATTCTCCAGTTAGTAAATGGTTAAAGGATATGAATAGACAGTTTTCAGAAAAAGAAATAAAATCTATCAAGTCATGAAAACATGCTCTAAATCACGATTGATGATAGAAATGCAAATCAAAACAACTCTGATATACCTTCTCGTACCTGTCAGATTGGCTAATAGAATAGAAAAGGAAAATGATAGAGGTTGGAGGAAATGTAGGAAAATTGAGACACTAATGCATTGCTAGTGGAGTTGTAAACTACTCCAACTGTTGTGGAGAACAATTTGGAATTACTAAAATTGTGTATACTCTTTGACCCAGCAATGCCACCACTAGGTCTATATCCCAAATAGAGCAAAGAAAATGGAAAAGGGCTTATATGTATAAAAATATTTATGTAATCTCTTTTTGTGGTGGCAAAGAATTGGAAATCACAGAATGCCCACCAGTTGGGGAATGGCTAAATAAGTTGTGGTATGTGATGGAGTACTACATGCTATAAGAAATGACAACAAAATGGTTTCAGAAAAACCTTAGAAGACTTAATATGAACTGATGTAAAATGAAATGAGTAGAACCAAGAGAACACTGTATATAGTAACAACAATACTGTAAGGATGATCAACTATGAAAGACTTGGCACTCTGATCAAGACAATGGTCCAAGACAATTCCAAAGGATCCATGATGAAAGATGCTATCCACCTCCAAAGAGAGAACTGATAAACTCCTAATGGAGAGTGAAGCATACTTTTTTTCACTTTATTTTTATTGTTTTATTTTGTTTGTGTTTTCTTTTGCAACATGGCTAATAAGGAAATATGTTTTGTATGACAAGATATAATCAATATGAAATTGTTTACCTTCACAAAGAGAAGTGAGGGGTGGAAAGGAGGAAAAGAACTTGGAACTCAAAACTTTTTTACAATGAGCGTTAAATTTTTTACATGTAATTGGGTAATATATACCAAAATAAATCATAATTTTTTAAAAAGGGAAAAATGATTATTCCAAGGTGCCAGCCAGAAGAACTGAGAATGAAGACCATGAAAGTTACAAATGGACAAAGAGAAGTGATGGATGCCTCATCCTTTGAAACTGTAGAAATATTGAGAAACTAAAAGAAATATTGGGGTATGTTCAATGTTTAAAGTACAAAGGAGACTTAAGATAGGGAGCCTCACCCCTCTTCATAAGGCTGGAAGCAAAGTCATTGACAGAAAAAAAGAGGGGATCGAGGTAGAGCCATAGACTTCAGATGGGAGGAGAAGGTAAAACTAGCAGAGAGTCAAAAGACTAATAAAGAAATCATTAGATCTCAAGGAACCCAGCTGAGGTTAGATTGCATAGACTTGTAGGAGATCTATTTAGGTAGTTTTCTATTTTTCCTTGTTATATTTAGTGCAGCTGCAAACATCTGTGATCAAAATAATTGGATTTTGTTTTTGATTATTTCTTTGAGAAATATTCACAATGGTGGGATTATCCAATAAAAGGTAAAATCATTGTTATAAGAAAAGGAATAAGCATTTATATAGTGCCTCCTATGTGCCAGGAACTGTCATGAGTGCTTTTTAAGAAACATATATCTATAATTTTTAAAATTTTATGTTTATTTTTAGTTTACAACATACATTTCCATAAGGTTTTTAGTTACAAATTTTCTCCCCATCTTTCTCCTACCCACCACCTCAGAACAGTGATCCCAAAGAATACCCCCTCCCCCAATCTGCTCTCTCCTATATCCTCCCCCATTCCCCCTCCAACTTTCCAGTAGGGCAAGATGGATCTCCATACCCCAGTGCCTATATATCTTATTTCCCAGTGTATATAAATAATAATAATAATAATAATGATTTTTTTTACACATTTGATTTTAAAACTTTGAATTCCAGATTCTTTCCTTTCTTCCCTCATCATCCACC
>CM053585.1:128219490-128234983 GCA_028646515.1 Pseudochirops corinnae | reverse complement strand
TAGTTCAACTTTGATAAGTTCCTTATGATTTCTTTTCCCTGTTTACCTTCTCATGCTTCTCTTGCTTCTTGTATTTGAATGTCAAATTTTCTATTCAACTCTGGTTTTTTCATCAAGAATGCTTGAAAGTCCTCTATTTCACTGAATGACCATATTCTCCCCTGAAACATTATACTCAGTTTTGCTGGGTAAGTGATTCTTGGTTTTAATCTTAGCTCCTTTGACCTCCAGAATATCATATTCCAAGCCCTTTGATACTTTAATGTAGAAGCTGCTAGATTTTGTGCTATCCTGATTGTGTTTCCACAATATTCAAATTGTTTCTTCTTGGCTGCTTATAATATTTTCTCCTTGGTGTGGGAACTGTGGAACCTGGCTATAATATTCCTAGGGGTTTTCTTTTTGGGATCTTTTTGAAGAGGTGATTGGTGAATTCTTTCAATTTCTATTTTGCCCTTGGTTCTAAAATATCAGGGCAATTTTCCTTGAGAATTTCTCGAAGGATGATTTCTAGGTTCTTTTTTTGATCATGGCTTTCAGGTAGTCCAATAATTTTTAAATTATCTCTCCTGGATCTATTTTCCAGGTCAATGGTTTTTCTAATGAGATATTTCACATTGCCTTCTATTTTTTCATTTGTTTGGACCCTTTTATAGTATCTTGATTTTTCATAAAGTCATTAGCTTCCATTTGCTTCAATCTAATTCTAAAGGAATTATTCTCTTCAGTGAGCTTCTGAAATTCTTTTTCCATCTGGGAAATTTGGCTTTTTAAGGCATTCTTCTCATTGGCTTTTTGGGCCTCTTTTGCCATTTGAGTAAGTCTATTTTTTAAGGTGTTATTTTCTTCAGTCAGGTTGTTGACTCTCTTTTCAAGATTTTTTTGCATCATTCTCATTTCTCTTCCCAATTTTTCCTCCACTTCTCTTACTTGATTTCCAAAATCCTTCTTGAGTTCCTCTATGGCTTGTAATCAGTTTGTATTTTTCTTGGAAGCTTTTGGTGCGGGAGTTCTGACTTCATTGTCTTCCTCCCATTCCTTGCTTTGCTCCTTTTTGTCCCCTAAAAAGGAATCTAACGTTTGACTGCTGTGCTTTCTTTGCTTCTTTTGCTTGCTCATGTTGCCACTCAGTTACTTGACTTTTGAGCTTTTTGGCACAGTAGAACTCTCCTTCCAGAGAGGAGAGCTTTGTCCCAAATTGCTGGGGGTTTTGCAGCTGCCAGAGATATTAGTTGGGTGCCCTCTCTGAAGCTTCCACAAGCTCTGGCACCTGGTCACACACCCCAGGACGTCCACCCAAGACAGTGATCCAGATCCAAGCAGGTTAAAACAAGAGTGATTACCCCTCTGAATGGTCACTTGGTCCCCCTATGATCTGCAGGCCAGAAGCTCTGAAGCAGTCATGTAGAGGCAGCTGCATGGCTGCAGCACCTCTGCTGCTTCTTGCCTTCCTGCCCCAGGGACAAAGGCCAGACTGTGTTCTCGGTCCCCCTGTTCCCTCAAAGACCACTCTGACCTTTTACTTTGCCTTTGGCATTTATGGGTTGATAATTCTGGAAATGGCCACAGCTGCTGGTGATCTACTCTCTCAGAGTCTACTCCAGCTACTGCTGGTTGGGGCTGCCCTGGGGCTAAAACCTCAGGCTCTGGAGGGACTGGGCTCAGCTCCCAGCATGCTGCAATAGACCCTTCCTGCTGACCTGCTGGGCTGTCTTCGGCGGAAGATTTGTTTCTTTCTGTCACTTTGTGGGTTCTGTAGCTCTAAAATTTGTTTAGAGTCATATTTTATAGGTATTTGAGGTGGTTATGGGGGAGCTCACAGAGTTTTCCTGTTTCTGTGGTGCCATCTTGGCTCCACCCCCTCTATATGTATAATTTTTAATAAACATTTTTATAAACATTATTTCATTTGATACTCATAACAACTCTGGAAGGATATTATCATTCCCTTTTTACAACTGAGGAAATTGAGGCAGGCAGAGGTGAGGTGACTTGCCCCAGGATCAACTAGCCAATAAGTATCTAAAACCATATTCGAACACAGCTCTTCCTGACTGTAGGCCCAGCACTCCATCCACCATACCACAGTTGCCTCAGATAGCTGTAGTTCATTGTTGCCACGTTGCTTTCCAGGAAAATTACAGCAATTTGCATTGTTTATCAGCAATGCTAGAGTGTGATCGTGATTGTGTAATTGTAGAAGTACCTGCTTCCTAAGAAATACTGGGTCCCTTAATGATTTTTACTTACCTTTTGAGCAACTAAAAGGTTTTAAAGAGTCCTGAATTGATATGGGTAACACATGAAGCCTCTTTTCTGTAGTATGAATTAGTTATCTATTCAGTTTCCTATAAGGCAAGTAGCAGAAAACTAAGCAAAGAAAGAAAATAGCTCTGGGAGGCCAGTTTTAATAGAGGGGAGGAAGAAGAGAAAGATCTGGAGCCAGATCAGCCTCAGTGGGATATTGTAGTTGAGGCCATGAGAAGCCAACAGATAACATGAGAGCATTAGGTTCTGAGGATATTGGAAAGAATTGCTACTAGGTGAGAAATTGCTCCAAAAGGGTGGATGGGGAAAGTCCTGGAGGCAAATTTCATCTTCATTTGACAAATAATTGTTGAGTACCTACCACAGTATAAACAGAGTATTGTAGAGATATTTAATACTTAGCTAATTAAGAGGCAGGACCAGCAAACAACTGAATTAGATTTCTGAAGAGGATGTTGAGGATTCTAGAGCTAGCAGACAACTGGTGGAGAGCCCTAGGGTGGTGAAATATTTCTGAATCATTAGACCAGGGCTTCTTAAATTTTTTCCACTATCTGTCCCTTTTTGCCTGAGAAATTTTTATGCCACCCTGGGTATATAGATATATAAAATAGGTATGCAAATCAAACATATTCTGATAATAAATCATAAAGAAATTTTTAAAAATAATTCTTTGGTATATATATATATGTATATATATATATACATATATATATATATATATACTTTGACTATTTATTAAAGATGAAAGCAAATTTGCATACTAATTAAATGGGTGTACTTTTAAATTTTTATGTAAAGAATTAAATTTTGGCAGAATATTTGATACAGCAGGATGCAGAGCATGTTCAGTGTTTTGATATTTTGATTTTATGGGTGTCAATGCTGAAAACACCTTTTTGCATAAATATATGGTACAAAATGGCAGAAGTATTTTTAGAGCCATTTTAGAAATTATTGGAAATTTATCCTAATCTCAAGCCAAAATTCATTTAGCAATTTTTTAGGAAACTCAAATTTTAAACCTGTGTCACTTGATACCTCAGCAAATTCTTCTTGAACTTTTAATGGCAGATGATTGATGTCTTTTATTTTAATTGAGTATGGTTTATGAACCCAGCTTTGTTTTTAGAGTCAAAATTTGAAGGAAGTATTTCTGAAACTATGTCTCCAAGTACTTCAGATGATCACAATTACAATTAAATCTTAAAATTTACAATTAAATCTTTGGGAAGGTTATTTTCAATTATAAAATCCTCTGTACCTGTTTCTAAAGTTTCTAAAGAACAATTTTCCACATTCTTCCACATATTAACTCTTTTAATAAACTTTCAATTTTATCTTTTAACATAAATATGTTAACAATTTTTTCCTTGAAGCAACATGTTTAAATCATTGAATTTTTCAAAAATATCTGACAACAGTTTTAAAAGCCATAAGCCATTATGAAAAAATTGAAAAAAAATCATATTTCTGATCAAACTATAACAACTTCATCTTTCAATTTCAATAATCTCATTAAATTTAAGCCTTTTTGAGAGTCACGTTATTCAACATATTTTCTTTTTCTTGTCAATTTAGATGTACTATAACCTTGTAGCAAAGACTGTCACATTGTCATCAGTATTTTTACCTCTTCTGTTCAAATTTAGCCTCTTATCCATGATCAAAAAATATTCTTGTCCTAAAATATAAACAAACATTGCTAACAATTTTTCAATTAAATACTAGCATTAGCCATGAAGTTACATTTGTTTGTGATTAATTTTTAAAACTGATGTTTACACTTACACATGTAGTGGTGATGGTGGAGAAATATTATTAAAGGGCTTTTGTCTTTACTTGCTGCAATTAAACACTTGTTTCTGTAAAAGAAGGAGATAACAGCAATTTTAAAATCAAACATTCTAACACAATACAATCCAAAGATCTACTAATTTGATACTTATGCTGAGGAATTATGGTAGGAAAATATTAAAAGTCTTTATTTTCTGTAATCAAACTATTATGTTTCTGTAAGAGCAGAAAACTTTCTATGTTTAGTAAAAATACTGCAATTTATAACATGCAGTAGTCTCGAATCTGAGCTGAGGTGTTTCAGGTTTGTTGGAGTTGCGTGGTGTGATTCAGTGCAAAATGCACACGTTGTCTGTTCAGAACCCAGGCTGCAGTGAAGTATCCCCATGCAACACGGACAAGCACTGCCAGAAATATCTCACATTCATTGTGGTTTTGATTTTGAATTAATTTTTGGTCATTGCACATTCAGAAACCTTTTGCTGTTCTCAAATTTTTCGAGATCCCCACATTGTTACGAAACCCCACGTGGGGTCAAGGCCCATAGTTTAGGAAGTGCTGCTCTAGACTATGGCTATGCCAGCCACCCTGTTACTACACTCTCTGGACCAGCTGACATTGCCATAGGCATCCATCACACAGCCACAGCTGAATTCTCCTACATGTTTGGTCTTTCTCTATTAGAATGTAAGGTACTTTAGGGCAGGGATGGTCTTACTTTTGTATTTGTGTCTCCATTGTAAGTATTCTCTTAGTCACTCATTCAAGTCTTCATTCATATAATCTTGTTTAAATCTGACACTTAAAAACCTTTCCTGATCTACCTCTAGCCACTCTTTTTGAATTTATTTCATATTACTCCCCTTGCCCCACTACCCCTCCAACCATGTTCTAGTCTAACTAGCCTACTTACTGTTTCTCCCCTCCCCTGTCCCGACCCCACGTTCATACATAATCTTCTATTTTCCCTTCTCTGTTCCTTTATTTGCACAAGCTGTCAATGATGTAATTTCTACCTCTTGGAGTTCCTTGCTGCATTTGGGGCTGAGATTTCTCCCTGATTCTTCTAGATATTAGCACTTCCTCATCCCAAATGACTTTGTGTATATGAGGGTGGGTTGATTAAGGGATCTTCAGAGTCCTTTGGTGAAAGGGAGGGGCCTGGGCCATGGATTATAGATATTGAAGTATCCCTTCGAACTGCATTAAGACAGAATACTTTTTATGTCGCTAAATGTTGTTTTCCCTCAGCACAAAATATAAGCTTCTTGAAGGCGGGCAATTGTTTTAATTTCTGTATCTGAGAGCACATTCTGAGTTTCTTTTCTCTCCTGCCCTCCTTACATCTAATAATGTTGGGTTAATCGACTACCATCTTCTTTCCCTCTCATTCTTCTCTACTGCTTTCTTACATTCATTCCCCACTGTGGTCCCAAACTGAAACCCTGACTTTGGCCCCAGTCATTCCACTGTCCCCTTGAATTAGTTACATCATCTGGATTTTTTCACTTTAGAAGGTAGGCAAAGGCAGTGGACCAATAACTTCAAAACCAGAATTCTTACCTGCTCCTAAGGTACAGTAAAATGGGGATAATATTAGTGCTGACCTCACAAGAGGATTGTGAGGATCAGTTTAGATAGTATTTGTAAAGCACTTAGCATGGTGCTTAGCACATAGTAGGTATTAAATATATACCTTTCCCCCTCCCCAGTTGATGGGAAAATCTTGGGGTCGATCACATAATTTCTCTGAGCATCAGGAACTATCTCCTGCAACACAAGAGAAATAGTGTCTGTTGCCATAATGTTTAGTAGCAAGCCAAGATCCTTACTTAAGTGTACTTAAAAAAAAAAAACAAACAGAAAATATGTTTGCCCTTTAATAATAAATAACCTTTACTTTAGATTGCATCCATGATTTTCATCCATGTGACCTGAAAAACAATTTTTTGGGGGGAAATTTTCTTTTTTAAAAGATCATGCAGAGAGGTAATACAGAATTAGAGTCAGTCAGTGAGACTTTGTCTGAAATTCTGCCCCTTACTAGCTGTGTGCCCTCAGGCAAGTAAGTGACTAGGTAATTCCCTAACTGGTTCCATTAAATGATAGCCAGGTTTGAATGAAGGAGTTCCCAAATCAAAGGGGCTTGATTTCATGTACTGTGGGAAATGCCCCGTTCACTGTCTTTCCAACAGGAAGTGCCCCTGAACCGTTGCTCACAAAGTTCCTGGTTGGAATACATCCCCTTCCTCTCTACACATCCAGTCTTACCCATCTTTCAAAGCCTAGTTTAAATTCATGAAACACTCCTTCCTTGGCAGCATAGCCTCATCCTCAGGAGCACCCTGGACAATAAGTCATAGACTATCTTGTGCCATGTTGGGTGCCATTTTATTTTTCATTCATTTTTGCCTTGCACCCCCAACTATTGTCCACTCTATAAGGAGTGCCCTGAAGACACTCAATAAATATTTGTGTATACATTAACTGACTCATAAAACCCCTTACTCTTCCATGGCTTGGGTTATATTATGGATCAAATAATTCACCTCATTTTTTTAGGGATGAGTGGGGAATGGGATGGGGGTGGGGAACCAGAGATGACTCACCTCCTTCCCAAGTTGTGTGGGTATAGTAAGTGTCTCTTTTGATGTAGATAGATGTCATCTTTTTTAAATATGTAAAATGTAAATGGGGCTGCTTGTAAATGCTAATTTATGTTAGGGTAGAGATTGACTTGACAGGAAACAGAACAATAGGTGACTGACAACTTTGGATTTCGGTATCTTAGGGGTATAAGGAAACACAAGAGGGAAAAAGCAGAGATGAGTCAGAGATGAGAAAAGAAGGGAGCTGCAGGGAAATTAAGATATGCCAGAAGTAAACTCAGAATTTTAGAGCTGGGCGGGACATTAGAGATTATCTTGTCCATCATTTTACATATAAGGAAATTGAGGCTCATTGAAAATAAGCAAATTTTCAGTTAATTAATTATAGTGATAATTATTTTATATTTATCTAACATTTCAGAGTTTATGAAACACTCTCTCCACAACAACCCTGTGAGGAAGGGAGAACAAACATATTATTTTGCATGTGAGAAAACTGAAATTAAGGGAGGTTCAGTGTTTTGCTCATGGTCAGATGGCATAACCAGGATTTAAACTCAGATACCTTGATTCCAGGTTCAGTATTTTCCAATATACCAATACTGTCTGATTAGTTATTCAAGAACAAAGGAGTGTGGGGCCTACGTGGGGAAAGAACAAACAGTTCCCAATGACAAAATCTGGAGTTTATGCTCTGAAAACCAGCCAACGAAGGGTCTTGTCTCCTGAAGAACCACTGCAGCTGAGGAGTAATTAAACTAATTGTAGAACTACAATTCAAAACCTGATTTCTAGGGATCCAGGCAAAAGAAGAGCCCAGGTGACAAGGGGCTGAATCTGTAACTACACTAGATTTGACCTACCTGTATGTAGTTTTTACCTAGCGATTCCTTAAGCCCTGGTAACATAGCTTGTTAAACTATAAACAGTTGGCTGTGTGTGATCCTGTGGATGATTGACTAAAGACAAGGAGAGGTAAAGAGAATAATGTGGCAGCCGTTGTATTCACTTAGCCTTTAGTCTAAAGAGGATTGGGCTCTTTGAGCCTTTGGGTGGATGGTGGCATTAGGCAGGCCAAGTAGCAATTAAAAAAAAATTAAAAGGAGACTTCTGTTCACATTGACTTTGATGTTTCAACACAGTGCATACAATAGGAAAACTCCATAATGAAAGTGTTATGCTTATCTCCTAACATCAGAATTACAAGAAGGTTCCGGAAATTGATTTTTATTTAGAGCTGGGGAGGGGAACCTGTGTCCACATGTGGCCTTCTAGGTTCTTGGGTGCATTTGATTGAGGCCAAGTTTTACAGACCAAATCTTTTTATTAAGGGGATTTGTTCAGTTAAGTTTAGATTCAGTCAAAGGGCCACACTTGACCTAGAGGGCCACATGTAGCCTCAAGTCTGAAGATTCCCCACTCTGGATTTAGAAGACCTGTTTAAATGGAAAGAAAAGTGCTCAATTCAGGAATAATTAATAGAATGACATAAATATTATCACATTTAATATCAAACATGCCAACAGAGAACTTATTTTCTTTCTTAAAGAAGGGACCTTGAAGAGTAAAGAATTATAGCGCCAATGCAATATTTACAGTGCCCATGATCACAATAAAGACTGAGACTATAAGTATCACATGACATTCAATCTCAAAATACACCAGATTCTCCAGGTAGAGGATAGAACTGAAGCATTTATTTAGACACCAGGAAAACAAATCCTAAAACCAGTAAGCCAATTCCATCATAGTACCAAAGATATTCAGAAGCCTTAGTAACACTGAGAGCTACAGCATTCTTCATCCTTTCCACAAACCAATACAAGATCAATATCTACTCACAAACCTATCTCACTCCTTGCCTGAGGTATTCCTCTCTCCCCCACTGTCTGGTTAGCTCTGACTCCCAGCTTCCTGTGGGCTCTCCTTCTCTTCAGCAAGCTCCTCCCACAATAGGCTCCATGTGACTATATTCAGCCTATCAGGGGGCAGAGTTTATCTTCACAGCAGAGAAGCTTCCTGTGGGCTCTGCTTCATCCTTCAGCAAATTCCGTCCATCACAGGCTCCATGGGACTACGTTCAGCCTATCAGGGGGCAGAGTTTACTTTCAAAGCAGGGGAGGTCTTCAAACTCCTCCCAGGTCTATTAAGGGGCAAGGAAGATCTTCAAATTCTGATTCTTATTACAAGAATGGATCCCAATTCCATTTCCCAGTAAGATGGAAGGCTTATATTCCTTTAGAATCTGGTAGATAAAGAAGAAAGAAACTAGAATTTTTCCTAGACATGTAGACAAATGTAAAAATCCAGTACCCAAATGTTGTTTTGAGGAAACTGTTTCCTGTTTTGTAAATTACTTCCTAGAATGCTTCTAGAGCTATAAAAGTATGCAAACTGAGCTATTGGATGTTAGCATTTTTAATTTTCATGTCTATAAGCTCATTTAAAAAAGAGCAAATGAAACTAAAATAGTGGAAATCAGTATATCAAAACTCTAAATTCTCTATGTAGCTCAGACCCTGACACGGATTTCGTTTGATTTGTGGGGTGGGGTCTGGGAACAGTTCTTACAAATCCTATCTTTGAATTATATCTCTCAGGAGAACATCATAGGATACTAGGATTATGGGAATATATACTTGGAACTGGAAAGACGCTTAGTGGGTCATTTTAGTCTAAACCAGTGGTTCTCAACCTTCCTAATGCTGTGACCCTTTAATACGGTTCCTCATGTTGTGGTGACCCCCAACCATAACATTATTTTCATTGCTACTTCATAACTGTAATTTTGCTACTGTTATGAATCGTAATGTAAATATCTGATATGCAGGATGTATTTTAATTGTTACAAATTGAACATATACCACAGGTTGAGAACCCGCTGGTCTAAACCCTTCATTTTTACAAGTGAAGAATTAAAACCCAGAGAGGTTAAATAATTCACCTGAAGTCACACAGAACACAGGTAGAAAATGGTAGGAGAAACATCTGAAGCCACGTCCTCTCATGCAAAGTGTAGCATTCCAAAGTGTTTGTGTGACACTGCTGTCTCCTGATTCTCTTCTTACTATCTGGCCATTCCTTCTGTGTATCCTTTGCTGGAACCATGTCCAAACAACTCATTATCTTTCCCTACCTACAACCACCAAATCTTCCCCTCTTTCCTACTTCAGTATTACTCTCCAGGCATCTGAGTGAGATGTCATCTACTCCTTGCTAGCCATATCCAACCTATAGCCAAGTCTTGTAACATCTCTTAGATCCACTAGCACAGCCGACGCCCTAGCCGAGGCCAGGCCCTCATTACCTTGTTTGGATTATTCCAGTAGTTCTCCCTGCTTTCAGACTCTCCTCACTCCAGTCTGTCCTCCACTCAGCTGTCAAATTGATCAGATCTGACCACGTCATCCTCTTTTCAATAACTTCGCTGGCTCCCTCTCATCTCTGGGATTAAATATAAAATTTTCTATTTAGCTTTTTTTTAGAGGCTGTTGGGGTTAAGTGACTTGCCCAGGTCATACAACTAGTAAGTAAGTGTCTGAGGCCAGATTTGAGCTCAGGTTCTCCTGACACTAGGGCTGGTGCCCTATCCACGGTGCCACCTAGCTGCCCCCGTTTGCCTTTTAAAGCCCTTCCTCCCATTCTCATCTTCTTCCACTTTACTCTTCTCCATGTACTCTGCAATCCAGGGACGATGGTTTTCTTGCTGTACTTGCGCCTGACATCGCTTCTACCTCTTGGCTTCCCTTGTTTCCTTCAAGACTCAGATCTAGTGCCTACTTCTGCAAGCTACCTTTCCTGATCTACTCTCCCTATACCTCACCTGCTGCTGCTGGCACCATCCCTCTGAGATTACTTCCTATTGACACTGCATTTATTTGGTATATAGTTGTTTGCATATTGTTGCCTCGCCTATTAAAGTGAGAGCCCTTTGAGGGTAGGGACTTTTGGCCTTTATTGGAATCTCCAGCATTTAGCCTAGCACATAGTAGGGGTTTAATAAGTACTTGTTGGCTAACTTATGGTATCATGATGCTGCCTATCTTAATCAGAATATAGCTTATGTCTAGATCTCTCTCTCTCTCTCTCTCTGTTCTCTCTCTCTCTTCATTCATTTCAGCTGTGTCCAAGTCTTTGTGACCCCATTTAGGATTTTCTTAGCAAAGATACTGGATTTCCTTCTCTAGCTTATTTTAGAGATGTGGAAACTGAGGCAAACAGAGTTAAGTGACTTGCTCAGGGTCACACAGAAACTGTCTGAAGCTAGATTTGAATTCTACTGCACCACCTAGGGGCCCATTTTTAAACTTAATGTACTTTATTAACATCTTCTTCAACACTTTCTTAAGCATAGGCAATCAACAAAACAATAAATCAAGCTTTGATTTATAGTGTGTGTGAATTTCAGAGTTGAAAATGGTCCCGCTGAACATTTGACATTCTTTTTTTTTGCTTTTTTAGTTTTGGAGGGGAAAGGCAAGGCAATTGGGGTTAAGTGACTTGCCCAAGGTCATAGCGCTAGTTTTGCGTGAAGTGTCTGAGGCTGGATTTGAATTCAGGTCCTCATGACTCCAGAGATGGTGAGCTATTCACTGTACCACCTAGCTGCCCCCAAAATTTAACCTTCTTTCTCAAGCTGGTTCAAGCTGCCTCCAGCTGGGATCACAGGACCTTTCCGTCTCACTCACAGCTGAAATGCCATATGTGTTGTCTCTTTCTTTAGAATTCCAACTCCTAGAGAGCAGGGACTGTTTCCACATAGTTAGCACTTAATCAATGCTTTTTCATTCATTCATTTAGTCAGAATTTTAAGCTCCTTTTTCTATGACAAGGCAAGCCAGCCTAGCTGAAGTAGCAAGGTACCCTGATGGAAGGAGATGAAGGCAGCATATGCCAGGCAAGCCAGCCTACTCAACCACCATCTCCCCTCCCATTCTGATGGACATGGCCCAGGACTCTGAACCCAAGAACCTTTAGAACAGCAGTGCTTGCAGCACAGTGTCAAATGGTTCAATATCAGAAACAAATATGATTTTGTCAGTGGAAATGATGTCAAAAAAGCATGACCATCTGCTTTGCTGCTACACCCTACAACAATGGGGCCTTCCATCTGACTTTCAACTGAAACCTTCCATCTGTCTCATCTCCCCCATTAGAGGGTAAACTTCCTGAGAGTACGGGCTGTCTTGATTTTCTGTTTGTATTTACAACCTTACCACAGTGTTGTGCACGTTGTTGTTGTTCAGTCTTTCAGTCACATCTGACTCTATGTGACCCCATGGACAAAAGTACATGGAGTTTTCTTGGCAAAGAGACCGGAGTGGTTTACCATTTCCTTCTCCAATGTATTCCCATTTTGCAGATGAGAAACTGAGGCAAGTAGGGGTTAAGTGACTTGCCCCAGAGTCATACAGCTGGTAAGTGTCTGAAGCTGGCTTTGAACTCAGATCTTCCTGACTTCAGTGCTCTATCCACATACCACCGAGCAGCCCTTTGCTTTATATATAATCACTATATTATAGTGCTTAGTAAATGTTTTATTCATTCATTCACCTATGATAGACTTGACCTAATCAATCATTCCCTAATGCCATGACTCAATTATTCATCCTCAGTGGGTCAGCAAGTATCCAGGCCAAGGGAGAGCAAAGAAGGACCATATGCTGAGAGTCAAAGAGAACTGCATTAAGATTGACAACAAAACAATGCCAGATGACAAGGAGCAGTAATTTTGGACAGGAAGGAGGCTTCCTGATTTTTCCCACAACTTAGATCTAAATGTTTACTAAATGGGTGCCTCTTGTTGTAAGTTGGTGGCCATATATCAGTAATGAAAAACACTCCACACAGGCAACTTGTGGACCTGAAAAAAAAATTTATTTGGATAAAATTTTGAGATCCAGCCAGCTCATCCTTAGTTTCAAATAAGCAGGAAGATGGCTGCTGAACAGTGGGCCCCTGGGCACTTCTAGTTGGAACTAGCTAGTCCACCCCAGCAGGGAATCTCTGGTTTCTAGCCAGCAGCTAATTCCTAGGGGTATAAGTACTAACTTCTGGGAGCCCAGTCCTCAAAGGCTGAAGCCACCTGAAAGGGGAGTTTAGGCCTTTCCTTATAAATTGAAAATGGTGTCACTTTCTCACTTGGGATATAAGGTTCCTATCAGTTTCCCCCACTTCCTTGGGGTCAGAGGTCAAATTATAGGCTTTTGTCCTGAATAGGTCTATCTAGGACCTCATAGCTTTTTGTCAAACAATAGTGGGTAGTCAAAGATTGAATCACTCTCCAGAATTCAAAGTCAATGATTACTGAGGAGCCACTGGAGCATTTTACCAACTACAACAAAAACAGAATATAAAGAAATATATGCACATATGTATCATGTGTGTATACCATACATACATATATAAGTATATAATCTACATATAGTTGTGTATGTATATCTATATATATATCCCATATCTTCCTGTGCTACTATAGGGCTCTTCGGACTAAAATAATACAAATAAAAAAGTATGTATATATACAAAAGGAGTGTACAGGAACTACTTTTGTACAGTATGATACTTAGCCAGGAATCTTATCAGCTTTTAATAACTGCTAGTTAAACAGGTCTCTAAGCAAGAGGAATCATATGTTTGCTTTCCTAATGCTCTGGATTTAGACTAATTTAGCAGAAAGCAAAGAAATCTCTTTTAAAAAGACAGACCAGGTAAGTACTAGGGTTTTCAGGTTTTTCTTGCTGTCAGGAGAAGAAAGGAGATATATAGCTTACTTGCTTTGCTCCAAACCAAAAAGGCATCTTAACTAAAGTAAAAATGCATACATATCCACATGTATATGTAGATATATGTGTATCACGTGTGTGTACACATACATACAGTAAATGTACATTTTGTCTGAATTTCTAGTTCCTTGTGCTTAGTAGGTACTTAATAAAAGCTTTATTAATTATTTGCCAGATTGGGTAGGAAGGATACTTTACAAGGCATTAAGATACAAAGACAAAATGAAAAAGTCTCTGCCCTCAGGGCACTTACATTTTCCTTATGTTTGCTTAATAAATATTTGTCTAACTGAATTTCCTTCTCTGGATACCACAAACAATGCATTGTCCCTTATTCTCCAAAGGCTTGTAGTTTAGTTGTTGCTCACTCATTTCACTCATGTCTGACTCTTCATGATCCCATTTGGGGTTTTCTTGGCAAAGATACTGGAGTGGTTTGTCATTTCCTCTTCCAGCTCATTTTATAGATGAGGAGACCAAGGTAAACAGGATTAAGTGACTTGCCCAGGGTCACACAACTAGTATGTGTCTGGGCCCAGATTTGAACTCAGGAAGATGAGTCTTCCTCACTCCAGGCCTGGCACTATCCATTGCACCACTTAGTTGCCTACTACTAGCTATAATCTTGTAAGAAAAAAAATTGACATTTTTTTTCCTAGAAATAGCTAAAGTTATAATATATTTGGACCCAAGTGTGTTCAATGTAACATGTTTTTTCCTCTTTTGTAAATTTCGGTTTCACATCACAGGAAAAATAAATGTTCTGAATTAGGAATCAGGAGACTTTGAATCAAAACTTTACCAACTCACTAGCTGCAACTCTCCAACTCTCTGATCCTCAGATTCCTCATCTTTTAAGTGAGGACAATAATACTTGTACTACTTTGTAACTTGTAACTTTCTATATAAATATGAGCTATTGTTATTAAAGTCTGTGATTAGATATTTTTTAAAAATCTCAAAGAATAATTCTGTATTAAAATAGCTGGGTAATGTGAATAGAACTCCCAAAATTCAGCACTTTATCAAACCATCTGTTGTCCTTACAAATGGAAATGTGATGAAGTTTAGACAGGGGTATAGCAATCTCTTACAATAGAGAATGTTATAATAAAGGGTTGAGTTGCTTTTGAAGCTCCCAAATTTTAAAATTCTTCCATGATGCCTTGCATCATGCCTTACTTAGTAAGAGATCTACATACATTTATGTTCCCTGATGTCATGTGGCTGGAAATTAAGAGGAATCACTGGGCTAAAGGTAATGTTTTATTGCTAAATATGGCAAGGCAGAAGGGGATTAAAGACTTCTCAACCTAACTGTGGTAGTTTGTGAATGACTATTTTTTTTTTTTTGCTTTTTGGAGGGCAATTGGGGTTAAGTGACTTGCCCAAAGTCACACAGCTAGTAAGTGTGTCAAGTGTCTGAGGCTGGACTTGAACTCAGGTCTTCCTGACTCCAGGGCTGGTGCTCTATTCACTGTGCCACCTAGCTGTCCCTGAATGACTATTTTCAAGGCAAATAAACATCTGTATAAATTAATTTGCCTTGGTAGAATGGTTAAATTCTTGGGGGTCTTATTGGCAGCTTCTGAGGATCTAGATGAAATCCCTAGACTATGATTTTTTTTTTGAATGACTTGTTTATTTACTTTTAGTTTACAAGATTCAGTTCCACAATCACTTGAGTTTCAGATTTTCTCCCCTCCCTTCCCCCCAGTGGCATGCAATCATGTATAGGATCTGCAAATACTTTCACACTGTACAATAGTTTGGTTATATAGAAGAGTTGTAACCAATGAGTGATCACTGGGAAAAAAAAAGCAAAACCAGACATGAAAGAAAACGATAGCGTGTTTTGCTTCAGTCTCCATTTAAACTATAGTCTTTCTTTATCTTTCTCTGAGTTTAGATATCTCCTTCCATCCTGAGGCTTGTAGAGTTGTCTTTTAGCTGTGCGTTGTTGAGGATAGTCCAGTTTATCAAGGTTGGTCATCATATGTACGATGTGTCTGTGATTGTGTACAAATTTTTCCT
>CM053585.1:128200590-128218990 GCA_028646515.1 Pseudochirops corinnae | reverse complement strand
TGATGACTGCTGCTTTGTAATACAGATTAAAATCTGGTAAGGCTAGGCTACCTTCCCTAGCATTTCTTTTCATTAATTGCCTTGATATTCTGGACTTTCTGTTCTTCCAAATGAATTTTGTTACTATTTTTTCTAGTTCTATAAAGTAGTTTTTGGGTAGATTGATTGGCATGGCACTAAATACATAATTTAATTTAGGTAAAATTGTCATTTTTATTATATTAGCTCGACCCAGCCATGAGCAATGGATGTTTTTCCATTTAGTTAGATCTGACTTTATTTGTGTGAAAAGTGTTTTGTAGTTGTGTTCATAAAGGTGCTGGGTTTGTTTTGGCAGGTAGATTCCCAAATATTTTATAATCCTAGACTATGATTTTAAATCAAGGGAAGTCAGCATGAAGGGAGTATAAATGTCTGATGTGTGGGTAGGGGATTCATCATCTCTCAGTTGGGAATGTATAACATGGTAGAGATTGCATCCTTTCTTCTTTAAATTTGATCCACCAAATGCTTGTAAGCATATAACTTTTAGGAATGGGGTAAAATGCAAATTTTAGATTATACCTTGTCTCTTCCCCATTGGGGATTACAATCTAATGATGAGATAGGACACAAGCACATAAATAAAACAGAAAATAATATAAACAGTGATATTCTCTGAATGCCGCTGTATAGATGTATAACATGATTTACAAAGAATGGAAAATATACACACGATCAGAAAAAGAGAAACAAATGGAAGTTTGTAAGAAGGCCGATGTGTCTGTGGCAAGAGTATCCATTTCCAACTGTAACCACCAAGAGGCATTGCTAGCCACTCTCCTGATCTTGTTCAACAGCAAGGCTCCAAAGTAGGATGTTCCCACATTCACTGTCATGGTTACATTAAGTGCATCCACTGCACTAGGTTAAAATACTCAGAAGGTCTCAAACTTAGAGTCTCAAAGAGTAAGCTATCTTCTTAATTTCCTTAGTTCTACCTCTTTCTGTGGGACACCACCAGCTATTATCTAGGATTAGCTATGGATCATTGTGAATTTTACCTAAACAGAAATCAGCTCCCAAGCCCCTACTCCTGGCAAACCCAAGTTCTTCTCTACACTTGCTGTGGAAGCAGCCAGGCAGCACAGTGGATAGAGTGCTGAGCCTGAAGTCAAGAAGACCCGAGTTCAAATTTGACCTCAGGTACTAGCCATGTAACTCTTGGCAAGTCACTTAGCCTTTGTCTGCCTCAGTTTCCTCAAATGCAGAATGGGGATGATAACAGGACCTAACTTGCAGAGTGTTGTGAAGATCAAATAAGATAATATTTGTCAAGTGCTTTAATAAGCACTGCATGGATGCTAATTCCATTCTCTTCTCCCCTTCTTTTTGCCTCATCCCTAATCAGGTGACTTCAGCAGAATGGAACAACTGTACAGAAGCAGACATATGCTTAATTGTATACAGTTAAAAAAACACAACTCTTGGCATGTAATCAATAAGCAAATAAATAATACTAAGTCACAATAAAACAATACATGATGAAACATCTACCAAGTGACTGTGCACCTGCTGATCTAGATTCTGCTTGTCCAGGACAGGACAGGATTTGCTTTGAATCAAGGCATTACAAGGAAAACACAATTTGGATTTATTGAGTTCCCCAAAGGGAGGTGTAGACAATACAGCACAGCTCCCACTAGGTGTTCTTCAACTCATGCTTCCAGGAGGGCCAATCTTCAGAGGAAGATGAAGAAACTCTGGACTCAGAATTCTCTGGGCACAGTCAGGGAACTTAGAATGGGCTGGAAGACAGACATTCCCTCACGGCTGGTGCTTTTTTCAGTCTGTCACTGCTTCCCGCCAAGACTAGTTCATTGTAGAATAGGGTGAGCACAGCCAATGACCAGCTCCAGTGAGGAAGTCTGCTGACCATGCTAGTCTGGTGTCTTTTTCTGCCTCTGACCTTGCAGTTCTGCTGCTGGCGCTCTGGTAGCTACTTCCTATGGCAAACGTCCTTTCTTGCTCCCTCTTCCTTACTTCCTGCAGCCAAAACGTTACCGGTTCTCAAAGCAGTGGTAGAGGGAGCACATAACAAGAGAGAGGTAGCTAGGCAGTGCAGGAGATACAAAGATAACAAAGAATGAAAAAATACAGATGATCTGAAACGCAAAGGGAAAAACACAGCACTGGGCCAGAAGTCAGGAAATACTTAGTTCATCTCCAGCCTCAGACACTTACTACCCATATAACTTTGGGCAAACCCCTTCCCCTCTATTTGCCTCTATTTCCTCAATTGTGAAATGGGGATAATAATCTCCCATGGCTGTAAGGAACAAATGAGACAATATTTGTGGTGTTTAGCATGGTACCTGGTCCATGTATCGTAATATGTGAGACTAAGAGAGCTTAACTTTGTGGAAGAAAGTTTTTGGACTACATGTCCTAGGTTATATATGAACCAAAATGTGATAAAGTCACTCACTCACAATTCTGAGTGTGGGCTCTCAGCAGTATGGGTGGTTTAAAAAGTATCTTAAGAAGCTTGTCCTGGTGAGTGAGAAGCCCCTGGTAACTAGGTGGTAGATGAAGGCACCAATGGAGATAGGAAATGGGGAAAAACGGCACTATGTCTATCTCCCACTAATGGCAGTGGGAGCTACAGCACAAAGTTTTCATGTTCATCTAGTAAGTCTAGTTCAAGAAAGCTCAAGACTGCCATGAGGACAGAAGCCAATGCTCCTGAGACTGAGTACTGAGAGGGAAAAGGACTGGGTTAATCAGAGTAGCTCCAGACTTTAATCATTCACCCGGCTGAGTGATCTGAGTGTGACCCTTTTCCACTGAGTGGGTTAGACAGAGAGATTATTTGGGTTCCCCTGGAGGCTTGGGAAGTAGAAATTGCTTTATGTGGGCAAAGAGAACTCTTCTTGTTGGTCTAATTCCTTGTTACTGGCCTTGCTATTCATTTTCATTGATTGCCTTTCATTCTGAATTCATGTGTCTTTTGGCATGGGGCATATGAAGATTTTGGAGACTGCCTGAACATGTAGAATAGATGATGAACAAGAATAGTGCCACTAAATATGTTTAATATGATTGCACATGTATAGCCTATAACAGATTGCTTGGCATCTTGGGGAAGGGGGAAGGGAGAAAGAGAAAAAAAGATTTGTAACTCAAAACCTTATAAAAGTGAATGTTGAAAATTATTTTTACATGTAATTAGAAAAAATAAAATATTAATGAGTGGAAAAATATAAAAAATGAGAGACAAACAAAAAGAGCAATGCCGCAGGGACAATGCCACAGACTTAGGTGTAGCTAAAAGGGTTGCTACATGCCTACAGGTATAACTTTCACACAAGAGGGACTACAAAAGACATCATCGAGAACAGGTAGGTCTCTACAGTCATGTTTCCAGAACAGGGTATAAAACAGCAATAGCTTAAGTGTTGCTTTTTTCAGCAAATTTTAAAAAATATTTTGTAAATTTTTTTTGTAAACCAAAGAAGCTTGATCCTTTATAGAGGAGATATTGAAAAGCATAAATAAGAATGATATAGATTTACAGAGGTGGGGAACCTGGGACCTTCAGGCCACATGTGGCCTTCTAGGTCCTTGGGTGTGGCCTTTTGCAGAACAAACTCTTTTATTAAGGGGATTTGTTCTGTGAAGTTTGTATTCTGTCACCACCCCAGCATAGAATGAGAAGTAATGTCAGATAATAGGCTGTTTGACCCAGTCTGTTGACTCATAGGTAGCCAGAAGAGCTACCAAAAAGAAGACAGAAGCAGCATAGCACTGGCCTTGGAGTCAAAAAACACTTGATTTCAAATCCTGCCTCAGAGACTAGCTGTGTGACCCTGGGTAAATTGCTTAACCTCTCTGAACCTCAGTTTCTTTATCTTTAAAATTTGGGTATTAGACTGGATGGCTTTGGGTCTAAATCTAAGGTCCTAGGATCCTATGACTATGAATCTCATTTGCCAACATAGAGAGAAAAGAGAATTTTGTAGTGACTGGCAGAGACTGCTTTGTGTAAGTTGCTGCCTCTGCCAAGTAATAAAATCATTGTTTGCACAAAGTGCAAGTTGGTCTTGATTCTAAAGGAGAAAGTGAAAGGACTGGTGGAATTTCTCTTTACCCTCCAAGTTATCAAGGAGAATAACATGTTCCTTGAAATAGCTGACATTTCTAGAATCTCAAGGTAAATAATGAAAAAAAAAAAAAGAAGGCACGAAGAGCTTGTAAAATTACCAAGCCTCAAACTATAGAGCTGTAATCATTAAGACTCTGATCCTAGTGACCAAATTTTAAAAATAGATCAGTCTAGATAAGGAGGACCCAGAAGCAATTGAACTCAGTGACTAACCCAGCATTTAACTGTTGTGGGCTTCAACCAGACCCTCCTACAATTCCCACTAAGTCCCTATTGTATACAAAGAATTTAGATAAGGAAGTATCTCTAAGGCATTAGCCCAGTGGAAAATTAACTGTGTGAGAAGCTAGATTTTTTAAATGGGTAACTGGAGACTCAGTTCAGTCATGAAGTCTCTGTTTTGCTAACTGCATCTGTGACCCCCAATCTGATGTGACACCTAGCATTCTGAGGAGATAAAAGGAAACTGAGGAAAGGAATCCTTGTTCCTTTGACCTGGCTGAACTGTGAGACCTCACTTTGGCCAGGCCACTGCTACCACCTGGATTGAGGGCATGTCTCTGTGAGGAGCTAGGGAGGCTGGGAGGCCCCATTCAATTGTTTTCCCCTCTAACTATTCATTCTGTCCTTCATCACTAATGCGCCATACCCTTTGATAATCTCAGTACATGTCTATTTAGTATTATTTTAGTTTGAGTATTCTTAAGTTTAGAGCCAAATTATAAACCTGAGACTGAGCAGAACGATTTTGTTTGGTATTGTTGCAATCGAAATGACCTCTTGGTTTAGAAAGAGGGAAGGGAACAAAGAGGACAGAACCAGACCTCCTGTTTACCGTACTTGTGTGTGGCACTCTGTGGAATGTTGTGGGCAGTTCTCGGAGATGTCCCTACAGTGGGACAGGGTTGGGAGAGGCCCAAGCCAGGAAATCTGGGGGGTATCATAGAAGCAGGAGAGGAGGCAGGCCTGGATTGGGGCAAGCTCTGCTGCTGCTTCCCTTAGCTCTTCCTTGAGTTGCTCTGAGTTGGGAGCTGAGTATGCCTGCAGTAAACTCAAACAATTCAGGCTTCATTAATGGATCTCATTAATGCTCATTTGAAAGCAATACTGGGGCTGTTGATGGCTTC
Source organism: Pseudochirops corinnae (assembly GCA_028646515.1). NCBI lineage: Eukaryota > Metazoa > Chordata > Mammalia > Diprotodontia > Pseudocheiridae > Pseudochirops > Pseudochirops corinnae. The sequence goes on along the minus strand of CM053585.1, from coordinate 128,213,719 downwards.
TTATGTTTAGGAGGAGAGATTCAGGCCATCTACCAGCCCCAACCTACCAAATAAATAGGAGAATGGCCCAATTTGACTAGAGACCAGAGCAAGCTGCAGCCTTCGAAGATATGAAATCTTCAGTGCAAGGAGTTTTACTGATAGGTCCTTGTGACCTACACAGTTCCCCCTCTCTGAAAGACGGTGACGGTAATGTCCAAGTGTTGCATTTCACCTACCCTTGATGGTAAAAAGATACTCAGGGAAATATGGGAAGATTTGTATGAGGTAGGTAACTGAAACTAGCAGAACCAAGAGAATAACATGAGGTTCTAAACCTTTTTTTGTGTCATGGTCCCCTTTGGCAGCCTGGTAAAGCCTATGGACACCTGAGAATCGTGTTTTTAAAGGCATAAAATAAAATGCAGAAGATTGCAAGGGAAATAAATTATATTGAAATGCAATTATCAGATTAAAAAAAAAATGTTCTTCAATCCGAGGCTTAAAACCCCTGATATAGTTAATGCTATTAAGTGACTTGCCCAGGGTCACAACTAGTAACAGTCTGAAGCAGATGACTATAATGTAAACTAAAACCATGCTAATGGCCAACCAAATGCAGATTATCTGCAATGAACAATCATGGCCCTAGGAAGGAAACAATGAAACACACTACCCAAGTCTTGATAGAAAGATGGAGAAATATGGCTATAGGATACTGGTATCCACTGCTGAATGTCCCTGCTACTGTTTTGTCAATGCACTAAGGAAGAGCTGGGATGTAGGGATGTATATCAACAAATGATGGTGCTGTGAAAAAATAAGTTGAACAATATTAAAAGAAATACCTCATATCTATGTGGTATTTTGATATTCACCCAGTACTTTACATTTCTTGTCTCATTTGAATCTCATAACCCAATGAAATAGGCAGTATATGTATTAGTATCTTACAGATGAGGAAAATAGGTGAGAGGGCCTAAATGATTTGTTCAAAGTCATCTATGTGGGAAGCTAGGTGTCATAGCAGATAGAGCACCCAGACCTGGAGTCAGGAGGACCTGAGTTCAAATTTGACCTCAGACATTTACTAGCTAAGTGACCCTGGGCAAGTCACTTAACCCCAATCACCTCAAAAAAAAGGCACTTCAAAGTCATGTATGCCACATATGTCAGAGACACAGGATTTGGGGCAAATCTTTTCTTACACCAAATTCAATGCTCTTTCTAATACACCACATGCTATTTATTGATTCATCCATTTATTTATCTAATCATTCATTCACTTAATTATTTGTTTTTTGCTTGTTTATTAGGACTGGGCCTCCTTGCTCTGCTCAAGTTGAGAGTTCCCAGGCCCAGTCCCACTAGTGATCATCGTGGGAGCTTTCATCTCCATTTCCAAAGTCAGTCACTTTGCCCCTTCTTAGGTCACCTGGTGTCCCCCTCATTCTAGCAGCTTACCGTATGAATACCAAATTTTGTAGGGATACCCTGTCAGCCTCACTCACTGAAACCGAGAACTCCTGACCTCAAAAGATCTGTCAGCCTCAGCCTCTCCCATAATAGGGATTACAGCTGTGTAACACTATGCTTGGCCAGACTGTGTTATTTTGAAAGGACAGAAGAAGGGCTTCAAGGAAGATATCAAAAAAAGAAAGAAAGATGTGAAGAAACAGAGGACAATCCTGTTATTGTTTAGTCGAGTCTAACTCTTTATGACCCTGTTTTGTTTTTTGCAAAGATACTGGAGTGGTTTGCCATTTACTTTTCCAGCTCATTTTACAGATGAAGACATTGAGGCAAACAGGGCTAAGTGACTTGCCCAAGGTCACCCTGCTTGTAAGCATCTGAGGCCAGATTTGAACTCTGGATGATGAGTCTTCTCGACTCCAAGCCTGTACGCTATCCACTGAGTGAACTAGCTGTCCCAGAAGTGGGCTCATCCAAGACAATCCTAATTTGTGTCAAAAAGTTTGATAACAAAAGAATGTTTGATGACAGAAAAGAAAACAAAAAAAGAAGAAAAACTATAAAGCATTTGGGGCTAAGTCAAAGGTATAAAGTTCTTCCTATGGCTGGGGGCTCTGGACAGTCCCAGGTGAAAGCAGATTCTCATGCTTAAAGGAATGATGATGATGCATGGATTTGGGGCTGTCATCCAGTCAATAGTCATTTAAGAGCCTGCTATGTTCCAGGTATTGTGCAAGGGCTTGAGGATTAAAAAGAAAGAAAAAAACAATCCCTGGGTTTGAGGAGCTCATAGTCTAATGGCAGAGACAATGTCCAAACCAGACATATACAGGATAAAAAGGAGACAGTCTAAGAAGGAAGGAGCTAGCAGCAAGGTGAAAATTCATGCAGGAATGGTTAGAGGAGAAAGACTAGTGGTGGTTAGTGGCTCCCTGTTAAAACTATTGACCCAATTACTCAAAGACCTGATATAAACAACAGAGAAGTCAATTGTATAAAACGGGGGTATGTATATATACAGAATTTGATGGAGAACTTCCTGAGACATATTAACATTCAGTCAAACAACTACATGCTTTTGATAGTTCATGCAGGGATAAATGACACTGCCAGAAAGGACCTAAAAATCACTATTAAGGATTATGATCCAGGTTAAATAAATAAATAAAAACAATAATAAAGAAATAGGTAATGAAAACAAATAAAGACTTTAGGGGTACCAGTAGCATTTTTATCACTGCTGTCATTTAAAATAGGAGATCTGGGAGAAAAATAAGTAGTTCGGCAAAGTGAATACATGCTAAGAATACGTCTGAGAATTGGATTTGGATTTCTGGATCACAGCTTGAAATACAGGAATAAAAGCCCTATCACTCAGGATGGAGTGCCCCTTAGGAGGGCTAGGAAAAAATAGCTTTGTCTGCTGTGTTGCAGATATGATCAAAAGATCTGTAAACTGAAAAGAGAAAGAGACAGAAAAAACTGACCACAGAGGTCAGCCAACCCTAGGACCATAAAGAATAAAGGAATATCAGAAGAAAGGACCAATAATTCAGGTGATAACAATATTCAACAAGAGAGACTGAGATTACAATCCTGGCTTCAAATGTATGTACACTTAAACCTACAAAATACGGGTCATAAATTGATCTAAATTCAAGGAGGCAAATTTGACCTCATAGGCATAACTGAAAGTAGGTAAGATGGGACTCTGCTCTTGGTATAAATGCATGATAATAAAGCATGGCACATCAACTATCCAGACATCCACTGGCATTCTGTCTCTGCCAACAGAAGAACAGCTAATAAAATTGTGACTTTTCTAAACAATAATTTTATCTTTCAAAGAATGGAAGAAGTGACAAAGATAAACTGCTCTTCTGGACCTTTCTCCAGTGCTGGACTTGGAGTCAAGAAGATCTGAGTTTAGGGGCGGCTAGGTGGTACAGTGAATAGATCACAGGCCCTGGAGTCAGGAGGACCTGAGTTCAAATGTGACCTCAGACACTTAACACTTTCTAGCTGTATGTCTTTGAGCAAGTCACTTAACCCCAATTGCCCTACCCTCCTGCCTCAAAAAAAAAAAAAAAGATCTGAGTTTAAATTCTGTCTCAGACACTTACTAGCTTTGTGGCTCTGAACAAAGTATTTAACCTCAATGGGGGTAATAATAGCACCTACCTTACAGAGTTATGAGGATAAAATGAGATGATATTTATAAAGCATTTTTTAATCATTAAGGCGATATTTTTCTTAATTAGTTGCTGAAACAGATATTACAGAAACCTAAGAGGTAAGTGACCAATTCATCTGAGAATCTGTGATGGAGAGGCAAGCCAGCAGTGTCTGACACCCACACTAGATTTGGGGAGAGCAGATTTCAAAGGTTTTAATATCAAATGGCTTAATATTTTGTAATGGAAGGTGGCCCAAGAAGAATAAAACTCTCTCAAGAATGCATTCTAAAGATACAAGCAGAAATTATTCTGATAGAAAGGAAAAGGGTGAACTTCTTGAAGATACTGATGTGGATGCCCTGGAAATGTATCAAGTAACTTAGATCTTTCAAGATATGTGTGTATACATAAATAGATATATTACATATATGTGTGTATGTGTGTGTGTATGTAAACTTAAAGAACTGATCAGGGGAGTTCTCCAACCAAACGGAATGACTTACAGAATGGTGAGCCTTTGTTCTAGACTTTTTGAAAACCCTCACTATAGAAAGTATGGAAATACCCATTGGCACCTTATGGAGAGGAATAAAGACATCTGATTAGGTCTTAGTGACTGGTACCGCCCCCAACAGAAATTGGATGCGTTGGGGATGCCCCTTGGGATGTCTTGGGCTTTCTTCTCCCTTTTTCACTTGGCAATCTCATGAGCTCCAATGGATTCCATTGTCATCTTTATGGTAATGGTTCTCAAATCTACATATCCAGCCCTAATCTTTTAACAGACCTCCAGCTGCTTATGGGATATCTTGAACTAGATGTCCTGTAGACACCTTAAACTCAAATTATCCAAGACTGAATGTATTATCTTTCCTCTCAATCCCTCCCCTCTCCCTAACTTCCCTATTCCTGTTACCTCCTCCCCATGACCCAGGCTTGCAACAATGTTATCATCCTTGACTTCTCATTTCTCTCCCTCTCCCCCCAAATCTAATCTATTGATAAGGCCTGTCCATATCTCTCTGTCATAATATCCCTTATATATGTCCCCTTCTCTGGTGTGGGCCTTTATCACTTCATGCCTGGATTATTGCAGTATCCTGTTGGTTGGTTTTCCTTCCCCAAATCTCTCCCCACTCCAATCCATTGAGCTGGAAAAGTGATTTTCCTAAAGCTTAGGTCTGGTTATGTTACTTGCCTACTCAAACTCCAGTGATTCCTTATTATCAGTAACCTCAAATATAAAATCTATTTGGCATTTAAATCCCTTCATAATGTGACCTCCCTTTCACCTTCTTAAACCTCCATACATACTCTGCAGTCTAATCACAGTGATATGCTTGCTGATCCTGTCAAAAAACACTATATACCTTCCCACTCTGGGGATTTTCACTGGCTATTCCCCATGCCTAGGATTCTCTTCCTCCTCATCTCCACCTCCTAGCTATCCTGGCTTCCTTCAACTCTGAGCTAAGTGCCCACCTTTGGCAAGAAGCATCTCCCTATTCCCCTTCATGCTTTCCGTCTTCGGACTGTTTCCAGTTCATCCTGTATTTATCCTGTTTGTCCATCACTGTTTGCATGTTGTCTCCTCCATTAGACTATGAGCTCCCCAAGAGCCTTTGTTTCAGGGGGCTCCTGTACAGTGCCTGGCACATAGGAGGTACTTAATGTTTATTGAATGACTCTCCCCAGCCTCCCCTCACCCCCAGATGAAGTCCCTTATGACTTTCTTATAGTGAGGTTGACAAGTACTCATCTACTTATATAAGGAGGGCATTCCTGGGTGTCATTTCCTTGAGGCTGGCTTCCTTGAGAGGGATTTCTTGGGTTGTGCTGGTCTGAGAAGTTACCTGACATATTTCTAACCACCCATCCCTCCATACCTTTCCACTTGACTCCTTGCTCTAAGATTTCAGGTAGAAATCTGAACAAGGAAAAGAAATCTTAAAACACATTGGGTTAACATTTCAGAATTGAGCAACCAAGTCACTAATGATGAGGTGCAGGCTCTGGGAACCCCTTTGAGTTCTCCTTGAATCTTTGAGGTACAGACTCTGGAACCCCCTCGAACTCTGATTGAGTCTTCCCATTTGATGAGGCATTTGTGTGAGGCCATAAGCCTTTCCTACTTGCTCTGCCCAAACCTTTGTTACTAGCTTGGCTCTCCATTGTCCATCTACTTCCCACCCTTGAGCCTATCAAAATATCTATACCCAAATCAATTGTTACCTGACCTCATTAACTCCTCCTGAAGACCCTCCCCAAACTCCTCCTCTGGACCACCCTGGATTCCTCCCATAACCTTTCTATGTATAAATAAGACTCCATCTTCCCTCCCTGTGGTGTGAGAGTGCCATAGAATTTTCTAGCACAGATTTGCTCTGTGTCCAATACAAGCGAACTTTTAATAAACTTTACTTTTCTTTGGCTAAGAGAAGACTTGAGTTGAATTCATTTGGCAGGACCCGGCGCGTTGGTATTTTGGGGTCTGGAGCAACCCTAACCTTAACCTCTTCAACTAAGTGACTATCCCATCCCTACTGGAACACTCTAAGCAAAGTGACTTCTTCCCTTCCTTGGATGGCTTAATGCTTTCTCAATGGAGAAGGGTGGGTGCTAGCCCACCAATCGCTTCAAGTATGCTGGTGAAGAGAGCACAGCCCAGAGCAGAACTGATAACCAGCAATCATGCAAACAAGACCAAGAGTTATTCTTTGTTAAAAAGGTTTGTACTACCCTTAATCTACTTCTTTAAGAAAGCTCTCCACCCCCTTCTCCCCATTTACCCACCCAAAGGGCTTTACAAAAGATTTTGGAAAGGGCTTTAGAAGAAAATATTATTTCTTAATATTTCTGTTTTACTAAATAGGTCTTTAATATGCTTCTTACAAGTAAATCTAAGTTTGAGAGTTTGTAGATCGATCAAGGTAGCCACTACCCTCAAGGAACTCAATCTAATGAAGGAGACAACAGGCAAACAAATATATATAAAGCAAGCTATATGTAGGATAAATAGGAAATAATTAACCAAAGGAAAGGCTTCCTGTAGATTGTAGAAGGTGGGATTTTAGCTGGGACTTGAAGTAAGACAGGAGAGAGATGAGGGAGAGCAATCCAGGCATGGAGGACAGCCATCAACAATGTCTAGAGCTGAGGGATGGAGCATCTTGTTCAGGGAACAGACAGGAGGCCACTGTCACTGCATGGAATATTGGGAGGGGGGAGGGAGAACTGCGTTAAGATTCTCCTATCCAGAGGAGTTTCTTAAAGGCTTTCTTTGAAAAGGATCAAGTATGTGCCCTAGTGAGAGAATGAAAAAAAACCTGTGTTTACTATGTGTCAAGCACTGAAGCTAGGAGAAGTATCAGTAATAGACTAATACCAAGATATAAAGGAGCAAGATTTCTGCACTATGCAGTCAATTATTGCAATGAGTGATTTGGTCCATGTGCATCTTATTGGAGGGGGTCAGGGTTACCTGTCCAGGAGTCCTAAGTGGGTTTTCCTTCCAGGGAAGTCCTAGAAAGGTTTCTGTTGGGGTGGATTCAAGCCAGAGTGTTTCCTTTCTGAAAGAACTCTGGACTACAGAGCTGTATAAGGTGGGGCATGGGGGTGGGGACCATATAGGGCCCTGTGGGAAATCTAGGTCCCAGAATAACAGGAAGCTGCCACACTAGCAACCTCAAGTAAAGTCCCTTTCCAAGAGGAGTCTAAATCATGGGATGGTGCTAATTCCCAAGGATTTTATGACACTGTGAAAAAGTGAGATCTGAATTGTTGGAGATACTGTGAGATACAGGCCACTAATGCAATAGTGCTGGAGCTACGTCTAACCATTCCAGAAAAAAACTATTTGAAGTCACTTTGACCTAACAATACCACTAATAGGCATATACTCCTAAGAGATCAAAGATAGAGAGAAAGGACCCAGATATCAAAAAATATTTAAATCAACTTTAAAACTAAAAACTAAAAGGGTGCCCATCAATTGTGCAATAATAAAAAACTGTGGTAGATGTATGTAATGGAATATTATTGCACTATAAAAAAACTATATGAAGAATTCAGAGGAGCTTGATAAGACTTGCATGAACTAATACAGAATGAAGTTAGCAAAATGAAAAGAGAAGGCTGCACGACAACTATAATAATGTAAATAAAGGAAGAAAACTTTGAAAGATGTTAGCAATCTGATTAATACAGTGACCAATCCCGAGCATGACTTTTAGACCAAACAAGCAAGGACTTACTAAGCACTTACTCTGTGCCAATAGGTGCTATGCTAAACTCTGGAGATACAAGGACAAAAAAGATGGTGGAGTATGGCCTTTACACATTATGAAGCTTACGTTGGTTTTTTTTTTTTTTTTTTGCTTTTTGGAAGGGGGAATGCAGGGCAATTGGGGTTAAGAGACTTGACCAAGGTCACATGGCTAATAAGTGTTAAGTGTCTGAGGCCACATTTGAACTCAGTTCCTTCTGACTCCAGGATCAGTGCTTTATTCCCTGTGTCACCTAGCTGCCCCAACATTTTCTTTCTTTTTTAAAATGTTTTTAAAAATAGTATTATATTTTTCCAATTACAGGTAAAGACAATTTTCAACATGCATTTTTTGAAAGATTTTTGTGTTTGAAAAAATTAATTAGAATACTCTCTCCCCCCTCTCTTCCCCTTCCCCAAGACGGCAAGCAATCTGATATAGGTTATACATGTGCAATCATGTAAAACAGATTTCCACATTAGTCACGTTGTGAAAGAAGAAACAGAACGACAGGGAAAGAAAAACATGAAAAAACAACAACAAAAAGGTAAAAATAAAATGCTTTGATCTGCATTCAGACTCCATTAGTTCTTTCTCTGGATGGGGATAGCATTTTTCATGATGAGGCTTTTGGAATTGTCTTGGATCATTGTATTGCTAAGAAGAGCCAGGTCTATCATAGTTGATCATTTTTCAGTATTGCTGTTACTGTGTTGAATGTTCTCCTGGTTCAGCTTACTTCACTCAGCTTCAGTTCATGTTAGTCTTTCCAGGTTTTTTCTGAAATCCACTTGCTCATCATTTCTTACAGCACAACAGCATTCTATTATATTCATATACCAGAACTTGTTTGGCCATTCCCCAATTGATGGGCATCCCTTCAATTTTCAATTCTTTGCCACCACAGAGAGAGTTGCTATAAATATTTTTGTACATGTGGGTCTTTTCCCCGTTTTTTATGATCTCTTTGGGAGACAGACTTAGTAGTGGTATTGCTAGATCAAAGGGTATACACAGTTTGATTGCCCTTTGGAGATAGTTCCCAATTGCTGTGCAGAATGATTGGATAAATTCACAACTCCACCAAAGTGCATTAGTGTCCCAATTTTCCCACATCTCCAACATTTATCATTCTTCTTTTCTTTTATATTAGCCAATCTGATAGATGTAAGGTGGTACCTCAGAGTTGTTTTGATTTACATTTCTCTAATCAATAGTGATTTAGAACACTTTTTTTCATATGACTACAGATACAAAGTTTACATTTCCAAACATGACCAGTGTATTGATTTGTCTTGCTTGACTAGTTGCCTACTACAGAGGCAGGGATAGGGGTGGAGTGAATTAGGGGTAGTGATAGAAATAGAAAAGATGAAAGTATCTATAAGACATTTTAAAAGTACATAGAAGGGACAGAAGGGGCAATTTTGTTACCACTTTGTTAAATTTAATGTACCCTTAAAATACCAAAACGTATGGAACAGCAAACAAGATGGATCAATAAACAATACTTCTTATAATATGGATCAATAAACACTACTTTTTTTGTTCTTCATGTTTTGAAATTCTTGTGTTGATGACCTTAATTTCATAATAAAAAAAAGGAATATTGGGGAAAATAAAAGAAATATAGAACTCCCAAGAGGAAAAGAGTTGTACTGATTTTTTGATGGGTTGTTACGAGTCTTTTTTTTTTCCTGAATTTGTTTATGGACTCCCAAGCATTTCGTACTGCATTTATTGTAGATGAAATAAAGACTCTCCTTTACCCAGTATTTTTTGGTTTTCTTAGACAGGATCTGTGGGATTTTTTTTTTTAACCAGTGTCTATACATATCTAGACAGGAGATATATTCAGAGACCATGTATCCCAGAATAAAATCTAGGTGAGGGTGATATGAACCGACAATCTCTTTTAACTTCTGGGACAACAGCAGAATGAAAGAAAGGCTAGGAATGCTGCTTGGGTGGTTAGCATAATGACAAGCATTGATGGAGAGAAGACTGAATTACTGAAATTTTTATTTTGTGCCTTTTTTCCTTGCCAAGAAGAACAAGCTTTGGGCTGGGAAGAATAAAACAACAGTTAGCTGCAGTGGGAAACCCAAGATTACTGAGATGGTAAAACAATCTAGCCGCCCTACATGTGTCCAAGTTACCAAGCCCAGAAAACTACATTCTAGGGTGCTAAAGGAGGTGGCACATATGACAGTTGAGACAGAATTACAAAATCTACAGGTTGGAAAGGACCTCAGAGACCATCTAGTCTGAGCCACACCTGAACAAGAATCTTCACAAAAACAACCCAGACCTGTTCTCATACAGCCTTTGGTCCTCAGGCAATCAATTCCACTTTTGGAGAGCTCTAATTCTTGGGAAGTTTTGCCTGACATTAAGCCTAAATTTTCCTCTTAGCGGTTTTCATAGGTTTTTTACTAATTCTGCCCTTTGTGGCCAAGCAGAGCAAGACTAATCCCTTCTTCCATAAGAAGGGAAGGGAACAAGCATTTAAATAGCCCCCTATTAAGTGCCAGACTCCATACTAAACCCTTTTACAGATATAATCTCACTTGATCCTCTCTACTACTCTGACAGATATATGCTATTATGTCCATTTTACAGTTGAGCAAACTGAGGCAAACAGAAGTAAAATGAGTCACACACCTAGTAAGTGTCTGAGGCCTTTTTTGGACTCTGGTCCTGATTCCAAGACCAATGTTCTATCCACTTCAGCACCAGATGCCAGGACAATCCTTTATATACTTGAAGACAGCCATCAAGCCCCCTCTGTGTCTTGTCTTGTCAGGCTAAATGTACCTGGTTCCTTCAATCAATCTTCTTGTAGCATGAACTTGAGGCCCTTCACCATGCTAGTTTTCCTCCCTGGAAACTCTCAACTTCAGTAACATCCTTCCTACAATCTAATGTCCAGAACTGAATTCCAAATGTGGGTTAATAGGGCAAAAACCAGTGGGGCTATCTATCATTTTGCTCATCCTCTCAATGATCCTAAGATTATATTAGCACTGGTAACTTTTTTTGTTTGTTTGTTTGGAGGGGGGGAAGGCAAGGCAATTGGGGTTAAGTGACTTGCCCAAGGTCACACAGCTAGTAAGGGGTTGCATTTGAACTCACTGTCTGGGGTTGGATTTGAACTCAGGTCCTCCTGACTCCAGGACTAGTGCTCCATTTACTGCGCCACCTAGCCGCCCCATAACTAAAGCAAAAAAATAAATAAAACCTCGCTGACAAATATGTAGAGTCAAAGAAAACACACTCCTGCACTGGCCGTGTGTGTGTGTGTGCAACCATATTTAGAAGCCATTGTTTCATCTTGAATTCTGTGGAATTGTGTGTTGATCAGAATTCCTAAATTCTTCCAAGTTGTTTGTCTTTACAATACTGTAGTTATTATATAAATTGTTCTGAGTTCTGCTCATTCCCCTCTCCATCAATTCATACGTGTCTTCCCAGGTCTCTCTGAATCTATCCCCTGCTTCATTTCTTATAGCATAACCGTTTTTGGCATTGTTAATGCTTCTTGAACTTGCAGAAAATTCCAAATCCTTACCAGAAAAACTGCTGCTTAACCAGGCCCTCTCACACCTTGTGTTTTTGAAATTGGTGCCTTATCTCTGCTAATTATTTTCTACTTATCCTGTATATAGCTTGTTTTATGTGTATATATATATATATAGATAGATAGATATAGATGTATGTATGTGTGTACATGCATTATACACACATACATATACATATATGTGCATAATGCATATACACATATATATTACAAATAAAAAAATGTTAAAGCTTTATAGAACCTAGTACACATCCCTGGGATACTCCTGTCAAGTCCTAATAATAAACTACTAATGAATTATATTTGAGTCCTGCCATTCAGGCAGTTTCAAATCCATCCAAATGTATTATCAGCTAGCCCTCTTCTCTTTTTCACAAGAAGAGTAGGAGATACTTTGTTGTTTTTACTAAAGTCTATATGAACAATATCTACATCATTTCCCTGATTTACCAGTTTAGTAACTCTATCAAGCGCACCTAGGTGGTATAGTGGATAGAATGCCAGGCCTGCGGTTCAGGAATGCTCCTCTTAGTGGGTTAAAATCTGGTCTTGGACACTTATGAGCTGTATGATCCTGGACAAGTCACTCAACCCTGTTTGCCTTAGTTTCCTCATCTGTAAAATGAACTGGAGAAGGAAATGACAAATCACTCCAGTATCTCTACCAAGAAAATCCTAACATGGGGCCACAAAGAATCAGACGTGACAGAAAAGATGGAAAAACAACAACTGACCCTATAAAAAACTGAAATGAGGTAAGTCTGACTTTTTCTTGTTGATAAATCCATTCTGGCTCTTTCTTATCATGTAGAGATAGAGGGTCTTTGATAGACTGTTTTCCCCAATCCATGTCCCCTCCCCCCCCCTGATGGGTATGCTTATAGAAAGGAAGGAGCAGATAGGGTGTTGATGTTCTGCTGGACTGCTGCTGCAGGTGTGAATACCTTTCTTTGATGGAATTAAAGGGAGCCTGATTATTGGAAGGACATATTAGTGATTCATAAAGGGGTTCTTTGTTGTTGTTCAGTCATTTCAGACTCTTTGTGATCTGATTTAGGGTTTTCTTGGCAAAAATACTGTAATGGTTTGCCTTCTCCAGCTCATTTTACAGATGAGGAAACTGAGGCAAACAGGGTGAAGTGACTTGCCCAGGGTCATACAGCTAGTAAGTTTCTAAGGCCAGATTTGAACTCTCTAAGAAGATGAGTGGCATACACTCTGCACCCTCTGTGAAGACTCCTCAGAATGAGAAGGGAGAGAAACTATCTGGAAACCAGAGAGAGACTTTTTTAAGACTGGACAGACCTGAGTCCTGGGTATATACAACCTAGGACCCTTCCCCCTTCCCTTGTTGTCATCAGCATTAGGCTCCTTTGGGGAGTTTTAGGCCTCCACCCTCATATACCACACCCATAAAAGCATTAGGCCCTTTTTCAGGAGTTTTTGACCTCCACCCTTGCTTATGACCTTTTCCCCTCCTTGCTTTGGCGTTTACCAAATAAGGCCATGGATGATACCTTGGCTTCCTGTCCCACCTCCCTGCTAATAGAAGATAGTGGCGGGCTTCTTTGTTATCCGCCATTGGGTTAGATTTCTCACCAAGACTGAGAGCCCACCTCCCAGCTAATAGGAGAAGGGACAGCCAGGGGGAGGGT
>CM053585.1:128183477-128200090 GCA_028646515.1 Pseudochirops corinnae | reverse complement strand
AAGACTGATCTTAGATGACTTTCTGTAGCTTGAATGCCTTAGCCATTTTGGCTTTAGAATGGAGAGACCCTTTTTAAGCTAGTTTAATGCAGCAGATTAAACCCTTGGTTTCTAGGCAGATCCATACATAGTTGGAAAAATGGCAGCCTCACTGCTTGCTGCAAAGCAGGTTTTAAAAGTTTACTTTATTCTTTTTTTTAATAGTTTGTACATAAAGCTGGCACTTTACATAAAAATAAAAAAAACCCATTTGTACTAAAAAAAAAAAAAAAGTACAGAAGTCTCCTAAATTCAGAAGAAATGAAATGCTAGGGGCATAGGAATGGGGGAGAGGACAAGAGAGGGATCTTTAGAGGGGAAGGTGAGAGAATAGGTAAATAGGAGTATAGAAGGGTGTTTAGATTTATGGGAATGGGAGGGTTCCTTTGCAGGGGGAAGGCAAGTCAAAGGAGGGCAAGGTAGTGGGTAAAAGTAAAGTAGAGATATACATAAAAACCAAGATCAGTAGTATAATAGGTTTGGAAATGTATATTTCTATATATGTTTATATGCATGTATATATGGATGTATATATCTAAAACTATAGAGAAACATATCTAAACTTTATCGTAGCAAAAAAGAACAAAGTAAAAAGGTGCACAGCAGAGAACAAAAGAAAACTCACAAGGAAGCAAAGAAAAGATGGACAACTTTCAACATAAGAAGTATTATTTATCACATAGGCTTTCTTGAAATGAAAAATTTATTGTTACATATTTTGAATCCTCTCTTATGTTCTGCTTTGCATATGACATGTTTTTATTTCTTGGGGTGGCTAGGTGACACAGTGAATAGAGCACTGGCCCTGGAATCAGGAGGACCCAAGTTCAAATCCAGCCTCAAACATTTAATACTTACTAACTGTGTGACCTTGGGCAAGTCCAATTGCTCTGCCCTTTTCCCTCCAAAAAAAAAAGAATCATCTGGGGCAGCTACGTGGCGCAGTGAGTAGAGCACTGGCCCTGGAGTCAGGAGGACCTGAGTTCAAATGCAGTCTCAGACATTTCACACACTAACTTGCTGTGTGACTTTGGGCAAGTCACTTAACCCCAATTGCCCTCCAAAAAGCAAAAAAAGAAGAAGAAGAAGAAGAAAACCAAATGATCAAAATGAAAAAAGATGAATTCAAAACCAGTGAAGAAAAAAATAAAAGAAATTATTAGGAGATATTTCACCCAGTTATATGCCAATAAAACTGACAATCCAAATAAAATGGATGAATATTTAGAATAATAAAAAATTGTCCAGATTAACAAAATAAAAAATGAAGGACTTAAATAACCCTATCTCAAAAAAAAGAAATTGAAAGAGCAATAAACCCCCAAAGAAAAAAATCCAGAACCAGATGGAGTGATTAGAAAATTCTATCAAACACCTAAAGAACAATCAATATTACATAAACTGAAAAAATTGAAAAAGAAAGGCTCTTGACAAATACCTTCTATGACATAAATATGATCCTGATACCTGAAAACAAAGAAAACTATAGACTAATATACCTCATGAATTTTTTAAAATTTTTTTCAATGACTTGTTTATTTACTTTTAGTTTACAAGATTCAGTTCCACAATCACTTGAGTTTCAGATTTTCTCCCTCCCTTCCCTCCCCATGGTGGCATGCAATCACGTATAATACCTAATGAATATTGATACAAAAATTTTTAAGTAAAATATTAGTAAGGAGACTACAAGTATATATCACAAGGATCATACACTATGACCAGGCTCGATTTATACCACAAATGCAGGACTGATTCAATATTAGGAAAATTATAAGCATAATCAATCATATTAGTAACAAGAACAATAAATATTATGTGATTATATCAATAGATATTGAAAATTTTTTTTGACCATATATAACACCCATTCCTGCTAAAAACACCAGAAGGCATAGGAATAAAAGGAACTTTCCTTAAAGTGATATATACTATTTAAAACCAAGATCCAGAATTATCTGTAATGGGAATAAGCTAGAGACCTTTCCAATAAGATCACAATAAAGCAAGTATATCCCCCATCACCATTACTATTAAACATCATGTTAAAAATGCTATCTCTAGCTATATAAAAGAAAAAGAAGTTGAAAGAATAAGACTTGAAAAAGAGGAAAGAAAACTACAATTTTTTTGCAAATGATATGATGGTTTATTTAGAGAACCCCTAAAGAGTCAACTAAAATACTAATAGAAACAATAACTTCAGGAAAGTTATAGATTATAAAATATATCCATACAAATCATCAGCATTTCTGTATATTATTAAAAATATCCAGCAGAAAGAGAAAGAGAAATTTCATTTAAAATATCTACAGATAATATAAAATACTATAGATAATATAAAATATTAAACCTGCCTTCCAAGACACACATAAGAACTATATGAACACAATTATAAAACATTCTTTACATGAAGATACAATTGAAAAAATATTAACTGGGGCAGCTAGGTGGCATAGTGAATAGAGCAGCAGCTCTGGAGTCAGGAGGACCTGAGTTCAAATCCGACCTCAGACATAACACAAAAAAACTAGCCCTATGACCTTGGGCAAGTCACTTAACCTCAATTGCACTATCTTCTCCCCTCTTAAAAAAAAGGCAAAAAAATATTAATTGTTTGTTGTTAAACTGAGTCAATATAATAAAAATGACAATATTACCTAAATTAGTTTACTTATTCAATGCCATACCAATCAAGCTACCAAAGGATTATTTCATAGAGCTGGAAAAAATAACAACAAAATTCATTTAGAAGAATTAAAAGGTCAAAAATATCAGGGATATTAATGGGGGGAAAAAAGCAGAAAGGAAGTGGGTCTAGCAGAACCAGACCTCAAACTACACCACAAAACAATTTAGTACTAGCTAAGAAATGGAAAGGTTGATCTGCGGATGAGAGGCAGCTTAAGATTTGATAAACCCAAAGATCCCAGTTATTTGGGGCAAAACTTCACTATTCAACAAAAACTGTTGGGAATACTGGAAAATATCTGACAAAAACTAGATATATACCAATATCTAATACTTTTTTTTAACCAAGACAAACTCCAAATAGATATAAAATTTAGATATAAAGGGTCAAATTATAAATAAATTAGAAAAGCATGGAAGAATAGGGGAAGAATTCATGGCCAAACAAGTGATAGGGAGATTCACAGGAAGTAAAAAGAAAATTTTGATTACATATAATTAAAAAGCAAAACACACAAGCACAAGCAAAACCAATGCAGCTAAAATTAGAAGAGAAGCAGGAACATGGGGGGAAAAGTCTTTGCCCCAAGTTTCTCTGATAAAGGTCTTGTTTCTAATATATATATGGAACTTATTCAAATTTATAAAAATTAGAACCATTCTCAATTGGTAAATGATCAAAGGATATGAAAAGACAGTTTTCAGAGAATAAAATCCAACTTATCAATAGCCATATGAAAAAATGCTCGAGATCAGAGATGTCCAAAACGTGACCTACCAATTTTATGCTGCCCACAATATTCTTGAGTGTTGCCAGAATCAGATTAAAATGTAATTGGGAAATATTTAACAAAATAAGTTTTAAAAATACAATAAACATAGATAACATTACATTTTAAAACTTAGTCAATGTACACCCTGCAAGAATCCTTATGTACATATTAATGGCTCCATTTCTATTTGAGTTTTGATACCACTGCTATTAAATCAGTACTAATTAGAGAAATGTAAATTAAAACAATTCTGAGGTACCAACTCACACCTGTCAGATAAGTAAAGTTGACCAAAAAAAAAAAAAAAGGAAATGACAAATGCTGGAGGGGTGTGGGAAAACAGGCACATTAACACACCGTAGGTGGAACTGTAAACTAGTCTAGCCAGCCTGGAAAGCAATTTGTAACCATACCCAAAAAGCTATTAAACTGTGCATATCCTTTGATTCAGTGATAATGCTACTAGGTCTATAAAAACCCAAAGAGATCAAAGAAAGAGGAAAAGGAATATGTATAGCAGATACTTAGTGGTGACAAATAATTGGAAACTGAGGGGATGTCCATCAATTAGGGAATAGCTAAACACATTATGGTATATGAATGTGATGGAATATTATTGCGCTGTAAGAAATGATGAAAGGGATGATTTCACAGAAACCTGGGGAGACTTGCACAAATGTGGAACTTCTGGGGGAAAAAAATGTAAAGACTGTTCTATTTCATTATTGCTAGTTTAGGTGAGGGGAAAGAGAAATAAATCTCTTTACTAGGGCCATTTGATCCCACCTGCAGGTTTCACCTACACCTGGGACTGATCCAGCCATGATACAAGGGAGATAAAATGACTTGTGAATAGATTTGTTACCCCTTGTGGCTGGCATTGTAAACTTTGATGCTGATCTTACCCTAACTTTGTAGTCTAGTTCTAGCAAGTGGGTTTTTCCTTTACATAGGTAAGGCATTACCTTGTCTTGCTTCCTTAGAGGCTATCATTTTGTGTTCAATTGTTTTTCAGTTATAACTCTTTATGACCCCATTTGGGGTTTTCATGGCAAAGATATGGAGTGGTTTACTATTTCATTCTCCAGTTTATTTTACAGATGAGGAAACTGAAGCAAACAGAGTTAAGTGACTTGCCCAGGATCACACGGCTAGTACGTGTGTGAGGCCAAATTTGAACTCAGGAAGATGAGTCTTCCTGACTCCTATCCACTGCACCACCTAAATGCCCCTAGAGCAGTGGTTCTCAACCTTCCTAATGCTGCAACCCTTTAACACAGTTCCTCATGTTGTGGTGACCCTCAACCATAAAATTATTTTCATTGCTACTTCATAACTGTAATTTTGCTACTGTTATGAATCGTAATGTAAATATCTGATATGTGGGATGTATTTAAATTGAACATAACCCATAGGTTGAGAACCGCTGCCCTAGAGGGTGTCTTAGACCCTGTTTTTTGGTAACTACTCCATTTCCCTATTCCCATGGTCTTATTCTAGCCTACCTTCCCAGGGACCAGGGACCAGGGACCTGATTTGAATGGTAGTCCCTATGTATGAGTTCCACTACCCCCTACTGGGGGTGGAGGGTATGGAGTGAGTCACTCCCTAACACTATCCACCTAGTAAACTTCTGCCTGCTTCTTCTGATCCCATGATCTGCCTACCAAGTCAGCCTTCCACTATTTCTCTCTAGACACCATGGTTTATCAATATTTTCATGTACAACTCTCCTAATGAGGCTTCTTCCTTCTGGTGCTTACTGCTGGAATCTCCCTGGGTCTCCTGACCTACCCCAATGGGTCTATCTCATATTCATCCCCATGATCTGACCTGTCCTCCTGAGCTCAGATACTATTTAGAAAAAGGATGAAAGGAATGGGCATGAACAAGGTTTTAATGAGGGCATTACTTTGTTTGTTTTGTTTTGCTTTTCTTTTTTAGAGGGCATTACATTTGTTCTTGGAATCTACAAATCATATTTGTATCTGTAAGCATAGCCCTACGGTGTTCTGTCGTGTGGGGGTAGATAAAGTTTTGCTCCAGGATGCTGCTATAGGTAGCAGGGAGTGTGCTTCCTCCCAAGAGGGCACACTTCCTCCTCATGGTGATGGGCTGCCATCTCTTTGTCTCTTCTTGCCATCTTCCCCCAGCCGACTTTACCATATGGTGCAACTATCCCTAAGCCTAAGTGACCGTATTTACAGTCAAACTGTCTCCTTGTCATCTGAGCTTCTGCCACCGTCTCCTGACTGGTCCTTAGCCTACCTTCTTTACCGCCATGGTGGAGAGTGGGTGCAGGGAGTTCCTCACTCCATTCTGTTTGTTTCTGCTTTGCAGAATTCCTGGTTATGGCCCTGCTGCCCTGTTGGAAAGCAGTTGTTTCCACAAAACATCGGCATCATTGCTATGAACAATAATAAGAGTTCATTGCTATGAACAGCTTATTTTCAAAACTCAGAGTTTGTTTTGAAGTATAATTTCTTTTCTGGACCCCCCTTCTTCATCTACACTGTGCAGAAAATGGAACATTGGATTCACTAGAGAGAGCCAGGTAGTACAGTAGATAAGAGTAATGTCTCTGGAGTCAAGAAGACCTGAGTTTAAATTCAACTTCAGACACTTTCTTAGCTCTTTGACCCTGGGCAAGTCACTTGATCTCTGACTACCCTCAGTTTCCTTACTGTAAAATGGGGATCATAGCACCTACCTCATGAGACTGTTGTGAAGATCAAATGAAATAATATTTGTAAAGCATTTAGCACAATACCTGGCACATAGTAGGTACTTAATAAATGCTTGCTCCCTTCCCCTTCCCTTCACATTTAGAAGATTTGGGGGAAGGCAAAGGCAAAATGACAGACTGATAGGAAGCAATATAGCTGTGTTCCTCTCCACAAACTCCTTTAATAGGTCTAGAAAATGTACCAGACTAGATCCTGATGAGAAAATCCAGAAAAAAAATTTATCACAGTGAGAATTTTGTCCAGCCTAGCACGGAATAGGGAAACAGGGAGGTTTTGGGGCATGAGAATCAAGAATTGGGCCAAGAGTGTACAAGCACTCCATCATCAACGAAGAAACTGTGTACAAGGGAGGAAGGAGGTCTCAGACCCATATAGCACATTCCCAGAGCTATACTGGGACACTGGGACTGTCAGCTTTGTCACCCACTACCCATTCCCAGGTCACAAATCTGGGGTAGAGTGAGAAGGGGACCTTGTACAGGGCAATGGTGTTCCCAGGCAGGAAGGTACTGGGCACTGTATGGAGGAAGTTCAAAAGCTGTCAGAGGCAGAAGTAGTGTGACTCAGACCTCAGATGCAAGGCAGGGTCTCACTTCTAACGTCTAGCCCAGACTGCAGAGGAATTACCAGGGTGTGAATCCCAAGCCAAAGGAGAACCTTAATTCTATGTTCTGAGCTAACAGAGCTTTGTAACTGACTGATAGGATCAAAGTCTAGCAGCAGCCTCCTCTTACTCAGACCCAAACCCAGGTAAGGGACTTGCAGAGTTGCCAGGGAGGACAATCAGACTTTGCCTTGGATCAGATCACTTTGGGAATGATGAAAGTTTTCATGTCCCCAGGCTGTCCCAGAGATTCTGGAATAACATATCACTCCATACCCCAAGAAAGTGGTAACAGGACCAGCCCAGACCTTTCCTCCAGGAGTGCGAGCCCAGGCCTAATATCAAGTCTCTGGAAGAATGGGCAAACTAAAAAGAATCCCACCATAATTATTTATTATGGTGGCAGAGACATTCAAAACACAGACTCAAAAGAGCTCCAAGATATCTATAAGCTTTGCCAAAGAGAAAAACATAGCCTGGACACAAACTCAACTAAAATCCTAGAAGAGATGAAGCAAAAGTGGTTTTTTTTAAAGAGTTCAAATTTTTTTTTTAACAAAAGGAATGAGTACTTGAGGGGAAAATTGGAAAAGAAATGAGAGCTATGGAAGAAAGAATTGGAAAGGAAATGAACAGCTTGGCACAAAAAGTATAAAACCTTGCTTACACAATAAACTAACTAAAAATCAGAATAGATCATATTGAAGCCAAAGACTCCAACAAGAAATATTAACCCAGGGGCAGTTAGGTGGTGCAGTGAATGGAGCACCTGCCTTAGCGTCAAAAGGACCTGAGTTCAAATTCAGTCTCAGACACTTGACACACTTACTAGCCATGTGACCTTGGGCAAGTGACTTAACCCCAATTGCCCTGCCTTCCCCCCTCCAAAAAGAAAAAAAAATATTAACACAGTCAAAAAAATGAAGAAAATAGAAGAAAATTAAGATATCTCATAGTAAAAACAACTGTCTTAGAAAACACAGATGGCAGTGGAAAAAATTTAAGAATCATTAGATTATCTGAATGCCATGACCAAAAAGAAAAGAGTCTAGACAATACATTTCAAGAAATCTTAAAATAAAAGAGCCCAAATTTCTTAGAACCGAGAGCAGAATATAAATAGAAAGGGTCTATCTCCTAAAAGAAACCCTCAAAAGAAAACTCCCAGGAACATCATAGCCAAAATACAGAGTTTCCAGGTCAAAGAAAAAAATAGTACAAGCAGCCAGAAAAAAAAGAAAACTAAGTACTGAGGAACCAAAGTCAGGATCACCCATGACTGAGCAGCTACTACTGTAAAGGATCAGGTAATATGGAATACCATGTTCTAGAAGGCAAAGGATATGGCTTACAGCCAACAAAACAGAGCATAATACCACATGGCAAAAAGCATTCCAGGCATTACTGATGAAAAGACCAGAGAGGTGGAAAAATTTGAGCTTTCAACACAGGAATAAAGAGAAACATAAAAAGATAAACATGAATGAAAAAAAAGAACTAAAAAAGGATAAATTACTAATATTCTAATTAAGGGGGGGGTCATACCCTCTGAATCTTACCATCATCAGGGTTCACTTAGAGAGTCCAATTTAAACAAGAAATGGTTCTATTATGTCTTGATGATCTTAAGAAAGGAGTGGAGAAAGGAAAAGGAAAGTTAGAGAAAATTACTTCACATAATAAGGGTGTACAGGTAGACATCCATACAAACAAGGAGAACGGGGTAGAGGGGAGCGTCTGACACTCGAACCTCACTGTCGTCTGAACTCGTCAAATGAGGGAGAATACAGAGACAGTTGGGTCTTGCTCAACAGTAAAATAGGAAGGAAAGCAAAGAGGAGCAGGATGGGAAGTTAAGGAAGTGTTTATTAAGAGACGTCTTAGAGACATGTCTAAGCAAAACAAATTTTAAAGATGTGCAGAAACATTTATAGCTAGTAAAGAGTGGGAATCTGAGGAGGTCCCCATAAATTAGGTAATAGATGAGCAAGTTATGGATGTAATAGAATACCATTGTGCTGATCTTTTATCAGCGTAATGACCAGCTAGGATTACAGATGAAACATGTCACCCACCTCTGAATAGAGAGGTGAGGGACTCAGAATGCAGAATGGGACAAATATTTTCCAGGTCATGGTCAATGTGGTAATGTGGCTGTCTTGGTGAGAAAGGGGAAAAGGAAAGGGGGGAAGAAGAAGGAAGAGAAGGAAAAGAAGGAGGAGGAGAAGAAGAAGGAGGAGGAGAAAAAGGAGGAGGAAGAGAAGAAGGAGAGGGAGAGGTAGAAGAGCAGGAGGAAGAAAAGGGAAAGAAGAAGAAGAGGAAAAGAGGAAGAGGAAGGATAAGGAGGAGTCAGAGGAGGAGTTGAAGGAGGAGAAGAAATTACCTTGCTATGACTGTGGGCAAGTCATTCAACCTCTCTGACCTTCATTTTCCTCATTTTAAACATGGATATAATGATAATACTCAATAGTGTGACCTACCTAAGTGAGATCATATTAATAAATCAGTGATAATCACTTCTGAGATCAGAGTTGGAATGGAAATCAAAGACTCTCTAGTTCAATTCATAACTGAACAAGGTATGTTCCCTCTATATCTGACACTTCTATATCACACTCAATGACCTTTTCTTGAAGATTTCCAGTGAGCCTATGACCTCCTAAATTACCTCCTTTCACTTTAAGATAGCTCTAATTATTAGAAAACTTCTCTCTTTACTACTTCAATCCATGGGAATTGACCAGGGAAATGCTTTGATCAACTCGATGAGTTTATAAGGAGGTGAGTGAGCTTTTAAAAGAGACTTTGGTTGTCTCTCCTTGTGAAGGGGGTAGACCTGCCCAATCGTGGCCCATTCTGGACCCAGTAGGGATTGACTGGTGATAAATTGTCTATTATTAAAATAGCTTACACCTGTTAACTGGCACTATTAAAGAGGGGCTTGGAAATAATTGATCCTTTCTCCTCTTTTCCCAGTTTGCCTTTTCCCTCCCCCTTTTTTTCCTATAGAAGACGGGTCAGAGGGAAGCTGAGCTAAGAATTGACTAAGCCTCCCAGGGATGGGGTTGGCCTCAGGCTGCAGGCAGGTTCCCCACCCCTGAGACCTTTTCCTCTAGGAACCACTAATGGCTGCCAGGGAGCAGAAACCCAGGGAGAGTTGGATGTGCTCTTGTCTGCAAAGACTGGCAGAAAAATTTCTCAACCCAGTTCCCTCAACTTGGAGTGCTTGGATCTGCCATGAAGATAAAATGGCAGAAGCATATACCATGCAGCAGCTGTGGAGAAGGGAACCAAATGGATGGATTGGTGGGAGCTGCTGAGTAGTGAGAAGAGTTTGTATAATAGCCTCATAGATAAAAGAAAAAGGAGGAATTCCTAACAATACAGTCCCAGAAGGCTGACTCCTCACAAGAGAAGGGGGAGAGCCTGGGCTCCAAGGTTGCCTTTCTAGAAACCTCAAATTTGAGAGTACCAGGACCCAACCTTCTAAAAAGAAGAGAGGAGTTTCTGGGCAACACTAGCCGCTTGGAGAGAGAAAAGAGTTGTATATGTGGTCACTGGAGCTGCTTCCAAGGAACTAAATCCAAAATTAACAATAATAAAACAATCATAACTGCTATTTATATGGCGCCTACTATGTGCCAACACTATGCTAAGCACTTTACAACTATTTTCTCATCTGATCCTCACAACAACCCCGCAAGGTCGGTGCTGTAATTATTCCTGTTTTATAATTGAGGGAAGTGAACTAGGCAGAGGTCAAGTGACTTGCCTAGTCACATAACCAGTGTCTGTAACTGCATTTGTACTGAGGCCTTCTTGATTCCATGCCCAGCCTCCAGCTACTTCCAAACTTAGCTGCCTTAAAGACTTAGGTTCTCCCTTTGACCCAGCGATACCACTTCTAGGGCTGTATCCCAAAGAGATCATACAAATGGGAAAAAGACCCGTATGTACAAAAATATTTATAGCTGCTCTTTTTGTGGTGGCAAAGAACTGGAAATCAAGGGGATACCCATCAATTGGAATGGCTGAACAAACTGTGGTATATGAAAGTAATGGAATACTATTGTGCTATAAGAAATGAGGAGCAAGACAGACTTCATAATAACCTGGAGAGATTTATATAAACTGATGCTGAGTGAGGAGAGCAGAACCAGGAGAACTTTGTACATAATTACAGACACATAGTAAGTGTGATGACTAACTTTGATAGACTGGGCTCCTCTCAGCAATGCAAGGTTACAAGATAACTCCAAAAGACTCATGATGGAAAGGGATATCCACATCCAGAGAAGGAACTACAGAGTCTGAATGCAGATTGAAGCAAACTACTTGCTCTCTTTTGGTTTTGTTTCTTCTTTCTCATTGTTCACTCCATTGGTTATAATCCCTCTTTACAACTTGATCAATGTTTAATGTGAAGGTATTTGTAGATCCTATATTTGATTGCAAGCCATTGTGGGGGAAAGGAGGGGGGGAAGGGAGGGAGCAGGAGAAAATTCAAAACACAAGGGATCAAGGAACTGAATGTTGTAAGTAAATAAATACATTTAAATTTTAAAAAAGACTTAGATTTTGCTTTCCATCCTCACTCCAAGTTATTTGACCTGTGTAGTTCCAATGAGAAGGAAATTGTCTCTTTGAAAAGGCTAAATTCATTTCCTTTCTAAGGAGAGTTTAAATCCTAAGGGCAGAACTGTAAGGCTGAATGCCCATAGGGGTCTCTTTGCAGTGATAAAGAAAGCTCACTGGCGTGTTGAGAGGTTTCCCTGGTGGTAAATCCAAGGTTATTTCTTGTCATTGGGGAATTCAATCCACAAGTATCTCTATGAGCTTGGAGACTGTATAGAGCACTAGACAGGGTGTACCAAAGAGTAAGCAGAATTCTATCAATTGTTTATGACCTACTATTAATCTTTTTTTTTAATGCATTTTTACATTTCTTATAGGGTGGAATAAAGGCTGTCCTGTAAGCAATATACATTGTTAAGTGCATGCACAGCCTCCAAAAAGTCTGTTTTGGATCTGATTCTTACTAATAAGGAGGAACTAGTTTCAGGGGTAGAAATGATGGAAAGCTTGAGGGGAGTAAACAATCCCTCCAGACTTTGTGATCAAGGTGAGGAAATCTAGGCATAATCTGACATATACCCCAGATATGGAAAGAATGGATTTCAAAAGGTTCAGAAGAAAGGTAGTATTCCACAGACTAAAATTCTACAGAGGAAGTAGGGATGAGAAACTCTCAAGAATGAAATTTTTAATTCCCTAAAAGGAAACAATTTAGCCAACTCAGGCTAACAGGGAATTGATACCTAAGATAAATAAGGAAACGGAAAAGAGAGCCCTTTGCTGACCTTGACAATGAAATCAAGTCACCTGGTGTATCCTCAGTTACTTAAAGAACTGACTGGTAGTGAAGAGGTTACCCACAAGAGAGTTAGGGTTGCCTGAGACCCCAAAATACCAACATGGCTGGTCCTGCAGAAAGAATTCCACTCAAGTCTTCTCAGCCAAAGAAAAGTAAAGTTTATTAAAAGTTCGCCTGTATTGGACACAGAGCAAGTCTGTGCTAAGGCCTTCTGTGGCACTCTCACACCACATGGAAGGGAGATGGGATTCTTATATACAGGGGAATCTAGGGGTGGTCTAGAGGAGAAGTTCGGGGAGGGTCTTCAGGAGGAGTCAATGAGGTCAATGCAAGAGTGGATTGATATTCTGCAAATGCCTCATCAAGTGGGAAGATTCAATCAGACTTCAAGGGGTTTCCCAGAGCCTGTACCTCAAAGATTCAAGGAGAACTCAAGGAGGGTCCCAGAGCCTGCACCTCATCATTAGAAATGCCCAGCAACTGCCAAAGGTAGGCTGGTGTTTTTGAAAGATCAGAAGAATAAAAGAAGTACTCAGAACTAGAGAAAGGTAAACGCTGCCCTGATTTTCTAATAGGAAAAAGAATCAAGTCTGCAAACTCTAAGTCAGTGAGTTTGCCTTTGCTTCTTAGAAAATTCTAGAACAGGTTGTTAAAAAGTTGATTAGTTAACATCTAGAAAAGGAAGTAATAACTACATGAACAGCTAGCTAGTTTGACTTTGTTAGGGAGAGATTATGCCAGATTATCTTCCCCTTTATGCAAGAACACTAAATTGATTATTCAGGGAAATGACAGTATCTTATACTATTCTTATGGAAAAGATGGAGAGATATAGACTAGATCAGAAATTCTTAACCTTTTTTGTATTATGGAGCCCTTTGGCAGTCTATATATGGTCCCCTTCATAGAATAATGTTTTTAAATGAATAAAATAACTTAAGAGTTGATGAGGTACAGGCACTGGGAACCCCCTTGAGCTCTCCTTGAATCTTTGAGGTACAGGCTCTGGGAAACCCCTTGAAGTCTGATTAAATCTTCCCACTTGATGAGGCATTTGCAGAGGCCAGAAGTTTTTCACTGTGGCTGGGCTCAAACCTCTATTACTAGCTTGGCCCTCCATTGTCCATCTGCTTCCCACCCTTGAGCCTATCAAAATATCAGTCCACCCTTGCATTGACCTCATTAACTCCTCCTGAAGACATTCCCAAACTTCTTCTCTAGACCACCCGTAGATTCCTCTGTACATAAGACCCCATCTTCCCTCCATGTGGTGTGTGAGTGCCATGGAATGCAGACTTCCTCTGTGGGGGCGCCATGGAGTGGCTTAGCACAGACTTTGTGAGAGCGCCATAAGAATGACCTAGCACAGACTTATTCTGTGACAGACTTACTCTGTCATAGACTTATTCTGTCCTGCTTACCCAATGCAAGTGTCACAGATACCTAGGCTCCTTAAGAGTCTGCCCAATATGGTGAACTTTTAATGAACTTTCAATAAACTTCTCTTTGGCTGAGAGAAGACTTGAGTCGAATTCTTTCAGAAGGACCCGGCGTGTTGGTATTTTGGTGTCTCCAGAGCACCCCTAACCCTCTTTATGGGTAACCTCTTCAGAGTTACAAAAGAAACCAACTATGTCGAAATACAGTTTTGTATATATGTCTATGTATATGTACATATATATGACTTTATTTTTTTTTTGGAGGCAATCAGAGTTAAGACTTGCCTAGGGTCCCACAGCTAGTAATTATCTGAGGTCACATTTGAACTCGTGTCCTTTTGATTCCAAGTGCTCTATCCACTGAGTCACCTACTGCCCCTTAGATATTTTTATTTTTATTTATTTGTTATTTGTTATTTTTTATTTTTTTAAATTTTTTAAATTTACTCATTTACTTTTAATTTACAAGATTCAGTTCCACAGTCACTTGAGTTTCAGATTTTCTCCCCTCCCTTGCCCCCCCGCCCATGGTGGCGTGCAATCATGTATAGGATCTGCAAATACTTTCACATTGTACAATAGTTTGGTCATATAGAAGGGTTGTAACCAATGAGTGATCACCCTGAGATATTTTTAAAAAACAAGTTCCTGGATTCCAGATTAAGATTTCCTGGGATTAGATGCTAATTCAGTTGTCATCGTCTATATTATTACTATAGATGATTATATAGTTGGATTCAGAACAGTTTAAGTGACAACATTCAACCAGTCTAAGTTCTCCTCACTTCTCACTTGTACTATTGCAATAACCTCCTAATCATTCTCTCTGCATCTAAGTCACTCTCCTTTATAATCCATCCTGCATGGATAGAGCATAGGCCCTGGAGTCAGGAGGACCTGAGTTCAAATTGGCCTCAGAAGCTCACTAGCTTTGTGACCCTGGGCAAATCACTTAACTCTGATTGCTTCCAAAAAGTAAAAAATAAATAATCCATCCTGCATATAGTTGCTAAATTGATATTCATAAAGCAAAGGTGCGCCCCTGTTGCCTCTCTGCACAAAGACCTTCAATGTCTCTCTGTTGCCTGAAGGATAAAATACAAATTTCTCTGCCATTCAAAGCCCTTTGCAAACTGGATTCTGTTTCATTCCAGACTGATTCTCAGGGTTTTGACCTGCCCATCAGTGGTGATTAGTGATGGCAGGGATGGTGAGTCTCTTCTTTATAAGAGATATTATTTATAAGGGATGATGGCTGTGGGAATTGGGTTGGAAGTTAGGATAATGGGTCTAGGAGGGTTAGGTACTGCTATTCCTGAAGCTCCTGAAATATCTCCACCAAGGTCTAAGGGGAAACAATGGTGGTGGTTGTGAGTTTGACTTCCATTCCTGGAAAAACTTTAAAATCAGTCATTAAATAGATGGTTAGTAAACCTTTGGGAAATAAAATGACTTGTATAATACCCAGTCTGTGGCAGCTATGTGGAGCAGTGGATAGAGTGGTGGGCCTGGAAGATTCATCTTTCTGAGTGCAAATCTGGTATCAGTCGCTTATAAGCTATGTAACCCTGGGCAAGTCACTTAATTAACCCTGTTTACCTCAGTTTTCTCATCTGTAAAATGAGCTGGAGAAGGAGATGGCAAACCCCTCCACTATCTCTGCCAAGAAAACCCCAAATGAGGTCACAAAGAGTCAGACATAAATGAAAAACAACCAACCAACAAAAAGTACCCCCTCTGGGCTACTCTTCCCAACAAGCATTTGCACTCATCTGATAAGATTCCACCTGATAACTGCTATCTTAAATTTTAGGCCTGAGTGTGCATGAACTAGGTTGAGAGAACTGATTGTTAAATTTTCACCATGAACATTTACATCCCGGAAATTGGTAAATGCTATAGAAATCAAGGCTTGATTTGTTGGGTTTAGTTTTGTTTTTGTTTTTGTTTTTTTTACTGTCTAGACTTAAGAAAGTGATGAAGAAAATGTTAAAAATGCAGATTAAACTTAAAAGTGCCTCGTGCATAACCCCCCCACCTACCCATCCAAAGCTAATTGTTAAACATTTACCAGCTTGCCTCTGCTGCTGGGGTTCCTTGAGGGTGTGTACTTCTTCTATTAATAATCAGCCAGTAAATGCAATTAGCTCTAAGATGGGATCACTCACATCAGAGTAATAAATGAGATGTTGTAGAATTGTGAGAAGAGTGGCCCCAGACATGCCTGCCACAAATACACCAAGCATACAGCCAGGGCAAGAGCCAGCACTAAAATGGGAGGTGAACGTGCGAAGCCAAGGGAACACACAAAGTACCACGGGGCCTCCAAGTCCTTTCTTTCCCATGGAGTCTTTATGCGGCTTCCTTCTGAATTGCCAGGCTTATTATCCCACTGAGATCTTATCTAACTTTCTTTTTTTCACTCCTGGAAGTTATTTCAGTGCTGCCTCTCCATGTTCGTATCTGTCTGGAGAGCATCCTTGTGACTCTTGCCTGAATTCTACATTATGAGGGAATTCCTAAAGTATTGAGTGGGATGTCTCCTTTGGGGTGAGTAGCTCTGCCACCAATGGGGAAAGGAGGAGAGGAAAGGCAAGAGGGAAGTAGTAAAAATATCACCCCAAGAGGTAAAGAACTGAATGCTTCCCCAACTGTTAACTCTTTTCTCTATTGTCACCAACTCTTGAATGGCCTCGATGGTTGGCAGGTTTAGCTGTTTAAAGCCCCTTTTAGAACCCTTTTAGGGCAGCGAGGTGGCCCAGTGGATAGAATGCCAGGTCTGGAGTTAGGAATACTCTTCGTTTGGGGTACGGGGACAGCAAAAATCCCCTACCCAAGAAAAATCAAAAGTCAGAGGCATCTTGAGGAAGGAACAGGAAGTTTTTTTTTTTTTTTTTTTTTTTTTTTTGCCACACAGTTAAAAAAAGAATTTTTATTGTTCTCATG
>CM053585.1:128163663-128182977 GCA_028646515.1 Pseudochirops corinnae | reverse complement strand
CCATAGATCTGACAGCTACACTATTCCTTGCTTTCCCAGATTGCTTACAGTATCAGCCTTTATATCTAGATTGTGCACCCATTTATACTTTATTTTGATATACAGTATTAGATATTGGTCTATGCCCAGTTTCTGTCACACTACACTCCAGTTTTCCCAGCAGTTTTTGTCAAATAGTGAGTTCTTATCCCCAAAATTGGGGTCTTTGGGTTTATCAAACAGTAGATTACTATAGTCATTGACTGCTGAGTCTCGTGTACACAATCTGTTCTATTGATCCACTACTCTATTCCTCAGCCAGTACCAAGTAGTTTTGATGACTGCTGCTTTATGATACAGATTAAAGTCTGATATGGCTAGGCCACCTTCCCTAGCACAAAAAACTAGCAAAAACTTTAGAACAATTTGGTACTGGGCTAGAAATAACAGCTACGTGGCACAATGGATAGAGTACCTGCCTGGAGTCTGGAAGACTAATTTTCATAAATTCAAATCTGGCTTCAGATAGTTACTAGCTGTGTGACCCAAGGCAAGTCATTTAACCCTGTTTGCCTCAGTTTCCTTATCTGTAAAATGAGCTGGAGAAGGAAATGGCAAACCACTCCAGTATCTTTGCCAAGAAAACCCCAAATGGGTTCATGAAGAACTGAACACTACTGAATAACAACAATAAAAAAAAGAAATAGAGAATTTGATCAGTGGGACCGATTAGTTACACAATATACAAAAGCAAATAAAAACAGTAATGTAGTGTTTGAAAACCCAGTTATTGGGGCAAGAACTAGCTATTCAACAAAAACTGTTGGGAAAATTGGAAGTAGTCTGGCAGAAACTATTTAGAGACCAACATCTCATACCTTATACTAAAATAAGCTCAAAATGGGTATAGGATTTAGACATAAAGGGTGGCATCATAATTAGTGGAGCATAGAAGAGATTATCTGCCAGATGTTTAGATAGAGAAAGAATTCATGACCAAACAAGAGAGAGAGGGTTACAGAAGATAAAACGTATAATTTTGAATACATAAAATTTAAAAGTTTTTTCACAAATAAAACAAATGTAACTAAAATTAGAAGAAAACAGGAAACTGGGGGAAAAATCTTCACATAAAGTTTCTCTAATAAAGATTTCACTTCTAAAATATAGAGGGAAATGAATCAAATTTGCAAGAAAAAAAGCCATTCCCCAAATGATAAATGGTCAAAGGATATGAATAGGCAGCTTTCAGAGAAAGAAATATAAGCTATCAATAGCCATATGAAAAAATGCTCTAAGTCACTGAGAGAAATGCAAATTAACACCCGAGATATCACTTCATGCCTATCAGACTGGCTAAGATGACAAACAGGGACATTAATGTACTGTTGGTAGAACTATGAACTAGTCTAGCCAGTCTAGAAAGCAACTTGGAACTCTATCCAAAAGCTATTAAACTGTGCATAATCCAGGGGTACTGCTACTAGGTCTATAACCCAAAGAGATCAAAAAAGCATAAAAAGGAATATTTATAGCATTTTTTTGTGGTGATAAAAAATTGGAAACTGGGAGGATGCTCATCAGTTAGGGAACTGCTAAACATGTTAAGGTATAGGAATATGATGGAATATTATTGTGGTGAAAGTAATGAAAGAGATGGATTCAGAAAAACCTGGGAAGACATATAAATTGATAAAAATGAAATAAGCAAAATGAGTTACATATGTGTGTATATATATATATATATATATATATATATATATATATATATACACATATATTTACACACATACATGTATTTATACATACACATTCACACCAAACCACTGGCAAGTTCTGACTTTGTGAGAAATTTCCCATATTGTCCATGTCCAGATCTATCTATCTTATTTATCCAATTGGGAATTAGTTTTACTTGACTATACAGGTTTATAGATTATTTTTTTTTTTGCTTTCTCAATGGGGGTGAGAGGAGGTGGGAGGAAGAGAATCTACACCCTCTCTACTCCAGCTCCTGGGATGGCTCTTGTCTCACAGAAGCAGCCTTTGGCCAAAGACTGTGGAGTGGTGGTGGAAAAGGGAACAGATTCAGAACAATGCTGTCTTCGAAGGCAAAACACAATGAAACACTGAATTTGGCTCTAATTTGTACTAGATTTGGTTTAAGAAGACCTCAGTTCAAATCTGTTTTGCCATCTATTAAGTTCTCTGACTTAGGACAATAACAACCTCTTTGAGCCTCAGTTTCCTTATCTGTAGAATGTTACAGCTGTAAACAGATGCTTTCTAAGGTCTATTTTAATTCTCAATCCTGTGCGATTATGATTTTTAAGAAATCTCATTTTCGGAACAACCAGCTTTTGTCATTTTATCAACCATTATGGAACCTTGAAGAAGTACTTAACCCTCTTATACCTCCCCTTCCCCCCAATTTTCCCTTTTCCCAGTTTTGGAACAATAACCAAATCAATGCTGCCCTTGCTACTGAAAAAGGTGTATCCATGAAGGTCCCACTTGGTATCCCAATATCCTTTTAAACCACGATACTCTGTTCCCCTCCAGTCATGTCAATTCCCAGTTTATATTGTTACCTAATTAAGAGGAAAAGTTCCCTGAAAGCAATATATATATAATATATTTATATTATATATGTACTTATATTTATATTTATATTCCCAAGGTTGAGCACAATGCTTGGCATAGACAAGTGCTTAATAAAACACTGTAAAAACTCATTTACTGAAATGAAATGGGGAAGTCTCAGTCAATGGCGAATAAGAAAAAGAAAGGAAAACTCTGAACATTGGCTCCAACTTGTCCAGGGACAAAGTCTAGACCAGGTCTCCCTACTTCAGTGAAACGCCAAATACCTTCCATTAGCCTATGGCTCTTTATTATGCGTCTTAGGTGATCTCTGAGGACCTTTGCTTAATCTGGACCCTACTAAGGTCGCAAGCTTTGTGCATTGCTTTAAAAAATTACAATTTTAAATGTTTATACAATTTCCATGCCGCGTAACTGATTTAGAGAAGTTTAGTTTTAGGAGCCCATTTTCCCTAAGTTTCTCCCCGGAGTAGTTTTAGAAGTCTTTTATATAGAGGAAAGCGGAAGGAGGTGTAGGGTACGAAAAAAGGAAGATGAGATACAGTATCCTTGGCTGCTGCAACCACGTGGCCAGAGGAAAGCATAACCCACCGCTCTAAAACGAGAGAGAGAGCAAAGCGCAAGCGCGATCGATTTCTCAGCTCACTATTGCTTGCTCCTGGAATGCGTGGATCGAGGGAGAACTTTCGGCGTTCGAGGGATTGAGCCTGAAGAAGACTCGGGGACGCGCACGCCGAAAGGGGCCCGACAGCGTCGTGCATGCTCGTCGCCGCTGCCCAGCTCCCCGCCTTCTAGTCGTCCGGTGTTTCGCTGTTGTGGGAAACGGCTGCTTCTGCCGCCTCTCCGCGGCCAGCTGCCCGGGAGGGATGTCGAGGAGCTCCAAGGTGGTGCTGGGCCTCTCTGTGGTGCTCACGGCGGGCACGGTCGTCGGGGTTCATCTTCGGCAGAAGCAGGACCAACAGGTCAGGACCACGTGATATAGCCCCACTTTCCCTCCCCCCACTTCCTCCTGTTCTGGGAGGGGCGGGGTTGTCTTCGGCCGTTCTCCGCACGTGGCCCGCGGGCGCTAGGCGACTGCGGCTGCGCGCTCCGGAGCCCCGCCTCCCGGCCTAACCTCGCTCGGGCCCGCCACTTCTACTTCCTTTTCCTCTAAGCATGGTCCCCGAGCTCTTGCACATTTTCGTCAGCGTACTCACCCACCGAAAACCCGGCTGCCCGTAGTGAGGTTTTACCGCCGCCGCCGTGATAGTGATACTGTTGCTTTGTTCTCCGAACCTCCGTTTAACCCACCTACAAAATGGGACGAGTCTTAGTATTACCACTCCGGGGGTTTGGTGTGAAGAATGGGCCTGTAAAACCCAAAACGCTGTATAAACGTGAGTCCTGTTACGCGTGTTTGTCTTGTCCCCTCGCTAGGCTGTAAGCTCCATAAACTCGGGTTATACCCCTTGGGATCAGGAAGACCCGAATTCCACTTCGGCCGCCCACGCTTATTGGCCGTGCGGGTAACTTCGCTTCTAGCTGCCTTTGTTCATCTGTAAAATGGGATGATACTAGCACCTGCGTCTCGGGGGCGCATTGTGTGGTGGTTGGAAACGAGATAGTTGTGAAATGTTCTGTAAACCTTGAAGTGTTATGTTAATGCCAAGCGCTACAATTAATTGTAGCGAAATAAGCCGCTGTTATTCATTGTTATTATGTTTTATCTAAATGGAGCAGTGGCCAGAATGCTAGACTGGAACTTCGGAGTTTTCTCACACTTAGAAGTATAACATCGGGCAAGTCTCTTAAACTCAATCAGCTTCAGTTTCCTTATCTGTAAAGTGGAGATAAAAATAGCTCCCACCTTATCACGTTGGGAGGATTAAATAAGATAAAATGTGGAAAGAGCTTTACAAAATTTATTGTGCTGTGTGGGCTATTATATCACTTGCCCCAGGCTTATACAGCTAGTAAACAATCCGAAGCCAGATTGGCACTCCAGTCTTCCTGACACCAGACCTGGTGCCCCATCCACTGTGCCACCTACCTGCCCTCCATGCAAATTTATCGAGCTTAGATTTCTTACCTTCCAACTTCCACTCTTTGCATCTCACCAAAAAGAACAAATCTAATTGTTCTTCCTTGTGAACAGTCTTTCAAATACTTGAAAATTGCTTTCAGTTTCCCCTGGGGCTCCCATTTTCCAGATCCCTGGTTCCTTCAGTAATACTCTAGTGGCATAATCTCAAGACTGTTCAGTCTTCTAAAATGTGTTTGGGCCTAAGGCTCCTAGGGCAGAGATAGTTCCTTTTATTTTTTTGTAGCATCTAGTTACAGTACTAGGCAATCCAATCCGTTAAAAATGTGCTAAGCATCTAATATGTAAGGAACAACTATAATCTTAATACAAAGACAATGAAAACCAAACTTTGCCTTAAAGAAGTTAATTAATGTTCTGTTAGGGGGGGTATAGCATTTAAATATGTGTAAGATAACTTGAGACATCAAGCAATTTCCGTACAGGCTTGATGAATAAATGACTGAAAGGAATGCTTAGTCAGCCTATTCTCCTTTTACTAATCCACAACTGCTAGTATCCTTCCCAAACTGCTCTTATTTTAATTTGTTCTTTATGTTTATTTTCTCTATACATACATATATGTGTTTATGCATCACAACGTGTTTTACACGTATATTTAAAGTTTCTAGAGAACACAATACACTAGCATATGTGTATATGCATGTATAATATACACATATGCTTACTTGTATCCTGTGTTGGAATATAAGCTTCTTGAGAGTAGGAATAGTCATACTCTTTGTATTTGTAACTCCAGTGCCTAGCATAGTGCTTGGCAAGTAGTAGGTGCTGAATAAATACTTGTTTGATTACATACAAGCTGTTTTCAGTTACTGAAGTTTATAATTTTCTGTTCTTTTGATCAGCAAAATGATTACCAGTGATGAATTTTATGGAGTAATCCGATACTTTTTCTAAATATAGTAAGTCACTTTTGCCAGGAGGTTATTTTTGGTATTCTTTATTTCTTAGATAATTTTTATACCTTCCCTTTTTTCAACAATTTCACCAGAAGTAGATTTTATTATACTTGATTCTTGCAATAAATAAAAATATTCTTTTTCATTAATTTGGTGAGGATAATTTATGATAACTGAATTCTTCTTGGCACCCAGTTATTGTAATTTTAAGCTATAGTTAAAGCAGTGTGCTTCCTGAATTGCTAGATATTATTCTGGTTTGCACTGGTTTAAAAAAAAAATCCTGGGTAACCAAATTCTTTACCTTTGGTTAATTTTTTTTTTTTTTTCGCTTTTTGGAGAGCAGTTGGGGTTAAGTGACTTGCCCAAAGTCACACAGGCTAGTAAGTGTGTCAAGTGTCTGAGGCTGGATTCAAACTCAGGTCCTCTGACACCAGGAGTGCTGGAGCTGGTGCTCTACTCACTGCGCCACCTAGCTGGGCCCCCTCCCTTTGGTTAATTCTTAAGCCTTCTGCAGTTTGCCCGGAATATTATGAAAATATTTTATAAAAATATATGTAGTTGTGTTTGTTAAAACACAAGATTCATATGCTGTTTATTAAAAAAAAAATCCTGTATTGCATATTTGTAGTTAGATGAATTAAAACAAACACTGTCTGAATTTGTACTTAGAAATTTGGAAGTCTGAAGTGCATCTTGGTGACACTTTTTTTCTTGTAATAATAGTAATGGATGGGAATCATGGTCTGGTTGTTACTTAAGTTTGTTCTTTGTGTTTTAGAGGCTTCGAGACGGAGTGCTCAGAGATATAGAGAGGCAAAATCGGAAAAAAGAAAATGTTCGTCTTTTGGAAGAACAGATTATTTTGACTAAACATCTTGAATCAGAGAGAAAGAAGATGTTATTGGCAAAAGGTTCTCAAACATGAGTTTTGAAGTGAATGAAATATTAATGAAACAGGTTTAGATTGTTTTGGAATTTTTTTTTGTTTAGCTATGTCATGGCATGAGTTAAGTGATTGCTTCCACCAATATAATTTTTCCTGCCCTTTA
This sequence comes from Pseudochirops corinnae, assembly GCA_028646515.1. NCBI lineage: Eukaryota > Metazoa > Chordata > Mammalia > Diprotodontia > Pseudocheiridae > Pseudochirops > Pseudochirops corinnae. The sequence goes on along the minus strand of CM053585.1, from coordinate 128,176,360 downwards.
AACATTCAAATAAAAGAAGAGTGGTTTATATCACTTAACTTTTAAAACTGGTTTAAAAATTCCTTCTATTTAAGTGATTTTTAATTGTGATCATTCACTTTTTAAAGACAACTCCTTTTTATCTGTTATGAACTGTATTAACTGGGTAACTATACCCCAGGGTTGTCACTGAAAAAAAATCTTCCTGGCAAGAAAGGATGGATAACAGTGTCCACATTAGTGGGCTGATGAGTCGTCATGATGATGATGCTACTAGAACATCCACCTCTGAAGGTCTGGAGGAAGGTGAAGTGGAAGGTGAAACCCTCCTGATTGTTGAATCTGAGGATCAAGGCTCAGTGGATTTATCTCATGATCAGAGTGGAGATTCACTGAATAGTGATGAAGGGGACGTGTCATGGATGGAAGAACAGCTATCTTATTTCTGTGATAAATGCCAAAAATGGATATCAGCCAGTAAGAACCTTTTAGTTTTTCTTTTATTATTTGATTTCTTTTCTGAGGCTTAGTATTTTTTTTAAAGTAACTATAATTGAAAACCAAATGAAAATATTTCATTGATATTAATTTCATTGACTAAGCAGAGCTTATAATTTTCAAGGAGACTTTTGTAGTTATATAGGTTTAAATAGTATCTTAGTGTTATTTTTTCTTGTTGCTAAAGTAGTTAAGCCTATTGTTAGTGAATCTCTTGGTAAACAGTTTCACAAATCAAACATCACACTTCATTAAGTAATCAGCCATATATCCTAATATGGAAATAGGGATTCTTCTGTTGGACTTTAGAATAGTATTGTGTCTTAAACGGATCAGTATAACTTACCTTAAATTAAAATCAATGTCTGATATATTCAGAGGGGGGTATATTGTTTGTAGGTTCATTTTGGGAAGGGGGGGTTGTCTTGTGTTTTACCCAAACTAAATCTATTTTGGCCTCCTTCCCTCCTGCTTCCCCTTAACTAATTATTACTGTAATCTTAACCTTGTTACTGTTGTATTTTGAGGCTACATGAGAATCAAATTACATGTATATTCCTACCTCAAAATTTGGGGAAAAAACATCCTGCAAAACAAATTTTACTAATGTTTTACGTTGAATAGAAATGTTATTTTTTTATACAGAAGTTTTCATTTAATAGAATTTTTAAAACAGTTGTATAGTAGTTTATCATCTTCTAGAATATTAAAACAGTTTATTCCTGGAGAATCGGACATGATACTTGTTAAAATGGATTTTACCCTTTTTGTCCAAATAACTTAAAATATTTGTCCAGGAAACTTGGCTTAATTTGCCATTTTTTCCCTTTCATCTCTTCTCACTAGTCTGGTAAAGTGTTAGAATGGAGTAGTAAAGGTATATAGAAGTTTTGAGGATAAGACTAAGGCAGTGATAGATCATGGAAGGCAGAAAGGCATGTCTCCAGCTCACTGTTGTTTCCTTGCACAAAATAATGGAAAAGTTTTGAGGTGAAAGGTTAGCATCATAGGGAACCCTTCTACCATTGGAAGGCTTTAGATAAGATCAAAAGAACTAAGTAGGAAAAATTGAACTGATAAGTATGACTCAACTTTTTTTGCTCCAGTAATGTTGAAAAACATTTAAAATATGATTGTGTTTGTCTTTTACTTTTAGGTCAGCTGAGGGAACAGCTGAGTTACCTCAAAGGTGATAATTTTTTCAGATTTACTTGTTCAGATTGTTCAGAAGATGGTAAAGAGCAATTTGAAAGGCTGAGATTGACATGGCAACAAGTAAGTAAAAATCTGTTATATAAGAGTGACAGTAATATCTCAGGAAAATTTGGTTCATGTTATGGAAATGTTATTTAAAAAAAGAATAGGTAATTCAAGGAATTTTGAAGTTATTTCATTATAAAAATGGTAAAACATGTATATCATAACTGTTCTGATCTTGTCTTTTCCTAGAAAATGAAAGGGATGAACTAGTTCATCTCTGAGTTCCTTTCACTTTTAAATCCTGTGATACTACAATCTTTTTTTTTGCCTTGAAAAGAACTGTATTTAATATCCTACTCTACAGTGGCTCTTCTAAACCTTTGCATCCCTCAAGCTTCCCATGGCTTCTCTCCTCCCTTGCTACCTTCCCTCCTCTCACATCTGAGAGCTTTGCCTAATATTTTACTGAAAAAAATTGAAACCATTCATCATGAACTTTCTCCTCATTGCAAATTACTCTTGTTCCTTCTACCACTGTCTTCTTTTTTCCCCCTGTGTCACATGTTGAGGTTACCTTAGTCCTTACTGGGGCTAAGTGTTTAAGTGATCCATTCTATCCTGCCTCCAACTGATTGCCCCCTCTGTTGTCCCTATGTTGTCATTTATTTTCATTCTCATCCCTGCTTTTTCCTCATTCTCTTATTTCCTATAAACATGCCCATATATCTCCCATCCTAAAAAAACCCTTACTTTATCTTTTCATTGCTCTTCTAATCATCCTTATATCTCTTCTGTCTTTTGTGGGTAAACTTCTTGAAAGGTAGATACCTTTACAATCCTACTTCCTGCCTTATTCCACTTAAACTGCTCTCCAAATTTACCAACAATTGGATGCCAAATCCAGTCACCTTTTCTAAATCTATTCTCCTTGACCTCTCTGCAGTTTGACATTGTTGTTTACCTCCTCTTCCTTGATAATCTCTTCTCTGGAGGTTTTCTGGACAAGGCTCTCCCAATTTTCCTTCTACCTATTTAACCACTGTCAGTCACCTTTTCTGGATCCTGTTCCAAACATGCCCTCTGATTCCTCCCCTTTGTCTATCCTACTTTTACTTGTTGATCTCTTCAGCTCCCATGAATGTAATTACCACGTCTATGGTGTTGATTCCCAGACCTATCCATCCGGCCTCAACCTTTTGGCTGATCTTTGATCTTGTATCTCCATGTGCCTTTCAGACATCTCAAACTGGATGTCCAGTAGACATCTTAAACTCAACATGTCCAAAACAGAACTCATTTTTCTCTCTTACTCTTCTCTATTACTGTAGAGGGTAACACCATCCTCCTAGTTCCTCATGTTTACTACCTAGGAGTCATCTGGATTCTTCATTTCCCCATGTCAAGCCCCCAAATATCCAAGGTCTGTGGATTTCTCCTTTGTAACATCTCTCAAATATGACTACCTTCTCTCTTCAGACACTGCCCTGACTCTGGTGCAGAGCCTTATCACCTTAGACTTTGAACATTGCTATAACCTACAGTGAATCTGCCTACCTCAAGTCACTCCCTGTTCCAGTCTGTCCTCTATTCAGCCATTAAGGAATTTTGTTAAATGCAAGTCTGACCATGTCATCTCTCTACTTAATAAACTCCTGTGGCTTCCTGTCACCCCCCAGGCTCAAATACAACATCTGGCATTTAGAGCCCTTTATAATCTAGCACCTTCCTACTTATGACCTGCCACATGCTCTTCAGTCCAGGATGTAACACTGGCTCCTTGTTGTTCAGGCAAAAGACAATTCATCTCTTGGCTCTGGTTTTCTGCTATGCCTGGAACATTTCACTTCTCCTATCTACTTACTAACCTCCCTAGCTTCTTTTAATTCTGAAGTAAAATCCTGTCTTCTGCAGGAAGCCTTTTCTTAGGTCCTCTTAATTCTATTTCCCTCTGTTAATTATTTTCTTTTTATCCTGTATATGGCACATATATATATTTGTTTGTCTTCCCCATTAGATTATGAACTTCTTTAGGGCCAGGACTTGTGTTTTGCTTCTTTTTGTATCCTTAGTGTTTGCTTAACTCTGTGTCTGATATTTAATAGGTTCTTAATAAATGTTAATTGATTGAACTATGCAAAATGTATGCTCTTAAAAATGTCAGTACTTCAATTTGGAGATTCATGAAAGACCTCTAAAAAGATTGTTTTCTCATGTAAATGCCATCCTGTAATTTTTTTTTTTCCCTTTTGGAGGAGGGATGGTAGGGCATTTGGGATTAAGTGACTTGCCCAAGGTCACATGGCTGGGGTTTTTTTTTTTTGTGTCTGAAGCTGGATTTGAACTTGGGTCCTCCTGACTCCAGGGCCAGTGCTCTATTCACTTAGCCACCCCAGAAAAGCCATGTTTTTTATGGATATATGATCTCACTGATATAAATCTTCACACCAAAGATACAGTTTGCAACTCCTTTCTGCCTGCCTGAGTTGTGCCATGCTTTTCCCTGAATTCCTGTAGTTTTCCACAGAGAGATCAACCTAATGTGCTGAAAGCCTTTCTTGTTAATACAAATTTTCAGAATCCTGCCTTGAAAACCTTATTAAAACTTATCAGCACAACATTGTATTTTTAAAAAAGAGACAACAATAACAATTTGAATTCTATATATGCATTATTTTTTAATGTAGAATTGGAAGGCGCCTTAAAGATCTAGTTCATCCCTACTTTTTATTGATGGAGAAACTCTAGAGAATGGTTAAGAGACTTGCTGAAGGTATTATAGGCAACAGAAAGAAACAACTAATTTGTCTCTTGAAGCTAGACTTGTACCTTTTCTGGAGGCTGAAATATTAACTAACTTTTAGTGTAAAAAGAGTGCCTCACATATCTTTTTGTTCTAGCTTATCTGATATAATAGTACAGAGGAGAGACAAAGTGGTATAGTAGAAAGAATACCACGTTGGATTTGGAGAAAACTTTGAGCCGAAACTATCAAATTGTGTACTCTGGGCATTTTGGTCATCATAACTAGCTGAAGGTCAAAGTGGAAACTTTTTCCTTCATCATTAAAGTCTCAGCAGTATTCCTTTGATATCTTATTTATTTGGATAGTTGCAGTAACTCTTAGCTGATTATATATTTTTTAAAGTGGTTCAAGACATCTCTTTTATCTTCCAATTGTTCTTTCCTATTCCTCACTTGGATTTGAGCCACTGGCTTGCAGCATATGTGAAATGATGATGAAGTTTATCCATTCTCTGAGTGTGCTGCTCTGCCCTTCCTGCAGCTCTTAGCTCCTGTTCTAGGAACTGAGTTATGTAACCTCCAGATGCCCTCCAGACTTGCAGTGTTCTGCTGTAGATGGTAGGTGTGTGTGGTGGTCTTACTAGTAGGAAGGGATGGTGTCAGCAGGGGTGGAACCCTAACTGTTTAAGGTCCCATCTTGCCAAGACGAATGACTGGTGTCTGATCACATGCTGCAGCCTTTAAGCTATTTCTTTGATAATAACCCTACTTCTGAGTTGTGAGTCCTTTGAGAGCTTCTCTGGTCACTGTTCTTACATATGGGTCAGAAACCTTTTTTAGTTATCTGTGCTGTCATCAGGCTTATGCTTTGTCCATAGATGCCATTAACCAGTATAAGATATAAGTAGGTAAGGAGTAGGCAGAAAATTTGAGTATTTGTTTGGTATAGTCTAAAAAGTGCCAGACTACAAGCTAGAAGACCTGCATTGTGAGTAGAGCAAGTTCTTGGAGGGCCTTAGTTTGAATTAGATAATTTCTAATGTCTGTTCTGTGATCCTGTAATTGAGAAGAAAAACAGAAATTAAAGAGATGTTAAAATTTTTTTCATCAAATCTACTTTCAAATGTACCAAGTATAGAATCAAATTAATTTTCCTAAGTTATTCTCATTTATACAAAATAAAGAAGCAAGGTGATACAGTTGAAAGAGGGCTGAATTTAGTCAAGTAAGATCTGGTTTCTAATCTCACTGTGATAAGCCAAATTGCTTAAATTCTCTTACCTTAGGATGCCTCCTCTGTAAAAATCAATCATTTAACCAAATAAGCATTCATAAAGGGTCTAGTATTGTGCCAAGACACTCGGAATGCAGTGGTATAAATAAAATAATCTTTGCCTTCAGAGAGCTTATATTCTATAGCAGAAAGACAGCGGCTATACATAAAAGTGTATATACAAAATAAATGCAGGACAGTTTTGTAAATGAGGCTTTGGTGGCTGGTGGAATAAAATGATGTGGAGATAGTGAGGATTGTATCTGCCCCAAAGGAGTGTTGTGATAATCAAACTAGGTAAAGCTCTTTGGGAAATTTAAAAATGTCAGTTATTTTCTTTATTCTTAAAATAAATGAACTGGTCTGAGTGGCCAGTGCTTACTTCTTCAGACTTCCCTGATTCCTCCTCCTTCAGTTAGTAATAACCTTTCCATTCACTATGCTTATGTTTCTGTGAACATATGTATCATTTTATATTATAGTTTTTGTGTTATTTTATAAGTCTCATGAGAGCAGGTATTACATAAAATTTGTGTTTCCTCCAGCTCTGGGATACTATCCTGCACACTGTAGGTTATCTGGTTAAACAAAAAAAATTCTGGTTAAACAAAAAATCCTTTTATTATGTGTAAGGTACCAGTACTATTCTCAAGACAACAGATACTGTTCTTAAGAAGTTCACCATCTAATTTATGCAAATGACTATGGTATAAGACAGGTAAGCTAGGTAGCACAGTGGTGGGAGGCCTGGACCTAGAATCAGGAGGATCTAAATTCAAATCTACTTACTGGCTGTGTGAACCTGGGCAAGTCACTTAACCTCTTTGCCTTAGTTTCTCCATCTGTAAAATGGGAATCATAACACCTACCCCTTAGAGTTGTTTTGAGAATCAAATGAGATTGTATTTGTAAAGCACTTTAGCATAGTGCCTGACACATATTAGAAGCTAACATTATTAAGACAGCATATAAATATTATCAGGCAAAGGAAAGGACCACACAGAAATTTGAAGACAAGATTATTTGGGGGATAGAGTGTTAGAAGCTGTGGTTATGGTGTCAAAAAAATCAAATTTGATGTGGTTCTTGGAGGTCAGAAGGGACTTCAGTAAATGGAGAGTCAGAGTTGGGAAGGGGAGGAATCCTTTGAAACTTGGGGAATGGCTTGTATAAAGGAAGTGGGGTTGAAGAGAGTATGATGAGGAGGACAGGTCCTTGTGTAGGGAGAGGGAGAATTCCATTTAATTCCTTTAAAATTTATTGACCAGCTATTAGATGTATGTCTAGCAGTGTACTAGGTTATATCTTCAATATAACAAAGAAATAAAATATTTGTCTTGCATTTTTCTGGAATAGTATAAGGTTGGCAGCTTACTGTAGTGAACAGTATGGAATAGGCAGCCAGGGGGGTGACCTATTGGAGAGAATGCTAGACTCAGAATCATCTGAGTTCTAATTCTGTTTGTCTGGCCCTGGGCAAGTCTTATCCTTCTTACTCATCTATCAAAGGAGGGGTTGGACTCTGGTCTGTAAGGTCTCTTCCGGCTCTAAACATAAGATCTATGAAATTGGGACACTTTTTTTCTGTTGCTAATGACCTTGTGACCTTGTTGGACAAGTCACTCAGTATTTCAGGGCTTCAGGTTCCTTATCTGAAATGAGGGTGCCTGACTAGATGCTTGTAAAGGCTAAAATTGTCGGTTCTGTGATTCTTAAGAATTTTAAGATCCTGATAGTAAGACCTATTGTACAACAGATATACTTGCATAGAGAAATTATAAAAGTTAAAGAAAGTTGAAATTAAATTAATTGAAGCAGGGGTGGCTAGGTGGCACAGTGAATAGAGCACCAGCCCTGGAGTCAGGAGGACCTGAGTTCAAATCTAGCCTCAGACACTTAACACACACACAAAAAACTAGCCGTGTGACCTTGGGCATGTCACTTAATCCCAACTGCCCTACCTTCCCCTCTCCAAAACACAAAAACCAAAAAAAAAATTATTTGAAGCATCACATTTAAAGAGCTAGTCATTCTATTGGGCATGCTGTTTGCTAGCATGGTTATTTTATTTTGTAAATAATCAATGCTCTGTTGGTCAATTGTGATACATCCAACCTCTTACATTCTCAAAATAACCTTTATAGAAATCCTTTAAGAATCTGACACAAACTGTTAAGAAGTCTACATTTCTTTAGATCCAAAAAAATTGGCTAAAATATTTTTTAAGGATTTCAAATTTCTTTGAAATGAGACAAGAGTTGCATAATGGAAAGAACATTGGGATGAGGGGAGATGGGACCAGGACTTAGGTTCTAGCACTGCTCTGTGACCTTGGGCAAATCATTTAACTTTGCTGGAACTCTGTTTCCTCCCCTTAAAAGATCATTGAATTACATGTTGTCTCGGCTCCTTGGCATTTCTAAATGCCTGTACTCTTTTTCACTCCTTTTTCCCCCATTTGTGTGCCAGGTTGTCATGTTGGCAATGTATAATTTGTCTCTGGAAGGCACTGGACGCCAAGGTTATTTCAGATGGAAAGAAGATATTTGTGCTTTTATTGAGAAACATTGGACCTTTTTACTAGGAAACAGGTAAAAATGTTTATTTGAAATTGCAAATTGTAGAAGGTAAAACCATGCTACTAGATTTGTGTTATCTTAACCTATTCACTCGAATGAGGTATAGTACTTAGTGTGGGATTCACAGTGACTATTGTCTTTACTACAGTGATAGTTACAGGTCCTAAAAGGCCTGTTAACAGCATTTGTTGATTGAGCTTCTTAGAAGAAAGGGTAAAAAAATGGTCTTTCCAGGGGAGCCCTTAAAGGAACATAGCAAATTTCTGAAAAGGAAAGTCTGGTGAAGCTAGAGTATTAAATGTGCTTTTTCCCCAGGTTGCATCCTGTTACTCTTATTCTTTTAAACTCTTAAAACAGTTTAATTACTTGTATTAATTCTTTTGGCACTTAAGAAGTATTTGGGTGAACTATTTTAATACTGACTCAACTAGATTCTAAATACCTCGAAGGCAGTCTTTATGCTTCTTTTATATTCCCTACTGGGCACATGCTAGGCACACTAAATATTTGTTTCATTAGTTTTTGTCATATTTACAGTGTCACTACCACTGATCTCTATGTTTTTCTTAAACTTTTCCCATTCAATCCATTTATGGGGTCTTTCTGACATTTTTCTATGCTAATGAAATTGATTAAATCTACTTACCTTTGAATTTTGTTCAAGATTCTAAATTCATTAGATGTTGTATCAAGTCTTGGATAAGGTGAATAAATCTTGTACAATTCAGTGACTAAATATGACTAAAGTATCTGATCAAGTCAGAGCAGGATTTTTATTAACTACTATCCTGTTTAATATAGTCTTTTGTATGTTTCCTCCAAGGTAGTGAAATCAATTTACCAAATAGATTTAGTTTTTTGTTTTTCTTATTTAAGCCTTTCAGGTTTTGTTGATGTTGCTGAGAATACTTTGGAGGGAGTCTGGTAGTGTGTGACCTCATGAGACCTTGTAATAAGAGAAATTGCTAAGTTAGAGAATATTGTAGTCTCCTTTTATGATAGGTAGGGGTCATTCTAGTTCCCAAATTATTTATTGGTGTTAAGAAAGGAGTTGACAACACAAAGGGTCCTATTCATTAAAAGGGAGGCCTGTTGCCTTAGTATTATAATGATTTGCCATTATTTATAGAACTTGCTTTAATGTACCTTTGCTGTGTGGCAAGAAAGAAGAAAATGAAACTATAACTTTAAAATATTTCTGTGGGTTTTATGAGTGCTTTTTTCTTCTAAATGGTATCTTTTTGTTAGTGTGTTTGCCAAAGTGTGTTTGCCAAATTTTTGTCTGTTTTAAAAAGGCTGTCTTATTTGGTGGAAGTTGCTCATTTCTTTGTCCTTGTTAACCCTGGGTTTGTTTGGAGAGTCATATGCTCAGAGCTGGCATTCTTTTCTTTTTTGTGGGGGGGAGAGCGCTATTGAATTTAACATTCCAGCTACCCTGGAATGTTACCCTTTACCCTGGCTGCTTTCAAGTCTGCTAAAATCTCAACACCCACAAGAAGCCTTTCCCAGGTGTCCTTAATCTTAGGACCTTTTCTCTGATACTATCTCTAATAGATCCTGTACATATCTTTTTTTTTTGTATAAAATATTAGCATATTTTCTCCCCCATTAGACTCTGAGCTCCTTGAGAGCAGGGACCGTTTTTTGTATTTGTTTGTATCCCCAGTATTTAGCATACACAGTAATCATTCAGAAAATACTTGTTGACTTTCTTTTGAGATGTCACTCTTTATAAATGATATAGAGGGTTTTCATAAAATCCTTGTGCAATTTAGAAGTTTTAATAATTTGAGATTTTAGGTGAGATAAAAACCTGCAAATGTTTTACAGAGACAAATTTAATTCTCAGAGCTGAAATGCATGGTGATCTTTTATAGCTATATGACAATGCATACTTTATGGGAGTAATTTTTTCTTTGTTACAGGATCTGAAATAATGTTGTTTTAAGTTGCTTTTAAATGACATTTTTGGATTGTCTACAGCATACTTAGAGCCTAAATAAAGTTTGAAAGTACACTTAGGAAGATTGTATAGGGTATGTGAGATATTTCTGTTCAGCTCCAGACTTAAATAACTTTGCTTTTTTGTTTCTTTTTGACTAGACCTGTGATTTTATCAATGTATATACAGATTATAGAAAGTCAATGAAAACTTGACTAGTAACCCAGTACAAACAATTTAGTTTCCTAGGTATCCATATCATTTTTAATGACATGAAATAATTTTTTCTGCCTTTTGTAAGTTACATTTGTTATTCTAGGCTTAAATTTCTGAAGAGGGTATGTTTTTGGTGACTAAAGAACAATAAACATCTGTTTCTAAAAGTACATTTTTAATTACGCACAAAATATTATGTAAATATATTGTATAATGTCTTAAGAAATTCATGACAAAATACTACAAGCTGGCTAATGTTCCTACTATGGGAAAGTATGTAAAAATTTTTAAAGGCAATGAGGTTAGGCTCAGTAAAATATTGTGTGCTATGACAGAAAAAGATGTACGTATAGACAGATATCTTTGAGTACTTAGTATAATTAATCAATTCACTAATTGTTTTTCAGTGCCATGAATATTATCAAATAACAGTTTCAGATACAGTTTCATGTTATTTTCTCTTTGAGGCCTCCCTTTTCCTCAGAGAAGTGAAGTGATCCTCCATTCATCATGGTAGAAACAAAAAAGGTTGCTTCTCCATATTATTTTTTATTAACTTAACCTACATTTATTAGACACATGAGCAAATAAGAAATGTGGGATTATGTTCACCAAACACTTCCTAAAAACTGTTATGTAAGTGAAAGATTGAGGTACCAAATCTGAGGCCTCATGAGTCTTTTCTAATATGTAGTAAAAATAACAGTGTCTGACTCTTTTTGCCATGATGTCACAGATCACTAAAAGGTGTTTTTAGAAGAGGCCTATGACTGAAGAAAGTGGATTTATTTCCTTTCTACACCCAGGTCTTGATGTGTATGAGGGTTTCAGAGAGAATTAGGAGTATGACTAGGAGTATGACTAGAAGTACTTCCTAAACTTTTTTCCCTTCTATTCATCACTTTGAAGGGTAATAGGAAAGGGGAAAGAAGAGAGGGAAATGCAGAAGGGTACTCTCAAATGGAGCTACAATTAGGCGGTTACTTCTTATCTCTCATACTTCTCATACCCATGAGAAAAATAACATTTTTGCATTTTTCTGATTAATTCTAGTGTTTCTAAATAACCATTTTTTGTTGAAGATCTTCCATAGCCTTTACATTGAAAATTTTAAAAAGAAAATATAAAAGAATTCTCTTGATTGCTTCTTTAATAATATTGTCAAAACACACTTTGGAAGTTTTTTTTTCCCCCTATTGGCCTCCTGCGACATAGGATCTCTTTCAATCATGCTTTAGAACTAAAACAATTTTCCACAAAATGGAAGTTGAAAGTCAATAATTTCCCTGAAGTTTAAACCCTCAGAGCTTGTGGTGCCACGCAGTTCGGGTTTTGCTTCAGTACTTGCAAACCAGTAATGGGTGTTTTCAGAGATGTACAAGCCCTCAGGCAAAATGAACTGGTCTGGGCAAAAGAAGTTTCCATTACACCGATTCCCAAGCTTATGGGAATAGAGTTATTATAACACCTTGTTTAATTTCTTGACATCTGTGCAGTATCACTTTTTTAATACCTTTGAATGAATTAAAATTTGTTTCCTTGAACATCTCAATAATGCTTATTAAGGGGGCAGCTAGGTGGCGCAGTGAATGGAGCACCAGCCCTGGAGTTAGGAGGACTTGAGTTCAAATCCAGCCTCAGATACTTGACAGACTTACTAGCTGTGTGACCTTGAGCAAGTCACTTAACCCCAATTGCCCTGCCTTCCCCCTTCCAAAAAGACAATAAAAACCCAAACCAGTAATGCTTCTCGAAATAAAACGTTGACTACCTTGCTCTCATTGAATTTGGCTTCAGGAGAGAATAACATACACACACAATTGGGTATCTTACCCTACAGGAAAGTAGGGGGGAAGAGAATAAGGTGGGGACAATAGAAGGGAGCGCCATTTGGGGGGGAGGGTAGTTAGAAGCACACACTTATGAAGAGGGACAGGGTCAAAGTAGAAAATAGGATAAGTGAGGGGACGGGATAGGATAGAGGGAAATATAGTTGGTCTTTTACAATATGACGACTTATGGAAATGTATTGCATAACTACACATGTATAACCTATATTGAATTGCTTGTCTTCTCAGTGGGGGTGGGTGAGGAGGGAAGAAGGGAGAGAATCTGCAACTCAAAGTTTTAAAAACAGATGTTAAGAAATAGTTTCTGGGGGGCGGAGCCAAGATGGCGGCGTAGCAGCAGCAATATATCGCAGCTCTCACATAGCCACCCCCAAATACCCATGGAATAGGACTCTGGACCAACCTAGAACTTCAAAAA
>CM053585.1:128133386-128163163 GCA_028646515.1 Pseudochirops corinnae | reverse complement strand
AATAAAATTTAAAAAAAAAAAAAGAAATAGTTTCTGTACGCAACTGGGAAATAAGATACACAGGCAGTGGGGTAGAGGAATCCATCTTGCCCTACAAGAAAGTAAGGGGAAAGGGTAAGGGGCAGAAGGGGGCAGAAGAGAGGGCAGACTGGGGGAAGAGGAAATCAGTATGTATGCTTGCCATCATGGGGTGGGGGGTAGGGGAGAGATGGGGAGAAAATTTGGAACTCAAAATCTTGTGGAAATGAAAGTAAACATTGACTATCAGAAAGTCACATTTGATGAAAAAGACATAGAATATGATTTATATGCACCTAAAAATAGTTGTCAATTAGAAAACCTATATAATTCATGATTTTAAATATGCTTTGTCCTTTCTTTTAGGAAAAAGACTTCAACCTGGTGGAGTACAGTAGCGGGTTGCCTTAGTGTGGGGAGCCCAGTGTTTTTCCGCTCAGGTGCTCAGGAATTTGGAGAACCAGGGTGGTGGAAACTTGTTCATAATAAGCCCCCAACAATGAAACCTGAAGGAGAGAAATTGTCTGCTTCTGCTCTGAAAATAAAAGGTATCTGGAATAGTATAAGAGGTGCCAGGCTAGCCAAAGTCAACCAAGTTTAAAGATGGGAGATCCTAAAGATGAGAGCCCTTTTTTTAACTGGAATAGCTAGTTTGTGTTCATGGAAGGTACTGTGTTGGTGTGTTCTGTATAACAATATTTTATAAACTCCTTTTTTTTTTTTTTTAACATAAAACACCTTCCTTTTACTAATAAAAGTTCCTGTTCTGTAATTTGTCTCGAGTATTTGAAAATTTCTTGTTCAAAATCTGATGGCTAGGTATCTTTGGCTTTTTAAATTCACACTTTGGAGACATTAAAAAAACTTAGTTGAGCATAATTAGGCATTCATTGAGCATCTTCTGAGTATAAAGTATTGTACTAATAAACACATAGCCGAATGAGTAGCCCAAGGATCTAAAGTTGAGTGCTTGTTAGAGGGTCAGTAAACATTTGTTAAGCAATGTGTCTGGTTTATATGAGAATTATCTCTCTGTAAAAGAAAGCCCTCAAGGAGCTTACTATTATGGAAATGGGGAAAGACTGCACACAAAAGGTAGCTGAAAAGGAGGGGGAGGGGACTGCCCAAGCATACCCCACTCTAGGGCTTGAGGTTATGGCCAGTCAAATCTAGCTGAACCATTTGTGGTAAATGAAGTTTGTTGGGGAGGTCTTGGGAGGAGTTTATTCTTCTGCCCTGCCGCCCTTTAATCTGAAGGCACAGGCTAAGGAGGGTAGTTGAGAGATATGGATTCTCAAAGATGAGCCTATCTTTAAGATAATGAGATTTCAGGTGACCTAGGGATTTTCAGCTTAACCTAGGGAAGGCCCAATGATCCTGGAGTTGAAACTGAGCAGAACAGCTAATGGTCAATGAAATGTTTAGATATATAAATGGTAAGTTAGCGTTTATGTATTTATTGTTTTTCTTTAGCCTCAAAACCAACTTTGGATCCCATCATTACCGTGGAGGGGCTTAGGAAAAGAGTGAGTCGAAATCCTGTGGAATCTGCCATGGAACTGAAGGAGAAGAGATCACGAACTCAAGAAGCTAAAGACATTAGGAGAGCCCAGAAAGAAGCAGCTGGTTTCTTGGATAGAAGCACATCTTCTACCCCAGTAAAATTCATCAGCCGTGCCCGTCGGCCTGACATAGTTCTTGAGAAGGGAGAGGTGATTGACTTTTCATCCTTGAGTTCCTCTGATCGAACCCCTTTGACAAGCCCATCTCCTTCTCCTTCTCTTGATTTTTCTGCTCCTGGAACTCCAGCTTCCCATTCAGCAACTCCTAGCTTGCTGTCAGAAGCCGATCTTATTCCAGATGTAATGCCACCACAAGCCTTATTTCATGGTAAGAATTACCTGTTAGGTTCTGCCAACCCTCACAGTCTTGTCTTCTTCATTTTGATGAATTTTGTTGAATATTCATATTTATTTTATATTTAAAATTTATTTAATATTGTGTACTAGATAAAATATAATTCTAAACCAAGTTTTCAGACGTTCTGTTATTTGAAATTTTTCATCCTGACTTAAATACCAAAAAGGCATTTCTGTTTACACAACAGAGGGCTTCTTTGAAACTGAATCTCTGTTTCAGTGCTGCTTTGCATTTTAAAAAAGTATAAAATAAAATCTACATGTTGCTTTCAAAATTGATTGTCTGTGCTTCTTTCCTAATATTTTTTCTTTTGTGCATTTTTAAAGTTTTAGTGGCCCCCCCCACTTTTTTTTGCATCCTTATTGCTAACTCTCCTTTTCAAATCAGAAAAGAAAGGAGGATAAAGAGAAAACCCTTTTAACAAATTAGCAGCAAAATGAATCCGCACAATGTCTATGCTAAAAAAAAAAATGTCTGTCTCTGCATCTCTTGTGAGGAGGTGCATGGGTAACCTACTTCATCATAGATTTTTGGGAGACATAATTGGTCATTGCATTGATCTTCATTCTTTTCTTTACAATGTTTCTACCCTTGTATAAATTGTTTTCCTGGTTTTCTTCTGTTTATTCTGCCTAGGATTCTGTGAAATAGCCTCTTTCATCATTTCTTTTTTTAAAACAAATTTACTGTTATTTTCAGTTCTGAATTCTTTATTTCTCCCCTTACCTCCTCCCCCATTTAGAAGGCAAAGAAAAATAAAGCCTATTATAAATACACATACTCATGTGATTGTTGCATTCGCCATGTCAAGAAGAAAATACACTTCAGTTTCTACTCTGAATGTATCGGTTCACAATCCAGAGGATAGCATGTTTCAACTTGAGGTCTTTGTTGCTGTGGTTAATGCCTGTGTTACAAAGTCTTACTGTATTACAAAGTTAATTATCTTACAGAAAAGTTGTTCTGCTCACACCACTTTGCACCAGTTCATACAAATCTTCCTAAGGTTCTTCTGATGCCATCTCCTTTATCATTTCTTACAGCACAATAGTATTCCATCACATACATATGCCATAATTTATTCAGCTATTCCCCAATTGATAGACAAACCTTCATTTTTCCAATTATTTGCCACCACAAAAAGAGCTGCTATAAATATTTTTGTACATGTGTGTTCTTAGCTTCATTCGTTGATCTCTTTATGCTATAAGTGTAATAGAGGAATTGGAGGGTCGAAAGGTATATATGTACTGTTTAATTGCTTTTGGGGCACAATTCCAAATTGCATTACAAAATGGTTATACTAGTTCTCAAAGCTCCACCGCAGTGCATTAGTGAACCTACTGGCCCATAGCCCCTCAGCATTTGTCATTTTCCTTTTTTAATCTTCATAGTCTGATGATTATGAGATGGTACCTCAAAGTTAGTTTTATTTGCATTTCTCTAATTATTAGTGATTTAGAGCATTTTGTCGTATGGCATATATGAAAGGCCTTTCATTTCTTACAACATAACTATTATATCCATAAACCACAATTTGTGCAGCTATTAACAAGTTGTCAGGCAATCTGAAATAATCCCTTAAATTCTAGTTCTTTACTTTTCTCTTTGTTCTAACTTCTCTTTATTAACTGCTTACCTCCATATTCGTTCTTCCTGTTGAGTATGATGTATTTCTAGACTAAAGTGTTTCTATGTGTATCTTTTGTCCATTTCAGATAAGAGTGAGATTTACCTGATGTCTGGTCCCCATACTTTGCCTCTAAGCTGTATGCTCTTCTCCCATCACAATTATGAGAAACATATGTACACTAGTACATGTTCCTTTTACTCTCCCTTGTCTTTGCCTTCTTCAAACCCTCAGAACCTCTTTTCTTAACTCCCTTAATATGCTTTGAAGACATTAAGGTCCTGAAGAGACACTTCTCCATTATAATGTTGGCAATAGAGTGTCATTGAAATGCTTGAGAGTCTTCTTCTATTAAAGGTCTATTTTTTTCCCTTGTAGAATTATACTCTACTCTGCAGATTAAGTTATTTTCCATTGTAAATTTATCTCTTAACCTTTTGTAATGTTGTATTTCAGTATCTCTGGTTTATAATAGAAATTGCTAGGTCTTAGGTGATCTTGACTTTAGTTCCTTGATGCTTAAACAGGTTCAGTTGGAGGTTTTGTTTGTGTTTTTGGATCTTTATAGTTTTTTGTTTGTGTTTTTAAATTTGGGAGCCCTGGATTTTGGCTCTAGCTAGAACTTTTTTTTATATTTCCTATTTTTTTCAGTTCAGTTTTTCGTTATGTCTTGCTAATTCATGGAGCTACTTTCAATTTCTGTTTGGTCTATTTCTTGAGTAAGATTTACCATTTTCTCTTCTAAGCTACTTATCCTCCTAATTCTTTCCTTAAGAGCTTTATTTCCTTTTTTATCTCTTGTTTCTTTTAGCTTAGTATTCTGGTAGTCTTTCTTGAGGACCCATTTTTTTCCTTCGAGTCTTTGCTTGTAGTTGTTATGGAGTTATTCTCTCTGTTTGGGATCTCTAGACTAGCAGTAATTTTTAATAGTATTCTATGTTTTCCTTGATTTACTCATCTTTCTGGCTTTCATTCTTGAATTCAGGCTTTACAGCATCAGGTTCTGCTCCCTGCTGTACTTTTGGGTAGGATGATTGACCCTGAATGCTCTCACCCTAAGTTCTTTTGTTGGTGACTTCCCTTCTTAAGCAGACAGCAAGCCAGCATTTATTAAGCACTTAATATATGTCAGGCACTATGCTAAGTGTTAGAAATACAAATAAAATGCAAAAAAACCCGCCACTTCTTGTTTATAGTCTTAAAAAAATTTAATAGTATTTTTTCCAATTACATGTACAGACAATTTTCAACATTCATTTTTTTTTTAAAGATTTTGAGTTCCAAATTTTTCTCTCTCTTCTCCCCAAGACCTCAAGCAATCTGATAGTGGTTATACGTGTGCAATCATGTAGAACATTTCCACATTAGTTGTGTTGTGAAAGAAAGCAAAAGGAAAAAAACCCAAAAAGGTGAAAATAGTATGCTTCAATCTGCATTCAGACTTCATCAGTTCTTTATCTGGATGTGGAGAGCATTTTCCATCACAAGTCTTTTGTAATTGTCTGGAATCTATTGCTGAGAAGAGCTAAGAATCGTGGTTGATCATTGAACAGTGTTGCTGTATACAGTGTTCTGGTTCTTCTAGGACAGTGGCTCTTGACCTTCCTAATGCTGCGACCCTTTAATACCTTTTAATGGTATTTTATGGTATGCCCTTTTTATGTGGGTGTATCTGGGCGTATCTGCATGTGGGTGGATCCGCCTGGAGACAAAGGAACAGTGTCTCGGTTCCTAAGACCATCGGAAATACATGTTTTCTGATGGTCTTAGGCGACCCCTGTGAAAGGGTCGTTTGACCCCCAAAAGGGTTGCGACCCACAGGTTGAGAACTGCTGTTCTAGGAGCTTACATTCTAACGGAGGAAGACAGTACATAAAAGTGAGCTGAAAATAGGGAGTGGAGTGGGCATAGGGGATAGAGGTACCCTAACATGGTTATGGTGGCAAAGTTCAGAGAGTCAGAAGCAAAGCTGGACAAGGATTGGCCTGATTGGGTCCATCTCCAAAATGTAGTTATCTGTTTTGTCCCAATCCTCACCCCCCACCTCCTGAAGAAATTCACCAATGGTAAAAAGGATGTGCTAGGGTGAGAAGGCAACCAAGTCATAGTCTGAAATCTAGACCCTTCCCAGGGTCTTCAAGGCCCTCCTTGGCATCTGAGAGCAGCGTATTAGAGACCTCAGAATCTGAGCTGTGCAGGTCTCAGTGCCATGATACCACTAATTGATGACTGCTGTCCTGTGTGCCAGCACTTTGTGATTGTCCTGTGGCTTTCCTGTGATGTCCCTTCACTCATGCTTCCTCTAGACATGGGTTTTTATTGCAGGCTAGATGTTTTCCATCTCTGGTGGCACTACCCAGCACTACTGCTGGCTTTGCTGGAAGGGCCCATTTTCCTATCGCTCATAGGGTTCTGGCTCACTTTTTGGTGCAGTTTTGGGGTAGAAGAAGTCACTTTCTGTAGTTTCTCAGTGAATTTCTTGATCATCATTTGGTCTGATGCAAACTAAAGAGTTTTTGCTGGAATGGGTATGTGGGAGCCGGACTGTTTACCTCTCCAGGCATCTGTCTTAGCAGGAACTGTCACATTCTTTGATTTTTTTTTTCTTTGCTTTTGGAGGTGCAATTGGAGTTAAGTGACTTGCCCACGGTCATATGGCTAGTAAGTGTTAAGTGTCTGAGGCCGGATTTGAACTCAGGTCCTCCTGACTCCAGGGTCAGTGCTACATTCTTTGATTTTTAAAAACATCTATGTAATTTTATCACTCAGCCAAAGTAATGTAGGCATTTTTCTTTTCGCTAATTGTTAAGATGATTCTGTAATAATCAGAGATATGTTTTACCATTTGCTATAAAAGCTTTAGTAGGTTATTCTGAAAAAATGATACCTTCTATCAAAGGCTACCTATGATAAGGATTATAGGAAACAGATGGATTAAATTTACCATTATTAACTCCAACCTGAACCCTTTTAAAAACTCTTATTGATAGTGTTTTCATATCATGTTCATTTTCAGATATATCCTTTCTCCTCCCTACCCAGTGAACCATTTCTTATAATAAAGATTAAAAAGAAAGGAAATCAATTCAGCAAAACCCACATATCAGTTAAGTCTGTCAGCATATGAAATATTTCATATCCATTGTTGCTTCCACTAATGCCAAGAAAGGGAGGGAGGTATGCATTTTCTTAATTCTTTTTCAGGAAAAAGATCAGTCATTAGAATTATACATCATTCGAGGTTTAGGGAGGGTAGTGTTTTTTCTATTTACATTATTGCAGTTTGTTTATATTATTTTGCTCTTTCTGCTGACTTCATTCTGCCTTAGTTGATGTAAGTCTACCCCGTTTCTCTGAATTCCTCATACTTATTCTTTGGTAATACTTGAATAAATTCCTATGACATTTTGTCTACCTATTTTCCAGTTCATGGTTATCTACTTGGTGTAGATGTAGAGTTCTTTGCTACCACTAAAAGTGCCGATATGAATATTTTGGTGTGTGTGTAATCTTTCTACTTTCTGTTTATTTTTTTAATATGCTTAGAAATTGAACCTCAGGGTCAAGCAGTATGGACATTTTACTCACTTTTTTAGCATAATTCCACATTGTTTTCTAAAGTGGTTGGACTCTTAGCTCTATCAGTACTATTTTTTTGTACTGGTCTTTGGTAGCCCTTCAAACACTGATTATTATCTTTTGTTACCTTTGCTAGTTTGCTGAGTGTGGGGTAAAACCCAAGAGATGTTTGATATATTAATTATTTTAGTGATTTGAAGCAAATCTTTGATATGGTTTGTAATTTGCATTTCTTTGAGAAGTATTTGTCTATATTCTTTGACTATCCTATTATTATTATCCTATTAATCCTATTATATCTTGGATTTCACCTTCTTATCAGATTCAAATCCTTTTTTAAACTAACAGTTTTAATATCTTTACCAGACTTTTTACAAAAACTACCAACAAGAAACACTTGGTATGACCTTTATGCTCTGTTTGGGGGGAAAGAAAGATGGGAGAGAAGAAAAAGGCATAAAGAAAATGGAAAATTCATGAACTGAATATTATGCTCCTTTATAGTAATATTGTTATAAAGAAACACAGAATGAGGCAAAATAAAGTATATATTATGGCCACTGAATGAACTCCTGCCTATTTTTAGATACCTCTGCCAAAAATGGCAAGGTAAGTTCAACCTCACTTTTAAGTCTTTGAAGTCCATTAAAAAAGCATTAGGGTCATTAGCGGTGACTTGTGCTAAGTATAATTATGCCCTTGCCCAAGTAGAAACTAATTCAGCTGCCATTCTTTGTGGTTTGTAGTCATCCAAGAAAAATTCTTAACACCTAGTACTTCAAATGTCTTTTCTAATGATTTGGTTGATTTTAGATTTGCATTGTTATAAGTCAAGGGAGTTGAGACTGGTTTAAATGGCCCTTTGACTGCATTTTGAAAAGAATTCATTTCGCTATTTGGAAACAAGAAAATTTATTTTCAATTGGGCATATCTTTACAAAATAATGCCTTTAATTTTCAAAGAACATTCACAAGTGTTACTTCTGTGTTACAAATAGACCATAATAAGGTAAATATGGTATCATTTGAAAGGGCAGTGAACTTAAAGAGTCAAGAGAAACCTAGGTCAAATCCTAGCTCTGACACTTAATAGCTGTGTGAGTTAGGCAAAGTCAGCTTCTCTGTGCCTTCATTTTTTCATCTGAAATAAGATTAATAATATCCATAGTATCTACCTCACAGGCTTATTTTGAATAAAGAACTTTACAGACATTAAAATACATTAACACTAGTTGATTTTAGGTAGCTAATGTGTCAAAATTAGAGCTAGAATCAAGGTTGTCTTACAGGCCTCTGCTTAAAAAAAAACAAATTTTGTTGAAAAACCTAAATTGACTTAGTGAATATTTACATTTAAATTAATTTTAATGAATAAAGCATCATAGTGTTTTTTAGCTGCTTCCTCTTAAGTCCCCATTAGAACTTTTTGTTCTCGTTCTCTTTTTCTCTTACATGGACATAGTGTGTATTTTGTTTTTTGTTTTTCTTTGCATTTTTTCATTAAAGTCTTTTTTAGGTATTTTTTTTATAGTTGTTGTAGTCCTTATATTTATAGGTCTTAATTGTACTTAGATTAGAAGGCAACATGACAATGGATAGAGGACTGACCTTGGAGTCAGTGCTTCAGGATTCTTGTTTCTGACCCTTACAGCTTTGTGGTCATGAGTAAGTAAGTCATTTAACCTTTCAGTGTCCCAGGTAGTTTTCTAAGGTTACAAATTACTCTTGATTTGCCAAGTAAAGAAGTCTCCATGTTGAGAATTTCTTATGCCATTGAAATCATGTCTAGGCATCTTCCCCCTAAACATTCCATTGCATTAATGTTCACTTCATTTAACCTTTCTGCCATTGTTGGACATTTATGTACTTCCAGTTTTTTGTGATTCTATGTTTCTATGAAAATCTTCGGACAGCTAGTTCTTTGTTGTTTTTGATAATACTTGCTGGACATATTCCCAAGAATGAAACTGTTGGTCAGAGAGTATGATAATTTTTCTTTTACTCAGTACTGCTAGATTAAATCTTTTCAAAAAGATTTTTATTAGTTTGTACTTATGCAATCAGTGAATGGATTTAACCATGTTTTCACAATTCTGTCATTAAAGTGTTCTGTTATTTTAAATCTGTTCATAGGTCTGTAAATTTATTATGTTTAAAGTCTATTTTCTTTGTATTAAGCTATTTTTATAGTTATTTTCTCATTTCCATAGAAAATGTTTATTTTACCTAGTAGAATATAAACCTACTGTTTAGTTATTTTGCCTTTCATGTAGTAGGCAGTTAATAAATATTTGCTAAATTCAGTTACCTTTAAAGAGAGTGCATTCGTTTCGTTTCTTTGGTGTCTTTTTTTTTTTTATGGTGAGTCTTTGTTTTTATGCCCTGTCTAGATGATGAGGAAATGGAAGGAGACGGTGTCATAGACCCTGGAATAGAATATGTGCCCCCTTCTACAGCATCATCAAGCTCTGGGGCTATGGTAGGAGGGAGAAAGAAAGTCAAAGCACCTGAACAAATCAAGCAGGAGGTGGAGAGTGAGGAAGAGAAAACTGAACGAATGGAAGCTGATAGTGAAGACACTGAAGATTCAAGTGCATCTTTACAAACAAGGATGAGAGAAAAGAGGAAGCCACAGCTAGAGAAAGACAGCAAACCAAAAGGTCCCAAATATACACCCATTAGCATTTATGAAGAAAAGCTCCTCCTGAGGAGGCTTGAGGCCTGCCCCAGCGCTGTGCTCGTGACTCCAGAAGCTAGGAGGCTAAAGCGAAAATTGATTGTCAGACAAGCCAAGAGAGAGAGAGGATTACCTCTTTTTGACTTGGACCAGGTTGTTAATGCTGCCCTTCTTTTGGTTGATGGTATCTGTGGAGCCAAAGATGGAGGAGCATCCAGAATTCCAGCTGGACATGCCACATACAGAACAACCTGTCAGGATTTCAGAATCCTTGACCGTTATCAGGTGAGTGGTTCCAGGTGCAGAGAACCAGTGAATACTTTAACTGGGCAAATTCTGTTTTTTTTAGAGGTTGTGTGCTAAGGATTGCTGTAGGAAGGAATACTTTTTTTAAATGACTGAACTTTTTCTTTTCTGAAAAAGTTGTAACATTTTAATTGCTACATTTTGTTTTGATGCAGCAGATGTGTCCTGATGTTTGAACATTTAACTCTATATTCCCTGCAGATAGTAAAATGAAGCTGTTTAATAGTATAAGCATGACTGATAATACATTTCACTTTCTATATAGAGCAGTAGGACAGATTACAACCCATATATAATTTAGGGAACAAATTTTCAAAGTTGTATTAGGCTCAGAGGCTAAATGAATTGCCTCTGGTTATATAGCTTGTACTCATTAAGGCTAAGCTTCTTGAGATCAGGAACTGTTTTTTACTTTTCTTTGCATCCCCAGTACTTATCATAGTGCCTGGCAAACAGTGCTGGTTAACTATTGATTGTAGGAATCAGGATTTGAACATAGGTCTTCCTAAAGATCAGTACTCTGTCTACTGTACCACACTATCTCCTATATATATTCTTTTCTCTCATTTTTCAGCATTATAAGTTCTCTTTTGTATTTTGAACATGCACCCAGCGTTTTTCATTGCAGCTAATAGTCATTAAGGATTGCTATTAATGTCTCCAACTTTATAGTGAGAATATCATGTATCAGCTAGTAACCACCTCCTGTGTTTAAGTAAGTATGTTAGGCCTTTGGATTCAAAAGAAATCTCAGTTCTTGTTCGGAGAAAACTTGGAGGTGTATTTGAGGAGATAGGCAATATGAAAAGGGTACTAGATGGTAAGTGCCAGTTGAGTGGTACTAGCAGTAAATGTTTTAGGACTTCAGAGGAGGGATAACTTAGGTTTTGTTAGTCTTTTACAACTTTGGAAAAAATTAAATGTAGTTTGGGTGACTTTGGTATGGAATTTTCTAAAATAAAATTAGTGATTGAAGCACAAGCTAGAGAATATTTTCCAGCCTAAGAGCATGGCTGCTATATAGAAATGGCCCTTATTGCTAAGCTTTACCCTCATGCTTTAAGAAATAACCTTATAAAAATCATGAGTTGAGTTTTGGTGCTATAAAACCGTAATAGCACAAGTCTCTGTGACTCAGAGTGCATTGTAGTAACAATGAGGACAGAATGTTTCTCATTTGTATTCTTAAGAAAATATATGAAATCTGCTAATTCAGTTACAGTGCTTTCCTAAAGGCACAAAAATTGGGTCTCATAGAACCTTTTAAATTTTCTTTGGTGTGTGCCCTCTTTATGGCAATGTATATCTGTCTGCTGTCTACAATAGGGATTTGTTTTAGACACATTAATTTATATCAATACTAGGGGTTTTTTTTGAGTTGGAGAACATAATCAACATGCATTTATTAAATGCCAGGCGTGGTGCTAGGTATTGGGATTTCTGAAACAAGAGGAGGATAGTCCCTACCCTCATGGAGCTTCCATTTTATTGGGTGGTGAGGGAATTGGGAATACTTCAGGCTTTCAAATACTGGAGTATAGATTGTATTTAAAAACACACATGGGGGTGGCTAGGTGTGGAAGTGAATAGAGCACCAGGCCTGGAGTCGTCAGGAGGACCTGGGTTCAAATCCTGCCTTAGACACTTAACACAGAAACTAGCCATGTGACCTTGGGCAAGTGCCTTAACCCCAATTGCCCTACCTTCCCCCCTCCAAAAAAAAAGCACATATACACAAGTGTTGGGGATGGAGGAAGGGGGGACACTGACAGCTGGGAGAACTAGAAGACTTCCTAGGGAAAAAAAAATAACTTGGTCAAAAAATTTGTGTCCCCAGCTGTGCTTAACCTCTAATTCTAGTCTGGCTAATGCAGTCAACCTGTAAATAATGTTTTCTTTGTTATTGTTGTACAGTTGTTTCCGTCCTGTCACACTTTTTGTGACCCCATTTGAGATTTTCTTGGCAGAGACACTCGAGTGATTAGCCATTTACTTCTCTACCTCATTTTACAGGTGAAGAAACTGAGGCCAACAGAATTAAGTAACTTGTCAACAGTCACACAGCTAATAAGTGTCTGTCCTTAATATTTTCTTTAGTGGTAAATGAAATTGACTATATAGTCTTTACCTGTATTGTGTAGGGCTAGAATGGTTAGAAATCTAATGGGATTAGGAGAAATGTAATGATTATGCCAGTTTATTAATCTCTTTAATTGAGGATTTAGAAACACAGGCAGACATTAGAATGATAGTTTCTCTAGCAAGTATAATTCCAACCTCTTTAAAAAACAATAAATTTTTTCAGATATAGCAAGAAATATCACTTAAAAATTTTGCAATGTTCTAAAATATTTGCGGTGGAGTTTTTCTTCCATGGATTTTTAATATTAAGATAATCTATAAAGTCTTCAAGATCCTTAAGTTTTTCAGATGAGGAACACAAAATGACTTAAGTTTCTGGTCCCAGAAAAAAAACTTTTAGTTTAATTACTGATCAATACTTTTAGTAATCTTATTGTATAACAAATTTTTCTTTGTCTTAGACTGCCTTGCCATCCAGAAAAGGGTATCGGCACCAGACGACTAAATTTTTATCCCGATTGGTAGGATCAGAAGATATGGCAGCAGACCATAGTATCGTCAGCCCTTATACTTCTCGGGTTTTGAAACCTTATATCAGGTAT
Organism: Pseudochirops corinnae; assembly: GCA_028646515.1. NCBI lineage: Eukaryota > Metazoa > Chordata > Mammalia > Diprotodontia > Pseudocheiridae > Pseudochirops > Pseudochirops corinnae. Next base: position 128,150,349 of record CM053585.1, on the reverse strand, counting down.
ATATCAACAGAGGTTTAATGCCATGTTTGTCATTGAAAGTGATCCTTGTCTCCCTTCCTTTTCACTTTGTCAGTTTGCTTTCAGCATGGAGCCTATATGGGAATGGAGGTGAAAGAGAGTTTCTAAGTAAAAGTGAAGGTGGCTTTATTTTTCAACTTCTTCTTTCATCTAAAGGCCAGATTTGACCATTTCTTTCTCATCCTTTTTTTTTTCCTTCTTGTTACTTAGTCCTTTTCCTTAATTTTCATTACCTATTTTTTATTTTGGTAATAGCCTGATCTCTTTCTTGTTTCATTCTTTTTTTTTTTTTTTTGCGCTTTTTGGAGGGCAGAGTGACTTGCCCAAAGTTCACATGGCTAGTATGTCAAGTGTCTGAGGCCAGATTTGAACTGAGGTCCTCCTGACTCCAGGGCCAGTGCTCTATTCATTGCGCCACCTAGCTGCCCCTTCTTGTTTCATTCTTAATACTTTTGAGGGAGAGAATTCAAACACACAGCCAAGTTTCAGTCCTACTTTGCACTATAAGACTTATCCAGGGATATGATTTAAACTTCAAACCAACATGAATTTTGCTGTTCTATTTAGTGTCCTATTTCTGCTGGCACACAGAGCAAGAACAGCATTACTATGTGGCAAGGGGGGGCAGCATAATCCTCTAAGATTATCCCATAGGGTTCTCTTGTTGTAGTGAATAAAAATTCCAGATTGTAAGAGGTTCTCATCAAACATAAAATAGTGTGTTTTCAGATTTCATTCACTTAAACCATGTCCATATCTGAAAGCAAAAAATAGAGCTTGGGATGTGAAAGTCAGAAAACCTGGGAAAGAAATATAGAACAAAATTATTTAGATTTTCTGATTTTTTCCAAAGAAGAGATTTTAAAAAGGATTTGGGGATTTTAACCTTTAGTCCAACAGATTCAGAGTAATGGTTAACTTTAAAATGAGGTCAATAAAAGTCCTTTCACTAAAATTCTTAGGTTTTGCATGGTTCTGGCTATTTAATGATAGGAAATAAAGTTGTGGGGAGGCATAGAACAGTATCCTACTTTAGTGCCTAACTGGACAGTACTAATATTGTAATGAACGCCATTGTAGTTGATAATAATGGGCTCTGTTGTTGGAATAGGCAGAGCAGAAAGAAGTTGAATGAAGTGATAACTTCTTAATCTCTAGATTTGGTCATTTTAGGGATGGAATCACTCACTGAGCAGGAAAAAAAACTTGGATCTGTATTATTTGTGCCCCACTTATTCTGTGCTTGTGTGGTTTTTAATTTTTCAGTCTTCAGTCTGACTTTTCTTAACCAGTGCTAAGTTAATGGGACAAAAATTTCCTTAGAAGACATTTTGAGTGTATTATTTGTATGCTGTGTTTCAGTTCAAAAAAGGACAACATTATTTCTGTTGTCAACTTTTTTACTACCGCAGCCCTGTAAAGAAGAGCAGGTTATCTTGAATTTTTAAACATGACATTTTCTAGCATATTTTATCATCAAGTAGCATACAATAATAAAGGGTTTTTTTTTTTTATGCCGGTGTTACTTTGTGTTTTCTTCCTTTGATATTTGGAGGCGTGACTATGAATCAAAACCTCCTAAGCTTCAGCTGCTGGCCGAGATACGTTCCTATCTACATAAGAATGATGCCAATTGGAAACCAGAGCCTGAAGCACCAATTGATTACTGCTATGTTCGTCCAAATCACATCCCAACAATAAATTCTATGTGTCATGAATTTTTCTGGCCTGGTAAGATACTCTGATCTGTAGTTAACATTTCTTTGTTCTTCACTAAATCAAATATTCTTCTAAGTCTTTCTTTAATAGATATGTTTTGTAGCATCATTGTTAAAAAACTGAGAATCATAGAATGTTAAAGTTGGGAGGGAGCTGATACCCAGAGAGGTAAAATGACTGTCTAGGGTCACCCACTAGAAGAGCTAAGACTTTAATTCAGCTTTCCTGATCCCCACCCCTGCATTATACTCCTTCAGACTCGTCCTCATCTTTTAGTTTTCTGAGATGAGACAGAAAAGCAGTTAAAACAGGAGCTTTGTTTGATTCTCATGACCTGTCTCTCTGCCTTTAGAATATGTTTCATCCTGTTTTAACAACCACATGGTCTTAGAGACCACCTGCAAAAACCACGTAATCCGCCCTCTGCCTAAGCCTTGTCCTTGTTCATCTGGGCCAATATCTCTAAACCAGATAGCATCTCTCAGCATCAGCAGATTACTCATTTGTATCAGTTGTGACATTTTTTGTTTTCTGCTTCATAGGACCATAGATTTAGAGCTGGAAGGGACCTTTAGATGTCATCTAGTCCAACCCTCTTTACAGATGAGGAAACTGAGGTCCAGACAGGGTAAGTGGCTTGCCTAGGTCACATAGGTAGTGAACCAAAGCTGGGGCTTGGACCTGATTCTTTTGCCTCCAAATATAGCATTCTTTCCACTGATCCTGCCGCCTCCCAAATGATGCTTAATGATTGAACTGTCCTTTAGCAGTTCCTAGAATACGTGTGCAAGTATCATTCTAATGCACAATAAGGAATGATGGGACAAAGAAGAAATACAAAGTACTCCAGGAATATTTGAAGAGGAAGAGAAACTATCAGCTAAGGAAAACAAGGATACGTAGAGAGTTCGTTCTCTGGAACTGAATCTTGAAGGAAGATAACACATTTATATAGCACTTGAAGGTTTGCAAAGTGCTTTTCTTACAGCAACCTTGGGAAATAGATATTACAAGCAATGTTATCCCCATTTTACATATGAGAAACTGAGGCTTAGAGAGGTGTCTCCAATTAAAATGTAAGGTTCTCAAGGGCAGGGACTAATTTTTTTTTGTTGTTTATTTCTCCAGCATTTAGCACAGTGCCTGGCACATGTTAAGTACTTGATTGATAGGTTAGTTGCCTTGCTCAAGATAAAAAGTGGCAGAACCACTCTTTGAAGTCAGGTCTTTCCACTCTACCCTCCTGCCTCTCAGGATTCTAAAACATAGAGAGAAGTGATATCCAGGCGTGGAGGACAGACTGCAGAGGAACAGTGATTGGAGGTGCTATGTCAAGTTCAGTTCAGTTAGTGTGTAGAATTCATTATGGTGAGTGACATGAGATTGTGCCAGAAAGGTAGGTTAGAGTTAGGCTGTGGAGGGCCTAACCTTTTTCTCAGATCTGTTTATCCAGCCCTACCCTTTCTCTTCCCCTGTAGTCTTAAACTCATTATCTTTCTTTTTGAAGATAACACCATCCTTCTAGGCCCTCCCCATATTGGATCTGTTGACTTGATGAGGCCTGCTTAGTTCACATTTGCAGTGTCTCTTGAACAAACCACGTTCTTTCCTCTGACACTGCCACCACTCTGGTGAAGTTCCTCATTTCCTCATTACTTGATTAACCCAAATGCCTGCTGGTGGGTCTTCCTTCCTCAAGTCTCTTCCTGTTCTAGTAGACCCTCCTTTCATTCTTTAAAGTGATTTTCCTGAACTATACGTCTGACCATCTCATTCCCTTACTCTGTAAATTTCACTGTCTTCCTATTGCCTCCAGTATCAAATACGAAATGCTCTATTTGACATTCAAAGCCCTTTATAACCTACCCCTTTCCTTCCTTTTCAGTTCTCATACACCTTATACTCTTCCATCCTCCTGCCTGTTTCATGTGTTCCACAAACAAAACTCCCTATCTTGACTGTAGGCATTGTCTCCTTTGCCTGGATGCTCTCTTTCCTCATCTTTGCCTGCTGTTAGACCTGGCTTCCTTTAATTCCCAACTAAAATCCCATTTTCTACAACCCTCTTGGTTTAATCTTTACCAACCCCTCTTGGTTTAATCTTTAATTCCCTTCTGTTAATTATTTCCTATTTATCCTATTTATAGCTTGTTTGAACATATTTGTTTGTTTGTTATCTTCCCCCATTAGATTGTAAGCTTATTGGAGGCAGGAACTGTCTTTTTCTATCCCTGTCATGTAACATAATACCTGGCACATAATAGTGTTTAATAAATACTTATTGATTAACTTTTTTATACTTCTCCCCTTTCACCCCCACTATTAACTTCTCTATTTCTGTCAGTGGCACCACCATCCTCCTGCTCTCCAAGTTTCCAAGTTCCCAGTCTAGGTGTGTATAATTTTCAACTCTTCGCTTGGACTTACTCCGTATGTCCACTCTGTTGCTAAGTCATGTCCCTTCTACTCTTGTAACTTCTGTATACATTTCCTCCTCTACTCACAAAGCCACCTCCCTGGGTTAGGCTCTCATCATCTCCTTCAGGGTCTATTGCTGTTACCTTCTGATGGGTCTTCCTGCTTCCCATCTTTTCCTCACACCAAAGTAGGGTGGAAGTCTGATCATGCAATCCCCCTACTTGATGAATTCCAGTTGCTCCTTATTACTTTCAAGATCAAATTTTAAAATGTCTGTTTGACTTTTAAAGACCTTCATAACTCTAACCCTTCTTGACTTCCCAGTATTACGGTTTGCTCCCTCACAGTGACACTGGCCATTTTGATGTTCCTTGCATATTATACACCATCTCTTCATCCTGTGTTTTCACTGCCTGTCCCCTGTGCCTCTCCTTTCTCCATTTCTTGGCTTCCCTGACTTCCTTCAAGAGTCAACATAAATCCTACCTTCTACTAGAGTTCTTTCCTATTCTTTCCCACTCCCTATATCCCATCCCTCTGAGTTTGCTTCCTATTTACCCAGTGTTTGTCTTATATATGTATGCACATGTACATATAGATATGTATATCTGTACACACAGAATTATGTATCTTATATAAAATTGCTTTCATGTTGTCTCTCTTATTAGAATATGAGCTTCCTTAGGGCAGGGACTATGCTTTTACCTTTCTTTATATCCCCAGGACTTAGAACACTTCCTCAGACATACTAAAAACCTAATAAATTATTGTCGACTGACTAGATTTCTAAAAGTATGTAGTTTCTCTTAGAGAGAGTAGGGAACCACAGACAATTTCTCAGCAAGCAGAGGAATAACTTAAGACATTTGAGAAGGTTATTTTCCCAATAATGTAAAATATAGATTGGAAAAGGGGACCATTAATGATTCCTTCTGAAGAGTGAAGACTTGGGCTAGAGCAATGGCATAGTGAATGAAGAAAAGGAAATGGAAGAGAAGGTGTAGAAAGGGCCTAATTTTTCAGCTGATCAGATATGGAGGTTGAGGGAAGACTCCCAAGATTTCAGAATTGGGTAGTTCAGGGGACTCATAGGGCCTTTAGTAGACTAGTTTGAGGAGGAGGGAATTTGGGGGATGGGTAGACAGAGTAAGTTCAGGTTTTCTGCATTTGAATTTGAGAGACCAGCAGGATATTTAAGTGGAAATGAACAGTTGACATCTGAAAATAATGGGAGACATTAGGGCAGTATAGGCAGATTTGGGAGTCATCTTTATAGAGGTGACAACTGAAATGTGAGCTAATTAATATTAATAAGGAAGAGAAATTGGTCCACCACTCTCACTCCTGTAAAACATGACATGATTCAGAGCACCCCTAAGTTAAGCATATAGTTGGCTGAAACTCAGGTTTTGATTCTAGTTCCAACTCTTGACTTTGTAACGTTGGGCAAATGACTTCACCACTCTGGGCCTCAGTTTCCTCATCCCTAAAACAAGGAGGTCAGATTAGAATATACCTAAAGTCCCTTTTAACTAATATTTTTTTTTGTTCAGTTTGGCTTTAGAGTACTTTAGCCTGTCTGTTTTCACACAGAATTCATTAAAGTCTCTAGAGTTTAATTTTTATGTTTTGAATGTTATATTCTGTGTTTTTAGCATGTAAGTATAATTTTTCATTAATTTCCAAATTATTGCATTTTGAATATAAGATTTGCTCTTAGTTGCCATGTCTTAAGTTCCATTTGTTTTTTGTCCTTAGGTATTGACTTGTCAGAATGCCTTCAGTATCCAGATTTCAGTGTTGTTGTTCTGTATAAGAAAGTCATTATTGCCTTTGGCTTCATGGTTCCTGATGTGAAGTATAATGAAGCTTATATATCATTTCTGTTTGTTCATCCTGAATGGAGGAGAGCAGGAATTGCAACTTTTATGATTTATCATCTTATTCAGGTAATTTATCCTTATTTATAATAGAATGGAATGGAAAAGCATTAAGCAATTATATTAATTTATCCAAACACTGTACCTAATATGCTAGATATAAACAAAAATAGAAAAACAAGACAGTGCCTGCTCCCAAGGAGCTTATATCCTAATTAAAGGAAAGCACACATATAGGTAGGTATAGCTGTTGTTGTGTTTGTCCTTTGTTTTCGAAGAGGATCATGGCATCAGGGAAATGATGACATGACTTGAAGTTGATTGATTTGAGGGAGGGAGGTCTGTGCAAGGTCACCAGCCTCACTTTCTCCTCCAGAGTCATCTGGGTCCAGTGGCCTGGTATTGATCAGGATGACTGGAGATGACCCAGGATGCAGGAGACCCTGGCCCTTTTAGACTAAGGCCTTTTTAGTTTTCACTTTGAGTGAGGTAACACCCATTCGATGAATAGGCCTCTTTAAGAGGTGAGTCAAGGGATGTCCCTTTTAATTAAAAAAAAATCAAACTCAGTCTTAAAAGAGTTAGTTGTTTAGGGTCCTTGAAAGGTTAAAGTGACTTGCTGAGGGTTACCTAGTTAGCGTGTATGTGTCATAGAGGGCACTGGAATCCAGGTCTTCTTGGCTGCAGTACATTACTGCTAGAGTGAGTTATTTTTCAGCCATAAAACACAGTTTGCATTCCCCATGCAGAAAAATCCATACTATTTATATACTCCCATTGAATTGACTCAGTTTTTGGTTTGTGTGTAGGAGTTTTTTTCTGGAATTTTCCCATAAATCCTCCATTTTCAAATGTGTCTCTATAGGGGTTTAGAAGTGAAATAGTCAGATTTGTTCAAGGAACTAGAACTGATAAAATGCTATTTTTCTAGAACTGATAAAATGCTATCTAGTTCCAATAAGAACTAGATCCAGAGTTTCCAGATGTTGGCAGTTCTGAAAGCCTGTCTGAACAGTGATCTTCTTAACATTTCTATAACATTTATTATCTATACAACTGTGGATGTGTGACCCTCATTCCCAGTTAGAAGCTGTACTCATTCAGACAGGAATTCTTCTCTGCCTTTATTTGTATTCATTCCCAACACCACTGCCTAGCGCATAGTGAGGTTTTTAAAATGGCTTTGACTGACCTAGTAACTGCCACTTTGTCTTGTTAGAGAGTGAGTGAGTGAATGAATGAGTATGGAGACTACAGAGTTCCCTCTGGTATATAATGGAGCCTTTTGACACTTGGGCAAGCCCCTTTAACCTCTTTCTGCTTCAGGCAACCAAATATTCACCAGTTCTTTACAAATACCTGTTATTTTGTGTTCATTATTGATCTTACATATTTGTTCTCTTCCCCAGTTCTAAGCCCTTTGGGGGACAGGAACTATGTATTATAATTCTTTATTATATTAAGTAGGTGCCCAGTATTTTTTGATGGTCAGAAGCTCAGATTTTTTTTTTCCATTTATAATTTTAGTGAATAGATTTTTCTTCTCTGGATCAGCTTCACAAGTAGCTATGGGTCTGCTTTGGGTTGTGGGATGTTCTGTGGTATTTTCTTTGTTTAAACAAAATGCCGTTCATTAAACATAGGAAAATCTGAAGGTTAACTGGTTACTGTCAGCTAACCTAAGAGAGAAGTTGTCAAGGCCTTGGGCACCATCAGTCAGATCTCTAGAGCATGTTCATTCTGCTGGTTACACTTTTTGAGTGCACAGTGCTCATAAAAGAGGGAGTCTTCTTTTTTTATGACTTTTGCCCTATTTTTAAACTTTAATTGATTAAAGATCTTTTTCATGTAGATCATAATAATTATAAGGATGGAAACAAGCATTTTTTAAAGTACTTAACCATGTGCCAGGCATCATGCTATAAGCGCTTTACAGATCTCTCATTTGATCCTCACAGTACTGTCTGAAGTAGGTACTGTTATTATCTCTGTTTTACAGTTGAGGAAACTGAGGCAGACTGGTGAAGTCATTTGTCAGGTCACCTAGCTGGTCAGAGTCTGGGTCTCAGATCTTCCTGACTCCAGGCCCAGTGCTCTGTGCCCTATGGCACCCCTAGCTGCCTCTGATTATTAAAAGTTTTTGAAATTAAGCCATCTCTACTAAGTGGAAGGCAACAGTGTAAATTTTCTAGGACTTCATCACTTCCTTATCTGATCTTTGTTCAATTTTAACACAGATTTTCAAAGAACACAGCAGCCCTGAATAGTAACAATAGCTGGCACTTCTACAGAAGGACGGGCAAAACATTGTGAATCCCTTATCTTTGTCTTCAGAACAAACCCTGGGAGTTACATGCTAAGGGGGCAACCTTGTTTTACTCTTGGGGAAGGTGAGGAGGCTTGGAGAAAGGCTGATTTGAACCCAAACTCGGCCATTTTCCACTTTGCCATGTTGTCTGCCAGCTGAATTCTGTATATGTTCTGTCTGTGGAGGCTGCTTGTCAGCCCTTTTTATCATTGGGTCTGGGTATATGTTCTGTCCATGGAGGCCCTTGCCAGTGGGTCTAAGTAACCAGTTTTATCAGGTAAATTTTTAATTTTTTTCTCTTTTTTGGCAAGAGAGCATTTGGTTATAAAAACAGACCTCCTCGTTTCCTTTTTTTTTCTTCAAGCTATTCGCAAGTGTTTGATATTGGTGTGTTCTGAAATAATTAAATATAATTGAATTGTAAATTAGATTGTAAAGTTGACTGTATTACTCCTGGGCTCTCCTTACAGGGGAAATAAATCAGCTCAACCCAAGCCCTGCAGGGTACCTGAGTCCTGTGAACGTTTGAATAAGCAGCAGCATTCCATTCTGCTTCCAGCTGTTGCTATGTGTTGTCATGTCTCAGTTTCAGGTCTGATTTCTCACGTTTCGCTGCTGCTTAAATACCTACACTTAAAAGAGTTTCTTAACCTACTCATTTTCCCTAGAGGCTTTTTCACTTTAGTGTTGTTTTTCCCCGTCTTTTGGCAGACCTGCATGGGCAAGGACGTAACCCTTCACGTCTCAGCAAGCAACTCTGCTATGCTTCTGTACCAGAAATTTGGATTCAAGACTGAAGAATATGTCTTGGACTTTTATGACAAATATTATCCCTTGGAGAGTAAAGAGTGTAAACATGCATTTTTTCTGAGGCTGCGTCGATGAGTTAGACAGAACACATAGAATTTTCAGTGGAAAAATACCTATGAAATATGGAACTATGGAATACTACACAGTTTTCTGCTTTGATCCTTTGTGACTAAGTTATGAAATCAGTGTGGTTATTGATGTTCCTGGTCAGCCTACCAGCACAGGCTGTGGTGCTTGATGTGCTGCCTGACATGATCTCGAAGGAAGCCCCTAAGGCGCCTAAGGCTAACTGGGGCATTGAGATGGTTGGAGTGCAGAGACCCAGTCTGAATGAATTTCCTGAGCTGCATTTTGGAGAGGCCTGTAGACCAACACCTTGGGACACATGGGTACACAAAACTGGACAGTGCAGAGAGCACTGCTTCTGCTTTAGCTGGTATACAATTTTTTTGTATTAATGTTGCATGGGACAGACTTCATAAAAATTTTTGGACAGTTCTGATTGTTAAAAGATCCTTCATGTTGAACTGAAATCCTCATAATGTCTCTGTAAAGTTTCTCTGTAATGCTATTTGTGCCCTCTGGGCCCAAGCAGAGCGAGTCTAATTCTTCTTCCTTTTTCCCCTTTAAATGAATCAAAACAACGACTATCTCTCATCTCTCTCTCTCTCTCTCTCTCTCTCTCTCTCTCTCACACACACACACACACACACACACACTCACACTCACACTCACACTCAACACTCACTCACTACTCGAGTACATCTTCTCCAGGCTAAATATCCCCAGTTCCTTCAACCAGTCCTCATGTCATGGCTTCTAGGCCTCTCCTCAGCTTGGGCTCAGGGTGAAAAGGAAAATATTTAGACTAATAATCATTGTTGAGCTAGAATTTGGTGGTTTTTTAAATTCAAATTAGGTAAAAATATGTAGGAGTTGTACTCCAAAAATTGTCCTGTGTTTCTAATAATGTCTAAGGAAATAAATTATGATGTTTGAATAAAGGGAATATGTGGAATTCTGATAACTTTCCCCAACATTGGATTGTTTTCACCCCTCGTTACTTCAGCCGTTCAGTGGCATAGTTTATAGAACACTGGTCTTAGAGTCAGGAATGCTTGAGTTCATATCCATACTCAAACACCTTCTCACTGAGTGACCCTATACAATTCCCTTAAACTCTGTGAGTCTTGTTTTTAAGGCCAGAGAAAACATCAGGAATGATGCTGGAAGGGAAATGAAGGCGAGCCTAAGACGCCTTCACAAAGTGGAGACTTGAAGAACTTAACCACAGGAAGAGAGGGACAGGCCTGGCAGAGGGATATACCAGGCCACAGGGGTGGGGCAGTAAGCTTCCCCCAGGCCAGAGGCCCAGTCCCTGAGCAAAGTTCCAGGATGCACCAACAATAAGAGGGGGCATGGTTTTGAAGTTCCAGAAGAGTCAGGAAGGAGGCCAGGAGGGCCATGAAAATGATCATAGCATCTGCCTTACATTCGTGAGTATCAAGTGAGAGAACACATTAAGGTGCTTTGCAAGTCCTAGAATGCTGTATAAAATGTTAGCTATTATTATTATCACCACCATAAATGTGTGCTTTATACAAAACAAGTGTGTTCAGTGTGTTTTGTAGGAATTATAAGTACAGACTTGGATTTCTTTCCAGTTACTTGTTCCTCATTATAGGCTCATATATTCTTCCCATTTTACAGACAAGGACACTTGAAACTTAGCTTAAATGATTTGCCCAAGATCACAGATAGGAAAGCTGGGGTTTGAATTCAGTGATCTGACTCTAAATGTTGTAGTATCCTTCCCAGTACACCCTGCTACTCTCAAGATACTAATTCATCTACTTTCTTTTATAAAAGCCATAAAGATTTCAGTAAAAAATACTCATGCAGGAGGACCCACAACTAAAGTTTCAGTCTAGTCACTACTGCTGAACCCTAGCTAGATAAAACATAAGGAAGAGGGGACACCAAAGTGGAATCCCAACTTTGAATCTTCTGTCCTAGAGAGGAGAAGCAATTCAATTCCTACCTGGACCATGGAGTGACATAGTAACAGTCTCCCTAGACTGTGGTAGGACTTTGAGGTCTGACCACTATTTAAATTTGTTTTAAGGAATTATAGTAGTAATAAAGAGAAAGGTTCAGATTTCTTTTAAAGGAATAAATGACATTTTTACTTTCTCTATTTAGCTCCTTCAACTTTTACTTTTTTTTTGGAGGGAAGACTGGGCAATTGGGGTTGAGTGACTTGCCCAAGGTCACATGGCTAGTAAGTGTTAAGTCTGAGGTCAAATTTGAACTCAGGTCCTCCTGACTCCAGGGCCAGTGCTCTATTCACTGAGCCACTTAGCTGCTGCTCCTTCAAATTTTAGAGCTCTTTGATTAACAAATTAGATTACAATCTATTTGATCATGATTGGGGATTTTATGTTTTCCAAATGTGAACGCCTACCTTTAACTGTGATATATGTGTCATGCCTATGCTTGCTACAAAGAACAGATGAAATTTTCCTCTCATCTTGTGCAGAGCAGTTACCCGAAGATAGTAATCATTGCCTTAATTGTCTCCATTTTTATAGTGGTTGTTTGGTGTGAGTAGTTATGTGTGTTTATGTGTATATGTATGTATATGTTGCATATGGGTGCATGTGTTTACCTGTACGTAAAGTTTTTTTTTTAAAGCTCTCAGCAAGGAGAGACAATTAAAACGTTTTATAGCATGGTGCTTTGCCCTTAGGCCTTCAATAAATACTCAGTTATAACCTCTAAACCTTGGCTGTATGAAAACATGGAATTTACTGTGCTCTAGAAAAAAAAGCAAATCTGTCTTTTAAAATTAAAATAAAGCCCTTTCCGTGCCCCGCTTCCATTGCAGAGGTTACATAGGTTTCCCAGAATTTGTCCTTGGTGCCTTTTTTTAATCTGAAAAGAATAAAATTTTAGTTTTTAATTTTTTGGAGAACAGCATATGTTAGTTTAATAAATGTTTGGTAATTAACTGATAGAGATGCTGAATACAGCTTTTGCTAATAGTTTGGAGATGACATTAAATTGCTTGTTATGCTGTAACAATCATGCTCATATTTACATAGTTCTTTTTCTTAAAAGAGTCCTTAAAAGCCTATAAAACAACTGGATATTTCAGAAAAATCTCCATAAAGATGCTATTTGATTTTATTGTAAGCAAGATTCATTTTCTCTGTAAGCTAATTATTACCTTAAATTGTATTGCTCCATATGTTGGTGCCAAGGCTGGGATTGAGTGTGAACCATGACCCAAAAGCCAGTGTGTGAAAGGGAACGCTGATCTGGATCTATCCTGAATGGGGAGCAATACAGGCTGTTGTCAGATCGATTCCCGTGAAATCTTGGCAAAGTTGAACCACTGCACCATTTTCTCCATCATATCCCTGTAACTCGTCTGGGGAATAGGCTGTGAATATTCCAGGTTCGTGATAGAAATTCTGCCCTTGGACTGCTGTTGTTAGAGACATATCTAAAGAAATGTATATGACTACAGAGCAGTGTCCACCTTCACATCATGAAAAAATGAAGTATCTACAGGTCATATTTCTAGAAATAACACTTAGCAAGCACCCTAAATGAGTTAAATAAGGTACTTCTTACGGCCTGTGGGAGAAGCACCCCAGGTTTTGTATCCTGAAGGAATCCCAGGACTTATTCAAGGGATGATGTCAAATTGAGAATGCTACTTTTGTAGTGATAGCGCTTTTCTATCAAATGGTATAGTTTTGTTTTTTTCAACCACAGATAGCTTACGTGAAGAAGGCCTCTCTATGGGGAGGCTGGATAGAGGGAGAAGAGCTCCTCCTGCCATGTTGTCGAAGGAATGTTCTCACAGCAAAGAATTTCCATGGGTCTGGATGTGTTTGTACTGGGTTTGGTGGTGACCAATTGTCACTTCCCTAAAAGCCCATCTCTGTGGCAGGCAGGGATCCCAATAGGACTCGGGTGCCAGAGATCTGTGAGGATTGGGGCCCTTGAAGCATAGCACTGTTGGAGAAAGCACCAGTAGGAGGCATCTAGTTCAGCTGTTCCATATTCCCTAGGAAAAGAGTCATGGACATGCTCCCTCTCCAGACTCACACAAAAAAACCCATACGTGTTTCAGAAAGAAGTATGGAGGAAGGCCCATTATACTTTATAAATGATAGTATTCTAAGGAACTTCTAGTGAATCTAGAAAATAAGACTGGGACTAACAAGGAAGAGGGAAAAGTTAAAGAGCCAAGAAAACAAAGTTCAGCTCAAGTGCCACTTCCCTTGCCGCTTTGTAACATTTCCCCATTTGCTAGTGCCTTCCTTCATTATCTTTTATTTGTTCTGCTTATACTTAACCTGTGTATGTCTTTGTGGATAAGACTGTAAGTTCTTTGAGGAGGGAGACTTATTTTTTATTTTGTAGGCTAGCAGCATAATACAAGGCACACAGTAGGTGCTTAATTGCTATTACAAGGAAGCATATCCTAGCCTGCCAATCTTGACCAGAGAGCCTCAGGTCCTACCTATTATGGTTGTGTTTGTCCTTCATTTTGGAAGAGGACAGTTGACTTGGATTTGAGTGAGGGAGGGCTGTGCAAGGTCACCAGCTTCATTTTCTCCTCCAGAGCCATCTGGGTCCAGTGACCAAATATTCACCTGTTATGGTTACCATGACCTTGAGCAAGTCACTTGGAACCTCTCAGTGCCACAGGCAAATTAGGGCTATAAGCTGCAAATAGTTGTTGATCTGCCCTATGCTGCTAAAATGTCAGGCCTAACGAAAAAAGAAAAAAAACCCTCTAAAATGTAAAACAAAAAACCGAAACCCACCTCGTATTTATAAGCTTCTAATCTCTGGAACTGTATGCCTTTGTTACCTCTCTCTCTCTCTCTCTCTCTCTCTCTCTCACACACACGCACGCACGCACACACGCACGCACGCACACACACACGTCTCTTAGTACCTGGCATGAACCTAAGAACAATTGGTTCTTTATCACTAGGCCATTAAACCATCATGACTCAAGACCAAAGGACATGAAGTACTCTAAAATATCACATTTGTCCTCAAAAGAAATTTTGGTTTGATTTTGATTTGAAGACATGGAGGTCTGGAAGTGGAGTCATCTGCCAAGTGACTTGTCCAGGGTGATAGAGAAAAGAACAGGCTGCATCTTTTCTGTCTTCTAGATTCATGCTCAGGTTAGTCTTTGTTCTTGCGTAGTTAGGTGATAGTCAAGACCAAGAAGCTTTAATATAAGACTTTCCAGTAACTAAACCTCCTCGGCTGGGGTCCAGAACAGACCCAACTCAACACTGGCTTATTCCACTCTCTAAGTAATAGTACTCTAAGGCAGTTCCAGGGAATTTACAAAATGAGAGTGAGACTAACAAGGGAGAGCTGAAGACCCAAGAAAGAAAAGCACATTTAAATTAAAGGTAAGTTAAATAAAAACTATGTCTAGTGGAAGATTTGGAACTCCGGAAAGCAAAGCTTCCTTTGAAGAGGATATTCTATTAAGGGTTTTGGAAAAATGAGAATGTTTACTCAGTTTAGGAAATTTTGACCTGAAACATGACCTGTCATGTTTATTTACATACCTATACTGTGCTTGCAAGTTCAGTAGAGATGTGGCAGCAAATGTGAGTCAAAAACATTCAAATTTCATTAAACACACACCAGAGCACAGAAGATTCTACATGAAATCATGACTCCATTTCATACTACTTACATTTTTTTTTGCCTTTTTGGAGGGGGGAAGGCAGGGCAGTTGGGGTTAAGTGACTTGTCCAACATCACATGGCTAGTAAGGGTTAAGCATCTGAGGGTGGATTTGAACTCAGGTCCTCCTAACTCCAGGACCAGTGCTGTATTCACTTCACCACCTAGCTGCCCCGTACTGCTTACTTTTAAAATGATATAGTATGATCTTATGAACCTTATGAACTGTGCATTTTTAAAAAATGTTATGATGATTATTTTGGGGTGTCACTATTTTTGAAATTTTTATTTTATTTTAAATTTAATGAAATTAAGGAAACATTTCCATAACAGACTTTTTTAAATTGCACCATTACTAAGCTTCCAAACCCCACCTCCCCAATTAAAAAGCAAGAGAAAAAAAAACTTCTGAAAAATAAACATAGTCAAACAAAATGAATCTACACTGTGGTCACATTAAAAAATCTGTCCCTGAGGGCGGCTAGGTGGTGCAGTGAATAGAGCACCAGCCCTGGAGTCAGGAGGAACTGATTTCAAATGTGACCTCAGACATTTAACACAAAAATTAGCTGTGTGACCTTGGGCAAGTCAACCCCAATTGCCCTCCAAAAAGAAAAAAAAAAAATCTGTTCCCTGTACCTTGTGTCCATCAACTGTCATGAGGGGGGGGGTAATTGGACACTGCATTGATCAGAATTCTTAAATCTTTCAAGGTTATTTTTTCTTCCTAATGTTTCTGCCCTTGTATAAATTGTTCTTGTTTTGCTTACTTTTCTCTGTATCAGTTTACACTACCTAAGATTCTATGAAATCTCGTTCATAATTTCTTGTGTAATAATACATTATGTTCATCTTCCACAGTTTAGACATTGCCCAATTGTCTAAGAGACCATTTTAGGCACCCTTTTTGAATCCAGTGCTTTGTTTTTCTTTCAGCCCTCTTTAGTCCACCCTTTAGGATCAAGAAGTTTGTTGTGGTTAGGACTATTTTTTTCTTAATATTATCTTCTTTCTTAATCCTCATTCCTCCCCCCCCACACACACACACAGCCCTCCCTCTCTACACACACACCTGTTTCTTTGTTGAGTTTCGTGCATTTCTACATCAAATTATGTTTGTATGTTCACCCATCCTTTGTCCATTTCAGATGAATGAGATTCATCCGATGCTGTTGTTCACTCCCCCCATTCCTTTCTCCATGTTTGTATCCTCTTTATGCACCCCAATACCCTGATGACTGGAGGAGAGAGTGAGGCTGATGACTTTGCCCAGCTCTGCCTCACTTAAATCCAGTTGACTTGCAAGTCAAGACATCATCCTCTTTATGCCATTGGTCCCCTTTGACAATGAAGTACAAATAACAATTATCCTCAGGAAAGAGAGATATTTTATATATCTACATAGATAGATGTACGCATATGTGTGTGTGTGTGTGTGCGTGTATGTTGAATGGCCATGAGTGCCCACAACCAGTAGGAATCTGTTGTTGATTGTTTTATCAAAAGGGTGAGGAGTCAGAATGAGACACTCTAGGTTCCTCTAACTCTAGTAGTATCAGGAGGGGCCAGCTTTCCCATAATCCTCTTCTATGTCAGGTTTGTCCTCTGAAGGAGAGCAACAGGCAAGGGATGAGCTAGATGTTTCATAAGTTTGGACCATGAGGCCCCAGTACTAGTAGAAAGCCCCAAGTATGTTGAATTCCAGTAGCTTCTTGGTCTAGTGGTACCATCAATGTCCAGCCTTGCCCTACTTTATTCCTTTGAGAATGGCTACTCTGATCAAGACAATGATCCACGACAAATCCAGAAGATCCATGACGAAAAATGCTATCCACCCCCAGGGAACTGATGAACTCTGGATGCAGATTGAAACACACTCTTAGAGGGGTGGCTAGGTGGCTCAGTGAATAGAGCACCGGCTCTGGAGTCAGGAAGACCTGAGTTCAGATCTGACCTCAGACACAACACCAAAACTAGCTGTGTGACCTTGAGCAAGTCACTTGAGCCCAATTGTACTCCAAAAAGCCAAAATTTTAAAAAAAGAACATATCATCCTTTTTTGCTTTATTTTTCT
>CM053585.1:128113864-128132886 GCA_028646515.1 Pseudochirops corinnae | reverse complement strand
AGAAAAATAAAGCAAAAAAGGATGATATGTTCTTTTTTTAAAATTTTGGCTTTTTGGAGTACAATTGGGCTCAAGTGACTTGCTCAAGGTCACACAGCTAGTTTTGGTGTTGTGTCTGAGGTCAGATCTGAACTCAGGTCTTCCTGACTCCAGAGCCGGTGCTCTATTCACTGAGCCACCTAGCCACCCCTCTAAGAGTATGTTTCAATCTGCATCCAGAGTTCATCAGTTCCCTGGGGGTGGATAGCATTTTTTGTCATGGATCTTCTGGATTTGTCGTGGATCATTGTCTTGATCAGAGTAGCCAAGCCTTTCACAGTTGATCATCATTACAATATTGCTGTTACTGGGTACAGTGTTCAAAGGACTCATAATCTGATGAGAAAAGACAATAGTCAAAAGGAAACTGAAAAGGGGAATGAGGCATGATGATAATGGTAGAGTCTTTTTTTTTTTGCCACAAAACAGCTGGTGGCAAAGGAAGAGACTGGTGGAATTGTGACTTTCAGAGAAGTTTTTGCTCCTCCCTTCAGCTGTCCAATGAGAGGGGCAGAAACTTCTGGAGATTACCAAAGCTGAACCAACCTCCATGATGATGGGTTTCCTGGTGATGAGTTTGTTGGGGTGGGGGTGGGGAAGCAGGGCACAAAAGGGTGTGTGTGTGTGGGGGGCCACTAGAGAAATAATGATGATGGCAAAGGTGAGACCAAGCAGAGGGGCTGGTGGCAAACGATTGCTCTAATTATATTTCAATCAGATAATGCTTAGGGAAGCTTTCCTGGAAAAGTAGAAAAGTTATTGGGTCTGTGTCCAACTGTCGTTTCCTAACTTGCAAAATGGTGATCCTATCTCTATACTATATACCTCAGGGCTGTTGTAAGGATATCACTATATTAAATGTGAGTTGTTATAATTTGTAAGGATTTCTCTATGAAAATCAAAATAGGATTGGAATTCCTGGATCAGCAGATACATTTAGAACACCATTGTACGGGATATTGCAAACTTTTCTCTCAAATGAAGGCTTCTCTCCAGGTCAGGAGCTTGGTCTGGGATCTACTGGCTCCATCCACCTTGTCCCCATGGAAAACTTTAACAAAACAACTCAGGGTTGATTTGCATTACCTGAAAACAGACAAAAGGAGAGCCCCTCCAAGACTCAATAGGAAGTTTGCTGGGATTGTTACTGGGATTTAAGATCTTCCCATCCATGAATAGGCCTCACAAGAAGACCATTAAGGGAAGCTTGCTTAGGGGAGGCTTGCTTGTAGGAAGGCTTTCACACCTTTTGCTAATTTCTAATTACATACTGAGTCATGAGGGTTGTGATACCTTCTGGCTCTGAGAAGTGTATATATACTCAGAGTTGGAATTTTGCTTTGGGGGCTTGCTTATAAGAAGGATCTTGTGATTCCCTGGGGGAGATTCGGAGTGGTCATATGTTCAGAACTCCTCAACTGCTCAAATGTAAAGGCTCTCTTGACTCAGGGATGTATGTAAAGTATATAGTTAATTTAGGCAATCAGAGCCCTGTCTGTTGGTCTTTATTTCTCTGTTCGTATTTTCTCTGAAGTTCAGGGTGCTGACTTTTCCCCTGAACTAGTGACTATAATTTTAAAAAGATTGTTGACCCCTTAAACAGCTATTTTTTCCTAGTAAAGCAGAACTAAGAACCTGTGTTAGCAGCTATCCTGGGTATGTCAGTGTGGTTGCTACTACAGCTGCCTACCTGGGTAAATGAGGTATCTTCATCATGAGCTGACCCAGGATAGAAAATCCACCTGTTTGAGGTGGTATTATAAAAAAACAACAGATGTTTCTAATGCTATCTGAAAGTACATACCAAAATGCAGACACTGAAGGTAAAACAACAGAAGACAAGCCATGTGTCAGGGACAGAAACCTAGAATGCTCACTTTCTTCCTGACTGTGCTTCTGCCTCTCTCTTTGGACTTTGCCCTGGAATTCTTGAAATGCTTAAAATGCCCAGGCTGCAGTGCCATAGGCCTTCTTACCCTAGAACATGCCTCCTCCTGTTGGTGAGGTCCATTCCAGGGCCTTCATTTTGGATACAATCACAAGCTGACCGCTCTTCATTTCTCTCCCAGCTTCTGATAGCCTCCATATTTACCGTACAGCTCTGCCCCTAGGTAGGTACCTTATCTCCTGCAGGCCTCTTCTTTTCAGCTCCCTTTTATATGCTGTCTTCCCCTGCTAGCAGGTAAGCCTCCTGAGGGCAGGACCAGTCTCTTTTGCTTGTATTTGTATCCCCAGCCCTTAGCACCTGCCTGGGACATAGTATATACAGCTTGTTGCCTGCCCACCTGTCAGAAGAGGCTCTAATATAATCACCCAACAATCCACTTGCTCAAGAGTTGGACACTAGAGGTATGTTCTGAGCTGGGCCTGACTTAGGCCAGTCACCTGGTGGTTTAAGTCTGACATTGAAATGAGGCAGTCAAGTAGCCATCCAGCAGTTAACAAAAACTCTGCTTGGCCATAGCAAAGGAAGGCTCTTCAATCAGGACTTGATCAAGGATACCTTAAATTGATTTCAGGTGAGTGAAATTCCTCTCTCTTTGAAATGTCCATCGTGGTTCACCAGCCAAACATCAATGGGTGCATGGAATGATTATCACCACCTTCTACAAGAGAGTCCAAAGGGAAAAAGCTAAATGGTAATAACCAGGAAATAGCTGCCCAGTGAAAGAATGCTGAGTTAAAGGAACAGGTCGTTTTGGTCACATAATGGGTGAATTAGGAGCAGTAATGTGAAGTTTGGAAAAATAAACTAAACCATGAAGGGCTTTAAATTTTGGGCCAAGGAGTTTGTGATTTATTTTAGAGGCAATGGGGAGAGCCTAAACGTTTTTGAGTGGGAGGAAGGGAAGGTCAAGCTCACCAATCCTATGCTCAGGTTCCCCTGGGCTAGGGATGATGACCTCAAGAAATAAAGGTTCTCAAAGTACACCAGACCCTCCAGGTTAGGAGGGAGACACAAGGCTCCTGAGCAGAGTAGTACTGGTGACTCTGTGTACCAATGGTCCCCAGCCTGAGTAGTCAGGGAATCAGTAATTTCAGTACATCCAGAGCCTATTTGAATGGCCCAGGGCTGTGCAGAACCGGAATTCACTTTAATTTACAATAGCTGGTTGGTTTTTGTGGCTAGAACAGTTGCTGTATCTAGCCTCAGGTAGTTTCACCAAGGTAATAGTTGAATCTTGCCTCTTTTCTCTTTCTCCTCCCTGATAATGGGTGTGCCAAGGGATGTTGAGAGATGTGAAATCATAGCCCCAGAAAACCAGAGAACCCACTTGGTGAGTTCTCAGCAGAGTACAGCATGTTTTTAATTTTTTTAAAAAGAGAATTAGCAGCCAAAAATACCTGTCAGTATAATCAATCATTTTAAAAAGAGATCTGTTTGTTTCTTAAATATAGCAAAAGCTAGAAAAATAGAGTATGTTATGATAATGTTGAAACTATTCTCTCCAGGGTTGCTAATAATCCCCTAATTGACAGATACAATGGACTTTTCTCAATTTTCATCCTTCTTGACATGTCTCCAAATTTTGATATCATAATTACCTCCTCCTCCTGAATATTCTTTCCTCTGTGGGTTTTCCTGCTTTCTCTTGGTTCTCTTCCTGTCTGTCTCATTGCTCCTTCTTATTCTCTTTTGATGAATCCTCCATGACATGCCTGAACTGTGTTTGTTTCCCCAGGGTCCCCCCAGGATCTTGGGTTCACTTCTCTTTTTTTCTCTAAACTTTCTCACATTCAATGGTCTCTTCAGTTCCCATAGGTTCAGTGATCATCTGGATGATTCACTGGAGGAAAAAGTACTAATCTTGACATTAGGATTCTTGGATTCAAGTCCCAAGCTCTGGGGCTTATTTGATAGTCCAAAGGTCTTTGTGGAAGGCAGGTTGGATATTTCTCTTTCTTCCTCTTTTACCCTACCTTCATCTCCATTAGTAGTGGTCTAGTAGCAGAGCAGGAGATATTGCTTTCTGTAGCCTGATTCTTCATTTAGACTTTAAATTCTTCATTTAGACTCTCTAAAATTTTTAGAGAGAGGGAACACACTCCAGATAGACACCATGATGAAAGGCAGTCCCCAAGGATGGAAGCAGCTTTGAAGAATAGGATCTCTAAGAGCAAAGAAGAGAACAGGTTGTAGGTTCAAGAGATTTGACTATGAATATCTATTTTTTTAAATTTATTTTTATTTTTTTTTGGGGGGGGGAGGGAAAGCAGGGTAATTGTAGTTAAGTGACTTGCCCAAAGTCACACAGCTAATAAGCATCAAGTGTCTGAGGCTGTATTTGAACTCAGGTGCTCCTGACTCTAGGGCCAGTGTTCTATTCACTGTACCATCTAGCTGCCCCTTAACCATGAAAATTTAGAGTGGAACTAGAGATAGGATTAGATCCTGGGGATCCAGCTGAGCAACTTCCCAGTAGAGTTTCTTCATGAGAACTCTCATGAGAAATAGAACTTCCACACCCGCAGTACCAGAAGTTATGTGTTGCATTGCCTTGGCCACACATATCTTCTATCTATCTATCTATCTATCATCTATCTATCTATCTATCTATCTATCTATCTGTCTACCTATCTGTCTATCTGTCCATCCATCCATCCATCCATCCATCCATCCATCCATCCATCCATCCATCTATCCATCCATCCATCTATCTGTCTGTCTGTCTCACAGCCATTGTACTCCCCCCTTTATTTAATTATTTTAAATTTATTTTATTTTTCAATTCATGGAACAAAACAAGCATTTCCATAACATAGTGCAATAAAAGATGATTGTACATGAAACTGCAAATTTACCACATACAGCTTGCTATTCCCTCCAAATATACAACAAAGTTTTCATGTAACTTTTTTTTCTTTCCTTTCCACTTCCCCCAGAGATGGCTACCATCAGACACAGATAGGTGTGTGTATATCTATCCATCTATCTATCTATATGTGTGTGTGTATATATAGATATGAAATTATTTTATACATACTTCTATTGATCAGTTCTTTCTCTAGATGCAAATAGCATCTTTCTCCAAATGTCCTTTATTTTTTAATTTGTGAGTTTATAATAGTCAAAATGACTTTAGTCGATCAAAGTTGTTCTTAAAACAATATTGTTGTTACTGTATACAACATTCTCTTGAATCTTCTCACTTCACTCTTCATCATTTTGTGCAAGTCTTTCCATACCTTTCTAAGATCACTGAGCTCATCATTTCTTATAGCACAGTATTACTCCATCACAACATACAATTTGTTCAGCCATTCCCCAGTTGTTGGGAATCTCTGCAATTTCTAGCTCTTTGCCATAGCACAGAAAGCTGCTAGAAATATCCCATTCACATTCAAAGTTATAATTACTATGGGTGAATTTCCCTCCATCTTATTTTTACTCACTATTTTCTTTCTCAGACTACCTGAAAGTTATGACCAAAAAACTAATTTTGATACAATATTACAAGAAATTATTAAGGAAAAATGCCCTGAAATTTTAGAACAAGAGAATAAAGTAGAAATAGGAAAAAAAAATCTACCATTCACCACCTGAAAAAGATCCCTGAGGGAAAACTTTTACCCTGTCCCAGTTACCTTATCTTCTCCCCCCACTCTCCTACCCTCCACTTCACTCACTCCAAGAGTCCTCTCAATCCCCAATCTCAATCCACATACCCCTCCAAAAGTTTCCCCCATCCCCTTCCTGTCCCAAATCCCAATCCACATACTCCCCTAAAACTCTCTCTTCAACCTGTTCCCCAGTTTTCTCAACTCTGTATTCAGAAGACTTCTACACCCTTCTAGATGTACACATTCCCTCTTCAACTCAGATGAGAGAAGGTTCCAACATTACCAGCCTTCCACCTGCTTTCTCTGTATTAGTCCTTCCCTTCACACCCCATTTTTATATTATAATTGCTCCCTTTTACCTTTTCCTACCCAATTTTGTTTTTTAGAATCATCCCATTAAACACAACTGAGCCCTAAACTTTCTTTCAAACTACCTTAGTAATGATGACAGTTTTAAGAATACTGATAACATTTTCATATATATGATAAGTAAAAAATTTGACCTTAATGAGTACCTTACAATTAGTCTTTAATGTTTTCCTTATATTTTTTTTTCTGAATCTTTTATATTAAATTTTCCATTGAGTTCTGGTCTTTTTGTTACAAATGCCTGAAAATCTTTCAGTTCATCAAATATCCATTTATTTCTTCATTCAAGCTTATACTTAACTTTGCTGGGCAAGTAGTTGTTGGACACAACCCTAGTTCTTTTGCTCTTTGAAATATAATGTTACAAGAACCATGGTCTTTTAGAGTAGAAGTTGCTAGGTCTTGTGAAATCCTGACTGTATTTCCACAGTATTTAAATTATTTTTTTTCTTGTTGCTTGCAATATTTTCTCCTTAACCTCAGAGTTTTGAAACTTGGCTATGACATTCCTGTAAGTTTTCCTCCAGGAATCTTTTTCAGGTGGTGAATGGTAGATTTTTTTTTTCCTATTTCTACTTTATTCTCTTGTTCTAGAATTTTAGGGCATTTTTCCTTAATAATTTCTTGTAATATTGTATCAAAATTAGTTTTTTGATCATAACTTTCAGGTAGTCTGACAGTTTGGTTTTTTTTTTTGCTTTTTTGGAGAGGGGAAGGTAGGGCAGTTGGGGTTAAGTGACTTGCCCAAGATCACACAGCTAGTTTCTGTGTTAAGTGTCTGAGGTTGGATTTGAACTCAGGTCCTCCTGACTCCAGGGCTGGTGCTCTATTCACTGTGCCACCTAGCTGCCCCTCTGACAATTCTTATGTTGTCTTTCTTTGATCTGTCCTTCAGTTCATCTTGTTTTTATAGTGAGATGTTTCAGATTCTCTTCTATTTTTTTTGTTTTATTATTTCTTGGTGTCATAATATCATTTGATTTCTCTTGTCTAATTCCAGTTTTCAAGGAGTTATTCTCTTCTTTAAGATTTTGTATCTCTTTTTCTAGTTGGTTAACTTTCTTTTCATAATTTTCCTGGATTGTTTTTATTTATTTTCCTAATTTTTCCTCAGTGTCTTTTATTTGATTTTTAAATTCCTTTTTTAAGTTCTTCCAAGAACTTTTTGGGCCTGTGACCATTTGATATTACTCTTTGGGGTAGTAGTAGCTTTTTTTTTTTTTCACTTCACTGTCTTCCTCTGAATATGAACCCAGATCTTCTTTTCCACCAAGTAGTTGTCTATGATTGGGTTCTTTTTTTCTTTGCTTGCTCATTTTTTATTTTGCTTTATTTTCTTTTTAGTAGCTTATTATTATAATCAGGTTTTAATCCTGCGTTGTGGGTAATGTTGCACTAGGCCTCAGGTTCTACTTACTATTGTTTTCTGAATTCTGTCTGGATGGTAGACCCCAGGGACCCTTTTCCTCCCCTAAGTCATAGTTAGGGCCCTCAGCCATGCTGCCCGGAAAATGTTCTAGTCGGTATGGCATCCACTTGATCTTTTGCTGTTTAGTAGATGAAAGTTTGTGAGGTGAAAATTCCTAAGGATGTAAGATAAAAGTTCATGAGGTGAAGTTTCTTGAGGCTATGAGTGAGTAGAAAATCCTTGGATCCTAGTCTACCTTCCCACAGAGCTGCTCCGGGGCCTGCTGTTTGGTGATTCAGTGGAATTGGCCTGATGGTGTCTATACTTCACTCAGGCCAGACCTCTGCTGTCTTTTCTGACATCCTCTCAAGTTTTTCCAGGAGAACAATGGCTTTATCCCTTTACTTTTGCTCTACGTTCATTTTGTGGCAATTTTCTGTCTGTTTGTGGAGGAAATCTGGAAATGTCTGAGCTACTCTGCCATCTTCCCAGAATGCCCCTTATTGTACTTTTTAAGATTGACACCTTTCTTTCTATGGATGCCTTATCTATTTATGGCAGAGCATACCCCAAGTTGGTGAAGGCATTATTTTTAACTACTATTTTTTTTTTTTTTTTACTATTTTAGTAAATACCTTTGCTAAGAGCTAGGTAAGTCTACTTGCTGATTATTTTTAGAAAGTATGCCAGCAAGGGCTCCTGAGCTATAGTGTTAGGAGTACAGATCTACAGTTACCCTTAGAACCCAAGCAATTGACTATGTATGGAGATCTAATTGTGACAAATTGTGACTGCTTGTTGGGTAAGTAGGCCAGAGGGAGTGTTCTATTTATTTATTTACTTATTCACTTATTTATTTATTTATTCATTCATTCATTCTTTTATCTATCTGTCTATTAATTAATTTTTTTTTGAGGTGAAAGAACTGAGATGTGGTCTCCTATAGCATGGGAAAGATTATTATAGATCAGAAAACATTAAGCACCTACTATATGCCAGGTGCTAGAGATAAAAAGACAAACTGAAGATGGTTGCCCTCAAAAAGTTTATATTATATAGGGGGGACAATCTTTAGCCTCACTTCTTGAACTCCAACAGTTGTCCTTAAAAGCCAATGAAGGCCAGCACAGCCAGTTTATGACCAATGAATATCCACAAGATCTATTCTAGGTGTCAGCAATCTCTTTAGTCTTAAGTACCAACATTGGGGTGAAGCAATACCCATGGATGCCATGGAAAATCCTAAGGTATAGCAAAGTGAGGAACAGAGGACAGAGAAATGGAAGGACAAGAAACAAGAACAAGGAAGCTGCAAACAATGCTGGAGCTTAGCTGAGTGCTGCCAATAAGTATATGTATATTAAAAAAAAAGACATTGGGGCAGCTAGGTGGTGCAGTGAGTAGAGCACTGGCCCTGGAGTCAGGAGGACCTGAGTTCAAATCCGGCCTCAGACACTTAGCACAAAAACTAGCAGTGTGACCTTAAGCAAGTCACTTAACCCCAATTGCCCTGCCTTCCCCCCCCTTCAAAAAGCAAAAAAAAAGAAATTGAAATACCACTTTAATAACACTGTTAGAAAGAATCATAGATTTAGAACTTGAAGGAACCAAAGAAGCCATCTAGTCTAAGTTCTTCATTTTAGAGCTAGGGAAACAGGTGACTTGTTCACAGTGGAAGACAAAACTGAGATTTGAACCAAACTCCAACTCCTGTGGTTTTTTTCACTCTACCTTGAGGTGAAAAACTGCAGAAGAAGCAATTGCCATGGAACTTGGCCTCCCATTAAGCTGGTGGCTTCTAAAGATGTTTGGTATTGAGTAGCCAGCTCAGTCTAGACCAGTGGTTCTCAACCTTCCTAATGCCACGACCCTTTAATACAGTTCCTCATATTGTGGTGGCCCCCAACCATAACATTATTTTCATTGCTACTTCATAACTGTAATTTTGCTACTGTTATGAACCATAATGTAAATATCTGATATGCAGGATGTATTTAAATTGAACATAACCCACAGGTTGAGAACTGTTGATCTAGACAGTCTCAGAGGTTCCCAAAGTGGGAGATATAGCCCCCTGGGGGATACTGGACTGATGGGGGAAGTAGTAGCCTTGGTTGCAATTGGGGGGCATTGAATAAAAATAAGGGGGTAGAGGAAGCATAAGGAAAGAAGAAAAGAAAAACCATTTATCCATGTTTCATCTGTGGCGTAACAGAGTTAAAGTCATAGTGATTACATTATTCCAAATAAACATACAAAAATGCAAGTTATAACCCATCAGTGGTCAAATCTGCTGACAGGTCTTAACAAGCAAGTGTTGGCAGGTGAGATTGTCACACATTGTCAGGAAATCCAGGGTGCATTGGTAGGAATATGTGCATGTAACAACTTATTTACAGTGTGATACTACATGATTACATGATACAATATTGTGTCATCAAAATTTCAATGCGAGAAAAGCCCTCAAATTTACAATAAATTATTAAATTTAAGATGTATAATTTTAAAATATATTTTATATATTTTTGAAATGATATAAATTTTTTTAAAGGGTTAAAGATTTCCAGGGGGCACTGAGTAATTTTTTTTAAAAGGGGGTGGTAGGTCAAATAACTTTGGGAACGTCTGGTATAAGGCATTCAAAGCTCTGTCTCCTATTTGCCATCCTTGGGTAGGGCCAGCCTGGAGGTGGGATGACCTGCACTATTGTCAGTTTTCAGGGAGACAGAAGACTGAGGTTACTGTGCCTCCCTCCCCAGCTCTCCTCTCATAAATTATTTCACTGATGAGAGGAGGAACACAAATGGAAACAGCAAACTTGCAAACTTCTCTAGCAAACTAGAGTTTGGAACATGTCCTCAGACACCAGACATGTCTTGTGTGGTCCTCTCCATTTGCCTTCTCGATTCCATGAAATTCCCCCTTCATCTTATGCACAATAATAGTCCCTTGGCAAAACAGGGAGAGGTTTAGAAGGACTCTGATCCTGGAAGAAATCCCATCCTCTTCCTCCTCCCCCTACCCTGAACAACTTTTTCTTTTTCTAAGTAAAATTTCATTGCTATTTTTTGTTTCTTTCTTCACCTGTATTTCCCAATGTATTTCCCCATCCCAGAGAGCTGTCCCTTAAAACAAAGGGAGGAGGCAGGGGAGGAAAATTTCATCAAAATTAGCCAACATATTAAGAAAAACTGTACATAATACACAGTATTTTACCCTCAATCCCCACCCTACCATCTATCCCCCAACTTTTTTTTTCATTTAAAAATGGAAAAATAACCTTTATTTAGAATACAAAACAATACATGAGTTTATGGGATTTACTATCATGACTTTTCCTAAAAACTTCCAAGACAAAAGCTGGAACTCTACTAAAGCTTTCCAAGTATGTGTTCCAATAAGAAATAGCTATTTCTGGTTTGGCAGCGGTGGTGACATAATGCACTATTTCAGAATACAATTCATCTACTTAAAATTCTATAGTGAAAATCTTGCTAATATCAATTTTTGATCCAGTTTCAATGGATGTAGAAATATGCAATTTGAACTACACTCACACTCACTGCAAGTGGCAAGTAATCATAATAGATGAATGGGGGTTTTTTTTTGGTTTTGTTTTTTACAAACAGGCTCAAAGCATCTTGTCAACTCATACATAGAAGTACTTACTTTGTGGTGTTTAATAAAAAGGTGCTCTACTTTGAAAAAAAAAGGTTGAGGGATCTATGGCCTGATAAAGATAATTTCAGCTATTCACAACATGCTGAATTAACACTTCTCATCACAGAAGATCCCAAGAACGCATGTGGGGGACAAACACTGTTCAACTGCTGCATGGTGGCTAGCATCTATGGTTATTTTAAATGCGGACATGAATCCTCAGCACAGACCTTTGTCAAGGGAATTAGGACACTAAGGCAAAGTTTGCTGCTTGCCGTTTATAAAGGACCACTGCTTCTCCCCATTGTCCATGACTCCTAGAGAATAAACTGTGCCTCAATTATTGCTTATTTAAAATTACATTTTTTTTACAGAGCTATTTAGTACCTGACACAGAAAAACAATCACAAGTAATTTATTTTTGAGAATCATTTAACATAAAATTATACAAATGAAATTTGTATAAACACAAATCCACATTTGTCATAACACAGATGGCAAAGGACAAAGCAAAAACAAGACAACAAAATCGGCCGCTATATACAATTGGACACAGTTGTGTCACGTACACTAAAAGTCTTTTACAAAATAATCATCTCAGATCAATAGAAGACCACTCTCCATTCAACGTAGTCATCCTGCAAGATAGGTTGCCGTAAGCATCCGCACCTGTTTTCTCCAAGTCCTCCTTTAATATGGCTGGTAATTGTTTTGGTGATTACCACCCCCTCGGGATGCTCTGCCATATGTGCTTTGTTGACCTTGGCCAGGACCCCTAGTCCCACCTCGGCCGGCCGCAGCGCCCCTCCCTCCTTTCTGTTGTTGCTGTTGCTGCCTGTATACCTCTTTGGGCTGGGCAACTTTGATTTCACACTTCCCAGAACCAATCTGGTGATATCTGTTCTCTAACAATTTCTTTACTGGCTCTTCATCTGTGTACGTGATAGAACAAAATCCTCTTCTCTCGTTCGTCTTCGTGTCCATGGGAAGCTTGATGTTCTCGATCTCTCCAAAGGCGCCGCAGCACTCCTTGATCTGCTCCTCCGACGTGTCCGGGCTCAGGCCGCCCACGAACACCTTCTTGGGCGGCTCCTTGTCCTTCAGCGCTTTGGCCCGCTTCGAGTCTATCAACCTGCCGTCCAGCTTGTGCTTCTTGAGCTCCAGCACCTTGTCCACGCTGGCCGCATCTTTGAAGAGCACGAAGCCGAAGCCCCGCGATCGGCCTGTGACCGGGTCGTCTTGATCGTGCAGTCCACCACCTCCCCGAAGCGGGACAGGTACGCGGTCAGGTCTTTCTTGCTCGTGTCCCAGCTCAGCCCTCCGATAAACATCTTGCCGTCGTCCTGCTGGTTCTTGTTGGCGTTGATCTTGGAGCCCTCGGCGAACTCCTCCACGTTGCTGTACTCGTTCACGTCTTCCATGGCGGCGGGGCTGTCGGTCGGAGGCAGACAGCGCGGAGAGGCAGTCGCAGCGGCCGCACGTTGGGTGGAGCCCAGCGGAAGAGCTATCCCCCAACTTTTGCAGAGCAGATGAAGCGTTGCCCTTTCAATCTCTTATTTGAGACCCAGCTTGGTCATCATAATTTTTTTTTTTTGCTTTTTGGAGGGGGGAAGGCAGAGCAGTTGGGGTTAAGTGACTTGCCCAAGGTCACACAGCTAGTAAGTGTTAAGTGTCTGAGGCTGGATTTGAACTCAGGTCCTCTTGACTCCAGGGCCGGTGCTCTATTCACTGGTGCCACCTAGCTGCCCCCTGGTCATCATAATTTTATACAATTACTTTCTTAATTTATCTCTCATTCCTTGTATTTGCATAGCACCTACCTCCTGCAGGACACAGAGAACTTCCCTAGGACAGTGAGCCTGGAGTCTCATTTTCTGAAATACCTTCTGTCTTTGATTTCACAAGGCTTAAGCAAGTAATTTGCCTCTGAGTGCTTGCCCCAAATGAATGAATGAAAATATATTTGTTAAACATCTCTTCTGTGCCAAGAGTTCTGCTAAAAACTAGGGATTAAAAATACAGAAGCAAGACAGTTCCTGCCCTCAAAGAACTTATATTCTTTTTTTAAAAACAGTAATTTTTTTTTACTTTATGGAATAAAATAAGCATTTCCATAACATAATACAATAAAAAAAGATTATACATGAAATTGCAAATCTACTATACACGACTTGCTATTCCTTTCAAATACACAACAAAATTACCATGTAAAGTTTCTCTTTAAAGCAGATTTTAAAAAAGTCAGTACAACCGATCAATGCATTGAAAAAGTCTGAAAACATGTAAAATGTGTAAGACTTGTGGACTTCTTTCCACCTCCAAGAAGTGTAGGTTGGGCGTCTCATTTCATCTCTTCTTTCAAGTCTCAGCTGATCTTTATAACTTGTTACATTTGTACTTTTTTTATATGTCTTTGTTCTTGACACTTACATTATTGCCGTTACTGTTCATATTGCTTTCTTGGCTCTGTTTACTTTGTTCTGCATCAGTTCGTGTAGATCTTTCCATGTTTCTCTGTATTCATCAAACGTATCATTTCTTTTAACTCAGCATGTGAGGATTGGATTCTTTCCTGCCAGAATGGGTGGATGAGAATCATTTGTTTCAATGGTCATGAAGGTGACTGAAGCAGGTCTCTGGAGCACTTAGAGCTTGATCAGACACTGAAGATGCCAAGGCCACACACTGTGTCCTGGCCCACTGACAGTCACCCTGACTTTTGAATTGCCATTGGACTTTGATGACTCTAGAAGAGAAAGTGAGACTGACAACTTTATGCAACTCAGCATCACTTAAATCCAATTCCTGTGCAAGTCAAGATATCACCTGTGATGTCATTGGTCCTCTTTAAAGACAAAGGATGAACAACATTCCATTCCATTCATATACCCCAATTGTTTAGCCATTCCCCAATTAATGGAGCTCTACTTAGTTTCCAATTATTAGCTATCAAAAAGGAGTTAATTTATATATAGATGTACTATATATGTATATGTACATATATATACATATATACATATATATGTATATCCCCAGGTGTTACTTTTCCTATTGATGATATATATATATTTATGGGAGATTGTGTTCCAAGTTTATTGGTGACTCTTGCTATGTTATCTCATTAATTGCCTTTGCTTTGAACTGATAGTCTGACTAGATTGTCTAAAAAAAGTCAACTTCAATGAACTAGGGTTTTTGAGGAAATATGGTCCCACAGAGCACTCTGAACCACAGGTAACTTAACTATTCTAGGAGTCCCATATGTGAGTAGAAATGCCTTAAGGGCTACATTAAAATTTATGAAAATTTCTCAGGTAAGTCAGAGAGCTTGAGATAAAATAGGGAAATTGAGTCCAAGACTTAAAGATTTTCTTTTCAGATGAAATAGAGTGTTATTTGTTTTTTTGCTTTTTGGAGGGGGCAAGGTGGGGCAATTGGGGTTAAGTGACTTGCCCAAGGTCACATGGCTAGTAAGTGTTAAGTGTCAGAGGTTGGATTTGAACTCAGGTCCTTCTGAACTCAGGTCCTTCTGATTCCAGGGCTGGTGCTCTATTCACTGCACCACCTAGCCATTAGCCTAACACATTAACAATAATTAACACCATAGCCTAACACATTAACAATGCAACTAGTCTGGAATCTGAGGAGAAACCCTAGTCTAGTCTGAATGCAATATGGCTTCTTGAGCCCAGAAGTACTAGGAACACTTTCTCTAGCCCCAATGAATAACATTAATTATATTACTAATGCTCACTCACCCTGGGTTACCACACTTGGCATGTATAGATTTGTAGGTTGGCCCAGGGCTAACTACTACTACAGATTATAAGGATTACCCTGTGAGTCTGCATGACCAAATCTTTGATTCTCAAATCCTTTATCAGTGAGCTTCCCCTTAACAATTATATCTGACTGATGCAACTACTACCTCCTTTTGTACCCTTAGTACTTAGTACAGTGCTTGCACAGAGTAGCGTCTTCATAAATGTTTATTGATTGAAAGCTAAAACTAAACTTGCATAGTTGAAAAAAAAAAAAGGAACTAGAAAATATTCCCACCATTGAGGCAGCTCAGGGGCACAGTAGATAAAATTTTGGACTTGGAATCAGAAAGAACTGAGTTCAAATGTGGCTTCCGATACTTATGAACCATGTGACTCATTTTACCTCTGAGTTGTAGTTTCCTTATCAGTTTGAAAAAAGGGGGTAACAATAGCACCCCCTCATGTGGCCGTCGTGAAGATGAAATGAGCTCATTTTTGTAGAGTGCTGCACAAGTTCCAGCTCTTGTTACGTCCCTGGGCCCTTTCCTATAGATGCACGCCCGTGGAGATGCAGAATAGAATTTAGCAATGAGGCAGACGTCGGGAAAACAAGCGCTGAGGGCAATTCACATTTCTGAGACCTCAGAGCCTTGATTTTTCCACTTGTGGAGTCCTCATGGCTCTGCCCCCTCAGACACAATTAGTACCCCAGCTTGGCAGACGGCTTAGCCAGTTCCCAGACTTCCATTCTCACCACCCCTTGACTCTTGGTTGCCAGTGGGGTTTTCACATGAATCCACAGTTGGCTCTATTCTCTGCTGCCCAGGTCCCATGGTGTCTGAAGGGGCTTCATCCTTTTAGTCAGTGCCTTTCTGTGTCTGTCTCCATAAAGAATGTGTCTTCTCCAAGTTGGGTGTTTCTCAACTGTGCCTCAGACTTTCTTGAACTGCTGTGTGGGATATCTCCTACTGACCCTGTCGCTCCACCATGTCCTATGTGCAGGTAGGAGAAAGAAATATCTTCTTTTGGGGCCACTAGGTGCCATAGTGAGTAGAGCACCAGCCCTGGAGTCAGGAGGACCTGAGTTCAAATCCAACCTCAGACACTTAACACTTACTAACTGTGTGACCTTGGGCAAGTCACTTAACCCCCATTGCCCGGCCCTTCCCTCTCCAAAAAAAAAAAAAAACCTAAAGAAATCTCTTCTTTCCTTCCCCAAGAGATACAGAGCAATTTCTTTTCAATATCTGATAGTGATTGAAATGTTAGTGAGCTCTGCCTTTTAAGGGTCCATCAAGGGGCATTGCTAATCTTAATGTGGTAATAGTCAGATTTCCTTTCCAATTCAATCAATAATTCTGTCTAATTCCACCAAGGAGAATTTTTTTGCCTCTTCATAAAGGGACAGAGTATAGTGACATCTTTATAATTAATTTAATACTTCCTCATTGCCTCAGATTTTCTGTGATTGTACCCTGAGTTTCCTGGGCTGAGGGCTGGTCAGATATCTGAAATGCTGATTAAATGGAAATACTCACCCCATGACCTGTGTGTCATATGATACATCACACATATCTGGGTAAAGACCACATCTGCCCCCTGATGGCTCTAAGCTGATGGCAGAATGGGAGAGTACTGAACAAGGAAGCAGAATGGGAAAAGTGGTAGTAAAGAGGAGTGGAACTGTTTTTGCCACACAATATAAGATTAATAAGCTCTGCATATATTTATTTTTTTTTGGAGGGGAGAAGGCAGGGCAACTGGGATTAAGTGACTTGTCCGAGGCCACAAGGCTAGTAAGTATTAAGTGTCTGAGGACAGATTTGGACTTAGGTCCTCCTGACTCTAGTGCCGGTGCTCTATTTACTGTGCCACCTAGCTGCCCCAGAATGTCATTTTTTTTTCTGAGCCCAGCAAGAAGTTTAGTTGGTAGTGCAATGTGTTTTCTTATTCCAGCTATGCAGAACATATTCTGGCTGAAAGGAATTCTGCAGAATCAGAGCCCTTTAACTCAGGAACACTTTCTAACTTGTTTTAGGCTTGAAGTGTGCTTTTTCCATCTGCTTCCTAGTGAAAAACGGCCTGAAGAACAATCAAGGAGTCAAGGAAGCTGCTTAGAACATCTGAGTCTCTTTCCTCATCACTGCAGCTCCCAGGCCTGGAGCAAAGACAGTGCAGCACAGAGGTGCCCACTCCCACACAGAAGGCAGAAGAGCCTCCATCTTTCTTCCCAGACAGAGGGAAAATAGATCTAGATATGGCAGGGTCAGAGATCAGTGTCCAGCCAGAGTGGAGCCAGAGGCTGGCAGTTAAAGCAACAGAGTCCTGAATTCTCCAGAAGATGGCTGGGAAATTCTTCCCCCCATTTCGAAGAACCTTCTTTCCTTCTTCAGCTGACGTTCCAAGACATCCCACAATAGGGTCATCAACCAGTTCCTCTAGGGGCACTCACTCAAACAAGAGATGCTCTTCAAAGTGGGTACGGATCCAGCTGTGCAGCTCCATCATGTCAGTGATGGTATATACCAGCCCCTCAATTCTCAGGCATATTCTGCCAGCAGTGTAGGGTTGATGATTCACCACTTGTGTTTGGTCCGTTTGAAGTGTGGGTCAGGAAAGAGGAAGAATATCTTTGTCAACTGCCCTTTGTGGAAAAAGTTGGGTAAGTGCTTCATGGCATTGCTGCGAAGACAGGTGATGTTTTGTAGATTGAAGGGCTCGGATCCTATCCTGCACGTAATCTGAGACCTTTACCCGGATCTCCATGCCAAGGATCAGCGGGTTTGGGAAAATTGGGGAGAGTTCCACTAACAAACCACCATAGCCATAGCCTTTGTCTACAAATTCAACTTGGGCCTGAGCTCCTTCTTCTTTCTCGTCCTTTGGGTCATCATGGCTCTGGGTCAGTGGGGCAAAGAACTTGGGGGTAGAGCTCAGACTGGTCCATCTCCTCTGGTTTCACAGGGTAGTGCAGGGTGTGGTCGGCCATAGGGCCGTATGACCTAGGCCATAGGACAAGTGAGCTCATTGTCGGTAGAAGCACTTCTGGGGTGCTGGGGCCGAGGCTCCCTCACCGAGCTCCATGCCCTCCATGGCTCCAGGGGCCCAGGGCTTCTGATAATATGTCTTTTCTTAATTGATCAAATTCTTTCTTCCCTTTCTTTCTGTCTCCCTCTCCTTTTTCTCGTGGTTTCCATCTGAGGTACCTGATCAGCTAGTTGATGCCTTAGATAACCAGAAATCCATTTATCTTCTCAAAATATGTTTTTGGTCCTGACAATAATTGGGCCCGAATCCCAAACGCTGCCCCAAATCTTCCTTTACTAGTTGGGGTTACTCAGGCTGCTCCTAGACGTGCTCAGGGAGGAGGCTTTATAAGGTCTGTGGGGTGGAACAGAAGCACAGACTAGAGGAATGTTCACAGTAGTACGTCCAGTGCTAATGAATAAGCCATGTTTGTGCTGAGTAGCATACAATGAGTTCAGTCAATTTATTGCTTGGCCTGGAAGGAACGTGAGCTGGCAACAATCTGCACTCCTTACCAAGAATAGAACAGATTATAGATCAATCTTTGGAGATACAGGTCTCAGATTATTCATGCCGATCAGAGAAGTGCTCAGGATTTGTAATGGTTTCAAATGGCTAAAAAAGTGTGAATTCAAAAAGTTCACGCAAAAAAAAAAACCAACTTAGTTTAAGTAAATATAAAAAGAAAAAAGGGTTGGTTGGTTGTCTTTGTTCTCAAAGAGGACCAAAATGACATCACTATGTTGGAGTCAAGTTACAACGCATCTGACTGTGGCTGATCAGACCAGTACTTGCTTAGGATGCTCTGCCATAGGTCGGGCACAAATAGACCTGTGAACATTTAGGGTGGATTCTCTAAATTTGTGCATCTCTGTTTCTTTTGAGCTACTTCAATTCTGCTTTGCTCATAGAGCACAGCACCTTCTCTGATGTGGGCACATCGTGCTGAGTGGTTGCCCCGGCCTGCGGGGCACAACGTGGACCCTAGAAGAGAAAGAGGGACGGGGCACAAGAAACACGAAGAATGGAGACAAGACAGGCTTTCTGATCAAGTCTCATTTATTGTATGCAAGGGCATGAGTATATAAGGAAGTAGAGGATTTCCACAGGTAGATAGGCCGCAGGATGTTCCAGTGAGATAAAACATTCCAGGAAACAGTATGCAAGGAAGTTGGCCAGACACGAAATGTTCT
>CM053585.1:128081668-128113364 GCA_028646515.1 Pseudochirops corinnae | reverse complement strand
ATGTAGTCAATAATAATAATAACAATAATTGCATATATATATATATATATATACGTAGACACATATTCATAACATTTGATTATGGAACTCCAGATTCCAGATTCTTTCTCTTCCTCCCTCACCTCCCATCCCCACTGGAAGGACAAGCAATCAAATACAGGCTGAACATGTGAAATGTAAATTGATATTCTAAAGGGTACTATTCACCTGACTGGAGGAAACAATTAATTCAATAAACATTAACTAAGTACCTACTATATATGGCCATTCAGAGATGATTGAGAAGCTGGGAAACTTGAAGGATTAGGAGGTCTGTGATGCAAATAGGGGAGTTTGGAAGATGATTAAGTTTCAGGAGGAAGATGATGAGTTCTGTTTTGGATGTGTTGACTCTGAGGTGTTTATGGGACACCGAGGCTGAGATGTTCATTTTTCAGTTGGAAATATAGGCTAAAAGGTCCTGAGAGTGAGAAGCTAGATATGTTAATTTGGGATTCATATTCATAGAAGGAAAAAGTGAGCCCAAGAGAGATGAGATCACTGAGAAAGAACTAGAGAAAGAAAAGAAAATCAAGAAAAGACCTCTCAGGTACAGAAAATCTACAGAAAAGAGTCAGGATATGGATATGGAAAATCCAAGAAGGAGTTACATACAAACAGGAAGAGAATGCTGGAAATGGTAATGATGAGGAAACTCAAGTAGGAGAGTCCACAAGGAATAGAAGTCAAGGATAGAGAACTGCTAGGTGGAGCAGTGAATAGAGCACCGGCTGTGGAGTCAGGAGAACCTGAGTTCAAATGTGACCTCAGACACTTTTTTTTTTTTATTTGCTCATTTACTTTTAATTTACAAGATTCGGTTCCACAATCACTTGAGTTTCAGATTTTCTCCCCTCCCTTCCCCCCCCCCCCCCATGGTGGCGTGCAATCGTGTATAGGATCTGCAAATACTTTCACATTGTACAATAGTTTGGTGACCTCAGACACTTAACGCGGAGCTAGCCATGTGACCTTGGGCAAGTCACTTAACCCCAATTGCCCTACCCACCTCTCTCCAAAAAAGCAAAAAAAAAAATAAGAGTCAAGGATGAGGACTAAGAATAGGCCACTGCATTTAGAAATTAAGGGCTTGTTGGTAGCCATATAATAAATAGTTTCAGATGAGTAAGGGAATCATAGTTATGCCAGATGTATATGGAGAAATGCTGCTACATTACCTGTGTAGACTTGATGATTGGAGTCTCTTTAGAGCAGTTTTGAGGAGATATCACAGCAGGGGCTATATGTTTAAATAATGATGATAGCTATTACTGGAAATGGATTCTAGTGCAGAGAGAAAGCTATTTGTGACACCTGGCTGTGCAAAGGCAAGCATTCAGATAAATACAGCTTAAGGATGTCTAATATGAAAGTTATCAACTCAGTAGTAAGGAAAAAATGTACAACATCAGTAGGGGAGTCTCTATAACATGAAGCTTTTTCTGTTGAAGACACCATCAGGATCCATCCCAACCGTATAATGGGAGTCTGGGGCATTGGAGGACTCTAAGACGGTATCTCTTCCTGTGGAGGATGCTAAGTGGTTGCTCCTAAGAGAATTCAATGACAAGTAAGCAAAGGGCCTTGGAGAGACTGGAACTCATATAGACATTTTGTCATTGGTTCTGATCAGCTGACCATGTGATGAAGATTGGATTGTCTGCAGAGTCACTGAAAAAGGCCTGTCGACTTCAGATGCTTCTCTTTGTCCCAGTGCTCTTGGAAGAGTTCGGCAAGTGAAGAGGGTAGAGTTTTGACCTTTTAAGTTTAAGAGGTCCAGAGGGCTCTTACAGATCCCATCATTCCAGAATTTGGGCTTGTGGTATCAGTGTCCTCAAAGTGTGAAATTAGTAGGGCAAGGCTGCTCGAAGTCATCTCAAACTGGTTTGTGGGAGTCTATTGTGAAATTTTCAGTGTAAGCATTTTCATTTTCTGGAATCCTTTCAGTCATGTCTGACTCTGTGACCCCCATTTGGGATTTTCTTGGCAGAGATACTGGAGTGGTTTTGCCATTTCTTTCTCCAATTCATTTTACAGATGAGGAAACTGAGGCAAACAGGGTTAAGTGATTTGCCCAAGGAATCCCAAGGAAGTGTCTGAGGCTGGATTTGACTCTAGGCATGGCATTCTAAATACTATGACAATTGGCAGACTGTAAATAAGGCTTGATTCGTTGTTCAATAGCTTGTCTGGACCTAAGAAAATGATGGAGAAATTACTAATAACATAGATTAAATTAAAAATGTGTCCTGCTAAACATTTTTTTCCCCAGAGAGATGATTGCTAAATATTTACCAGCATCCCACTGGAGTAGAGCCTCCCTTATCCTGGCATGCAACTTGGGTTTCCCAGCTGGTGTAACACCATTGACCTGAGGTGCAAGGATTGACCTTCAGGACCAAGTGGCAGTTGAGATGCAAGCTCTCTCAGCAGTCATACCTCTTCTGGACATAAATGTGGTTTGGAGGAACTGAACTAAGTTTTGAGAGACTGAGGTGAAATAGAGGAGAATCTGCCTCTGAGCATGGGGTGGGTGGTGGGGGGAATGTATGGGTTTGGGTTTTTTTTGTATGTGCGATATTTTGGAAGTAAATACTACTTGTGAAAGCTAATGCAATGATAAATGGACACTTAGTAGCTGTGTGACCCTGGGCAAGTCACTTAACTCTCTTTGCCTCAGACTCTCTGTCTTCTATACAATAGGAATAAAAGTAACACTTACCTTGCAGAGTTGTTGTGAGGAATAAATGAAATAACAAACCCAAAACACTGAACAGGAAATGTTAGCTATTGTTATTAAATGGTACTGCGGTGCTAGCAACTTTGTCGTTCAGTCATTTTAGTTGTCTGACTTTTTGTCGTCCTGTTTGGGGTTTTCTTGGCAGAGATACTTGAGTGGTTTGTTGTTTCCTTCTCCAGCTCATTTTGCTGATGAGGAAACTGAGGCAAACAGGTGACTTACACAGGGTCACTCAGCTAGTAAGTGTCTGGGGCCAGATTTGAACTCAGGAAGATGAGTCTTCCTGACTGCAGGCCCAGCACTCTATCCATTGTGCTACCCAGCTGCCAGCTAGTAACTGCCCTGCCCCTCATAATGGGAGAGCCTGGTGGGGTTTGAGAAAAGACTCCTCAGTGTACCTGGAAACCTGAGGGGCACCCTAGGCTCAGGCAGAGTCCTGACCCTAAAGAAGGCTACATACTCTACATATAGAATGGGGATAATAATACCAATACTACTAACTTAAAAGGATTATCCTACACATGACTGACAGCTTCTCCCTGTCCCCCAGGGGGACAGATAATTGGGCACTTGTCCCTAGGAGCAACTACTGTTACAAGATTTCATTTCTGATACCTTTTTTTTGCCTATTTTTTTTTGGAGGGCAATTGGGGTTAAGTGACTTGCCCAAGGTCACACAGTTAGTGTTAAGTGTCTGAGGTCGAATTTGAACTCAGGTCCTGCTGACTCCATGGTCGGTGCTCTATTCACTGCACCACCTAGGCGCCCCTGATACATTTCTCAATAGTCCATGTGGCCTTGAGCCCAATGGTTTTTTGGGTTTTTATGGGAGAAAACGCTCACCTAAGGTTTGTCAATGATCCTTTTAATTCATATCCAGAGGCAAAATGAAAACCCAGGGGTCTTAACTGATGATACACTGGGAGGCTCAGACTTTTATGCTTCCTGGGCCCAGTTGTGTATCTTCAGTCAGACAGCGTATATGAAAAAAATGCTTTGAAAAACAGCAAATTCCCCTAGGCAGCTAGTCAGAAAGAACCAGGGCTGTCAAGGTGGAAGCTGGGGGTAAAGTTGAGTAGAGGCGGCCATGGCTAGGGAGGATGGGGGCGCCCAATTACAGGGTCCTTTTAAAGCTGGTTAAGAAAACAGCCCCAGTGAATTCCCAAGATGGCCAGCCATGAGGTAGCGTGCAGAGGTCTCAGGTCACACTATTGGGTCCTCTGGTTCCACTGGAAAACGTTCCAGTTTCACTATCCTGAGTCCCAGGAGGCCAGATAGCATCCTAAGAACACTGGGGAGGGACAGGTAGTGGCTGGTTGGGGTTGGGAGGGGCCAGAGAATGAGATTTCTCTTTCATTTGTAGGTTTTTTCAGGAGGGGAACCTTGTCATCAGACACCTCAAACCAACAATTCTCATAACTCCTGCCCACCTTCTTCTGCCTCCTTCCCACATCCTTTTCTCTAGGCTCAAGGAGGACTAGATTCGGAGACATTCCTTTCCACCCTTCCCCCTCACCCCCCAAGAGCCGGAATCCAAGCTCAACACCAAATGTCCAGCCTGGAGGCAAACCCTCTGTCTCATTACCACTTCAATAGGCCAAGCAGCAGGCATGAGCTTGCAGTTTCTACCCCACCACCCCCGCCTTCCTTCCTCTCCTCCCCATGACTCTGAGCTGGGAGCTACTTTCCCAAGCCATCTCACCTTCGCAAAGAGGCTGGGCCCTAGTCTTGGGTCAGCCCCGCCCAATTCCCAAGGTGTTATCAATCCTAGAATCCGGGGCTGGAAGGGCCAAAGGGTATGTCCTCTCATCCCGCTTGGCCACACCTAAAACCAACCCACAGATCTGAGCCAGAAACTTAAGGCTCCAGGTAAAAATTATGAGATTCTTTGTATTTGGTTAATCATTCTCCACGTAGCAATCTAATTAATTGGGTTGTTAACCTCTTTCAGCCTTTCCCCAAGGACTTCTCCATCTCTTGCAAATATTCCTACACTGACCTTCTCCCCTCTCCTAAAGTCTCTCTCTGCTGGGTGATAATTAAGTGGCAACCCAGAGAGAGTTGATGACAATTGTGAATCCACTATTCTCTTCCAGGGTGAAACCCTGTAATATTTCCCCTATCTCGGTAGGATAAGACTGAATTCTTGCTCAGTGAATGTTTTCCACATTAGAGAACCTGATCTGTAGAAATAATGCAGACCACAGGATTGCTCCCCACAAATGACCTCCTCTTTGTACTCCTTTCTTACCTTCACTCCCTTGAATCCTTAACTGCCTTCCAAGCTCATCTCACTCAGGTTCCTCAAAGAAGCTTAATAAGGAGTAAGATGAACTAAGCTGGGTGGGGAAGGGGAGGATTGGCTGTAAATACTCATCTCCCATCAAGCCAGGCCCAAAGTTCCTAGGAGGAGGTTGTTGGAAGATGAAACATCTGGGGAAGGCAAGCCTTGGAAGAGGAGAATAATTATAAAAGGACCCTTGATGAATTATTTCAGTCATATATGACTTCTTGTGACCCCATTGGAGTGGTTTGCCCTTTCCTTCTCCAGTTCATCTTACAGATGAGGAACTGGGGCAAATAGGGTTAAGTGACTTACCTGGGGTCACACAGCTATTAAGTGGCTGAGGCCAGATTTGAACTCATGAAGATAAATTTTCCTGATTCCAGATCCTCTGTACTCATTTAGTTGCCTTATAAAAAAGGACCTTGGGGGTTGGTAACCAAGGGATGGACCAGGAAGTAGGGTGGTTATTTTACAAAAGTAGGCCCCTTTATGGTGTCAGCACCTTAGCACAAACCATCATTGCCCTGTTCTTATTATAGTGTTGGACACACAGTAGGTGCTTAATAAATGCTTATGGATTTGATGCTACCTCCTGGGCAGAGGTATCCTTGATCTAACCCCATCCCCAGTTGTTCTTTCCTTCTTCAAATTGCTGAGGTACAGGTTTTTGGGGGATTTCTAACGAAAAATCCTTTCTAGGTTCGGCGTCTGAAAAGAATTACAGGCTCAGCTGTCCTTTGGCAGATTTATAAAAGTTTATTGATTCACAGGGCAAAAAGGGATAGGGTGAGGAAACCTGGTTAGGAAAGGCTTGCAAGGTGGCGGGGAGGGGGAGTCCGAGAAAGCCTGAAAGTGAGATGCTCTGCAGCGGGCAGAGGTCTAGCCACCTGCTAGAAAAAGCCACCCTGCAAAGAGCAGGAGTGGAGAAACAGCTTTTAAGACCTAAGACTGTCAATCATAAGTTCATTAGGCTAATGAGGTATACAAAGGTGGAGTTAGGAATGGACCTGGGAGGGGCCAATACTTAAAGGGACATGCACCCTTCACATCAACTGTGCATGTGTTTTACCCATAATACACTAGGAGAAACAGCAGGGAGCCAGGGCTTGGAGGTGTGGTTTTAGCCCTGAAACTTCATAAAGTTAACCAGTGGTCAGATTTGAGGTCAAATTCTCAAGGAGCTTGTTTTGGCCTGTTACTAGAACAAAAGGAGGTAATGCCTTTAAGAGTTTGTTATCATAGCTATAGAGTTAATGCTTTGTGGCTGGGGGCGGGGGAGAAACAGTTAATGCTTTACAGCTGGGGGGAGGGAAGGCTTTACAGAGTTAAACTGATTTCATAAACTGATCATACATACATAAGACTGAAGTTACAACAATGTTATAAAATTATAAAAACCACCCCAAAATATATTACATAGGCCATTCAGCTCCGCTTCAAAATGATTTTTTTTTTTTTTTGCTTTTTGGAGGGGGGAAGGTAGGGCAATTGGGGTTAAGTGACTTGCCCAAGGTTACAAGGCTGGTTTTTGTGTTGTATCTGAGGCCAGATTTGAACTCAGGTCCTCCTGACTCCAGGGCTGGTACTCTATTCATTGCACCACCTAGACACTCTTTCAAATGATTTTTGAAAAAACATCTGTGTAATGGAAAACTATTGTATATGCACTGGCTAGTTGGATGTAAAGATTTTTTTTTTTGCAGATGGAAGCAAACTTATTTTCACTTTATTTTTTTCTTCTTTTGGTCTGTTTCTTTCATACCATGACTAATATGGAAATATGTTTTACATGATTGCATATTTATAATCCATTTAAATTTCTTAACGTCATAGGGAGGGAGAAAATTTGGAACTCAAAATTTCAGTATAGTTTAGTTAGGATTTTCCCTTTTGTCTCTAGCATAAAATACAAATTCATTAGCTGGACATTTAAAACCCTTAGTAACTTTAACTCCAGCCTATATTTCTGGTCTTACTGGATGTGACTCCCTCTCATGAACTCAAGAGAGCTAACTGGACATTGGATACAGCAATGGACTTGATGACAGGAAGACCTGAGTTCCAGCCTTTGACACTTACTAGCTGTGTGACCCTGGGGATGTTACTTAACCTGGTTTCTTTCCCCATAAATAATAATAGCACTTAGCTTCTAGGGTTATTGTAATGATAAAATGAGAAATGTATAAAGCATTTTACAAGCCTTAAAATACTAAATAAGTTTATTATTATTATTAATTCCAACTCCACTGGACTACCTGCTGCTTCTCAAACTCCACATCCCATCTCGAGTTTCTCCACCTTTGCAATTTTCTCTCATGCTTAGAATGGATTGCCTACTTGATGAGGGATGGGATTTGCCCTGAACCTCTAACAGGAAAAGACCATGTCTTTGGGACCTGGACCCCCAAAGCCTCTGAACCCAGATCTCTGGCATCTCCTGAGGCACCATCCCAGTCAATAATTCTTTTAACAGCCCTTTCTTCGTGGCCCTCATTGTCTGTACCTGGCCCCAGTCCAGGCTACTTACCACTCCTTAGTCCCTTCCATGTCTTCCCACAGTCTTTCTGTATAAAAGTGTCCATCTTGCCCCTGTTAAATTGCTCAGATTCTTAAAATCTGATCTGCTTCTATTGGTGATACAATAAACCCTGTTTCCGACTGAAAGAAGGTTTCATTGGTTGAATTCTTTCAAGGAAGACCTGCGTCCTCTGGCCTTGAATTTTGGGGTTGGTTCTCCCCCACCCCTAGATCACAACATACTCACCTCTGCTTCTTAAAGTCCCTCAAATGCTAGATCCAGAAGGACCCACAGAGATCATTCCACTTTGGTGGAGTAAAACAAATATAAAGGAGAAGGGTGGGG
This sequence comes from Pseudochirops corinnae, assembly GCA_028646515.1. Lineage (NCBI taxonomy): Eukaryota > Metazoa > Chordata > Mammalia > Diprotodontia > Pseudocheiridae > Pseudochirops > Pseudochirops corinnae. The sequence goes on along the minus strand of CM053585.1, from coordinate 128,105,435 downwards.
GCACTCAGATATGCATAAGGATCCCTCCTGCTTCAAATTGACTTAGAAAACTATATATTAACATTATCTACATTTCATTGTATTTTTATTTATTTTTGTTAAATATTTCCCAATGACATTTTTATCTGGCTCTGGCTGCACTGCATGAGTGTTGGGGGCCATATAGTGTGACCCCTCTCATCTAGTCCCAACTATCTCATTGTACTAGTGAGGAAACAGACCTTCAGAGGCAGAATGATTTGCCAAGACCAGACAGGTAGTAAGGAACAAAGCAAGACCTGACCTCGGTTCTTGTATCTTTAAAAGCAGAGCTCTTCCTACAACTGGCACTATGGACCCTGAGTCTGGAAAAACAGCTTCTGACCCTCAATGTGGAATCCTGGATAAATAACCTAAAACACTCTCTCAGCCTTAGTTTTCTTATCTTTAAAATGAGCAAAAAAATAGACCTACCACACAGATTTTTGGGAGGATCAAATGAGCTGATGAATGTGCAAAACTTTTGGAAACCGTGAGTTGTTACATAAATGTCATCTAATAATGCAAAATGCTATGTCAGCCATTAAGTATTTTGCAAATGTGAGGCATGATTATTTTTGTTATCACCTTAGACAGACATTTCATCTTTCTGGTACTAGTTCTTGTCATCTGTTAAATCATCAGATCCAATTGTATTTATTAAGTGTCTACTAGTCAGGCACTAGGTGGTGCAGTGGATGGAGTGCTAGGCCTGGGGGCAGGAAGATTCATCATCTTCCTGAGTTCAAATATGACCTCAGACACTTACTAGCTATATGACCCTGGGCAAGTCACTTAACCCTGGTTGACTCAGTTTCCTCATTTGTAAAATGAGCTAGAGAAGGAAATGGCAAAATCCTCCAATATTTTGCCAAGAAAATCCCAAAATGGAGTCACGAACAGAGGGATACAACTGAAATGAATGAACAATGAACAAGAAGTCAGTTGTCAGTCAATAAACATTTATTAAGTGCTCATTATGTGCCACAGGGTGTTAAGTGCTGGGGGTACAAAGAAAGTTGAATTCTAATGGAAGACACAACATGCCAATAACCACACACGTGCAGGATGTAAAAAGTGTGATGAGAAGGTAACTTCAGAGGGAAGGGACAAGGGGAGAATCTGGAAAAGACTTTTGCAGAAGGCTGAGCTTGAGCTGAGTCTTGAAGGAAGCTGAGAAAGCTAGGAGGTTGAAGGGAGGAGACAGCATTTCAGGTATGGTGATCAGCTGGTAAAAAGCATGGGCTGAAGGAAGGGCATATTATCTGTTACAGCTGTTCAGCCATGCTTGACTTTTTGCAACCCCATGTGGGGTTTTCTTGGTAAAGATAGTGCAGTGGTTTGCCATTTCCTTCTCTAGTACATTTTACAGATGAGGAGACTGAGGCAAACAGGGTTAAGTGACTTGCCCAGGCTCACACAGCTGGTAAGTGTTTGAAACTAGATTTGAGCTGGGCAGATATCTTCCTGACTTCAGGCCCAGCGCTCTATGCACTATGGTGCCACCTAGTGGCTCCTTATGTCATCTGTAAGGAACTTCAAGTGACAGCGTAGCTGAATTATGGTGGGGATTGAGGTGGAGTCAAGTGTGGGAAGTGCTAGGGTAAAGTCCTAGTTCAGAAGACTGGGGACAGATCAGAAGGGGCTGGGTAGTAAAGTATTGTCAGAGGATTTCATATTTGCTCCTGGATGTAGCAGAGAGCCATTAGTTTCCCAAGTAAAGGGAATGACGTGGCCAGACCTGAGCTTTGGTCAAACCTATTTGGCAGCTATATTGACATAGATTGAAGAGGGAGGAGACCTGAGGCAGCTGGACCAGGTAGACAACTATTACTGCCAAAATCCAGGGTGGGGGCTTTGTGAGTAGAGAGGAAGAGAGGGCAGAGGAGAGATGTGGAGACAGACAAGATATGATAATTAATTGGATGTATGGTGAGAGAAATTATTATTAAATAACTAATTGTTAATATTGGGGAGACCCAGGATTTTTTTCCTTCCTAGATCCTCATTCTCTACTAGGATGAAACCAGCAGCTGAAGGACATTGTTAATGGATTAAATTGCTCAAATCCCTGGGGTAACTGGGGTACATTCTATCCTGGGTGTGAGTTGTTGCCCCATCCAAGTTTACAAGGAATTTAATTTAAGGTTAATTCTGGCCCATTGTGTTTTACTCAGTCACCTCTGAGCAGAAGTGGATCCCCTTTTGTCTATATTACTCTAGGGGGTGTATCGCCAAGGCAATATTCACAGCATCAATGGTAATTCTGAATCCCAAAATATAACAGACTCTCCCTATAGAAGACAGAAGTAAAACATTTATTCAGAAACCAGAAAGCCAAATACCAACACCAGAAAATGGAATCCATCATAGCAACAAAGAAGCTAATACACTTTATCACTGTAGGAAGCAACACCATGCCAAAGCCTTCCCCCTGCTTAGGCCTTCCCACAAACAAACACTCACGATTCTAACTGTCTCCTTGCCTGTGTCCTCTCCTTCCTCCATTCTAACTGCTCTGATCCGTTTCCTGCTCCACCTCTTCAGCAAACTCCTCCCACCACAGGCTCCATGTGATTACATTTGGCCTGTTAGGACAGGGAAGACCTTCAAATTCCCTTAGGCCTATTAAGGGTCAGGGAAGATCTTCAAAGTACCATTACCATTACAGAGGAGCAGTCTGAATAAGAGATAAGTACATAATAAGTACATAAGCACATAATAAGACTAAGTAATCAGTCACATCCCCTAGACCCTCATTCGAATAAGCTCACCTCTCATTATAATAGTCATTCTCTCATAACTTGTTGATCAATCAGAGCTGATTACCACTCTCAGGAACACCCACTCTTCCAAGGGCATAGAAGTGTTGCATTGGTTTCATGATGGGTCTTTGTCATTCTATAGTACCACTGATCCCTTTTATTAATTATTGCTAGCATGATTAATAAAATGATTAATTAACTAGGAGTTGTCTTTCGAACTTTTTATACATCACAGTAGGATGAGTTTGAAGAGTCTAGGAAGACTCTGAAGTTTCAAGCCTGGGTGACTAAGAAGAAGATGGTGCCCTGGATGGTAATAGGGAAGATAGAAAGAAGGGAGGGTTCGAGGGGAAGACAATGAGTTTTGTTTTACACGCATTCAGTTGGAGATACCCAGGGAGCATCCAATTTGAGATAGCTTAATTCCGAGCTTCACTTCATTTTGTGGGTCCTATTATAAATGGAAAAAACCCCAAAAGAAAAGGGGCTAAAACTTGAAAAAGGAGGTTAGAAGACCATAGCATTTCAGCAATAACAACAACAAAAAACATTTATCTAGCACCTACTTTCTATCATTTTAATAATGCTTTTGGCTTGAAACCAGTAATACCTAATATTCCTGGGAGGTAAAAAGAGATTCTGGACTATTTGAGACCCAGGCAAAAGAACCAGTAAGCGAATCATCCTTAGCAAGGCAGTGATAGAATAAATCCAAGAACCTCATTCTTCATAGAATTCAGATTGGTCTGAGGTACCACCTCACACCTATCAGGTTGGCTAATATAACAGAAAAGGAAAATGATAAATGTTGGAGAAGATGTGGGAAAATTGGGACACTAATGCATTGTTGGTGGAGTTGTGAACTGATCCAACCATTCTAGAAAGCAATTTGGAACTATGTCCAAAGGCTATAATACTGTGCATACCCTTTGATCCGCAATACTACTACTAGGTTTGTATCCCAAAGAGATCATAAAAAGGGGAAAGGACCTACATGTACAAAAATATTTATAGTAGCTCTTTTTGTGGTGGCAAAGAATTGGAAATTGAGGGTATGCCCATCAATTGGGGAAAGGCTGAACAAGTTGTGGTATATGAATGTAATGGAATACTATTGTGCTAAGAAATGATGAACAGGTGGACTTCAGAAAAACCTGGAAAGACTTACATGAACTGATGCTGAGTAAAGTGAGCAGAGCCAGGAGAACATTGTAATTAGTAACAGCAACATTATGCAATGATCAACTACGATAGACTTAGCTCTTCTCAGCAATATGATGATCCAAGACAGTTCCAAAAGACTCATGATGGAAAATGCTACCCACATTCAGAGAAAAAATTATGGAGTCTGAATGCAGATCAAAGCATGTTATTTTCACTTCGTTGTTGTTTTTTTATGTTTTTTTTTCTTTTTGTTCTGTTTCTTCTTTCACAACATGACTAATGTAGAAATATGTTTAACATGATTGTACATGTATAACCTATATCAGATTGCTTGCCATCTTGGCGGGAGAAAGAGAAGAGAAGAAAAATTTGGAACTCAAAGTCTTGTAAAAGTGAATGGTGAAAACAATCTTTACATATAATTGGGAAAAAAAATACTATTAAGTGCCAAAAATAAAATAGAATTCAGGGTTGATCAGCACTTCATTAGGCCATTTCGCCGAATCCCCCCCTCTTTTTAAGAGGAGGAAATTGAGACTTGTGGGGGTTAAGTGATCTGCCCAAGGTCACCCAGCTCATAAATAATGGAGCTCCAATTTAAACCCAAAGGATCAGAGATATAGAACTAGAAGAATACTTGGAGATCATCTAGACCTGTCTCATCCTTTTATAGATAAGGAAACTGAGACCCAGAGCACCCAACTATAACTTATTGCTTTTGACTGTGATCAGGTCCCTTCTTAGAAACTCAGGTTCTGGGGATAACATTCCTTGTTTTGTTCTCCAGTATTGTCTGACTCTTTGTGATCCCATTTGGGGTTTTCTTGGCAGAGACACTGAAGTAGTTTGCCATTTCCTTCTCCAGCTCATTTTACAGATGAGGAAACTGGGGCAAACAGGGTTAAGTGACTCACCCAGGGTCAGGCAGCTAGTAAGCATCTGAGGTCAGATTTGAACTCGGGAAGATGTCTTCTTGACTTCTTTTACCCCCATCTAGTCATCAAAGTGTTGGAAATCAAAATGAGATCTTATTAGGAAAAGTTAGGGGATGCTCTGAACTACTTGATCACACATAAATTAACATATCCAAAAAATGAATAAAGTTGCATATATTGCTGCATAATGATTTATTCAAACATAATTTGTAGGGTCAAAGGTTAAATAAACATATCTGATATAGAAATTGTTATAAGTATCATAACAGAAAAAGATTTCAAAATTTTATAAGCAAGTATAGATATATTTATCACAATATGGAGTAAACAGAGAGTGGCCTTGAGTGCTGGTTCTATTCTCATTTAATAATTCTCATAAATACACAATCTCCTAACTGGATAAACTGAACTTCCTTAATTCCTAAATTAAAAAATAAATGGAGAATGTGGTGTGTTTTCTTCAAATAATGACAAAGTGGCATTTAGGAGTAAGGAAACTTAGGGTCAAAAGTCTTCTAGACTGAGGTTCTTAGATTGGGTATGTTGGTCCAGGATTCCTTGACCAAGTTTTGCAGCAAACATTGAGATGATTTCATCATTCCCCGTCTTCAGAGCTAAATCATATGCTGACTGTCCTTCTTCATTTCTCTTTTGAATATTTGCATTGTATCTGCAAATGAAACATATGAAAGTGGAAGTGGCTTGTGGAAAGAGTGTCTAGTTAGCTATATCCACCATAAATCATAGAGCTCATTCTAACTGACCTTTGTGCCATCTGGCTTTCATAGAAAGTTTATGATTGCATCTGGCTTAAGAAATATATGTACATTTGGCAAATAAAGAAAAGTGTAAGATCTGTACAGTTTATACTTCATTTATACTACATTTCATAAAAAATACAATTCCAAATCTTATGCATTACATCATCACAACATATCCAGGTATATTCAAGTCAAACAATGCCTTTGAAAGTTCTTTATTTACCCATCCAGGGTTACACTGGCTTAAAAGGCAAGGTAGAGCTCTCTCTATAGTGGTGGCCTTTTAACACCCTGAGAACCTCTTTTGGGTCCTCTTTTCAGCAGGATTGTTTCTGCGCCCACATTTCACTTTCCTCTTTTTATTATCTGACTCACCCAGGAACCAATGAACTTACCTCAATAAGGCTGATATGCATTTCTTTCCTTCTGGCCCCAGTAGGCAGGCTTCATGAAGAGCTGTGTTTCTGAGCCTGATTGGAGGAGAAGGTGGAGGAAAGTCTGTTTTATTCCTCACTAGGGTTTTGGTATCAACAGAAACAGATAATTGTGAGGAGAGGATGGGCACTAAGGGATAGATACTGCACAATGCTAGGAACCAACATGGATTCTACCTCAAACTCCACCATTGACATACTCACTAATTGTGGAAGATAACATCAATTTCCTCTTTATCCTTTGCTTAGAGAGAGGCTGTGAAGATGAATGAGTTTAAGTTGCAGAGAGAAAGAGAAGTCTCATAAATATTAATTCAAAAATATTGATATGAATAAATACATATCACCCTTGTATCAAAGACATTCTCCTTACATGAAGGGCACAGATATATATATGTTTGTGTGTGTGTTTCTTTCTCTACATATATGTATGCATATATATATATATATACACACATACATACATATATATGCACACACATATATTTTGAGAACTTCTTCTATGGCTTGTCACTTTCCAGGTGAAATCTGGGAACTTTAGTAGATAGCACCCACTTCAAGTTTCCCTTACAAGCACTTAGGCTCACAAGGCTTCAAAACATAGATACAGTAAAGGTCATAGAAAAAACTCACATCTGAGTCCATGGTGAGTCAAGAAATCCCCTTCTCTTTCAGGTGGGCCTCCACCTCTTCCTCCTTCTAGGCACTTGTACTGTCCTTGTGATCTATAGCACTACTATGAATGGGGTCCCCAGCAGGAGAAAGGGAAGCAAGAGAGTCAGAAATAATCACTGTTTCCCCTCGGTGACTTCTTTGGCTTAACGTACAATATCAGATTGGGTGAGGTTCCTAGTGAGGGAAAAGGGGTTAGGGTTCATTGGTCGTTTGATGCTTTTTCACTGGCATGGTCCCTGGCTGGTATGTCCTCCACTCCAGTTCTGCTGTCTCTGCTTCACATTGTCATCAGATATCACGGGTCCATCTTGTCTTTGTCACTGCCCTCTCTCGGTTTTGCTTGGGTACTTGCTGTTGTTCATTTTCTTACTCAGGAAATGGTGTCAGCTTTATAGCAGGTGGACCATGAAATGATTATATTAGAATCTCAACTTAGACTTCTTGGTGTTTCAAGAGCCAGGATTCCTCTAGGTTAGTTAACACTCTGCTTCTTAGATCTGGGTCCCAAAGTCCTGCAGTGTGGCCAAAGGATGTCTTTAGGTAAGGGTGAGAATCTCCTTTTACTCAGGTAGAATAAAACTGCTCTACTTAACCACAGACTCTCTTTACTGCCTCTGATTGGTTACAGTGAGTAGACTCCACTTCTTTCTTTTTTCTGGCTGTTAGCACTTCTCAGTGAGTCTTTAGGAGAGGGGAGAGAGTACAGAAGGGCTCTTGAATGCTCACCCTCCCTTTCCATTTCCCTTTCTACTTCCTATCCTATTCCTTTGTAGCTGGATCTAGTCAGGCAAATTATCCAAATTCCTTCTCCATTGATCTCTGAAAGAGGGGAGGAAAAGGGGAGCCAATGGATGGTGCCAGTGCTCTGGAATGTGCTGAACTCTGTTCTACAAACCACTGGAGAGACATGTTCTTGCTACATATATAAGGAACTCATTTTTAGCTGATGATGTGTTATGATGGTATTACATACGTAGAATAATTTTGATATAGTTCATAGAGACCACTTGTGGTACCTGGCAGATTTCTAGGTAATTATCATTTATAACATCACTCACAAGCACTATTCTTTCTTTTTACCACTGCTACCATCTTGGTGGTCAACTTCTTTGGTGCTACCCTCATCAATAGCCCGATGGTTGATCTCCCTGCCTCAAGTCCATCTCCTGTTCAACTTTCAAAAGGATCTTCCGAAAGTGCATGTCTGACCATGTAACTTACCCTACTTAGTAAGCTCCAGTGGTTCCCTGTCTTCTCTAGGATCAAATATAAAATCCTCTGTTTGGAGTTCAAAGTCTTTTACAACCTGTCCCCTCCCATACCTTTCCACTCTTTTTACACCTTACACTCCCTTGGCACACATACTTTGTGATTCAGTGACGCTGGTCTCCTTGCTATTCCTTGAACATGACACTCCATCTCCCAACTCAAGGTATTTTTACTGGTGGTCCTCCATGCCTGGAATGTCCCTCCTCATTTTCACCTTCGGGCTCCTCTGGTTTCCTTCAAGTCCCAGCCAAAGTCTTACCTTCTACAGGAAGCATTTCCAATCTTCCTTAATTCTAGTGCTTTTCTTCTGTTTATTATTCCCACTTTATCCCGTATATAATATGTTTGTATATAGTTGTTTGCATATTGTCTCTCCCATTAGACCAGTGGTTCTCAACCTTCCTAATGCCATGACCCTTTAATACAGTTCCTCATGTTGTGGTGACCTCCAACCATAAAATTATTTTTGTTGCTACTTCATAGCTGTAATTTTGCTACTGTTATGAATCATAATGTAAATACCTGATTTGCAGGATGTATTTTCATTGTTACAAATTGAACATAACCCACAGGTTGAGAACCGCTGCATTAGGACTGAGAATTCCCGTTTCTTGGGAGCAGGGACGGCTCTTTGTGTAGCACCTAGCGCAGTGTCTGGCACACAGTGGGTATTTAATGAGCATTTATGGACTGACAATACAGTTTGGTCTGCTAATCTGACACAGGCAAAACCACTTACATGTCTTCAGTGAGAATTTATCTTGTAGGATCGATTTATTGTGAGAATAAAGCTTGGTCAATGCATGCAGGGTCTAAAAGGATTATGAACAGAACAGGCCCATGGAAATCAATCAGAAGGCTCAATGGGAATAAAGCAATGAGTCTGAAATAAACTTACACAGCAAACACTGCATAATACTCAGTTTCTTTATGCTTGACATTTTTGTTGTTACTATTTCCTTTGTAAGTGCTTTTTGTGAATTGCAATGTTTTAAGTACATACATGTTTTAAAGCAATGTTCTTCCACTTAGAAAAGCAATAGTGGGTTTTTTTTCATCATTTTCCTTTGACATCATTTCCTCCTCTTAACTACACTAAGGAATTTCCATCAAACCATTGCAATCTATAGGTTCCAGTCCAAGATGGTTATGAAATGGACCAGTTGCCTTCCTAAGGTTTTCTCAGAAATTGCAGTGAGTGGAAATGCTACAGGCCTTCTTTGATCTTTTCAGGTAACATACCAATGGGGATTGTTAGGATGAATGGTGGATAACATGTGGAAATGTGGATGGGGTATCATCTCTATCTAAAACTAGGGGGCCAAATAAGACTGTCAGTCTACTGACACCATGAAAAAAGGCTACTTTAGACCAGCTAAACCAATTAACCCAAGCCCACAGCTCCAAGTCCTGATAAAAACTGCTACATCTAAAAGATATAAGGTTGTAGGGAAATAAGAATTTTAATAAAAAAAAACAGAACACTGTAATATCACTTTACCCCCACGTCACTCTCATTCCCATCCCCCTAGATACAACAAGACACATATATGAAGTAGAGACAAAAAACAGCGCAAAAGGAAAATCACCACAAAAGAAAAGGGCACCTTCCTCTGAAGGACATCATTACACAGAAGCGTGTTAAGTCCTCATGGGATAGGGCTTCTTTTAAGCAATGTCCTTAGGCTTTTCCCCACTTCTTTTCTCATATGGTTGCCCCACTCAACCTGGGACCCCACTCTTTTTCTTGTACTGGAGAACTCTAGCTTGTTAGTCCCCTTTTTTGGTTTCTAGTTCCTACACCTTCTCTGCTCTGAAGCTAAGTCCTTTACTACTTAATAGAAACAGGACTTAAATCTGGAAAGGGCATCATTTTTCTTGTCTGTAAAGTGAGGTGATTGGATCAGATGATTTCTGAGAACTATGGGGGTTAAGCAACTTGCACAAGTCCTAGCATGGCTAGGATCAGAACCCAGGTCCTCTGACTGCAAAGTCAAGGCTTTTGTCACCAAAAGACACATTGGCTTAGTTTGTAGGAAAGGATGGAAGGCTTGCTATTGGTCTCTGAAAAGTCCCCTGACCTTATTTTAGGTGCTTTAAAAGGGTGTTACTATGAGACATATTATAGGGAAACAAACAAAGGGAAGTTACAAGGTTCCTATAGGTTATAATGGCTAAATCTGGTCTTCTGTGTTGGTGACCTCCTAAGCACCCCTCTAAGGGTTGTGCCATGACCCTCACCTGGCATGAACCACAGTTGGAGTATGAGGAGATAGGTTACATGCAACCTTTTCCTATTGATCAGTCATGGACCTCAGCTCTAATAAAACCTCATCACCTCTTTCACCCATAATCACTCATCTTCTTGAGCCCCTCTTGGGACTGACTGTCCCTGCCCATTCTTTGTATCCCTTGCACTTAGCACAATGCTGGCATATAACAGGTGTTTAATAAATGCTTATTGACTCTCTGACTGACTTGTCTCCAATTCCTCTTGCTACTTGCCTCCCAGAGCAAGCTCATGACCTCTCCCCTTCTACACCTGCGTGGGCCCTCCTAGATAAGTAAAACCTAAGAGTGACTTAGGCAACTGCAAGATGTGCAGTTATATCTGCACATATCTGCAACCGCAGATATGCAGGCGAAATTTCCTCTCCCCTCCAACATCCCCATACCATGTGCCTCTCCCCTCCCCTGACCTAGTCATTGGGTAGGCACCCTTCAAAGAGCTCTGTGCTCCAGGGCAGCGGATAGAAAGAGCTCCACTCTCCTCCACCTCCCTTTTCATTTTCAGTGGGACAGAGAAGCTCAGGAAAAGCAGGTAGGATGATTTGTGATCTGTAGAACTGATCTCATTTCCCTCTCCCCGCCCCTGCCCAAACCTACCTCTCTTCCTAACTTCCTTATTTGTCAGATGCATCACCATCCTTCCAGTCATTGAGATCTTGATGTCATTCTTGATTTCTCAATCTTATCCAAACACTTGCCTGTTCTTGTCATTTCTCTCACGTTTCCCCTTCTCTGCACTCACACTCCACCACCCTAATTGACGCTTCATCACCACTTGCCTGAACAGCTACAGTAGCCTCCTGATAGGCCTTCGTGCCTCAAGCCTCCCATTCCAATCTATCCTTCCCACTGCTGCCAAAAAAATTTTCCTAAAAACAGGTCTGACCATGTCATTCCTCTAATGAATAAACTCCAGTGGTTTACTACCTACCAAGTCTAGGATCATTTAAATCTTTTTTTATCTCTATTTTTGTTTTAAAAAAAATAATATATAAAATTATTAGCATAGTGGAAAACATATAATTTGTGAATACATAAATATGTATATGAGTATAATCTCATTTTTTCTTTTTGCTGATGAGGTACACAATGTTTGAAGACCACAGCTTTATACAATTATACAAGGACCTAGGCCTTGTTTCTTCTTGGTTTCTCTTTGGCCACCCTCACCCCCACCCATGTTCCTTTCTTAATGATCATTTCTAGGGTCAACCAGCCAAATGTCATCTGGACTGTGAACATACTGTTCTGATGAGAACAGATCTTGGTTTTTAGTTACTGGCTTCAGTTTGGCAAAACAGCAGGCATTTCAGTCGTCCTGAAATCTTCCCCTCCTACCATCTTCCTTGCCCCTTAGTTCAGAATATGGAAGCCACATGCCATGAAGGCAACTCCTACCTTATCTTCTTTCCCACCTCCCAGAAAAGCCTTCTCTTGGGCTTTCCACATGTAAGAAATAGTTGTCTCCTTTATGCTAGAGACCCTCCTGGCCAAGGCCCTGAGAGAGCCCTGTTCTTACTCCATGGCTTCTCCTGGACTTCAGGTTACAAGAAATTTAAACAGGGATTAGAACATAATAGTGTTTAATAAATGCTTATTGACTGACCCATATGCACCTTTTCTTGTTGCTGGGTAATTAGAGCAAGTCCTTAACCTCATCCCTACTGCAACTATGTGGGCCTAACTACATGGTTAAAATCTAATAGTGACTTAGGCATCCACAACAGCAGGAACATAGGCAGAATTTCCTCTTCCTTCCAGTGTACCCACACCATGTGCCTGCCTCTCCCCTCTCATGACCCCAAAGCTGTGGCAGGCACCTTTCAATGGGCTCTGTGCCCTAGAGCAGTGCATGGCAAGAACTCTACTCTCTCCCAAACCCCTTTTCATTTTTAGGGGGACATGAATGTTTCACTAGAAATATCAATGTTCAGCCTTGAAAAACTGTTTAGAAATTCTGCATTACCTTTGACTATCTTCTCTCTTAGTTGATCTGATTGAAGTAAATCCAACAGTCTCTTAGGGTGGCTGGTTTGGCCTTTATTGATGAAGTTGACTTTTCTACACTATTGCTATACAGTGACACCTGAGTGCCTTTCTTTAGTCTTGCGGGCTAGACACCATGAAATCTAACCTGTCACATTCCTTTTCCTAGACTGATCCTGAGATCTCCATGCTGTTCCCAACTGCAGGCCTTCCTTTCAGTCACCCCTTCTCAGAGCACTGGACTTGGAGACACATCAAGATCTAGATTTTGTATTTTACCTTAGATATTACTGGTGTGACCTTGGGAAGATCACTTAATCTCTTATCTTCATTTTCTTCATCTGTGAAATCAGTGGATCAAGCCAATGCCCTCTAACGTACCCGGGTCTCTAAATTTGATGACCCTTCCTTTAAACTCTTGATTTTGGGACTCTGGGCTCACAGCTCTTTGTAAGACAGACATAACTGGTATAACCTCCTGTTGACTCTTCCTATACACCTTACTGCTTCCTATATATCCTGAATTACTGAGCCATGGTGCATGTTCTTGCTCTGGTGCATGGAAGGGAGAGAAGGAATGAAATTTCAGTCATATAGTAAGTAATATTAAACCATTCCTTTTCATCTGTTAGGGTAGGCTTGTGATCTCAAAAACATATTGCACCAGTAGGAAGATCCTTCCAAAGGATGGTTGTATCATGTCTATCATCACTGTGGCACAGGGGAACTTGACAGCCTGGTAACATTTGGAGGAAGGCTACACACTTTTCTGTTGTGAGAGATTCGAATAAATAGCAATTCACAAGAAAGCTGGGTCAGTTCTTTCCAGACAGCGGGGCCTAGACCAGATATCCTAAGATCTTTTGATGACTTGTGAAACTTGCTGGGGAGAAAAGTTTGGATTAATTCCTATTTCAATCATTCATCCAAAACATAGATCTTACCCAGGTTTAAAAGGTAGGATTGTTGTCTTAAGATAAAGCACAGAATTTTGAACTAGAATGAACTGTGGAAATCAGTTATACCACTTCATTCATTTTACACATAGGGAAATTAAGGCCATGAGATGCTGAGATATTTGGCTTCCTTTGCTAAGGTCATATAGCAAGTGGCAAAGGAGGCCAAGTGCGTCTAACTTTTATGTTTTAGTCTGTAATTACATGGAATAAAATGAGTGATAGTATATTAAAATGTATTTGGCACCTTTGAATAAGACACAGAAACAGCCTAGGATCATTGTTAAGCCATTTTCATACTGTCATGAGTAAGCCAATATTCTACTGAAAGAAGTTTGGGTAAACAGAAATATATGCCTGTCTTGGTTTTTTTTTTTTTCTTTTTGGAGGGGAGAAGGCAAGGCAATAGGGGTCAAGTGACTTGCCCAAGGTCACATGGCTAACAAATGTTAAGTGTCTGAGGCTGGATTTGAACTCAGGTCCTCCTGACTCCAGGGCTGGTACTCTATTCACTGCACCACCTAGTCACCCCAGAAATACATGCCTTTCTCTCTGAAATATTGAAAGCCTCATCTCATGGGTGGCACAAGAATAATTTAAAATGTGAATCATTTATACAATATAAGGCCCCCCAGCATATTGGGAGGCCCATTTGTGGAGGATTCATGGAAGAACATGGACAAAGTCACATGAGATGAGGGAATCAGAAGAGTTGTAAGCTCATCTTCACAGGATGTACCTATATTGGTGAGATAACAGGACCTCTCAAAATGAAATAAACAAGAGACTTAGTGATTCTACAAGATTCCAGGTGGAATACACACCTACTCTTGTGAGTCATGGAACCATTTATCTTTTAGGTCCTTTGGCTACTCAAATAACTTAGCTAGCCAAGGTTCTTGATGTCAAGGAGTAAAATTGTGTGGTTGGCTACTCTCCCCTTATGCTTTGTCAGAGGAAATCCAAGTTTGACCAGATGATTGCCATTGTGCTAATGAGCCAGAATGTCTGCAAAATGTTTCAAAGGACAACTCATGAAAGATTGTGCTGCAGCAATAGATTTCTCTTTTATCAGCAAAAACTTATTGATCACATCTTAAGGCGTTTTTTTTTTTAACCTATAAAATGAGGAAGTTGGATTATGGGCTCTAAGGCCCTTTCTAGCTCTAAATTTTATAACCCTGTGTTTTATGATGGTGCTTTCCATATTGCCAAATCAGTCTATTACCCCATTAACAGATAATGATAGTGTCCTATCTGAACCGCAAAAAGCAATAGTGTGAGAAGGAATTTTGAATATTTTCATTTCTGGCAACTCTACATTAAGACATTTTTCAATTAAAGGGTTTATGCTTTGGATAAAAATTTGTTAAAAATTCATTGTTATTAAAGCTTCTGGGAGTTTCCTTCTTTACAATGAACATTCACTTTCTTCATAATGCCTGGTGTCAGGGCTATCTTTTCTGAAGTCTTTCTTTAGTAGACTAACTCTTCTACTATGATCAACCAAAGAACTTCTGTAAGTTAATTTCATAGATTGATTCATCAGTGACTGACTACCTGCACTATCACTTAGGATACTGGAGAAATTCTGTTTATATGAAGAATTAAGAAAATGCAGTACAGAAGTGTGCATACAGCACCCACAAATGATTTTTACTTATAGAGAAGGATTTCACTCCATGTTCTCAAGGTCAATGTATTACGTCACTGTTGGTCTCAAAGGGGGAAAAATTCCTCTCTACAGGTTTTCAGTTCCAAACAAAACAAATTTAGTAATACTCTAGGTGAACTCTGGGCTACATTAGTATATATGGTGAGGGTCAGAGGCAAATAGGGTGGATGTTTCAAATTCAAGTGCACTGCTCTTGCGGACAGAGAGTCAGTCAGTACAGTGGGATGATCTGCTCCATGAAAAGATTCCTCTCAAGCAAATGAGACTTCTAACTTTCCACCAACCTAAGATGTAGGGAAGAACTGAAATTCAATCTCTCTGAGGGCACTGAATGTAATTAGGTTACCATCTTCTTGTCAGGTTTGTCTCAGAACCAAATTTAAAGGCTAGCTCATAGTGCTTGTATTCCTCTAAGGAAGGTGGCCAGTTGGAGGTGATGGGTTTAGAGCTGGAATGGGGTAGTCAGTGACTGGAGAGTAAGTATCAGTTTGAGTTTAGAGCAGGATTCCCACTTCAGTTGGGAAAGAAATCTGAGCCTAGATTCAGTTCCCTGGGTTCATCTGTCTGAGGGTGGTAAGCTGGAACACACAAATACCAGGACCCAAAGTTCTGGCTTGGCCTAGGAAAAGGGAGAGAGGCCCAGCCCTAGCTCTGGACCCTTCAGTGGCAAAAAAAAGTACCCCATTAAGAGGCTATTTTGTGGCACATTTTTCCTAGAGAAGAACAGAAATCCAGCTACTAACTGGGTCAGAGGTTGAGAGCTGCATTGGTCCCCTACTCCCAGAGGAGCAGGCCATTCAGATAAGATAAGTTAGTGAAGAGACATACTGAGAAATATCTTCATGGCTAAAAACTTGGCAGTAGAACTGTGGTAAAAGTGTGGTGGCTTAATCAACCAACCAACAATTAATTGTCTACTATACGCCAGGCATTCTCAGAGGAGAGTATTCAGTAGCCACAGACCCTACAGGTGATGGGGGCCACCTTGGTGAGAGTAGAAAAAACTTCCTCAGGTCTAGGAGTTTTCAGCTGCTTCTGGGGGTGGGGTAAAGAGAAGGGAAGAGGAAAGGAATTAGTGCTTATTAAGTACCTATTATGTGCCCGGCATTAATGCTTTACAAATATTACTTAATACTACAACCTGGGGAGGTAGGAAAGGTCACTTCCTGTGACCAACCCCTTGGCCACAGGGACCTTTACTCTCTCCCTCCGAGTTGTGTCCTCCTCACCTCTCCAACTTTCCTGCTGACTGGAGGATGCGAAGTGAGCTCAGCACCAGGAGATACCTGGAATTCAGACTGAGCTGAGCAGTCACTTGGCTGCTTCCCCTGAGCTATGAAATTGGGGCTCCTGTTCTAGGACAGCCAGCCCCAGGAGGTGGGCATGAGGAGCCTCAATGTCAATAACTTGGCAGAAAAACCCCTGGACATTGCGGTTCTAGCATCCTGTCTGACGCTAATTCAGGGTCTCTGGGTCTCTTCTGTTAAGAAAGCCTGGCCAGTGTTGTCTCTAAGCAGTTCTAGTTCTAACAGTTGAGTCTAAGATTTGGGCTCCATCTGATTCTGCCCCAGCTCAGCCTCCGTTTCAGTAAAGATTCAATGATCTTCCTCCGTGACCAAGGGCAAGTCATTCCCTCTCTCTGCACCCTCATCCGCCTTCTTCTGTCAGATGGAGGTGCTGCACTAGATTAGGGGTTCTTAACCTGGGAGTTTAGGTTTCCATTAGGTGAAATGAACTTGCAAAGTTGTTTTAACAGTATTTTGCTAAATATGCTGTATTTCAATATATTTAGTTTCCACTGTAATCCTTTTATTTTATGCATTTCTGCTTATTTTTTACTATTGGATGAAAAGTTGACACCTCAGAGAAAGGTACCTTTTGGCTTTAACAGTTTACGAAATGTGATGGTAACAGAAATGATAAGAAGGTTGGGCAACTTACCTACAGGCAGGCCATAGTAAAGATAAGATTGAGATGGAGTTCTTCTCACTCACACTCTTTTACCTTTACCCATTGGAGATTCCAATGTTTACATTTTTTCAAAAGAACTTTTACCAGCTGCTATTCCTCCATACTCTTACCATACACACACATCTCATAACTTGATTTTCTTTACTTGCTACCATAATTCATTCCCTATCTCCATTCTAAGGTTGGGACTGCCCAGGAAAACTGCTCACCCTTCCCCACGTGTTATTCTCTTGCCTCTAAACTGTCATACAAATCATTTAGTTAAGCTGGAATGCTTTCTCCTTGCTATTATATTACGTCTGCCACCAAGCCCTCTCTCCTTAGAAATTTACTTTTAAGAATGAGGCATCTCAGCATAATCCCATTTATTCTAGTTACTCCAGTCATTCAAGTCATCTTTTTATCTTCACCGTTCTCAGCTTCCTGACTACCTAGCATTTAGATGTAGACCTCCTGTCTCCTGTAACACTGAAGTTGGCTGTGTGTGTACATATATATATATATATATATACATACATATATATGTATATATATATATATATGTACACACATATATTTGCTCATGTTTCCCTCATTTGAGTTGATATGCATAAATTGATCTCTCCCAGTAGTATGCAAGTTAAATAAAAGCAGAGCTATCTTTTTCATTTGTTTTATAATCATTCCTTCACAACCTAGTTTAAGTGTTCTATATACACTATGGATTGAACTGATGATTTAGATTTAAATAATGTCTTATTTGCTGTAAGAATCTCTCTGCTGTGACATTATAAACCGTCTGAAATGTTATAGCAGAATTCTTTTTTTTTTTTTTTGCTTTTTGGAGGGGTGAAGGCAGGGCAGTTGCGGTTAAGTGACTTGCCCAAGGTCACACAGCTACTAAGTGTTAAGTGTCTGAGGTCAGATTTGAACTCAGGTCCTCCTGACTCCAGGACAGGTGCTCTATTCACTGCACCACCTAGCTGCCCCTGCTTTATATTTTCTAGAAACTAGAGGAAACTGTGATTCAGTAAGTATGTAGGCTGCTGTTAAATGTCTTCATTTTCTGGTGGTCAAGTATTTCTCCTTAGCAGTTTCTATCAGGTGCAGATAGGCTCATTATGGTAGAAATGACATAGAACACAAACCCTGGAACACTCCAAGCAGGCATACTGCAGCCTGCCAAGTTATTCAATAGAAAATCCAACTTGTAGGTAGTAACCTGAGCTGTGCTTCCCTCTGTCTGGCAGATGGGTGAGGGAAGAGTATAATGCAAATGTTTATTTGCCAGTGACTACTATCTCAAAGGGAGAAACATAACCAAATAAATCCTAACTAACATTAACAATGTACATTATTCTGCAATATTGGAGAGAGTGAGATTTGACGTCTTTCATTTATTAACAAATCTACACATTCATTCATTCATTCATTTATTTAATCTGCCTTCACTGAGATACTGGGATAGGAAGAGAGATAATCTTCTACTTTGCTCAGGGAGAGACCACTTGTTCCACTTCACTCCTTCACCTAAATGTGATCTAAACCATACCAGTAACAATGATGATGATAGTAGTAGTAAGAATGATAAGAGTTATGTAAAATACAGATAAATCATTATAATTATTACACTTAGAAGAAACATTACAAAATCTTATACAGAAACAGTAGATGAATATGTTGCTTGGACTCTGGAATTAAAGCAAATGTAGAAAATTGGAGAACATAGTATACCAAACATCAGCTTTGTTAGGCACCTCACAGAACTGGCGAACTTTCATATTTTAGGATCAATGAAAAAAGTGCTTCTGCACAATTCCTTTATCAAGCGGCTTCCTCCAGTAATACATTACTACTGTACATTAGGCCAATAGAGTTAATAATGCTATAAGACCAGAGTCACCTATTATAAAAATATATATGTAAGCCCAGTGAAAAAATGTTATTAGTAACACTCTAGCAATTAGCCCTCAAAAATAAAACTGACAAAAGAATTCACAAAGTACTTTAAGATTAAACACTAACAACATTTGAGACAATTATCTATAAAACAAATCTTCAACATTAGGTAAGATTTTCTGCTATTTGATAAAATAATGTAGTAGGATCATAGATCTACAGCTGGAAAGGACTTCAGAGACCATTTCAATCCAATTTAAAGATAAGTAAACAAGCCCAGAGAAATGATTTGCCCAAGGCCACATAAACGGTGTCAGAAATGGGATTTGAACTATGGTCCTCTATTTCCAGAGTCAGTTTTCTTTGCTTTATACTAGTAAACTTTGCTACTTTTTTGCTACTATACTAGTAAACTTTTGCTGGTAAACACAGATGTTCTATTTGGTAGAAACAGTTGAAGAGCACACACACACACACACACACACACACATCATTCTGGAAAAGAGGCTAAAATAAATTTGAACACTAAGGAAAGATCAAAGTAAAGTTATTCATAATCTTAGCAACTGGGGTAGTTTCATATATACCAGCGGCACATTTTATAGAAATGGGGATGTTATTTAGGAGTCAATTCACAAAAGTAACCACAAGAGTAAGAAATTTCCATTCTAATAACAAATTATTTTAATGTCCTTGGCCCATTACACTATAATGACTAAATACAACTAAAATGAATCCATGCTGGAAATGATACCATTATAAAGTCCTCAGGCACTGATTTTCAGGGTAGTTTAAAAAGGGGAGATTCCAAATGGTAAGTAGTACTGACGCTATTACAAACTAAAACGTGACTGAGATGAGAGCCGCTACCACAGGGGTGTATAGTGGCTAAAGAGTGCTGCCATGCCAGTGCCATGTTCTATGCATACCTATAGCAGTCACACACAACTGCTTTTCATCTCTGTAAAACTCATTATGAGAACGGACCATGCATGTATCAAGGATTACTCATTACAAGTAGGAGAGAAATTTGGGGTCGTTAAAAGAACCTTTCAAGTTCTCAAAAGTTAGAATACAGCTATTTTCTCTCCTCCTTCTGTTCAGTTCTGGCTCAACTAATTGCCCATTTGCAGTATCTGTCCAAAATAGATGATCTCTACAGACTGTCTATTCAACTGCACATTATAGTCTGGATAATAGGCATTCTTCATCCATTTGGTTTTTCCTGTGTGGGTGATTAGCCCAAACTCTTGAGTGGTTCTGGATCTCAGGAGGTTTTGCAACATTCTGAAATTTGATGCAATCAGCACATTGTCATTCACAAATCGGAGCATCTGAAGGATCCCCCTGTCTAGAAAGAGTTCCTCTTTGACTTGGACTTTGCACTGGATCTCTTCCACAACAGTGGAGAGTATCTTTGGTGAGCATATGTCTCTCTGTTTTATCCTTTGGTTGATAATAATGACCAATAGATCACTGAATGAGGTTATCAACATCTCTTTCAAGGCATCTAGTACATTTTGGACATATAAATATGTAATGGGAACAAACAGGTGACTCCTTCTGATCTACAGAGCCGAGAGACACTTCTGTTAGGCCAAAGCTATTCTGGCTCAGCTCTGAACAGCTTAGCACTTCAGAAGGGCAAGCATTTTTTTTTAAAGATTTAAAACAAACAAACAAACAAACAAACATGCTTCCAGGGATTTGAAAGAATGTAGATGCCTCAGTGATGACCACCTAGTCCATTCCTAAGAGCATAGCATCTTCATAGACATCCCCTAATTTTTGGTGCTCTCAGCTAGGAGTAGGACCTGAATCCTAGGGATGGGGTCTCAAGCATCCCCTCTGCTAAAGATAAAAGGAGAGCCCACACAAAAGAACTGTGAATCTGTAAACCCTAGGTGGCCCCTTGATGTCTCCTGTTAATGACAGTAGGACAAAGAGGGTCTGTATCATCCCAAAGCACCAAACCCTTCAGGGATGAGTCATAGAACATATGGCCCACTGGAAATGGCCTACAGTCTTGGAGATCATGGCAAGGGGAGCTTACCTGTTTGCCCCCATTACCAATGGGAAATAGCTTGTTGGAGTAGAACCTTTAGGATGGAATTTTATTTTATCAGATTAAATCCTTTTTTATTGTCTATAAGCAATAAGCACAAATAAATTTTATAGCTTTTTTCCATATTGTGTTTGTTTTTCTCCTTTCAATTTCATTATTAATTGTTAATTGTGCTCGGTATGACTTTGCTCAACTGGATCTCTGTCAGTCAGTTAATAAACCTTTAGTAAGCACCTAGTAAGCACCAGGTACTTTGCTAAGGGTTAGGGATATAAAAAGAAGCAAAAGATAGTTCCTGCCTTTGAGGAGCTCCCAACATAATGGGGGAAATGCCAAACAAACAAATATGTACAGACAAGCTATATATAGGATAAACAGGTAATAAGAGAGGGGAACCATTAGAATAAAGAGAGACTTGGTAAAGGCTTCCTGTAGATAGTTGAAAAGGAAGCTAAGTAGAGAGGAGGAGGGAGAGCATTCCCGGCATGGAGAACATGCTCAAAGGCAAGAGCTGGAATGTCTTGTTCACAGAACAGCAAGAAGGCCAGAGTCTTTCTTTAAACTGTGTTTTCCTCCTACTGCTCCATGCTATTCTGTTACAGGGCTACTGTTCATAATCTTCCATCATCTTTTTTCCATAAGAGTTTACAAATGAATTTATTTTTGAATGGCAGCATTGTGAAATGGACAGGGCCCAGACACCTCAGATATTACTAGCTGTGTGTCTCTGAATAAATCATTAAGCCTCTCTTTGCTTCTGCTTCCTCCTCCAGAAAACAAGAGGTGGATCTCTGTGGCTCTGAGACTCCTTCCAGCTCTAGATCTATGATCTTATCACGTTCTAGACTGGCACTGCCCTTGGCTGCCATATTGCTCTACTTTGCATATACATAAAGTAATTGCACATATGTAAAGCTGACTAGTGTGGTTTTTAGGCCCTAGGTTTCCCAATTATAGAAATTTGTTTATATTGGTTAAATTTCTGTATGAAATTGTTATAAACATAATGCATGTCCTTTCCTCTATCTATTTCTCCTTTTCTGCCATTTATTCAAATGGGTCAGATTAGAATTGTTTTAAATGTGCTTCATATTTGTCTCATTTTTACTTTCTTCTAACTTTGTATGAATTTTGATTCCTATTCTAGGATATCCTTGAGGAAAATACAAGCAGGGTACAGCTAGACTTTTACAGCTGTTTTCCTGTAGTAGATCACATTATCATAGTTACCCAAATGATTGAATAGCATAGTGAAGATAAAACCTCATTCTATCTATTGTTTGTTGATTACAAACAAACATTTAGTGAAGTAGGACAAAATGTAGCCTTAAAGGTTCGCTACCAATAATAAGCCTTCCAGACACATGTAAAATCAAACAAGATTCCCTGAAATATGTGACCATGGAGATAACTTTGTCTACTGATCTGCTAAGTATCCATATCAAAAGAGATATCAAACAGAGAGATGCTCAAAGGTTATTTGTCAGTGTTAAAAAGGATGTCCTTTTGCATCCTATCTCCTAAAAAGATATGCATGTGAGAAGTGGTATAAGCATGTATAACAGGGGCCAGTAATATAGCAAAAACAGATGGAAAGCCTGAGTTTTGCAATAGTATCTAGGAGATAATTTTTGAAAGCTACAAGGAGGCTTTTGGCTTGCTGGGTGAAGGTTTTATGGGAAGATAGCGACAAGAGTTATACAGGATAAGAGTAGGGATACATTTCAATCTGTACCAGCAAAAGGAGTATTCAAACCAATGAAATCATGGTTTCATTAAAGTATAAGAAGTAGTATTCAAAAATGGAGTTTTCCACCCTATATTCTCCAAAAATTTTGAAAGAGAAAGCTGAGAGAAGTGGGAAATTAGGTGGCCTATTCTTAGCAGGTATTCTTCCCATTTAGTAGATGGAGAATTTAAGATAGGTTAGTTATTATTATACTCGAGTATATATACTTTTTTTTTTAAAAAAGAAATTAGCTATATTGAAATAGTTACATATAGGTATATATGTGTAACTATATATATTGATCCAACATATTCAATTATTATATGTGGTACAAATTCACAGAGCTTCCCTTAAGAACTCCTGGATTAGATGATTTTGCAGATCTCTTTCAACTCTATATCTTTGATTCAATAATCCCCCTGACCTATGATCCTAATGGTGCAGGTAGAGTGATGTTTCTGAAGACAATGAGCTCACATCCCATCTCTGGTATTGACCATCTATATGACCAAGGGCAAGTCACTTAAATTCTCAATTTCCTCACCTTGCCTCAGTTTCTTTGTCCTGTAAAATGAGGAGGCTGGACCAGTATGACTTCTGAGGTCCCTTCCAGATCCAGATAAGTGATTCTAGAATTGTTAATCTTGGAGACACTTTGTACTTGCATTAGGAGCTGCCTGCTAAACAAGTAACTATCCCATAACTATAACTCGAAATTATCTAGGTTGTCAGCAATACTGTTGAGAACAGGGTCTAGAATTCCTGATTTCTTTCTGTGCTCTATTCATTGACATCTTAAGGTAGACAATGATGTCTCCTTTATGAGATACAATATGAACAGTTAAAATCTTGATGATCCTAGACAAATTACTTAACTTCTTAAAGACCAGGCAACTCTCTTAAACTATAAGTTACAAAGCAAGTGCTGATCTGAATTAATAGAGGGAGTTTCCCCACCTTAAGTCCCTGTACCAGTGAAATCATAAATCTAGACCAAAAAAAATCTTAATAAAATTTTAAGGATATTCTCTTTATCCTTCAGATGTTAGCTGTATTTGAGGACCATAAAGTAGTACAGACTAATAAGTTAAAATTTAAACTAAGGACAGTTTTATTGTTTTAATGTTCATTTAATGAATTCTATGGAAAACCCACTGAAAATAGGTAAATAGTCCTTTTCTTTTTTCTTGTTTTATT